>CM022709.1:14324727-14953477 GCA_012295165.1 Asparagus setaceus
AATAATAGCAGCCATTCCTAAAACATAAATGAAAACACACAACATAGTTTTAAACGACAAAACAAATATCACATAGTTTTAAACATAAGTCTCTAACACACTTAAAAGCAAGAAAATAACATAAGACAATCTATTCAGACGGCCCCGTGGTGGCGGATATCCACGAAATATGAATCAAACTTTGTATTGAGATCTTCAAACATACGATCATGAGTTGTTGGTTTTCACCGAACTCACGCTGGTTGTTCATGATTGCGATGTTTTGATCAAAAATCAAATTTTGACTAGTTTCCAAATTCAAGATATGAGCCTAAAGAGTGTTGTATTGTGCGTCCAAAACATGATGGCTCGATGGTCCAAATTTTGAGTTGATGATTGTGGAATATCTTGAGTTGTTGGTGGTTCTTTGGTTGGAGGAAACCGTGGTTCATTGGGTTGATTTTCCCAGAGAACAAAGTTTGTGAGTTTCATCCTAGTTAGGCATTGGTATCAAAGAATTCAACTGAGCGAACAAATGTAGTTTTCGCACTCAACATCAACATTGAATTTTTCAAAAATTTGAGTCAAGAAAGCTCCAAAAGGAAGAAATCCTCTAGGCAAAACAGTAAGATTATGGTAGTACACTTCAGCCCAATTGACTTTGATGTTAGCCATTAAAGCATATAAAGCTTTGGCTAAATCCAATGATATGAAATTGAAACCTGCTTTTGAAACAAATTATATGCAAGTATTCTTGCAATGAACCTAGGAATTGGACGTAATTTATTTGATTGATTCAAAGGAGGATTTTGACCGGGAAGAAAAATCTTGTTAGAAAGCACATTGTGATCATCCATCCTGATATCATCCAAACTAATTCCAGTGAAAGGAATGTTTAGAAGGCGTCCTAGTTGCTTAACAAATAACTCAATTTCAATTCCCTTAACTAGAGTGTGAAGTTTTTCAGCCTCAAGGGTTTTCACAAGAGTAATGTTAGCATAAAAGAGTTGAACAAGCAAGGGATAACAAGGCCTACGATTGTCGATGAAAACAATTCTAGAAGTCCATTATGTTCAAAAATGATGATAGATTATGAGGTAGAAAATCATCAAATTTAACAAAGCTCGAAGAATTTCCAAAGATTGAAACTCTTTGAATTGATCTAAGAGTTTAGGATCTTTTAAATAGATGGAATAATCCTCTACAATGTTAGAGGGATCGCTTTTAAGCTTCCACTTCTAGACATGGTTAAAATAAGAATTTGAACAAACAAAATAAAGAAAAGAGAGTTATCAAAGTGAAAGAGTGAAATCAATGATTAGTCGACTAATTCTCATGAGTAGTCGACTACTAATGAATGAAAAGCCCGATTTTAAGAGAAGTTGAAGACGATTTTGAGAAGAATTTTCGAACCAAGGATGCCCTAACTTGAGGAAACCGTGAAGTTTGGGAAGAAGAGGAATTTTCTCGGTTTTAGAGAGGATAGATAGTGGGTAGTTGTAATTTTAGGGTAGTTAAAAATCAATGGCTAAGATTTAATCTTGTAGGAATGAATGGTAGAGAAAGAATTTGTGTAAGAAAGAAGTGTAAGGTTAGGATGTATAAGAAAAAAAATGTATGGCCAAGATCTATTTAACTTAAGTTAAACGGGTAATGGGTTTTGGGTTTGATATGTAAAAGATCCAATAAGAGAGATATGCTAAATATAAATATCCAGTTTAGTAGCTCCACTAGTTTGTAAATTAGTCGACTACCTGTAATTTACAGAGTTGTGTTTCGTTTTAATGCATTAGTCGACTATAGTCAATATTAGTCGACTAGTCTTAAAAATACGTAATAGTGTATGTATAAAATTGCATGTAGCCTACTAGTAAGCTTATTAGTCGACTAATCATAGTATATATGCATATGAACTTATCTTAAATTTTAATTTAGATCTTCACTTGAACATATACCTAATTCTCTTCTTAATTTAACATAAATTTCTTCTTTTAAGGGTTTTGTTAAAATATCTGCTATTTGTTTATTAGTAGATATAAATTCTAATGTAATGTCACCCTTAAGAACATGATCAATGAGAAAATGATGTCTAATATCAATATGTTTTGTACGTGAATGTTGAATAGGATTTTAGATAAATTAATTGCACTAGAATTATCACACATTATAGATGATGTGGGACAATTAATACAATAATCGATAAAGTTTGTTTCATCCATAAGACTTGTGCACATGCTAAACTAGCAAAGAATATATTCGCCCACTTGTAGATAATGATATCTAATTTTATTTTTACTAAACCAAGATATAAGTGAGTGTCCTAAGAAATGACAAGTACCACTTGTACTTTTTCTCACGATTTACATCCCAAGAAAATCAAAGATCACTATAAGTTAATAAATCAAATGTGCTATTCTTTGGATAAAATAAACCAAAATCAAGTACCTTTAAGATATCTAAAGATTCTTTTAATGCTTTTAAGATGTGATTCTTTAGGATTAGATTGAAATCTAGCACATAAACAAACACTAAACATAATATCGTGTCTACTAGTCAGAATGTAAAGAAGTGATCCAATCATACCTCGATATAGCTTTTGATCAACATTCTTACCACTTTCATCTTTGTCAAGTGATGTTGTAGTACTCATTGGTGTTGGTTTGCTAGTTGTATTGTCCATCCCAAAACGTTTAAGTAGTTCTTTTGCATATTTATTTTGATTGATGAAAATTCCTTCCTTCAATTGTTTGATTTGAAGTCCAAGAAAGAAGTTTAGTTCACCCATGTGACTCATTTCAAATTCTTCCCGCATAGTCTTAGCAAACTCTTGACAAAGATCATTGTTAGTAGAACCAAATATTATATCATCTACATATATTTGTATTAATAATATATCTTTATTTATTTTCTTAATAAATAAAGTAGAATCAACTTTTCCAATTTCAAAACCGATGTTAAAAGAAAAGATTTTAATCTATCATACCATGCACGAGGCTTGTTTAAGACCATATAAAGCCTTTTTAAGTTTATAAACATGATCGTAAAATTTTTCATGTTCAAAACCGTGAGGTTGTTCTACAAAAACTTCTTCTTTAATAAAACCATTTAAAATGCACTTTTAACATCCATTTGATAAAGATTAAAATTCATAAAACATGCAAATGCAAGTAAAATTCTAATAGATTCTAAACGCGCAACAGAGCATAAGTTTCATCATAATCAATTCCTTCTTCTTGATTATAACCTTGTGCAACTAATCTAGCTTTATTTCTAACAACTTGTCCCGATTCATCTAATTTATTCCTAAAAATCCATTTTGTTCCTATAATGGATTTATTTTGTGGTCTAGGTACAAGATCCCAAACATTATTTCTTATAAATTGATTTAATTCATCTTGCATAGCTTCTATCCAAAAATTATCAAGTAAAGCTTCTTTTACATTTTTAGGTTCTACTTCAAACAAATGCAACATGAACTATTAAATTAAAATGAGATCTAGTAGATACTTTATCGATATATTTCCAATAATCAAATCATGTGGATGATTTTTAACTTCTACAAAATTCTTTGGTAATTCATTTTGTAAATTTTCATCTTTTGAAATATCTAACATAGGAGTATCATGAATAGTATCAATTAAATCATCATCATTACTTGAAATAGAAGGTGTTTTTATAAAATTTTCATCAAAAGAAACATGCATAGATTCTTCAATGACTAAGGTTCTTTTATTATATATTCTATATGCTTTACTATAATTAGAATATCCCACAAAAATTCCTTCATCGATTTAGAATCAAATTTATCTAAATTATCTTTTGTATTTAATATAAAACACTTACAACCAAAAACTTTAAAATATGAAACTTTAGGAATTTTATTATAAAATAATTCATATGATGTTTTGTTTAAAATAGGTCTTAATAAAACTCTATTTAAAACATAACATGTCGTTGAGACAACTTACCAAAAATATTTTGGTAAATTACTATCACATAACATTGTTCTAGCACATTCTTGTAATGTCCTATTCTTTCTTTCTACAACTCCATTTTGTGGAGCTGCTCTAGGAAAAGAAAATGTATGTGAAATACCATTTTTATCACAAAAATTTGCAAAAGTTCATTTTCAAATTCTCCTCCATGATCACTACGATAGTAACTATAGAAAGAGATTTTGATTTTGAATTCTTTTACAAAATATAGAAAACTCATTAAAAGCCTCATTTTTATTTTTAAGAAATATTACCCAAGTAAATCTTGAAAAATCATCAACAATTACAAATGCATATTTACTTCCATTTAAAGATGCTATCCTAGAAGGACCAAAGAGATCAATATGAAGTAATTCAAGTGGTTTACTAGTAGAAATAATATTTTTAGATTTAAAAGAAGATTTATGCATTTTGCCTTGTTGACATGCATCACAAAAATTATTTTTATAAGAAAGTTTAGGTAAACCATTTACTAAATCATATTTAGAAATTTTAGAAATATGTTTAAAATTAACATGACCAAAACGCTTATGCCATAATATAGAATCATTTGAAGATGCAATAAGACGTTGTTCATTTGAAATATTATTTAAAGATAAAACATATATATTATTCTTTCTATGACCTTTATATAAAATTGTAGACCAATCAAGATCATAAATTAAGCAAGAATCTTTTTCAAGACAACTTTAAAACCTTTATCACATAGTTGACTTATACTAAGCAGATTATGTTTAAGACCTTCGACTAATAAAACATTATTAATAATAGGTTTATTAGAATTACCAACGGTGCCAATACCAATCACCTTTCCTTTGTTATTGTCTCCAAAGGTGACTGTATTCACCATCTTTGTCTTAAATTGATGACAATAATTGAATGTTCCCTCGTCATATGTTTTGAACAACCACTATCTAAAATCCATCTATCTTTCTTTGGTACCGAAAAGATAAATATTTATAATCTTGGTACCCATTTTACATTGGGTCCTTAAAATTAGTCTTTAGGAAACCAAACCCATGAAGAGTTTGATTTTCCTATGTAATTAGATGATAAGCAAATATCTTTAATAAAGCTAAAAATATAAGACTTTTTCTTATTATAATTTAAAACTTTAGGAACCCAAATAGATAAATATTTTGGTTTTCTTTTATTTAAAATATTATTTTTAACATTTTGTTTATATACTAATGAAGATGATTTTACAAAAGTGGTTTTCTTATGAATATCTTTTTCAACTTGAAAACCCAATCCTTTTGTCTTTTGAGTTTCTTTTTGATAAGAAAGTAAAGTTTTAAATTTTCTTTACCTTTATTAAACTTACTAACATTTAAATATATGTCATCATATTTTGATTTAATCAAAGAAATCTCTTTATCTAAAATACTAATAATGAAGTCTTTAAATTATTACATTCTGATTTTAGATACAAATTTTCATTAGTTAAAAATAATTTTCTTTGAGTAAATTTTCATTTTCTTCTTTTAATTTAATTTCTTGTGAATTAACATAAGAAGAATTTAAATCAGAAATTTCCTCTAATAATCTCTTATTTTCATTTTAAGAAAATTATGTGAGACTTTCAATCTTACAAAAGTTTCATATAATTCATTAAATGCATCTAAAAGTTCATCATTATCATTTACCTCATCTTGGGCCATGAAACACATATGAGCACTTTCATTTTCTTCATTTTCTTCATCAGATGAAGAGTCATCACTGTCATCCCAAGTGGCTGCCATTGCCTTTCTTTTCTTGTTATTTTGAGTAGTGTTGAAATTGTTGAAATGATTTGACTTTTGCTTATTCTTCAATAAAGGACAATCTTTCTTCATATGACCTGCTTTGTTACACTTGAAACAAACAGTGAGTTATTTGAATTTGAAAATTTAGATTTAAACTTACCTTGTTTTATAAATTTTGAAATTTTATGCAAACATGCTCATTTCTTCATCTTCATTATCTGAATCTTCCTTATCGAAGATATGTTGAATGCTAGAATTTTCTTGTTCTTTGTCTCATCTTCATTCTTTCTATCTTCGATTTGAACTTCATATGCCATTAGATTACCAATTAAGTTCTCCACTGATAAAGTAGATAAATCATTTGCCTCTTCTATTGCGGTAATCTTCTTTTCCCATTTTTGAGTAAGTGAACTAAGTAACTTTCGCACCATTTCAACTTGTGTATATGTTTTACCCAATCCAATAAGAGAATTTGTGATATCGGTGAATCTTGTAAACATCTCTCCAATGGTTTCGTTTTCCTTCATTCTAAATAGTTCAAACCCGTGTACAAGAACGTAAATTTTAGATTCTTTAACTTTATTAGTTCCTTCATGAGTTACCTCGAGTGTGTGCCAAATATCATATGCGAAGTAGCCGCTGACACCTCGTTGAACTCATTTCGCCAAGAGCACAAAACAAAGCATTCATTGCTTTTGAGTCCAAATTTGCATTATTCCTTTGAGTTGTAGTCCATTCTCAAATGGTGTTGATGGCTTCTCATACTTAGTTTCCACCACATTCCAAAGTTCATATCCAATTGATTGAAGATAGATTTTCATTCTGCACTTTCAATAGTTGTAGTTGAAACCGCCAAACATAGGTGGACGATTGGTTGAATGGCCTTCCTTAAATTGTGAAGTTGAATCTTGTGTTGATGCCATGTTTAACCTTGCTCTGATACCAAATGTAGGATCGCTGATCTATCACACTTAAACACTAGAGGGGGGGTGAATAGTATTTATAAAAAATTTATGCAAAATAGATTATAAATTGCAAAATTAAATAACATCAAACACAGAAATTTAAACAATCACAAACACAGAGATTTTATATCGGTTCCACCACTCCTGTACATCCAAATTCCCAAGGAAATCCCGCTTGAGAGTTTCCACTATGATTTTGAAACAACTTACAAAATCAAAAATCAACCCCACCAATTTGCAAGTCCCCGCAAATTGCAACAATCTCAAACCAGAGATCACACACTCTCACACCGAGAGCCTCCTTGAACAAGTAATACAATTCCTATAAGCCTTGAAGTGTTGGTGAAGTGCAATGGTGGCTTAGGAATCTTTTTGATCTCTTGAAAACTTTTCTGAAAATCTGAGAATTTTGAACCCTTGTTTTTGCACATAAAAATTCAATCTTATGTATATGAAAGTTGTTATCAAAATTCAAGTTAACACCTATATATAGCCCTTTGAAAATTTGAATTTTAAACCATTAAAACGCTTCAAAATGGCTATTCAATGTTGGGTATTCAAATTTTGAAACTACTTAAAATAGTCAGAGTCCACTATAAATTAAATTAGTCGACTACTCTTTGTTGAAACAGACTCAGAAAACAATTTTATTGCTTAGTAGTCGACTATAATGTATATTAGTCTAATTACCTAATCTACGTAAAATCTATAAAATTATTTTGAAGGTTAGTAGCTCCACTACTTTATGTATTAGTCACTATACCGTAAAATAACAGAGACTTAGTATTCTCGTTAAAACTATGATTAGTCTAATTACTATGAAGATTAGTCGACTATACCGTAAAATAACAGAGACTTAGTATTCTCGTTAAAACTATGATTAGTCTAATTACTATGAAGATTAGTCACTATACCGTAAAAAACGTAAACTTATATTTTAACATACTAAGATGAATAGTCTAATTATAATTGCTATTAGTCGACTACTAAAGATTTAAAATTATATAACTTATATATTTTAGACTTATTCTTTAACTTTAACTTCTATTGATTAACAAAGGGATTTCTTTTGTTAATCCACACACTAAGCATGTGTTAGTGTGTTCTAAAGTTATATATGTGTGTGCATGTGAGTGATCAAGGCTTGTACAATTTGACCTAAGTAAAGAAGAGAAAAATTACATTTATCTTTCTTCTCATCTTCAATACTTCATAATGCCTTGAACTCATCTTGTACTTGTCCAAATTTGATACAAATGATATCCGTGATCAACAAGTTATAAAACACAAAACAACACATATATATATATATATATAACATATATTGTTATCATCAAAATACTAACTTGAGAATATGAAAATCAACAAACTAGTTCCTAATTTTAACGAAGTTCCCGAGAATATTACCATATTCTTAAGGATAACTCGATAACCGCCAATTTCTCCCATCGTGGAACCTCAAAGAAGGATAAATTGACTAATGCCGACAAGGCTTATGTTGGCTTTACGCTTCTACCTTGAAAGAATTCCTCTCACCGTGTCAATGCCGATTCATGCCGCCGCCGTAAGGCCCATCGGTCAACAGCTTAGAATTGGAATAAGTCCCAAGAAAAATTCCTCCCATCGAGGATAATTGTGCTCCAACAAGGAGTAATACAAGAGCGACGCCAACCAACGCTGCCGCCGGCGATTCACCGATCAACGGTTCGATCCACGAAGATCACACGGCCAACGATTGCACTCACGATTGAAGGCTAAAATCCATGTAGTTCGACGCCATTAACGTCGGCAGGATTCCCCGATCAACGGAGGAATCTCGATGGTCAATTGGACGACAATTCACCACCACGAAGTCGACAATAAGGAAACTTAATTAGCTACGCTTGAAACTCCAACAATGGTCAAGCAATAAATGCAAAGACCGTAACACCCCGGGTATCCTACAAAGCACCGGAGAACCCGAGAGGATTGGAGGAATTAAATACCGAGCCAATCTCGAAGAAATTCATCTATCGACTTCGGTCAAGATCTCAACAACGGCCGACAAAGAATGCAAGACTGCAATACCTTCAATAATCCTACAAAGCATTGGAAAGATCAAGGGAGAGGAGAGATCAAACGCCAAGGTCATTCGTAAGTCCTATCACGCCAACTAAAGGGTGAAGGGTTTCATCACGCCCAAAGCATCCTGCACTCATCAAGAATCGAGACCGAGACGCTTTGGAGGGGTATTCAGAGGCTAAAATTGCTTATCGCACCAACAAGACTCAGAACGGTGGGTTGACAACCGACGATCCGTCCGACGGGCAACCTGTAACGCCCGACGACGGATTACGCCGCAAAACGATAAAGCCAGCCGAATAACGCATGAAGTGAGTCGGCGAGGCATACGAGCCAAACGACGGTCATGGAGAAGACCGACGACGGCTCAACGAGGCGAAGTTGACTAAACTCAAACGCCGACGAGACGGAATCAACCGTACTTAGTCCGTCGATGCAAACGAGCCGTTTGAGCCCTGAAAGTTGATCGGGTACGGATTCAAACACAACGGCGACATCACCGGAGCAAAACTAAGCCCGGAAGACCGAAAGAGTCGACGAAAAATGATGCAAGTCGACGGAAAACGACGCGAGACGACGAAACGCCGCGACGCGGCACCTCGGCCAAGTGGCCGAGGTGGCTCGAGCCACCGAGGTGGCCGGCGCACACACCTCTTGTATAAATAGGGGGGGTCTTAGAGGAAAGGGGGGGATTTTGGCTTGGATTTGAGGCGGGATTTTCGGGGATTTTCTGAAGAATTCTCACGAGATCCACGAGCCGTCGACGTCAGATATTCAAGCGGAAGGTAACTGAATTCGGGTCGAACTACAGATACCCTCTAGATTAAACTTCGCCTTAATCTCGTGGATAGCCAGTGGATTTCTCCTAGTAGATTCACCCGCCCGGCGATCCTCTCCTTCTCGGAGGCGATCCCCAGCGCATCCTCTCCTTCGTGAGGCGATCCCCGCAGCGATCCTCTCCTTCGTGAGTGTGATCCTCAGCGCTTCGCTTCCTTCTGAAACGAGCCCCTACGCCTCAGTTCCAACCCGGCTTACACCGTGATCGAATTGCACGGTGGTCCACCGGACCTAATAAAAATCCCCGACAAAGCGAAGAACCCACGCCAGTTTAGGATCCCGAAAATAGAGATCCTCGTGTTTGTTCATACAGGAAAAAGTTATAATTTTTGTTTTCATTGTACGCCTTAAAATAAAAGGCATTTTCTTTTGAATTTTGTTGTAGGCCAACGAAGCTGTAAACGGATTCAATCACAATGAATAACAAACCAACTTTCCCCGCGAACAGAAGGTCCCGAGCAATGCTATCAATGCCAACAGCAAATACCGTGCATCACCTTCACTCCAGAGGATATGCTTATTAAAGATCATCACCACAACAGACCCTTATACTATACTGGATATATAGGGTCGACAAAGGTCGAGAGGATCCACATCGATCCGGGCTCCGCAGTGAGCATCATCCCTCGAAGACTTTTAAGCTTTTTAGGGATTCCTTCCTATAAGCTTTTGAAGATGTGTGCAACCATTCTTGGCTTCAACTCCAGCAGTAGCCCTTCCCTTGGGAAGATTCGACTCAATTGTCAAATCGGGAACTTGAAGACCGAAGTGACCTGCTATGTCATCGACGTCGAGACATCTTACAATCTCCTGCTCGGACGTCCTTGGATCCATTCCAACATGATCATCCCTTCAACTCTCCATCAGTGTTTTAAATACATTGATGATCAGGGGGTTCAACAGAGAGTTAATGCTGAAAAGTATCCTTTCAAAGGGGTAGAAAATTACTTCACCGACTCTCTCTTGTATGATGAAAATCAGACAATTGAGGTTGAGCTCCCCAATGAAGAAGACAGTGGTAATGAAGCAGATGTTGAGCTTGATCCCATTGACAATTTGGTCTGGGAGATAGATCCACTTGTAATTACCATGGAAGATCTTCAGACGAATCAACCAACAAAATCGTATGCATTGATTCTTAATGAAGAAAAATTTGCTTATGATTATTCTCTAGACTCTGAGTTTAAAAACTCAAGAGTCGAAACTCTAATGATTAAATTAGCTTTCGAGCCGACATTACATATGCCGATAAGACAATCATACTCCGTTCACAAATAGCTGGACAACTCAGAAGACGCTACCTTCAGAGTTCAACCAAATGACAATATTTGGGATCCAATTATCTTCGAAAAAGTTGAAACACGATCCCAATTATCAAACTCCGACACGAAAGTTAAGGGAGCACCAGAATTCTCTCGATATAGCCGACAGTCTCAATAGATTATGGCAAAAATAGGATACAGTCTTACTGCAAAATAAGGGCTAAATTTCAACAGAGGATTACGAGTCCCTTTGACCCCCTGTACGCCAGAAGGAGAAATCTTTGATTATTATAATCGGACCAAACGAGGGCTCGGCTATATCTCTCCCGAAGCCGAACCATAAGCCGGACCAACATCTGATGATTCTTTAAGCAGTTCTTCAGACATAACTAATTGGGATTCCGACGTTAGCCTCGAAACCTTCTTCACAGCCAATATGGTTTCATATGACTTGACCGCAGATCTCGATGAATCCGAAATGTTCGAAGATCCGGAAAACGACCCTTGGGAAAAGTAACTTGAAAAGCAATGGGAATCACGTTTCGAAGTCAGAGAACCGCCCACAGAGGATAAAGTGGTTCAAATCAACATAGGTAACGAAATCAACCCCAAGCCTATCTTTATCAGTGAAAGTCTATCGCCCACTGAAAAGGAAGAACTCGTAGTCCTTCTATGAGAATACATTGATGTCTTCGCTTGGAGCTATGAAGACATACCGGGCCTTGATCCTAACGTGGTTGTGCATCGTCTTAACATTAATCCCAGCATTAAGCCAGTTAAACAACAGCAATGGCGGTTCCGTCCTGAGTTAATGGAACAGATCGAAAAAGAAATTCACAAACTCATCGAATGTGGATTCATCCGTGAAGAACAACACCCTGATTGGTTAGCCAACATTGTGGTGGTAATGAAGAAGACTGGAAAGATCCGAATTTGTATCGACTTCCGCGATCTCAACCTCGCCTGTCCTAAAGATGAATTTCCCCTCCCTATCACAGATGTCATGGTCGACAATACGTATGGGTTTGAGAGAATGTCTTTTATGGACGGGTTCTCTGGGTATAATCAGATCAAAATGCATCCAGATGATCAAAAGCACACAGCTTTTAGAATGCCTTTGGGGTTATTCTGTTATACCATGATGCCCTTCGGTCTAAAGAATGCGGGTGCTACTTATCAACGCGCAATGAACATGATCTTCCACGAACATTTATGCAAAACGGTCGAATGCTACGTTGATGACCTTGCAATCAAAAGTCGTCACAAGCAAGATCATGTCAAGGATTTGAGAACGGTGTTCGAGCTCATGCGAAGACATCAACTCAAAATGAATCTGACTAAATCCTTTCTGGGGGTGTCATCAGGCAAATTCCTAGGATTCATCATAACATCTAAGGGAATACACGTCGATTCCGAGAAAGTGAAAGCCATCCAAGAGATGTCACCTCCGAGAAATCTCAAAGAACTCAGAGGTCTGCAATGATGGTTAGCTTATATCTGAAGGTTTATTGCCAATTTGTCTGGAAAATGTCAACCATTCCAGAGGCTCATAAAGAAAGGTGTTTCATTCGTATGGGATGACGCTTGCTAAGAAGCCTTCAACGAGATCAAAGGATATCTCACGAAACCGCCTGTTTTAGTCGCACCAGTGTCAGGCAAACCATTCCTGGTTTATGTTTGAGCAATGGATCATTCTCTT
Source organism: Asparagus setaceus (assembly GCA_012295165.1). Taxonomy (NCBI): domain Eukaryota; kingdom Viridiplantae; phylum Streptophyta; class Magnoliopsida; order Asparagales; family Asparagaceae; genus Asparagus; species Asparagus setaceus. The sequence continues at coordinate 14,337,271 of CM022709.1, forward strand.
GGAGCACTTCTTGCTCAGAAGAATGACGATGGCCATGAGCAAGCCATCTATTACCTCAGCCGGACTATGATCGGCGCCGAACATCGGTATAATCCGGTTGAGAAGGAATGTTTAGCATTGGTCTTCGCAATCCAGAAGATGAGGCACTACCTCACTGGCCAATCCATCCACGTCATCTCAAGACTTAATCCTCTACGGATACTCATGACGAAACCCGGGTCATTGAACTCCAGGTTAGCAAAGTGGGTGATATTGCTTTCACAGTACGACATGACATTCGTACCACAGAAAGCAGTCAAAGGTCAAGCAATAGCCAATTTTCTGGCCGAGCACCCGATCCCGGAGTCTTCTAAACTCTATGAAGATATCCCGGACGAAGTCTTTGAGTCAAACATTGTGTCAAACCACCATATATGGCAATTGTATTTCGATGGCGCCTCAAGACGCAACCACAAAGGAGTAATTATCGCGGGAGTGGGGGTTGTGCTGATTGACCCTCATGGACATGTTCTCCCTCGGGCATACTCATTGACCAAGCCGTGTTCCAACAACGTGGTCGAGTATAATGCCCTTATAATTGGCTTACAACTGGCCCAAGATATGGGCATCAAATACCTTGAAGCCCACGGTGACTCCAAGTTAATCGTGAACCAAATCAAAGGGGAATACGAGGTCTGCCACAACGACCTTGTGCCCTATCACAAAGCAGCAATGAAGCTCGCACATTCTTTTAAAGGCTTCTACATTAACTATGTAGCTCACCTCAAGAATACCTACGCAGATGCTTTGGCATCTCTTGCAGCTACGCTCGCCCTACCGCCTAAGGATACTAGGCATATCACAGTGGCTAGTCATCAACTATGCTCATTAAGGCATATTCTCAAAGCAAATGAGATGCGGGCTTTACCGACCCATCTCGAAAACAATGATTGGCGGTTCCCAATTATCGATTACGTTTTGCACGGAATTCTACCAGATGATCCGAAGCAAGCAGTTTCCATTCAAAGGAGAGCCCCCTGCTTCTTCTACGACTCTGCCACACACATTATACCGACGATCTTTCAACGGTATATTGCTCCGATGCTTATCGCCAAGTGAAGCCCGAGAAGCATTGAAACAAGCTCACAACGGTACATGTGAAGCCCATCAACCGTCCTGCTTCAGATCGACTTGCCCCGGGTTACTACTGGCCGATAATGATAGCAGATGCGGTTGCATATGCTAATCGATGTCACGCATGTCAAATTCATGCTGATTTCCTACACCAACCTCTGGAAGAACTACATCCGACAGCAGCCTCTTGGCCATTCGAAGCTTGGGGCATGGATATCATCGGACCGATCAGTCCACCGTCCGCCAAAAGCCATCGGTTTATCCTGGCCATTACAGATTACTTCTCCAAATAGACCGAAGCTATTCCCCTCAGAGAAGTCAAAACACTTCAAGTAATCAGATTCTTGAAGCATCATGTGATATACCAATTCGGTATTCCTAGATGGATCATTCACGATAACGGTCCACAATTCATCAGTCGACCATTCTTCAAATTCTGCAACAAGTTCAGAATCCAAGAGTGGCGTCTACGCCATACAACCCAGCTGCTAATGGTCTAGCTGAAGCTTTCAACAAAACCATCATCAAACTTCTCAAGAAGTTTGTCGCCTCCAACAAACGAGATTGGGACGAGAAACTTGGAGAGTATTTATGGGCTTATCGAACAACGGTCCGCACTCCCACTGGCTCAACGCCATTTTTTTGGTCTACGAATGTGAAGCCGTGACCCCCCTCGAAATTCAAATGCCGTCATTAAGAATCGCAGTTGACGAAAGGATGACAACCGAACAACATCATCAAAGGCGCCTTTAAGAATTAGAAGCGCTGGATGAGTTGAGACTTCAAGCTCAGCAAAAAATCGAGATCTACCAGTCATGGATTTCGAGAGCCTTCAATAGGAGAGTCAGAGAACGGTCCTTCAAAGAAGGTGACCTGGTCTTGGCTGTTCGTCGACCCATGGTCATGACGCACAAGACTAAAGGCAAATTCCAATCCAAATGGGAAGGTCCATTTGTAGTAGAGACGGTCTACTCAAATGGAGCATACCGCCTAATTGACCAAAATGGCAATAGGCTCATGGCGCCGATTAATGAGAAATTCCTCAAGAAATATTACACCTCTGAACAGTCCTAATTTTACAAACCTGATATGTTAACATTACACCTCTATCAGTTTGATTTCATCGATAGGTTAACATTACACCTCTGTCGATCTTTCCTAACCTCCAACAGGATTATGAGGTTAAACTGCTCCCTACACTCTGATGAGTATACGAGTATAAACTGCGTCTCCATGCTCCAACACCTTAAGAGCTTAAACTATGTAGACTCCAACAAGATATATGAGTATAAACTATTTCCTAATTCTAAACTTGCAACCACATGCCACCTATGTCAGGTGTGATCTTACCATCGTCCCAAGTAAAGATGCCACTAGGATACATTAATTTTATACCTCTATCATATACACATCAAGGATGATAACAAAGTTCTTTTATTCAAAAAGAGCTAAAAAGCATACAAGAAGTGCCTACAACAATAACGGATAAAAGGCGTTTATCTGCGCCATACATTCATTTATATTAGCCTCTTTGGCCTCTTGAGCGCCTTTCCGAGCTCTCTCCCTCAAGACCTCAGGACTAATGGGAGTCATCTTAGCCCGGATTTCAGCGAGCTTTTCCCTTTCAGCCTGGAACTCTGCGGCTTGCGAGTCCCATTTCTTTACGGATTCGGCCAAATCAGATTCAAGTCTTTCCTTCTCAGATTGAGCTTCTTCCAAACGCGCTTGAGCTGTGACGATTGCGGCATTAGCCGCAGTGATGATAGTATCCTTCTCCTGGATGGCCATTTACAGCTCCGTGTGATATTCGTCATTGGAAGCTAGTTTCTCGTTCAGGTCTTGAACCCTCACAGCAACTTGTGCCATCTCCTAGCGAGTAGATTCAAGAGATTGATGATGAGCAACTGATAAGCAGCGGAACTCGAGTTCAGCAATACCCTCAAGATCAGCTGTATGAAGTGTTTGCAGTTGCCCAAGATAAAGTTCAGCCCCATCAATTGCCCTCTTAAATGGCTCAGCACGAGCCGAACCAGCGGTGGATATCAAAACATCGAGCTGATCTCGCAACAACTTCAGAGTGCGAGGGGATAAGCTCCTCCTCAGATGAAGCGCATTTGCAATACTCAAATTGAGTAACCTAGCCAAGCCGTCCATCACTATCTTGATCTCCATCTCGATCAAGTCTATCGGGTCGGGAGACTGAGGGGCTATTATAACGCCAGAAGAATTAGCCCCCGTAGAAGTCACTATTGCATCTGCAACGCCTGGAGAAAAAGACGGCAAGACCTGTATACGTCCATAACCCGAAATCAAAAATGGCGCGAGCTTAGTTAGTAAATCCGACGCGACAGGAGGTATTGTAGAGGTTACCTCAACAGGTGGAGCAACGGTGGCCATGACCAATGCCATAGTGGTTGGCGTGTCCGTAGCAACGGTTTCAACCCCCGAAGACAAAATCGTGGGCGTGACACTCTCGCTTACGACTGAGTCTTCATCAGCCACGGGCCTTGGACTTGGTTGCACTGTTTGCACACCCTCTGAGAGAGCTCCAGGTGTGAGTCCTGAAGCGTCAGGAGCTCTTTCAACATCAACCCCCGATTTAGGATGATCACCGATGGGAAACGACGAGCAAGTTGATCCACCCTCGAAATCAAATTCATCATCTACGTAATGGGTAATAGAAATATCAGTCATCAAGATGAAATAATCACAAAGAGTTGACTAGAGATACCTAACATACACGAGAAGCTACCAACGTCACCGACTCCACCTGCATCCTCAGGTTCAGTCAGATAAGTGTCGGTGTCATAATGCCCATAATCCACAGGTTCCTCATTGTCCTCCAGAGGGATGGGCTCTTTTTCTGCAAATGAAACAAGAATATCAATTTGAAAGCACTTCAAATCTCTGGAATATGGGTAAGAAATAACCTGAAGAACCATCTCCGACTCCTTGGAATGGGACCGTAGAAGTTTCTTTCACAACTCCAGAGGAACCACCAGGTGCAAGTTCAAGTTCAGGCTCAGGAACAGCCATGCGTTGTCTCTTCAAAATCAGCTTGGAAGGAGAAGCATCCAAGGGTCTTTTTCCTTTCCCTTGCGGCTCAACAGGTGCTTCACGCTGAACAGTAGCTTTGTTTAGTTCTCGGATTTGAACACCGATTGGCCTTCGAGGTTCAAGTGATTCTTGGACATCGAGATCAAGTGATTCTTGGACGTCGGGCTCAATTGATTCTTGGATGTCGATGTTAGCTTGCCCTGGAAGATCAGGTTGATCATCAGCCCCTTCTGGATCATTATCTGGCAAATCCTCAGCTAGAAACTCATTCATGCCCGGGATTCTACTTCTCAAACCCCTCCTAGAAGACTCCTTATAACACTTGGTGATCCAAACCAAGCCAGTCTGATTCACTCGAAATTCTGGATGAGGCCCAACCACCTGACTGTACCATTTATAAAACCCTAAAGTCATCTAACAGTTAGGGGTATGCTGTGGGAGTGAGAACTTCACCCCGGTGGCGCCCGCAGTAAAATGGTACCAGGCACGAGCTCCATCAACTATGCTCCATGTGCGCAACAATCTCAAATTCAGATTCCCAACGTATAGTTGGTCATATCCGAATTGACGGGCAAAATGACATGGCAAATAGGGCTCGTTGTAACACTCCGACATGTTCAACCTTGCAACGAGGTGATCAGGCTGAATGTTCACTAGCCATCGAAAACAACCACTAGGGAAGCAAGTGAAGCCCCCACTGCCACTACTGTCTTCAAGCTCATCCCCAGGTTGAACGCTAGTTATTGAAGGAAAGTAGCAATAAAGACGATATTTCTCCCTGACTAAAAGAGCTCTACGGACTCTAGCTAGAAACTTGATCAACTATTTGGAACATTCAAATCTCTGGAGTAACGCAATGTCTTCTCCACCGGATGTGGCCGCCGACATCAGGGATGGGCAGTGTTGAGTAAACCATACCACCAGATAGGTATATGGCAACTCCACCCTAGGATTGGGCACTTGCTTCCTCGGGCACTTTTCATCTTGTTTCAAGTACTCCGTAGCCAATTCTCGGAGATCGTGATGAATGCAGCTCACCATCACCGGTAAAAGAGCTATATTGTATCCAGCAGCCAACATCACTGTGGGGTACAACACTTTGATCGAAATTCAATCTTTTGGCCGAGAAGGCACCACACAACCCTTCAGCCAGATCAAGAAGAATCCTGCGAGTAACGCCAATTGAGATATCGGTTCTCTCGCTTGGTGGTGGAAACTTTCAAACCGATCACCAGCACGGAATCCACACACATCAGAATTGGCAGTGTGTAAAATGGACTATTCTACGAAAATTTGTTTCTCGATCCCCTCATCTAAAACAACCGAAAGCGCATTTACTATCACTTTCTTGCTCACGTTGGGGAATAGGTACTCCACCCAAGGAACGCGAGGGACGGTGTGATCGTGACCGGCGCCTCCAGAAAGTCTCTGATGAATGAAGAAATGACAAACCAATTCCCAAAACACCTCTAAAATTTGAGTAGTAAGGGAAGAAACTCATAACTGCTCATTAGTATGGAAGATTTTCTTATACGGATGATCTCCCATTGGCAAACGAGATACTTCGAACATCTCATGAAGAGCAATACCAATTTCCCCAACCGGAGTGAAAAAAGTGTTGTTATCGGAATTATACAGCTCTAAAATGCCGTACAAAATCGGTGCAGAGATTTCTACACCATATTTAGAGACTCTAACAGCAGCATAAAGCCCCAGCTCTCGCAACCTATCTCCAAAGGTGACAAGAGCAAAATTGACTAAGCGAGACCACCATTGAGTTCCTATCGACCTGATCCACCCAGGAAATCTGGTGTCTGCCTCAGGATATTGGGCTTTATTCTTAGTAAGTTCACGCCTAAAAGTAGTTGGTATGACCGCTACTTCATTAACCGGTGCATCCTCTTCAACTAAACCCGGACGCAACCCCATGATGTTAATCCCATAAACTCCTTCTTGGCGAAAACCACCTCCATACTTCAAGAGTCCTATCTTGACACTATCCTCTCTGTGAGTGAGGTCAAAGCGCATAGGATGAGGTACAGCCAGACTTTGTAAGTATAAAAAGGAGACCTGGCATTTTATCTCTGGCAGAGCACATCGACGATCCCCCAGCGTGAAATACCAATACTCCGGTCCCCAATAGAAATGGGAATTGCCACCTGGAACATTATCCCCAAAAAGCAAGGCTAGCTTCATCGATACTGATTCATCAGGAACCGTGAACTTAGCGTCAGTAATTATTTCCCGCAAAGTTCTATAACCACCTGCACGGATGACACTTTTTCTCCCCGGGGTGCTCCCTTCAGCAAACAAAGGGACTTCTCCACGAAAGACATAGGCCGTTTCAGGATCTTGATCTCCATTATGTCCAAAATGGTTATGTCGGTCCACTGGATCTTGGGGATAGGCAACTGCACAAAGACAACGAATGAGTTAGTCGACAAATAGCAAGTCCAATCAGCAGAGGCGAACCTCGCTCACAAAATTTTCCATATCAACTAAGAATTGAAAGGAAGAAACAAAGCCCAGCTAAGAATGGTAAACATCACTCTATTCAAAGTTGGCAAAATTCGTCCAACTTGAATAGACTAATCTCGCTCAAGCGAGGTTTAGCGGATGTCATTCCAACGAAGTTCGCATGACAAACAAACCCCGCATAAACGAAGATCGCCGCAGGCCCAAAGGTTAAAACGAAGCCACCGAGGAACTAAGCTCACCGAGTGAGCCATTAATGGTCGGCCACACGTAACCTCAAAAGTTCATCGGAGAAGACCACGAATGGTCTTAAAAATCTCATCATTAAACGATGGATTGACGTTTAAATGCCGTAGAACATTATTTAAAGCCCAAGGGGCTAAGGTAGATCCAAAGATCGCCGACAGCGGGTCACTTACCCATCGCCAACTCCAATCGCGCTAGCACGTCCTCAGCTCGTGGTCGTTGGTCCCGACGAACGAAGCTCCTTCCCCTAGAGATAGCACGACGAGGAGCCATTGATGACAAACTTCGAGAATCTTGAGGAAAAGTTTAGGGTTTTGGGAGCCGAACAGTTTCGAAATCAAAAGTGAGGAAGAGGGAGATGAATCGTCTTATGTATAGACTACGACCCTCCCCTTTAACTTTGGTAAAGATCTCGCCTTCAGATTCGCCAGAGATCTCGCCTTCAGATTCACCGAGTATCTCACCAGCAAACTTCGCCAGAGATCTCGCCTTCAAATTCGCCGAGTATCTCACCAGTGAACTTCGCCAGAGATCTTGCCTTCAGATTCGTCGAGTATCTCGCCAGCGAACTTCACCAAAGATTTCGCTACCAGGTCCGTTGAAGATTCCGCCTCCAACTTTGCTCGAGATTCCAACCTTGAACTTCGCCTGGAATTTCACCTCTCATGAGTTTCGCTGAATAACTCAAAATCTGAGTTATACATCTTTAAGCCGAACCTCGCACAACCAACTTGATGAGGCTCGCCAAAGTCAAGTCAACTTTTTCCTTTGAACTTCGCCCAAGGCGACTGTTCCTCATGAAGTTGAACCTCGCCAAAATCATCAGGGCATCAAAGAGAACCTCGCCAGAGTACCATAGTGAAAATTTCACTAAAGTCCTCGAATTGGGAAAATCCTAACCCAGTTTGTCAGAGAACTTCGCCAAAGTGACTTGGCAAAATTTACTAAGTCTCAATACAATTGAGACTTCATTTAGCGGACCTCAAACTGATCCTCGCCAACACAAAGGAAGCCCGAGCTTCGCTTCCAAACACAATGACTCCATGCAAAGTCAAGCCATGCAGAGTTCAAGTTTGCAACAAAGAAAATATACAGATCAATTTCACAGAAGATGGACAAATTCAGTTTGAAGAAAAAAAAAGTTCATTTTTATTGATCGAAGATGCTATTACAAAAGATGGCAAGAACAAGACGATGCTCAAACTATCCAATTACAAGGATAATAGGTATCTGTCGATATTTGCTACTGCCCTATATTTCTAAGATATGGGTAGTGTGATAGCTGAGGAGCATACACGAGCTGCACCAAGCTAAAACTCGTGCATCCTTAGCCACACAAGGCTGGAAAATCAAGCATTTCCCACGGCAAAAAAAATAGCGTCTGCTGGCTCCTTCCTAGACTCTATGCCAGAGGAGGAGAGAGAGCTGTCGAACAGGAAGTTCCCCTCTTGCACAGGGCTAAACTATATAAAGAGGAAGGAGCACTTCCTACGGTCAAAAATCGATGTCGGGCCTAAGTTAGCCACACGACGTCTAATTACGATCTAGGATCACTCTTGTGATACCTAGTTACTGTCGGAGTCTTCGCTCGTGGAGACCCATGGGTCTTTCTTCAAGCGCGATTTCAGTCGCTGAACGGTCTTACGAAAAGCACGGCATTCGGAGCTCCACGCGCCCCTGTCACGATCAAGCGCACGCCACGCAACCGATTGGTTCTCGACGATCTGCTTGAGCATAGCTTTCTCGGCCAACAGCAAGTCCGCCAAGCGACGGAGTATGCGGAGTTCATCCGCTTGATTGCCCTCAACTTGGGCTAACTCCTGTTGGAGTTTTCTTATCTCAACTCCTCTATCGAGGAGCATCTGCGGCTTATGCGATGTTGGCGCAGCCATGGAGAAGAAGATGAAGAAGAAGATGATGAAGAGGCGGTGAAGAAGTGGATAGGATAGGCCACTATTTATAGCCTTTTCAAATCTTTAGTTACCGAGAAAATCTCGTCCTTTGAGATTTGATGGGACCGGACAACGAGGATAAATCTTAGCCTAAAACTCGATCAAATCCCCAGTGAATCTTGCAAAGAGATCTCAACCGCAGATCGCGGCACAAATCAAGAGGGGAATTTCAACTTTCAACAGACCCTATCCTCACAGTGAACCACGAGCTTCGCCAAAGACAGCTCATCACATGAGCCTTTCCAATTAGGTGAACGTCGCCAGACGATGAACTTCACCCAGCAACTCAAAATTGAGCCACCTTCGCTCATTCGCTAACTTCGCCCAGCGACCCAGAATTGAGCCACCTTCGCTCATTCACCAACCTCGCCTCAGCAATGGGAGAGGCGAACTTCATCCCAAACATGGATTTGGGCAAGCACAAGTCACCTTAAAACTTCAATACGAGCCTACACTCAAGGAAGTTACGTTCAACAGTGCACCTCTGACAACCTAGTAGGCAAATAAAGATAGGCAAATAAAGATAAACTTTCACCTGACCAAGACATCCAAAGTCGCGTTTAACAGTACACCTCTGACTAACCCAAAGTATTTTGTTCCCTATTACAAAGCTGAACACAGGATATCACGAAAACTTTGGGGGGGGGGGGTCTTGTAGACGGTCAAAATATATTTTCACTAAGACCAGTGATGGGCTTAATCCAAGAAGTAAATGCCCATGGACTAAACACTTCAAAGCGGGCTGAAAGTCAAGCCTGCAATAAGCCGTAGCGAGGGTCGTCCGATACCGCCAACGAACGTTGCCAAAGCAACCCACACTGACTCAGACACAAGTCAATTTCAACCATGTGGGCCAAGTTCTGTGTCAAATTCGAGCCCACCAAGCGAAGCTCACCAGCTAATGAGCTCCACCTATATAAGTGGACCGAGTCATCCACTCTTACCAAATGAAGTTCGCCAGCCAATGAACTCCGCCCACAGCAGATCAAGTGGACTGAGTCATCCGCTCCCGAAGAAGGTGCACCCACACCCGCAGTGACCCTCGCCTGCATATGCAGCGACCTTCGCACACAACGCCAGTGGACTTCACCAAGGCTACGAAGTCTGCCAAATAGCCGTTTTCAGGCTATTTTTAAGGGGATAACTACCCCCATTATCCCCCGATTTAATGGCCACTAACCCATATTTTTAGGAGGCCATTAACTCTCTCTTTTAGTCTATAAAAGGAGAGCGAAATCATTCAACAACACACACGCAAGAGAGATCACACACTTCGGCGAAGAGAAAATATTACTCCGGCAAGTTTAGAGAGACGTTGCTAAAAGAAGACTGAGCTAGCTTCTAAGCAATTCAATTCTCACCAACAACAAGAGATCCATCGTCTGATCGGTTCGTCAACGAAGTACAAGATTCACGCTCCACCGGCACGCAGACAAGAACCCCCAGGAAATATAAATTTTTCTAAGTTTCACTTGTAATCTTTGTATTGTAATATGTGTCAATTGTAATAAAAAGAACCCGAAACAAACAGTAGCAGGCATTAATGGTGACGATGGCGGGAGAATTGGCGCGCTGCTCTCCCACTCCAACAAACCCCCAATTTGGTACCCATCTTCAATTTCTCTCTCTTCCTCTCTCTCCTCCATTAATTTCTCCTCTATTCTTGAGAAATCTCTCTCCTCAATTAATATTTCTCCTCATAGAAGATATTAATTCCATATCAGATCGGTGGTTGGGATCTCCTTTGTTCGTTTCTTCTAGTAAAAGAAATCTGAGAACACATCTTCATATCTTGAAGGTAACTATTCATTGTCTGAGAACACATCTTCATACCTTGATTTGCTGAGGAGACTAAATATTTTGATGAGAAACCTTTATTTTGTTGAGAAGACTATTTTCTCATAGAAAACCTTTGATTTTGTTGAATATATGCTGTGTAGTGAGCGTTCGTCAGAAAAGTGCTATACTTTCTTTAAAAAGTGCTATAAAATCTGGTGTTCGAACAACGGACTTTAGAGGAAATATAGAAATGGGTATTGTTAGTTACATACTTATTTTTTTTTTGTGAACTTCAGAAATGGATGAAGAGCTATATTGTGCAATAACGGACTTCAGAGGAAACAATCATTTGATTCCAATGAACATCAATGGGACTTTTAGCGATTTAATGGCTAAGGTAGAAAGTAGAATTACTTTGTGTTCAAGAACAGCAAAGTTGACTTATGAAGTCCCATATACACAAGGATTGTTTGTACGTGTCCATGATGATGTCGATGCGTTAACAATGTTCAACGTACATCTAAGTTGCAAGATGAAGATACTTAAGATGCATGTCGACATAGATCGAGATATATTATTTGGTTTAGAGGCAAACACCATTCACATAAGGTAATAACTTGTTATATATTGTAAATTCTATATTTCGCAAAGTTAATCCATGTTTATTTAATTTCCTGTAGCTGAAAGAATAATTATGACTATATAACGTATGAATTTTAAATAATATTTCTAGTTGCTAGTCTAATAAGGTAATGGCGTAATGTTTGTAGGAATCCTACCAATGTACTTTCCGAGCAACATGCTTCCTCGTCGCATAATCACACATATTCACAAAATGCATCACATGAAGTTGAGAGATCTAGTATTCAGATTCCTTTTTCGTGGTATCATGCCATTAGAAGTGTTGGACAAGAATTTAATGACATTGAACATCTAAGGCAAAGTCTCCGAAATTACTCAATTGCGCTCGGTTTTAACTATGATTATTTGAAAAATGAACCTAGAAGGTTGACAGTAAAATGCAAGGGTGTTGATTGTAAATGGATGGTTCATTGTAACCATCGTACAGATAGCAAACGGTTTTATGTGAAGAAAATAGGTCGTGCACATAGTTGTCTTGGAGGAGGCATAGGAGAGAAGGGACATCCACGGGCGTCTCGTAAGTGGGTTATAAATATTGTGAAATCCATACTAAAAGAACAACCCACATACCGTGCAATTGATCTTAAAAAGAAGCTTCTGAGAGTGTTTGGTGTTGATATCCCCTATGGAACAGCGTGGTGTGGGAAAGAGCTTGCTCAACAGGAGTTATATGGGTTTGCAAAATATTCATATGAACAACTTAGATGGTACGCGGATAAAGTTATGGAAACTAACCCAGGATCAATCATCCATCTAGAACACGAAGATGGTAGATTTACTAGATTTTTTATCTCATATTATGCTTGTTGGAAGGGTTTTGTCGATGGATGTAGACCAATTCTATTCTTGGATGGCACCCATCTTTTTGATAGGTACAAAGGAACTCTACTTGCTGCTACCGCTTTGAATGGAGATGGAGGAATGTTTCCTATCGCTCTTTGTACTTGTGGAACTGAGAATGAGAGCAATTGGGAGTGGTTCCTCGAATGCATTCGTGATATGTTATACAATTCGGATGATCCATATACTCCGAATGATGAGCTGGTTATAATATCTGATCGAGACAAAGGACTTCAAAATTTCGTCAAGAATTGCTTCCCTTGTTTGTATCACAGTTATTGCATCCGCCATTTAATGGCCAATTATAAGAACAACTTATCGAAGAAAGGGTTACCAGCACCACTTAGAGAGGAATGTGTTCATATTATGAAGAGAGCCGCTTATGCCCACACAATGCATGCTTATCATAATGAATGCAACAAGCTCCAGAATAAGTCATCTATTGCTCTTATTGAAATGATGAGTATGAGTCCACAAAACTGGGCTAACTGTTATTTTCCTGGAAAGAGGTCACCATTTTACACATTTTTAGTCTTTGTGATTGAATTCTCTGATATGTGTGTTTGAACTTGTATGCATTTCAATAATCTGATGTCCTTTAACATGATTGCAGGTATGGGTGGTTGACCTCGAATCTTGCTGAGTCCTTCAATGCATGGATTAAGGAAGCTCGATTTTTACCGATAGCGCAATTGGTTGATCACATCCGGGTGAAGATGATGATAATGAGCTATGATAGACGCGAGGAGTCCAACAAATGGACTACCCCACTTGTTCCTAGTGTAGAGGAGCATCTTGTCCTAAACAATGAGGGAGCACGTTGTCTTCATGTTAATCCTTCTACGTCGGTTCTGTATGAAGTATATGATTCGCCAATTGTTAAAGTGAATTTGGAGAACCGTACATGTACTTGTCGCCAATGACAGGCTCTTGGACTACCTTGCAAGCATGCGGCTGCCGTAATTAGGCATAAAGATCAATTGTTGTATCCCTATGTTTCCGACTATATCAGTACGGATGTATACCGCAAGTGCTACTCCTTTCCTATATATGCAATTCCTGATGATGACAAGCCAATTATAACGGATGAGAATATGGAGATTGGATCGCCATTAACCTCGGTTCATAGAGGAAGGCCAAAAACAAAGCGGATCCCTTTTGGATTAAATCCTTCCAGAATGTTGAAGTGTAGCCGATGTAAGGAGTACAGCCACAATCGACGAACATGTAATCAACCAATAGCTGACTGAAATATCTTGCTAAAATATGTTATTTTGGATTATTGTCAAATTAGTTTGATTGTGATCTTCATATACTACTTTTGGTTGATTATGTCTTGGAGGTGAAGATCAAAAAATAAACTATTTTGATTATTGTAAAAATTTGTGTAACTATTTCAGCTAGTTTTTAATGTTATTTCTGTTTGAGAACACATTGTACACAACTATTTTGATTATTGTATAAGGTGCTTCACTTTAGTCATCAGGTGCTATACTATTGTATAAAGTGTTATACTTGTGAAAAAAGGGTAAATTGTGGGCGAACCTCACGTCAATATAAACAATAGACCAAAAAACTCACATTGTGCACATAATCACTAAGATATATTCCCCAGGAAAAAACTGAATCAACATATTCGACGTAGCTTTAGAAAATCCAGAGGCCATATAGTGCTATACTTTATGCTTAAGTAGCTATACTTTTGCCATAAAGTGCTATATTTCATCATAAGGTGCTATATTTTAATCTTCAGGTGCTGTACTATCAAATAAAGTGCTATACTTTTTAAAAATCTGGAAAATTATGAGCCAACTTCTCCTCAAAGTGCTATACCTTTGGGATAATTAGCTATACTTTGCATAGAAAGTGCTATTCTATAATATAACGTGCTATACTATATTTACAAGGTGCTATACTATTTTATAAAGTGCTATACTTTTGAAAAAAGGGAAAATTGTGGGCAAACCTCACGTCAACATAAACAATACAACATGAAACACACATTAATCACTTCATATTCCTCATTACAACCCATACTCACGGATGGCGTTTGCAATTGAGAAACATTAATTACATCCTTCTTCTTATTACGGCCCGGTAACCGCGTATAAGGTGAACGATATGCACGTGTGGGCACATATTTTCTATCTCTAACGGCCTGTTTAATTGATGGGGTCCTATCTCTGATGTACTTTTTACTTGACGATATCCTTGTAAGAAATACCGCCAAAAAATTATCGTCTACAACTAGCTCTTCGGCTATCTTCTCCTCTTGTTTTTCCTTCCTCTTCGTAATTGATCCATGGCCATGTTTACTTCCACTAGCACTCTCCTCTTTCCCACTCTTTTTTTTATCCTTACTGTTCTCTTCACGACTTCCTACTCCTTGTTCATCCCTAATACCCTCCTCATTCCCCCCAACATTTGTATCATCATCAAATTCATCCTCCCCATCATTTGTATCGTCACCATTCTCCTCGTCCTCTCCATCTTCCTCTTCACTCTCATCTTCTTCACTTTCATCTTCCTCTTTACTTTCATCTTCGGCTTCACTGCCACCATTATCCCCAACACTCAACTTTTTCTCCAACCAATGAGCTCATCATGCTCCTCCCTATTTTTTTGCAAGCTTTTCCTCGCACTTGAAGTAATGTCATCGGCTACAAATACAACACAATGAAAGCGTTAGCATTCAAGAAAGATATAGTAAGTTGATAGCAAGAAGACAACAATAACAAAATAAATTGTATATACCGGTTGATGATGTGATGCACAAGGAATGGATGGTAGAGTGTTTTGAGCAGTGAAATTCTTGATGCACTTTGGCTTTTCGATTAATCTCATCATGGCTTTTCGCCGAAAGGAGCGAGACTTCCTCTCCATAAAAATGGGGTGTAACATTTTCTCTTTTATTTCACACTTCAGCTCCCCCACTAGTTCATAAAACCAAACCTGAAAAAAAAAATTTGTTACAGTTATCAATAAGTTAAAAAAAATTACATAATGAAAAATTACATAATTTCATTGAAACTCACCGCCAATACCGATGCAAACCCACCCATGTACCCAGATCGTTCTCGCTCTCCTACAGCTCGCTTTGAAATGGATAGCTTTGCCTTCGTCATCTCCTTATATAGGAGATCATATACATCACTAGCCCAATTGTAGTTACGAAGAGCTAACAAATTGTCCACATATTTAAATGTCCATAATGCACATGAGTTAGCGGGCTGAGGACATAATATAAATCTACTAATAAAAGCTACAAGTAATTTCACACATGCTATGTGATTGGAGTCCGCCAACTCCACAATCAAATCAGCCATCCTCTTGCATGTGGCCCACACTATCTTCTTATCCTTCTTCTCATCCTTCTTATCGACTTTCCTCTTCTTCCTCCTACTGGCCTTCTTCTCCTCCTCCTTCTCTGTTTGTGTCTTTTTGCCATACACATGCTCAGTATTTATAGTATTAGATGCTCGACCATCCATTATAACCCTATTTCCAGTCTTCGGCAATCCAGTTATTTCATGCACTTCAAGAACACTAAACACGATATCTTTTTCGCCAATCCTAAATGTGCTATGCTTTGGATTAAATGCACGAAGCAAGCAATCGACTGCAACTTGTTCATTAGGTATAGCTGGTAGATCAATGAAGTGAAAGAAAGGAGTTTGACGAAGGGCTTCGTAATGATTATCATTTAGCAAAGACCTTAAACGGTTATTTACCAAATCACGAAATACACCAATATTTGAAGGCAGTCTTAAGTGCCTAGTTATTTTCCTACAAAAATAATACATCAATCAAATGAATGGCCGTTGTAAACGTAAAGTGCTAAAATATGAGAGCTCGACAAATTACGGCTGGTCATGGCACCGATGAACAAGAATTTCATAGAATGCGCCAAGGAAAAGAAAATATGTACAAATAATGTATGACAACTGTTTTAAATTAAAATATGTATTGTATAATTAAGTACATGCCCTAATAAACGTATGCATATATGCAACGAGTGCCCAAGTAAAGTTGGGGTACAGGTAAGGCTACAAGTCGGGTACTGGTACGGCTTCAGATTAAAGGCACTCAGGTATCGTCTTTTAGCCAAAAATTCTCTAACTTGACATGTCTATGCCCAAACCAAACAAACCAAAGGGAACCACATCAGACCGAATTGATTCAGTTCAGGTTGGTTTGACAAAAAATAGACAAAAGCGACCATTTGCTCACCCCCAGGTGATACAATCTCTCTCTTTCTCTCTCTATCAAAGTAACAATATGGCTGCAAACTAGTTGCCTGCGTACTAGCAGGCCATCCAAGCTTGACTCACCATTGTTGTAATCGTAGTAATCAAAAGAATCAGAAGAGGGGGGTTGTCAAAACACCAAAAAGTTTAGAGCAGTCTTCCAATTCAATAAAGCAGGCCAATCTTTCACAAGGGAACCAAGCATTCAAAGAATTTAATAAAATTCATGAGATGACAATAATTTCATAGAAATTAAAATTTACTTACTTAGTAGCCTTACTCTTCGATTCACTTCTGGCAGACATCTCCGACAGCCTATCAACAAAAATTTTTCAAAAATATAAATAAAAAAATTTGAATTAACCGAAAATTTCCTAAAAATTACAAATTTTATTTACTAATTGTCGAATTTACCTTGTCGTGATGCGTTCTTTTCCCAAAAATTTGTGGGCTTTGAAATCGATTTGGGGTTTAGGGGTTTTGAGGTTCGATTGAAATCGATTTCGGGTGGGTTTTGAGGTTCGATAGAGATGGATTTGGGGTTTGGGAGTTTAGAGCTCTGATTGAAATCGATGGGGTTTGCGGCTTTTGAGCTCCGATTGAGATCTTAGGGCTCTAACAGGTTTGGGAAAGTTGAACGGGAGAGAGAGAGAGAGAGAGAGAGAGAGAGAGAGAGAGAGAGAGGCCGGTTCTATGTTGGGGATGAAGGGTAGTTTAGGGATTTTTGGTTTATTGAGTAGATACAGTATAAACACTGATGGTATTATACATATTGGGCTTAAAAAAAAGTTGGATCACTTGTATTGGGTGTTTTGAAGTGTGGAAAAGTGAGTGGGTTTTTTAATAATTGGTGGTAAAGATTTGGGTTAAAAGAGAAAAACCCCTAATTGTAATTTGTTTGAAATTCAATATGGATCCCACACTCTACAAGAGTTGGAGCAAATTCCTCGCTTATACAAATATGTGCAGGTGATGTCCTGCTATAAAACCTTCGTGGCTAGGTCCCTCTACCAATGAACAAACCCATATTAGCTATAAAAAAAAATAAAGCCAGAAAAAATGCTCAAAAAAATAAAAAATAAATAAAAGAAAATAAAATAAAAAGAAATAGCATTTTGAAATGTCTTATGTACAAAAAGTAATGTATGATTCTTTCTGGAGAAAGGAAAAAAGAAGGCAGAGTTTGATTGCGGGTCTATGACATGAAAAATTATTATTTTGGATCACTTAACTTAAATATTCATATCTATTTAAAGCCAGAAAAAAGCCAAAACATGCTACCTGCAGACATATGGTGCACATATTAGAAAAGGTTGTGTTCTGTCAGGTAGATATGAAGATCAATTCTTTCATCATAAAAGTTCGCAATTAGCACATAGGAGAGCTACAGTTAAAATATATTACAAAAAAATAAAAAATAGAAATTAAATTTACCTTGATTGCTGGTACTCCTATCAACCTCAGATCCCTGACATCATTACAAAAAAGAGGGTAAAAATTAAATTAAATATACAAATTATAGTCGGAACTAATTATGTGTAATCCAAATCCAATCCAAAGAAACTAATAAAAAGAAATAAGAATAAGAATAATCAATACTTATACTTACAATTGGAAAAAAACATCTTCTTTGCTCCATCAAACTTTAGGCATTAAGTAATTTATAGAACAACAAAATAACCGAAATTTAATACTTTCAGTTACGAAATGTTGGGAATTGAAAAACCCTAGCAATTAGTACCAATTATATTAATCTAGTAATGAATTGAGAAATGTGAAACGTGATTGAGTGGGGAGGTAAACGATTTGGATATGGTTGCTAACGGATGAAACTGAGGGGAGGAGAGAGAGCATCACAGAATTTAGAGAGGGGGTGAGGGACAAAGGAGAGAGCGACTAAGAGAGGGGGGAGAGATAAAGAAAACGTTATAAAATAGGCTTACTGAGTTCCTTTAATTAACTAACTAATTAATTTTAATAAACACTAATTAATTTAAATTATCAGATCAGATGAATTCGAAAATTAGGGATTAGGGAATTATTAGGATAGGAATATAGGATAAAATAGGAATAAGAAAGTTGAAAGGGGCAAAATGGGTATTCAAAAGTTTTGACACTTGTTTTCTCTTTTTTTAAGTAGCATAGTATAGAAGATATAGATTGCTGCCTTTATTTGTTAAAGAAGAAGACAAGTTCCATACCTAAAACTGCCCTTGTCTTTTATCAACTCATAATGTTTCCACCTGATTAGTGATTAATATTGCCCATGTGGGCCGCCCAAGTCAGATGTGCCGTGTATCTGCCCCATTTTCTGGTCCCCATTGTAACTCTTCTAGTAATTAGATACACCCTTATGAACTTTCTGCATTTTGCAGTAAAGCCCCCATAACTTTCAAAATCACGCTAAATCTCCAATAACTTTTGCATTTTGCAGAACAACCCAAATTAAGTTTCTGCATTTTGCAGATTGCCCCATAAATTAGAACTAGAAAAGAATATAAAAAGGCATTTTGAAAGGTATAGGAGGCTTAATATAATTATATTGGGGATTCTCTGCAAAATAAAAAATAGAAATTAAATTTACCTTGATTGCTGGTACTCCTATCAACCTCAGATCCCTGACATCATTACAAAAAAGAGGGTAAAAATTAAATTAAATATACAAATTATAGTCGGAACTAATTATGTGTAATCCAAATCCAATCCAAAGAAACTAATAAAAAGAAATAAGAATAAGAATAATCAATACTTATACTTACAATTGGAAAAAAACATCTTCTTTGCTCCATCAAACTTTAGGCATTAAGTAATTTATAGAACAACAAAATAACCGAAATTTAATACTTTCAGCCATTTACGAAATGTTGGGAATTGAAAAACCCTAGCAATTAGTACCAATTATATTAATCTAGTAATGAATTGAGAAATGTGAAACGTGATTGAGTGGGGAGGTAAACGATTTGGATATGGTTGCTAACGGATGAAACTGAGGGAGGAGAGAGAGCATCACAGAATTTAGAGAGGGGTGAGGGACAAAGGAGAGAGCGACTAAGAGAGGGGAGATAAAGAAAGCGTTATAAAATAGGCTTACTGAGTTCCTTTAATTAACTAACTAATTAATTTTAATAAACACTAATTAATTTAAATTATCAGATCAGATGAATTCGAAAATTAGGATTAGGGAATTATTAGGATAGGAATATAGGATAAAATAGGAATAAGAAAGTTGAAAGGGCAAAATGGGTATTCAAAAGTTTTGACACTTGTTTTCTTTTTAAGTAGCATAGTATAGAAGATATAGATTGCTGCCTTTATTTGTTAAAGAAGAAGACAAGTTCCATACCTAAAACTGCCCTTGTCTTTTATCAACTCATAATGTTTCCACCTGATTAGTGATTAATATTGCCCATGTGGGCCGCCCAAGTCAGATGTGCCGTGTATCTGCCCCATTTTCTGGTCCCCATTGTAACTCTTCTAGTAATTAGATACACCCTTATGAACTTTCTGCATTTTGCAGTAAAGCCCCCATAACTTTCAAAATCACGCTAAATCTCCAATAACTTTTGCATTTTGCAGAACAACCCAAATTAAGTTTCTGCATTTTGCAGATTGCCCCCATAAATTAGAACTAGAAAAGAATATAAAAAGGCATTTTGAAAGGTATAGGAGGCTTAATATAATTATATTGGGGATTCTCTGCAAAATTAGAGTATAAATTATGGATTCGGATCCTCTCCAATTAGGTGGTAATTGGAGAGGGTCCAATTCCTCCAATCCTCACCCTATATCTTTAAATCAAAAGACGAGATAACGACACATATGATTACTATAATTAAACTAGTGGTTTTGAAAACCACCATGGTGAATTTGGTAATATTATTTAATTTTAATAAATTCAAATATTTCTACAAGCAACTTTCTAATTAACCTCTCAAATTAGATGTCAACTAAACAACTCTCACTTAAATTTAAATTATTTATAATTATTTTTTATTTCATTTATAATTCTTATATCCATGTGTCTAATTTTTTTTGTCAATGTGCATACGAACACTTGGGAACATGATCCAACCATCTATTAATGTGTGTACAGAACACTCCTTAATTTTTTAAATTAATTTATTTATAATTATTTTTATGATGCCAAATTTTAATTTCTTAAACTTTCTATTTGTTGGTTATTGACTTTACATGAATCGATTGCTAAAAATTATTCAATTAAAACAAACAATGCATATAATTAACTTATGATTAGAAATAAAGCATTTGGGAATTTGATTTTGTTAAAAATTAAATAATATCTACCAAATCCACAATGGTAGGTTTCAGAACCACTAGTTTAATTGTGGTAATCCTATGTGGCATTTATCTTGTCCATTAAATTAGAGATAAATGGTGGGGATTAGAAGAATTGGACCCTCTCCAATTACCACCTAATTGGAGAGGATCCGCATCCATAAATTATAACTAACCAATTGGTGTAGTGAAAGAAAGTTTAATTACCTCTATTTAATATCTTCACAATTTCCTTTTCCCAAAGGTAAAACTGTGTCAATGCCCCGAATCTGAAAACTTGATGTGCCCCAGCCCCTCCTACTTTTTCCCATGTGTTTCAACCCCCAAATTTTGAAAAAAATGTGTCCCAGCCCCTCCAGCTCATGATTAGCCCAAATATTATATGTATTTCACCCAAAAAATCCAAATTTACCCTCTCCACCTACTCAAAATCACCATTCTTCTCTCCTCCTTCTCCTCCTCCTTCAAATCCAAACCGATCTCGATCCACATGGCCTTCTCCCCTCTCTCAACCTCCCCTCTTTCTATGCCATCGAATCGCGATGTCATCGTCAGATCTGTCGCCGGAGAGAGCTCCGACAAGATCTCCGACGAGAAGAAGGACCATTGTCTCTCTTCCATTAAAATACCCCATTCTTCTTCCTCTTCTTCCTCCTCTGTCCTCATCTCAAAAGCCAAGCACCGCCATCCTTGACTACCCGATCCAAATTCTCACCCGCTGCAATCACTCCTCCCCCGCCGCCACCCTCGACTACCCGATCTAAATTCTTGTCGGGATCTAAATCTAAATCCACCTCTAGCACCGCCAATACCTCCTCCGTTGATCCCCTCCTCCCCATCCACCACCACTGACCTCAAATGTGTCCTCTATAAGTTTGACTCCAATGGCGACGACAATATCTCCTCCTCTGAGCTCGCCGCCATCTTCTCCTCCCTTGACGACACTTTCTCTACCTCTAAACTCTCATGCGTGATGGCGAAGACCAACTACGACAGCGAGGTATTCATGGACCATGATGGTTGCTCACCACTTGTTATATGAAATGTCTCACAAAACTTTCATTCATAGAACACTATGATTGTGGTTAATGAGCAAGAACATGAAAGAACAAAAGGCGTCTGAGCTCTTTCGATGTTAATGTGCTCTTTGATCACTCATGTCTTAAGGGGTGGACTCACTTGTAATTGGATCTTTAATAACCTGATTATTCAGAAGTATCTCGAGAAAGGCTATATGGGTTTGTTGAAGCTAGGATTTATACAAAAGTTTCTTGCAATATTAGAACTAAAAAATTAAATAAAGAAAGTTAAATTTTAACAATTTAAGAGTTAAGGAACCTTAATAGATACTTCGTGAGTTTTAATAGACATATATTAACAATTACTTGATATTTTACATTATATAGTCTTATTCTATTTCTCCCCTTCCTTTTAGTACTAATTGGTGGCAATATCCCGATATCATTTATAGTTTACAAATAATCAACTATAGCTATTAGGTAAAACATAATAGTTAATGTACAACCTTAACATTTAAAAGAATAAAGATAACAGTTACTCAATTATAGTTATATGGAACAACTAAACATTAACAGCTAATCATCTATAGTTCACATGTACTAGGTAAAACTTAAGCTTAATTAACAAAACTTAACATTTAAAAGAAAAAAGTTAACACCTACTCCACTATACTTAACATGGAATAGGTAAATGTTAATAGTTAATTAGCTATAGTCTTTAGTAAAGTAGATACAATTGCCTCTCACTCCAGGAACATCTCTGCTAGATGTACATGATTACACGTAGACCGGTTGCTTCCAATGAACAAAGCAATAATCACCTAAGCTCCTCAACTCAATCCACGCAAGTAAGCCGTCATCCCACTGAAACACTCTAAACTCTTCAGTGCAGTACTGATTTTCAGCATTGTCGAGAACTTCTAGTCTCCAAATCTATAGGAAACTTCCCCGTGGTGGCAATATCAAGTATTTAGTATATAAAAAAATAATTCCATACTTTCTGGGCCATTTATTGTGATATATGGCGTCGTAAAACAGAGGGTGTTCGTTAAACGTAGTGTAATCAGTTGAGACTGGAACCTTGGACTATGATCGAGCTCTGACTCGAGCAAAGTACAATTCTAAACGGATTAAGAGCATGACCACACAGTCCCTTTCCATGGGGCTTGAAGACATGATGAATTTTTCGCAAATTTCTTCGGGCGAGGAGTTTGGGGGGAACTCTAGTATAGTGGAGACTAGAAGGAGTCGGATTTGGGATTGAGCAATGAAATTGAACAATATTATTTCCAATCGGTCGTCGACGGTGGCTAACCAGCCGTTGGTGGAGCCTATGCAAAGTCGGCGGCGGATTGGAAGATCGCTGGGGAGGAAGGAGGAAGGAGGATGAGGGAGGAGAGAATGATGTAGGAGGAGGAGAAGAGGCTGAGGAAGTAGGAGGAGGAGAGATAATGGTGATTTTGGGTGGGTGGAGAGGGGTAAAATTGGGGTTTTAGGTCAAATATGAGCTAATCATGAGCTGGAGGGGCTAGGCCACATTTTTTTCAAAATTTGGGGGCTAAAGCACATAGGAAAAAGTAGGAGGGGCTGGGCACATTGAGTTTTCAAAATTAGGGCCTTGACACAATTTTTTCCTTTCCCAAAATTGGTGTAGTGAAAGATAGTTTAATAACCTCTATTTAATATCTTCCCAATTGCCTTTTCCCAAAATTTTTTAAAAAATTTCCAATAAATCTTACTAAATTCTTTAAACTTATTGCTAAAGTCAAGCGTTGCAATCCCTCATATTATACAAGGGCATTGCACTAACAGTTTCTCTGATAAAAAACTCATGTACAACCTTATTAATCAAACATTTTGAGAACTTATTAATGAAACTTAAAAGGATCGTAAATTGAGGAAGCTTTATTTTTCTCATAGAGAAAATTTTTGAGGAAGGTGCTTGTCTTATCAATGAAATCCTCAAGGGGATCTAGGTGGAAATTTGTTTTATTTTATTTTATTTTTGAGGAGTCTAATTTTCAAATTGTACTAATGTAGAGAGATAGTATCAAATTTTATGTTAAAAAAATCTTCTACCATATAAGGCTCACTATTAGCAAAATATCTGGGTTTTTCTATATAAACCAAAACTTCCATACCGAATTTATTTTCAATCCACCCCTTCTAAAATTATTCTTAAGACTGAAATATTATATTATTTTTAAACAAAATTATATCTACCGATACATCAAATACAACAACTTATGTTCGAATATAGCTACTGATACACCACAGCAACTTATACACATTAATGTAGCAACTTAAATCCAGACTGATTTTAAAACTAGTTTAGCATATAATGATATTTTGGATTTTAGAATGAATTTGAAAGCAGGTGGCTTTAAAAATAAAGCAGGATAAAAGTCTGGGTTTATGAATAAAACCCCAAAAGTCAAATTCATCCCACCTCTAGATGCGCAGATGTAACGGATCCGAGCATATAATCTGTAATAAATTTCATAACGGATCTTAGATCCGCAACCCGATAGGCCCACAGAGAGGTTTTAGAGAGGGAGAAGGAGAGAAAAAAAATAAAAGAGGACAAATTTTCTACCGTTTCAAATCCTCTTAAATTCTTCTTCTTCTTCTTCTTTTGTTTTAATCATTAAGAAATAGAGCAAAAAGGCATCTGAGATTCTTTTTTCCTCCTAATATTGAGAAAAGGTATGAACCTAATATTTTTTTTCTTGATAAAATAATTCATGACTGAAAATTTAGGGAATTTTTCTTAAACCTATGAGTTTCTTGTAGAATTTTTTTATCTGGGTTCATTTCTTTGTACCATATAATTTTTTTTCAAACCCATTTCATTGAATTATGCAAAAATTAGGCATAAGTACCTGTGCAAGGCTCAAGATTGATTCATTGAGCTAATTTGCAATTCTAAAATTTTAAATTGTTATGGTAATTTATGTTGAATTCAAGAGTTTAGGGTTAGAAATTTATCTTTAGCCATATTTAGGCTAAATGCTATGAACTATAGTCTCTTATTTATATTTTTAATTAAAGTTTCAGATATTTCTTTATGGTTGTAAGTCTGCATTGCTATATTTTTAATTAATGGATACTATGCAGAGTATGGTTCAATTGTTTTCTAATTTGCAGAAAAATATACCCTTTCACCTAGTTCTAATCTAATTTTATATTCATAGAATGCTTGTCATGTGCCATTTTCTTAATCACCAACGAGATATGTTAATCAATAGTTTTCTCATTTTGTCTTTTCTGATTCAACTATCCCTAGGGTGTACATGTTTTTCAAACAAATAAACAAGTCACAATCAAGATTCTCATGTCTTATGGTTATAGGATAAAAAGTATACGAAAACACGTTTGGAGGATTGATGGCCGTGTATGCCCATTTTATTTTATTTTTCTCAATTCTGTAGTTTAAATTCAGACCTGACTTTGTTGTTGTGAGCTTGTGACATTTTAGATTTAATCATGCAGTGGATCATAAATGGTGTTACATTTAGTCTGACTGGTAGTAAGAGGCAATTGAACTATTTTGTGAAGTTATGTTAATTTCAAATCCCTTTTAATTTTTGATGAGGGTGCTTCTAATGATAGTACATGTCTTGGGCACTCTATCGCTTTCATTTTCCATCAAAATTGCGCTTTTTATTATTTAGATATAACATTATCTTCTTTTCTATTTGTTGACTTGATTGTTCAGAAAAACTGTAGAAAATCGAGGAGCGTGGATTGATTGTCAGGAAATATGTCCAAATGATCATTTTCATTTTTAGAATGGATCAATAATCAAAATAGTGAGATCAATGAAGTTCATAGGAGAAAAGCAGTATGGTTAAAAAGGAGAACTGCTACTTGAGTTTTATGTGATCATAGAATACTTATGAAAAAAAATCTATATACTATAAATGATTAATGATTGTGAATGCTGATATTTGACAGTAAGAAATAACATGTCAAAATATTAAGTGTATAAATCATGAGAATGCTAAGATGAACAAGCGTATATACAAATAGGAAGGGAAATGGGTCACAAGAAGCTGTAGGGTGCTCTTATCAAGGATAAACTGAGAACTGATTAAGATGATCTGGACACATGTAAGAAAGACCATTGAGTGCCTCAGTTGGGAGAAATGCAAAGATTATAATTTGTGGAGCAATCAGGACTACAAGTAAGCCTAAAAGAACTTGGATAGAGGAAATTAAGAATATAATATGGTTAATTAACAGGAGAGACGAACTGAATGGAGAAAAAGGAATTCATGTATCTTATCTTAAAATTTTAGATGAGACCTTTTGTTGTTGTTTCTGTATTGTTCAGTCGATGTCAGCACACGACGTGGGCAAGGGCCACATTAACAAGCGTCATATGAGCACCCAATTTAACAAGTTTGTCTGAGTACAACTATTTGATTGATTTTTCTCAATAATGTCAGCAATTACAAATTAACAAACGGTAACCATTTGACTTGCACTTGTTTGTTACAGTTTTTGAATTTCGATTTATTTTTCTTCCCATCTTGCATCACTTTTTTTCTATCTGGGCATTTGTTTAGTGGGTGTATTTATGAATGACATCCTTTAACCTCTTTTATAGATCTGATTAGTTTACATCTGAGCATCCACTAAAAGCATCAATGGCTGCTTCGGAGGACTCTTGCGCTCTTTATCCCTTTTTTATATTAAGTATATTGGCAATCCCTTTGGTGCCTCACACTATTTTCAAGTTACTTAATACAATTACTAGAAAGGCAAAGACAATTCATTGCCAATGCTCTCTATGTTCTCATTCAAGGAAGTGCTGGAAGTCCTCATTCAAGAGGGTTAGTTTGCTACTCAGTTATTTGTTTTTCTAGCGCCGACAAAGAACCATTCCATTTTGATTAAATAGTCCTTAACTGTCTACATTTCATACTTTTTCTTATGCAGATCTCAACCGTCTCAACTTGTAGTAATTTGACATTTCTTCTGCTTTGGTCTTTTGTGGTGATAATAGTTTATCACATTACACATACAAGCTATGAGGTATACCAGAAAATACTTGTTTCTCTCCAAGATTTCATTTTCTCAAAAGGCTGCACATATCTCATGGGAAAAAAAAAGAGTTGTGTCTTGCACTTTTCGACAATTATAGTTTTTACATTGAATTTGGTTATCGTGCCAAAGCTATATTCTATTTGTGGCTTTCTCATTTTATTTTTGAAATATGAATTATAAAATAACTACTGATTAGGAAAGAAAATATTGCAATCTGCATATCAGTCTTTCCTAACCAATGCTAATTTGCGGTTTAGAGTATCATCTACTACTTCTTAAAGCTGTAACTAATGTATTATCTGATTTTCCTTTTGACTTATTGGCTTATATTATTGCTCTGCAGATACAAGCATTTGAGCCATTTAGTATTCTTGGGTTAGATCCGGGTGCTTCAGACTCAGAAATAAAGAAGGCATACAGGAAACTCTCCATTTTGTACCATCCTGACAAAAATCCTGAACCAGGTTGATAATATCTCACATGTTCTTCCACATTTGAGCTTGAATGCACTGGTTAAACCTCCGTATACTGCAAAACTTACACTGTATTCTATTGTTTCAGAGGCACACAGCTATTTTGTGAGCTTTATATCAAAAGCATATCAAGCATTGACCGATCCAGTTTCTCGTGAGAACTACCAAAAATATGGTCACCCAGATGGCCGACAGGTATTGAAAATTCTTTATAGCAAGAATATGCTCATACTGATAGGTTTTTTCCCCTCTAAATACCATTTAATCTCTGCATAAGTTTTTAATCTGATGAGATATTGGTTCAGGGGTTCCGAATGGGGATTGCTTTACCTTACTTCCTAATGAACAGTTATGGATCCTCTGGTGGAGTTGTCTTACTTGGAATTGTTGGCATTTGTATTATTTTGCCATTAATTATAGCTGTTGCTTATCTATCATGGTCTTCAAAATATAGTGGGAACTATGTCATGTACCAAACTTTGGTTACATACTTCCAATCAATGAAGCCTTCTTTAGCTCCAAGGTATATAGACTTGCTTGTTATCCTGCATACTTTTGTTCAATTAAGTATCATTATTAACGATATTTTTTAGTTTATTGATCATCTATAAAATTAGTTAACTTCATCCAGGATTTCTTAAGCAAAAGTAGTTATTAGTTTGATAGGACTAATTAAATGGTTAAAACTTAAGTGAATAACGTAGAGAATTATGTATAATTTTTAGCAACAGGATATCCAGAAGTTATAAATTCTTTGAGTAGTTCAGTAAAACTAAGTTTTCTTGTGGATTAGTTTTCTTGTGGAATACTGCTTCCAAGACTTTATTCCATAAAAGAGTTCCTATATGTTGATGCTATATAATTTTCTCATAGTTTTATTTATGAGTCAATCACTATCTAAGTAATCACTTTCATTGCTTAGGATCAATTATTCATCATGACAAGTTTGTGGATGGTGTTGTTCATCAAATCAAATCAAGGTGGTTAAAATCGAGAAATGCTTCTCGAATTTTATGTGAATATAGAATACCTTTGACATTGATGGGAAAAGTCTATACGACATTTATAAGACCAATAATGCTTTTATGGATCAAAATGTTGGACAATAAAAAAACAACATCGGCAAAAGATGAGTTTAGCAAAAGTGGCAATGTTTCAATTGTCTTGTGAATATACAATAGAAGATAGAAATGAATGCATTTGTAGGAGATTAGAGGTTTCTCCTATCGAGGATAAAGTGAGAGAGAATCAATGGAGATGTTTTGGTTACATACAACAAAGGCCATTAAATGCACAAGTAGGAGAAGTGATAAGCTTATAGTAATTATGGAGCCTAAAGGACTAGAGAAAGACGTAAAAGAATTTGGCTAGAAGAAATTAAGAAGGATATGATAATGGTTAACTCAACTTAGAAGATAGCTCATAAAAGAAAAGAACAAAGGAATAGGATTTGTTTAGCCCAAAATTTTGGATAAAGTCTTTGTTGATGTTGTTGTTGCTGGTTGTTGTTGTATTAGTCAGCTGATTTATAATTTAAGCCGTGGTACACATACGATATTTTAACTTGATCAACGCACAGCAGCGGCCTGAATTCAACAGATGTGCATGTTTCTTCCATACTGATTCTGTTTATTGGAGATATGTGTCTTCCTTTTAACTCTCAGTCTCATCATAAGATTATTTTATTTGGCATTTTTCTGAATTTTTTCTTGAATGCTTTATGATTGATTATTTAATGTATTATGGAATTTGTGGAGTGGCTTTCACTATTATTAATGGTGCAGCAAAGTCTGGGAGATCTTCATAAAGTCTGGAATTCCGTAAAATTCCTGTTCGTAAAAGAGATAGTGAACCCATTCAAAATTTGTTTGGCATGGTGAGAAGAGAGTTGAATATGGAGTCGAAGAAAGACCAAGCACTGTTTTGGAAACAAGACCCTAGCCTAGTTAAGGTAGGTCCATCTGTTGACATAAGTGTGATATTTATTTATCATAATTCATTTTTACTTTGTCAATTTGACATGTTGTTGATATGCTTACATCATAAACTATGAACTTACAGATGGCATTGTTGCTTCATACTCAATTAACTCGTCAATCAGATTGTTTATCTTCATCTCTACGGAGTGACTTACAGTGCATGCTTGATCTTGCACCTCTGCTTCTTGAACATCTAGTGGCGGTGAGTTAAATGAATATTAAATTAACTTGTCATTATATACATTATTTTAAGTCGTAATATTTCTCAACAGTTTGTTTCAAATTGCTTCAGAGGTGCTGAATTCAACCTTTTCTTACTGCTATAAGTAATGCAATAATGAATCACTTTGTTGAATTTCAAAATACTTGCTTTATGCATCTAGAAATCTTGTAAAGGCAAATTTGATGCTGAATCGATGCAGGCACATTTCTAGACAATTTCAAAATAAAGCTTTGTGCATGTAGTTTAAATCCCCACCCCCTTTTATTTACTTGTTTCTTTTTCTTGAAATTCCTTAGTGTTAATGCCTGTTTATATCTGTTAATCACAATTTACAGCATGTGATGCCTTAATGAATTGAAATGAGTATTTTTGTTATCCATTTGCAGATAGCCGTAATTCCACGCCCCCCTATTGGACGTGGATTGCTTAGGCCTGCGATTGGGGCAATTGAGCTTTCTCAAAATATCGTCCAGGTATGTTGTAATTTACAATTAGTGTTATTATTATTTTCAGATCTGGATGCTGAATGTGAGGTAAAGAGAGCATATGGTCATATCCATTCCTCTAGGTTCTGGTTAAATATAAATCCTCAACCGACAATGGTTTTCTACGTTGTTGCCGACTTCCACTAGCAGTTTGGCAGTAGTTTAGAAGAATTATTGGGTCAATTTTCTTTTTGAAACTATGGAAGAATTCCTAGAAACAACCTGAGATTTCATATAATTATCATCTTCTGCTGACTAGATTGCCATGTTGTATGGAGTAAACAAAACATCTGGGTGTTCTCCTGTGAGTTTTTCTTGCAATACTGTCCTTTCATATTCTTTGGTCCCTCTCGTTTTACTTGCTCCTAAGTTTATCTTTTGTTTCTCTTTTCATTCCCTATCTAGTCCTCTGTCTGGTTTTCATGGGATTATAACAGCATTTAGATGCATGATGAATCAACTTCTCTGAGGTGCATTTTCCAAGATTATATAACTATACTACTACAACAACAAAGTCTCTATCCCAAATATTTGGGGTCGGCTACATGAATCTTATTCTTTGATTCTTTCATTCCGTTCTATTACGGGCCATCTCCTCTATTAAGCTAACCATAACCATATCTTTTTAATTACTTCCAACCAAGTCTTTCTAGGTCTACCTCTAGATCTCTTTGCTCCATTAACTATTGCATCATCACTTCTCCTAACCGGTGCACTAAGAGGTCTACGTTGTACATGGTCATACCACCTTAATCGATTCTCTCTCATTTTATCCTTTATAGGAGCAACCTCTAATTTACTGCAGATGCACTCATTTTTATTCTATCTTTTAGTGTATACCCACAAGACCATATCAACATTCTCATTTCTACTACACTCATTTTTACAAATGTTATTTTTTAATTGCCCAACGTTATGATCCATAAAGTATTGTTGGTCTTATAATTGTCCAATAGAATTTTCCCTTAAGTCTAACCGGTATTCTGACGATCACACAAGACTCCCGAAGCACTCCTCCATTTTAACCATCCCGATTTGATTCGACTAACAACATCATCCTCAATCTCACCATCATGCCGAATGATTGATCCTAAATAGCGAAATTGATTGCTTTTAGATTTATATGACTATCTTTTACAAAATTTTCCCTCTTCATTATTAGTGAATATCTATTTTGATTATTGATAACTTTGAGAAAATTTGGTTTCCTTGAGTTTGTATGGATATTATAAACTTCTAATACTAGTACTCCCGTATGAAAACTGAGAATTCTGAAAAACGATTGCAATTTTCTGAATGGGTTATCCATGGGATTTGTTCCTAAAACTCCAAATATTGTCTTTTTCAATGTACAAAAGCTCCAAATACTGTTTTTCTTCTCTCCTTTTCTGTGTTCTGGCTATGTGCTAACTAGCTGTAGCATTTGTACGATCAACATTTTTAAGCACGTGATATTGCTCTATTCAGTGCTGAAACCTATCCTCACGATGGTAGTCTTATAAATGTGGAAATGTCGTGGTGGCTCATTTCATATCAAAATGTTAAAAATGTGACCTTTGTCTAGTTTTTGTGGAGGGATATAAGAGCCTTAGTCCAATTTATCGATGGAGAATGTGACCATTGTCTTGTGCATACATCATTGACTCAATGTTCTTTGAATTTGACTGGCTGATTCTGCTACTGATGAATGTTCCTTCTTCTGCACTTTCTTTTATTTGGTAGCCTGCAAACTACTATCAATTATTATTTTTACAGTTTAATCATATTTCTTATTCAAGTAAGCATTTCATTGTTTTAACGGAGAAATAAAATAAATAAAACAATCATTTCTAGGACAATAATCCCGGAATATATTTCAATTTTCTGACTCTTCTGTTATTCAAAATATTTAGTTACTTTGTTTACTGATGCATATTCTACATTTATAACATCTAACACAACGCAGGCTGTGCCTTTACGTGCAAGAGAAGTAGTTGAAGGAAACCTGGATGGAATTGCAGCATTTCTACAGCTCCCACATGTCACCAAGACAATTACCAAGAAAATTTTCCCCAAGGTACTTTTATATAGTTGAGTTCCATGTACCTGCCTTCAAATTTAATAAAAGAAAATTATAAATTAAGCATTCTTTTATCAACATGGCTCCTTGTATATGCATGACAACCATGGGCCACTTGGGACAAACCAAGAAATTTTTAGGAGCTTCCACATGTGTCAATACACTCCAATCTCCACCATTTGTCAAATTTTGTTCTTAACTTTTTTATTTTTCATATTAAATTGTGAAAAGTTTATGGTATAAGATCCTATAACTCTCTGCCTATGCTTTAACTGAGAAGAAATATTGGAGGGCATATTGACTGATAATTAATAATTTTATCTTCGAAGTATGAATATCTTTATCCATGATGCTGAGAGTCGATCATGGAAAAACTCGTAATATTAACATGAATGAGTTGCAGATGCAAGTTAGTTCTTGAAGAGTGAATTGTTGTAATACTTGATGCTTGTTATTTTCAAAGCATCCAATTGAAAGACGTGGCATTGGCTTATTCTTGATTAAGACATTAAAACATAGTTGGTGCATTTTATTTACCTATTCACATTGTACTTGTCCCTTAAAGAGCAGTATAAAACTTTGTGATCTTCCATCTTCATTCTTCAGCGATGATGTTCCTTCGTATGGGAAAATTTGACAGGTTGCTTTATGTTGTATTAGATTTAAATAAAGTCACATGTGGTAGATCCTTTTGCATATGAATTTATCTTCTCTAGGCTTTATGGTAAGCCCATGTACTGCCCATATTTCCCTTGTGAAGGAATTCAACACTAATTAGGGTTAAAATTATCATACAATTGAAGAAACATGGAGAATTCTTCGTTTATGCCTTTTTGATAGAATTGCTCAAGGGCTTGGATTGTTATAACTGTAGTGTTTATAGATCATCATCGAAATTAGTATTTTCCTGCCTTTTTTTTTACAAGCGAAAGATCACATGCTACATGTTCTTAATATGTTTGCATAAAACTGAATGTAGTCTTTATTTACATCTCTTCATGTGCTTTACCAAATTCATTTATACAAACAGTGAACTAACTGGTGAAAGTTTCCTTGAGAATCAAAATCACGATTTTTTTTGTTCATGCTGTTCGTCCTATATATAAACAACACAGTTTCATTCTAGTGCAGTTCTTTGCGTAACTAATTTAGGTTAATTGTGAATATACCCCCTCTCGTATCGTTGCTTGGAAAATACAATCCCTCTAGTTTGATTTTTTCAGATAGACCTCTGAGTGAAATTTTTTTTTAAAAAAAACTCTTTTACCCGCAGGGGTCTATTTTTCAAAGTAATATTCTCTTTCTATGAGGGTTAATAGTAAAAATATTTAGTTGGGTCACTGTAAAAATAAGACTAGAGAGGTTGTAGACTTGTAGGTTCAAAGCAACGATACAAAAGAGGGTAATATGCATAATTAATTTATTGTCTCATATTTTAACTTCCTATTTTCCACTCTCAGAAAGTGCAAACCTTTCAAGAACTCCGAGACATGAGCATGCAAGAACGATCCCAACTCCTATCTCAGGTTGCTGGCTTTTCACTAACTCAAGTACATGACATAGAGATTGTGGTCGAGTCATTGCCATCAATAACACTCGAAGTCTCACTGAAAACTGAAGGAGAGGAAGAAATTCAAGAAGGCGACTTTACCACGATGTACGCTTGGATTAATCTCAAGCGTGGAAACAGCCTAAAATCCTCTCTCCCCCATTCTCCTTACTATCCATTCTACAAGGAGGAAAATTACTACCTTATCCTTGCTGACTCAGCAACGAATGAAGTCTGGATGTCTCAGAAAGTGAACTTCATGGATGAGGATTCTGCAGTTAGGAGTGCAAAAAAGTTGATTGCAAGGATGAAGGAGTTATTGGGAGAGACTGATGAAGAAATTAGTGAAGCTGTGAAGTTTGTCGCTGAAAAAGTAAAGAATGGATCAAGGCAGGTTATTGGTAAATTTTTGGCTCCCGGCGAAGGAACTTATAATCTTACTGCATACTGTTTATGTGATTCATGGATTGGTTGTGATGTAAAGACTGATATAAAGGTAGATGTATTGAAAAAGAACCGAGATATTAAGCCCAATGAAAATACAGGCATTGAACAGGAAATTGAAGAAGTGGACGAAGATTATGACAGCGAGTATAGTGATGATGTTGATGATGAGAAGGAAAAGAAGATGATCCAGTGAGTTCTGGGACTCACGAAGATAGATACAGAAATTTTTTTTACCGAAATATAGAGGGAAAAGAGGAATTTATAGTGTTTTTTATTTATGAACTCGTCGTAAGAGCAAACTGAAACAAAAATTGAACTTTACAATATCTGAATATACTAAGAAAAGGACTATATTTGTCTCAGAATGAGAATTATATGCAAGCCACAAATTCAGACACATTATTCACAGCATTCGGGACTATCTTACACATCAACTTAATGTGATTAATAATCCTTGTTTGTACTGTTCAATTTTTTTTCTCCTGACTAAGAGGGTTAGCGTATTGCAAAAATAAAACTTCTTTCTTTGTCCCAGTTCTTATGCATCTCATATAGTTCTTCATATCCCATGCACCATACTGCTCTCACTAAAATCACATAAATAACAAAGAAATGAAATGAACACCGTAACTAGTTGCACGCGCAAGTGTATCGCAACACCATATGTTCGTAAAATGTTTATGTAATCATAATAGCACCTATAACCCCAGAGACAAGAATCCAAGCCACACCTTTTCTCGAACAACTAACTTCCTGCCATGTTAAAGTCTGAGTTACTTTATTCAGAACATCTTCAAACTATGCTCTAGTCTCCTCTCTTAAACCATAGTTATCAATAACTATATCAGCCTTATTCTTCTTCATATCCAGTGAAGCCTGAGAATTTATACAATTTCTAGCTTGCTCTTCAGAAGTTGCATCTCGTGCCATGAGACGTTGAAGTTGTGTTTCAGGATCAACCCAAACAACGATTATAGGCTTTGTCCATCGGTCTAGCTTAGTCTCGAACAACAGTGGGATGTCAAGAACTATAACCTCATAGCCTTTGAGCCATAGTTTTACTAATCTGCAGAATATGGCAGAGGATATGTATGGAGCTAATAACCTGAAAGAATACAGGCGTTCATTTTAACTGAAAAGAAACAAAATTGCTATGTAAGTGAAAAGAAGAACAGAGAGACCAATCCGTAAGAAGTATCAAGTTTGATAAGACTGGGTGGTAATAAGATAGAGCACAATAGAAGAAAATTGTCGAAAATTGTCGCAAATTGTTCAACATATCCAAAAACAAACTATCCATTTTGACTGTAACGCCACTACGATTGTGATGGTGATACAGATGATTGTCATCAGTTATGGAGCACCCATCTTTTAACAGAAAAATATGTGTTAAGACTATCTAAATGCCTCTCATGCAATCCACAGACGTTCTTCCATAATCTAACTCCACGACTTCCCATTGCGTCGAAGGGGGTCGTCGCGACAGCGTCGAAGGGGTTCGTTAGGCGGAGACGTCGCAGCTGAAAAGGGGCGTGAGATGGCGCCGTTATCGTCGGCGAGTCAGTGGGGCGGAGCGTGGAGGCGTAGGGGGTCCCCGAGGCAGCATCGACGGCGGTCGTAGAGGCGAGCGTCGGAGGCGTGGGTGAGGGCAACGGCGTGGCCAGCGGAGCGTGCCGGCGTGGGTGCGGGCAACGGTGCAGGCGGAGGCGGCGGCAGCGGAGGCGGCGGCGGCGAAGGCAGGCGTGTGCGTGGAGGGCGGCGCTGGGCGTGGATGCAGGCGGCGACACTGGGCGCTCGACGGCAGCGGCGCTGGGAGCTTGTGGGCTTCGAGGCGGGCGGCGACCGTCGACGGCGGGTCAGGGACGGAGTGGGAAAGTGAGGAGGGAAGAGAGCGAATCCCCTCATTTACAATGATGTTGCACAATCTCCATCAAGTATCAAGTATAGTTATGATCCATTCTTTCTCCTACTTTATTCACTTTGTGGGGATTGTGCCATATTATTATATATGAGGGAATCTTCTCATACAAGATATAATATCTATTAATCTCATTTATATATATATATATATATATATATATATATATATATATATATATATATATATAAACACACGCAAAAGATAATTCTGATATCAAATCAGAATAGTTCAAGTTCTTGAAACCTCACAATTTGAGTCCACTTGCGTCAGGAGATTTGGAATCAGTGGATTCTTTACGTCTTCGCTAGATGAAATCAAATCATATCTCAACTAACACCCATTGCATTTTGGTATCAATAATATGTATATCTATTATTCACAATGTTAAGACTCAATGGGATTTTTAATGCTCTATGTCGGAAGGCAAGGCAATCCATCATCACCACTCATACACTTCTCATATCTTGTCATTAAAAGCAAGCTATTGAAAAATCATGCAAACTTTTATGGCTCAAATGGAAGATTATTGCGTACTGATGAATGCACAACAAACAATAAAAATCCACTAATTTGTTGTAGTGGACAATTCTTCATGTTAGACCCAAAGTTAGGGAAGACTAGACGTACGTTGGGTCTCTTGATTAATAAAGGCGACAATGATTCATATATTGGAAACTTTAGTAGGAAATTTAATGCTCAAACTGCAAAGTTTTATCATTATAATCTATCTTTGTGGCAAAAGTTAATGCTTTTAAGCATAAAGAGACTTAAAGGTTTGCACAACTAAAAGGTGAAAGGCTAGGAGAGACTTAAAGGTTAGTGCATCCTTTAGTACTGTATAGGACCTATTAGTTCATTAGTGTAGGTTAGGTACTAAATTAAAATGTAAGAAACATTAGCAAGGCACATTTCATCTAATGTAAATTGTATCATGGTAGTGCTAAATGGCAAGATTCATAACGATATATACATTTTAAGACTTAATTGCATCACGGTACTAATTGTTTTTATTCTACAAACAATGCAAATATATTTTCTGAAAACATATGTTGATTTTAGGAGAAATTTTAATCGATCGCTTTGAGAAAATTAGGCAAAACGACCGCTTAAAATCAAGAAAATCGATCAAACGGTCGATTTTGTGAAAAACGCGGGACTACTAGTCCCGCAGATGAAAATGCACGGACTACTATCGTGGGCTTTGCTAACCACCATTAGTCACCGCTAATGGTGGATTAGCGATGACTAATGGTGGTTAGCAGTTCTAATTGCACGGGACTAGTAGTCCCGCAGATGAAAATGCACGGACTACTAGTCCCGCACTTCTTCAAGAAAACGATCAAACGGTCGGTTTTGCTAATTTTGTTTTTAAACGGTCGTTTTTGCCTATTTTTTTCTCAAAACGGTTGGTTTTCAAAATTTCTCCTTGATTTTACATGCTCAAGAGTTTCTCTTACTGTTTTTAAAAGACCACCATCTTCTAAAATCTTCAGCAAAATGGACCAAAAGTAGTGACATAGGGGATTTTTGTTTTAAGAGTGGGATTACACAGACAAGATCTAATACTTTAATCATTAGAATCTTCCTCAATCTAATGACATACCAAAGTAAGTCATTATTTGACCAAATGGGCTGTCAACAAGCTGCATTATTTTACTGAGTAAATATTTGATATTGAATTTTTTAGTCAGCTTTGCCGAGAATATCCCATGGTGAAACCTACATTTGAGAAATAAACATTATCTGGTACCACTTTATGCACCATGATGATTCATAAAGTAATTTCAATAAAATAAAATAAATAAAAACACTATACAAGTCGACATAGATTGTGTAAATGCACTAATTGTTCATGGTTTAATAAAGAGAAATCATGCATATAATTTATATTTGAACACAAAAGTGATAACTATATCATTATTCAAAGTTCTGAGGCAGCAAAAGAGGCATTTAATGAGTTGAACCCAAAAAAGGTGAAGTTATTCTTGCCAAATAATATCGGTTGCAGGATGAGTGCAGTCATTAGCTTTTCATAGTTAACATTTACTTAACTTGGAACTAAGGTAGTGTATAAATTTGGTCCATATAGTAATGTACCATGAAATTCTCTCAAAAATAATTATCCCATCTAGATGATAATAATGCCGTAATTATTGGCATAATCATCAATATGAAAGAGAGAGAATAGAATCTAATTCCAGGATTAAGAATCAAATACCGTGGTACAATATCTTAGTTTGGATAACAATTTTAGAAGATTGGCATGCTGTTGTGTTGCTTGAAAATGATGTATCACGTATAATTCCTTGCTGATGCTGAATTCCATAAGAAATACTAAGAGACAAAGAAATTGTCTCTCTCGTCACATTTGCACTTAAAAACATTAAGAGACCTTCAAAGGAAAATTGAGCATAAAGGTGATGCTCAGTCACAGTTACTTGGCTAGTAACTGCAGAAAAAATGAAAACAAAACAATAAATAGTACTATGTCTATAAAGAATATTCCATTAAATGTTCCCTTAAATTTTGGAAAGAATAGAATGTCAATTTTAGAGCCTCAAGAAAGATTGTATGTTGCACTAAATAATAATATTCTTTTAAATTTTGGAAAGAATAGAATGTCAATTTTAGAGCCTCAAGAAAGATTGTACGTTGCACTAAGTAATAATATTCTTTTGGCATCTTGTTTCCTATATAAACAGCCTTAATGTATCCTCAAACACCCACACAAAGCATTGAATTGCACTACATTGCATCAAGAGCTTCTTTTCTCTTGCAAACACAATGGCTGGTGTTGTCGTAATTTTTGACTTTGACAAGACTATTATTGATTGCGACAATGATAATTGGGTTATCGATGATCTTAGAGCCACCAAAACCTTTGACGAACTTCTGAAAACTATGCCATGGAACACTGCCATAGTATGTATGCATAAGATATCAGAACTTAACCTGTTAATATCTTTTACCTATCAGAAACATATTACAAGTTTTTTTCCCTTTTTCTTTTTACAGTATATGATGATGAAAGAGCTGCATTCATAGGGAAAATCAATGGAGGATATATCAAATAGCCTGAAAAGTGCTCCAATTTATGCAAACAATATCAGCACAATCAAATCAGCTTATGCTCTTGGGTACGTTCACGTCTATTGATTACCTGCTTGGTATATTTAAGGGTTAATTAATTGAGGATAGACCCCCTGTACTATTGCCCAATTTTGGATAGACCCCTTGTACTTGTATTGGTGCTTGTATTGTTGCTGAAAGACGCAAAGTGAAATTTTTTTGACCCTCTTACCCTCAGGAGTTCTATTCAAACTACCAAAAAAAAAACATCCACTTAGGGGTCCATCTGCAACTATATATAGAACTACTTGGGTCTATCCGTGATTAACTTTTAATGTTTATATGTTCTTTTAGTTAGTTTATGATACATTTTTGTGCATGTCAGATGTGAGTTGAAGATACTAAGTGATGCTAACCTCTTCTTCATAGAGACAATCCTCAAACACCATGAACTTATGGGCTATTTCTCTGAGATTATCACAAATCCTGGCTTTGTTGATGAGGAAGGAAAGCTTAGGATTTCTCCTTACCATGATTTCAATAACTCTTCTCATGGATGCAGCCTTTGCCCTCCAAATCTGTGCAAGGTAAATCTTATCTACATAAACTTGTAGTTCGAGACGTTGGAAAGATTTTATCTTTAATTTTTACACAAATCCTGAATATATGTTTGTGCCACCAAATAAATGAAATCATGCATAAGAAAGAGACTTGCCATAAATTATAGGGTTAATTGCAGCTAGATGCCCGTCTAGTATCGTAGTTTTGTAATTACTACCCCTCTAGTTTTACTATTGTAGACAGACCGCTGAGTGCAAATTTTTGACTCTTTACCCTCATAAAAAGAGAAATTTTATTTTTTCACACATATGCCCTCCTGAGGATAAAAGAGTCAAAAAAAAATTTCTACTGGGTGGGTTTCATCTACATTAATGAAACTATTGAGTTAGTAATTCAAAACAACTATACTACACAGGACCTATCCGCAATTTGTGGAGCCCCGAACATGACACCTCATACCAGACCAGGAGAGAGAGGTAATACTAATATACTTAAACCAAAATTCACTCAGAAGGATTAACTTTTATTGAGTCATGAGGCTAAGCATATTTAAATATGTATCCATTTACCTGTTTCTTCAAATATACGGCAAATATTCATCTCATGCCTTTGGCAGAACAAGCCACACTTGAACTAAAGGGTAGTGGGACACTCGTAATATATCAAATTGTTTCTGCAAATTTGAATGTAGATGTTGAGCTTATATATGCATACATAAAAATTAAAGCTTTACTTAAATACTTCCTTTCCTTGTCATAATATATATACAGGGTATAATCATAGAGAAAATCAGAGCATCCTACTTATCCAAAGGAAAGAAGAAATTCATATACCTCAACGATGGAAAAGGAGACTACTGCCCATGTCTTAAGCTAAGTGAAGAAGACTATGTGATGCCGAGAAAGAACTTTCCCTTGTATGATCTCATTTGCGCCGATACAAAGGCATTGAGAGCTGAAGTACATGAATGGTGCAGTGCTGAAGATCAAGAAAAAGTCTTACTTAAGCTAATACAAAAGCTGAGGTCCATTGATCATAAAGAAGAAACCATCCAGGTTTTTTCAATGGATTGCAAGTTTCATATTAGTCCAGTATCTGGTCATGAGATTCTTCCTCAGGCTCTCCCAGTGCCTCATTAGATTGGGTGTGTGAGATTGATACATAAATGTATTGGGACTGAGGGCCATATTAACTTTGGTCCCTTGATTTATCTATTTGGGTTTCTCTCTGGTAATATATGAAATAAGCTGTTTTTATGTCACGCTCCGGTTCCAAAGTATAATGATTTGGAACGTGACTCAGTCGGCAATGCAACCATTCGGCCACATTCACACCTCTAGATCATCCTGTATACGGTTATACAATCAAAACTACCCCAGAGAGCATGTAACTAAAAGAACAAAAGAAATATATAGATAAAGAAATCTCCAAAAAGACAGAGTTCAACTACAAATCCACAAAGGGGAAAGAGAATAAGAAAAATATCATTGTCTAGAAAAGCCACATGCGACACAAGAGAAGTCTGAATGAATTCACTACCTAAACAACTGAGCTGAAGAAAAACTGATAGGATAGAAGGTGATCACTGTCGCTGGGCCTGATCCTCAAAGTACTCTCAATCCTACGAAGAAAGAACAATCCCTGAATCTGGGGTGTGCAAACCCCAGGGGAGTCAGAAAACTCCCAACAAGCATGTAAAATGAAGAAATTGTGCACGTGTAAGTGTGTGTAACAGGTATAAAGAAAAGATGAAACTCAATTAACGGTGATGCAAGAAAAATACTTATTAGAGATATCCAACAAAGTTTACCGCAAGGCACGCAAGCACATTATTATTATTATTTTTAAATGTTATTTGAATTAGAGGAGAATATTTTCATGTATATAAATCGGTTTCCCGTAAACCGTCCCGAGAACACGGCTTCAAGTCAAGTATTGGCCTTTGGCCCTTATATATAACTCAGAATATCAAGAATGCACATGAGACCGTTTATATACACTTGATATTCTTCGTCCAATTCTCCTTTTATTTAACCCCATATTTAGCAATTTATTTTAAGTGATTGTGCATGAAATGTTATTCACTAACCACAGAGTTACAGTGGAAACGGCTTCCGTTAAAACAATGAAAACAACCATGAGCCAGAACATGTCCAATCAAGATGGGTGCATCGTCTATTCAATGCTATTATAATAATAGTAAATAATCAAGAGAAACTCCTCACATCGGGATATCGATGTCGAGGGTATATCCATGCTATGATAACACGTTTATAAATCATATTTTTGACGGAAGTCGTCTTCATGCACAATCGGCCCTATTTAAAATCACTAAGTGATCAAACATAACATCAAGTAATCCAACATGCATCAAGAAATTCTATCAATATTATTATTCATCTTAACAAAAAGAAAAGAAATAATTAGCATGATTGTTTAATGTCAAAGCGGGACAAAAGGTGTTGATTTGACAGCATAGAAAACTAAAAAAACTGATTTTTTTAGTGAGCAAAAGGTTCAAACGGGTCTGAAGTATGTTATTGGGTCCTAACTGGATCAAACGGGTTTGTAACTTGAGTTATAAACCCCAAACGGGTTTAAAATAGATATAACGGGTCTGGAATAGATATAACGGGTCTGGAATTTTATGTAACGGGTCTGAAATAAATATAACGGGTCGGGTTTGAGTTTTGGCCTTAACGGGTCGGGTTTGAGTTCAAAAAAACCGACCCGAAAGGAAATTTTTGCAAGAGTGAAGGACTTGGGGTTCGAACCAGTGACTAGGGACCTATCATGCAAGCTAC
Organism: Asparagus setaceus; assembly: GCA_012295165.1. NCBI lineage: Eukaryota > Viridiplantae > Streptophyta > Magnoliopsida > Asparagales > Asparagaceae > Asparagus > Asparagus setaceus. The sequence goes on from CM022709.1 coordinate 14,379,559, forward strand.
TTAGCCACCATGCCAAAGACTTTTTCATGGAAGGTTCATCTTTGTATATATAAATATCCATACTAACAATTAACAGAAAACTTTCAGTAGATAAATTTTATCGGAAACAATTTTTTTGTTTTGGTTAGAAACCCTTGGAAAACTTAATAAAAGGTAGTTTGTTAATTTTAGTAACTAAAAATTTTGCAAAAGGAAATTTCTTATTCAAGAAATACTAACACTTAAGAAAGGTATAATATGAAAGACATCGGATACATCTCTAGAAAAGTTTACCTGTACTAAAATTTCTAAATAAAAATTACTAGTATACCAGAAAGTGAAAAATAATACCCATAAGCTAAGAATTATAGGCTTACCTTAACAGTATGCTTTTATAAATCCAACTAAGTTTTCATAATAGGGTATTAATAATTGTAAACATATAATCCATCTCTAAGATAAAAGAAATAAGACTTCGTGCAAGAAGTCTTGGCATGAGATCACTAACAGACAAAATCCTACATGTTATCCTTTAATTCATAGTAACAAGAAATTTCATGGCTATGCAAGAAATTTTCAAATTAGCATTTGATAGTGACACCTGCGAGCTTGACGAGATTCTTTTGCTAATCTACTACTAACATAAAAGTAAAAAGGAAAGGGAAAATATTATGCTTGCATGAAGGGGAAAAATTTTAGAAAAGAAGTGAGTAAAGATATGCTTGCCGATTTTGCCGATAGAATTTGAAGCCCAAATTTCAACCAAAAATTTCCAAAGCTTATCTTTCTCCTTCTCTGGTTCCCTTCTTCTCTGAGTAAAAATATGCTTGCCGATTTTGCCGATAGACTATATATTTGGTAGGTATATTTGAATATGTTTTGTCTCTATATTTCTTTTGTGTGTGGGTTTCATGTAATCATGGCTAAATATGTAAAATACTTATAGTGATTTTATCTTTTTGCTGGGGATGAAAGCTACGTTGTATCTAACGAGTTGGGAATGGTAGTACGACTGTCGGCTGGGGTCTTTTAGGCCCCATCCTTTTTTTTTAAAAGAAGTATTTTTGAATATGTATCCTATCGGTTAATTTAATGGACTATATTTAGTGCATGAATATGCTTATTGTTTTGCTTTTTATGAAAGAATAGTATTTTTTTGTTATATGCAAGTTTTTATAGTGTCATATATAGTTTACTTGAGAATGTAGTATCACAATTTGGTATTAAATCAATGATAGATTTTTATTTAAGTGCATGAAAAGTGGTCTCAATATTCCAAATTTACTTGTTTGTTGTTAAATGGCAATTTAATAAAAGTAGTCTTAGAATAAGCTCATTTTGGCACTAGAAATTTCAAAAAATATGATTTATAGTTTATGAGTCTAAGTGAATGGATACACCTAACAGGTTTTGTATGTTTGCATAAGATAACAACATAAGAAAATTTTAGAATATTAATGAGATCACTCTATTTTAACATTTTTTTGCAACTACTAAAATTTCCTCTGTTCTCGATTCGTGGGTAATGCTTAACTTCTCTTTAGTCGATCAACCTGACAAAGGTCTAATATACAAGTATTATGATTTCATCTATTTTCTTAAAGTACATCCCTTGTATAAGTAAATTTTACCTATTTTGTTTCATCATTTGTAAATTTTATTTTTTCAATAATTTTATTTTTATTTTTATCACTTTATCTTTATGGTTCTTTTACATTTTTCATTCATGTAGATTTTGAGTGCATATGGGTAGTTATAAATTGTTATGAATTTTATTTATGCTTTTTAATTATTGAAAGAACATAGTATTTAGATCTACAGTTGCATGAAGAGATGTTCAAAATACTCTCCGTGGTTGTTTACAAGTGTTGATCTCACCATTTATAAAAGCATGAATACTAAGAAGAATATCTTAGCACATAGGCAATTACACCACAAAGAAATTCATTCACGAAGGAAGTTTTAGTTGTTTTATATACAAAGAGCAATGTAAAATTTACATGTAGAATAGCTCTATAAAGTTAGTTTGTTCTATGAAAGCTAAAACTAACAATTAACATAAATGAAAAAGAAATTCTACTATAAGTGTGTCCAAAAATATTTTTATGAAGAATTATGGTTTTGGTAAAATTAATTGTAAGTTTAAATCTAAGATTTTAATAACGAAATTATAAGTAAGGGTAATTATCTGAAAAATTTTATAATAGGCCAAAATCCGAAATGTTAGTTTAAGTCCACAAAATAAATAACATTGTTTACAAAATTTAGGTAGTCTTATAAATTCCACAAAATTTGTTTTGAAGCCAAATTGTAGAATTTAATAAAGCATACATTTTAGATTTAGTATTTAATCCCTATTTACGTCAATATTCTTTTACAGTTAGAAAATCCTTAAAATGGTGTAAACTAATAGTTTTTTAAAATAATTTGAAAGTTACTAGGAATAATTATTCATTTTATTGAATTAAAAGTTTATGTATGTTGTATAATTATAGGTTTGGTTGATGATTAAGCTACTGGGAGGATATTTCTCTAAACAATTGAGAGATATTATTAAAGTGAGTAAATTTCATCTTCTTACTTAATAGAACTATTTAATATAAGTACATCAATTATATGTAATGCTAAAAATATTGAATCAGTTAGATTGATGACAATAGAATATCCATTCATCTAACTGTAATTTCTATGCATTCTCGGCCTTAGAATTCAATAACAACAAATCGATCAAATGATCATCCATTCTAATTCACATGGATTCACTTACCGCTTCCACTAATTTCACTTTTAATTTATGTACTAACATCATAAACACTCAAACCTCTTCCAAATGCTTAATTCTAAATTTTTTATTTTCCCTTTAAGTCACTTTTCTCTTATTCTTTTGACAAAATAAATTTAGAACATAAACAAGTGAATGTACAAGTTTTCAAAATGGATTGTTTATTATTTATAATGTTATATTTCAAGACTCTAAACTTGACTATTTTCCAAAAGGCAAGAGGCTAAAACCAACAAGGTTATACCTAGAGACATCCAAAAGTTTCATATATTTTAAACTATTTCCCAACATAATTATAGCAACATAATTATAGTAAATAAAAAACTCAAAAGAAATAATCAAAATATTTAACCACGTGCACTGCACGTGCATATCACCTAGTCCTTGTAAACGTGGGGGTGGTGGTTACATGGTTTCGGTTTTGTTTTTATTTTTATTTTTGTTTTTTTTCCTGCGTGAGAAAGAGCAGCAAAGAGAACTTGGGTATGCATGGGCTTTAAGGCTAAATGGGCCTTACACAAGGAAAAAAAATCAAATGGGCTAACTTATCTATGGACAAAAAATGGTTGTTACATCTTATCTTTTAAATGGTTGTTTGGTGATTTTACAAGAAATGTGGCAGTCCCTAGGTAAGGACTGAACTGTTAGTTTCATCCATTGCGCGGATAAAAATTTCTTTGGCGTGCCAAACTTGGAACTCTGTTTAGATTACATTCTGGTAAAGTACGGTAAATTACATTTTATGTTGTACTAAATTATCAAATTGGTACAAAAAGTAATACCCTCTACCAACAAGGTATAAAAATAATCCGGGCAACAATAACAGTGGCGGATCCAACTTGACTAAATCAGGTTCACATCACCCCACTTTGGTCGAGGATCAAGAACCACTTAGCATTTAGGGATTTCTTAAGTAACTCTCTTTGCCTTTTAAAATGTCAAAAAAAAACCCTTACAGTTTGCTTGCTGTTCTCAGAAAACCCCCTTTAACTTTCAATGTTTGTAAAAAAAACCCTAAAAGTATGAAACATAGTTTTCACTAGCAAATTAAAATATCTCCTTGCGTAATTTCCCCCAACCATGAGAAATCTACGATTAATACCGTTAAGGGGCTCTTTTGAAAGATTTTGAAAGTTGAAGGGGACTTTCTGAATACTCCAAAACTTGAGGGTTCTGGGATAGTCTAAAAGTTAAGAGGGATCTGTCTCCCAATACTGGAGAGGAAAAATTTTATATCCTATCTCCAGGTCTTCTTTTTAGGGTAAAGACGAACCCGAAACAAGAGAGGAAGAATTTTATATCCTATCTCTTGCTCCTGGAGAGGAAGAATTTTATATTCTATCTCCAGTGCAAAGGGAACTAAAAGTGGGATCTCCACTTCGAGAATCTTAGGAGGTGAAACTAAGAGTGGGATCTCCACTCCGAGAATCGAAAAGATTCAGATAACTTTCACTTTATAGGATTCGCTACCTGATCTGGAAATAACTTTCTCGTTTATTGAGATGAAATTTCAATTTCAGCCCTATCCTTGGGAAGGCGTGACCGAAGAGGAAATGATGGAGCCCTTCTGTTTATCACAAGGGGATCTTAGCATTGAAAGTGGACCTCTTGTTCGTGGAAGGAATCAAGAGGGGATTTTGCTGGTGGATTGGACCAGAAAGATTTTTTTAGTGGACTCACCGTCAATGAATTTGATCAGTGAGGAAATTTGTAGTGGAGGACAGATTTAGGGTTATCCTCAAGGATAATGGGTGAAATATTCCACGAGGAACTTCCCGTCAAAATGGGTTATCCCAAATATACTAAGGATAGTACTTTTTCAGGAACTTTTCATTTATCGGCATTAATTGACTGTCGCCATTTTGAGTGATTAGACGATATGCACCGTTTGAATAGGCTGTGTCTATCACAAACGGTCCTTCCCATTTGGGTTCAAACTTACCCTTTTTCTTGGAATCGAGAATTATTGGTCGTCGAGCAGCGAGGACCAGATCTCCTTCCTTAAAGCTTCTCTGTCGGACTCTATTGTTAAAAGCCCTCGACATTCTGGCTTGGTAAAACTCGATGTGTTGTTGAGCTTCCAGGTATTTTTCATCCAACATCTCGAGCTCTTCAAGACGTCTTCGATGTTGTTCTTCCGCCGTCATCTCAGTTGCGAGGGCGATACGAAGTGATGGGATTTGAATTTCTAATGGAAGTACAACTTCACATCCGTATACCAGAGAATATGGGGTAGCTCCGGTAGGTGTGCGTATTGTGGTGCGATATGCCCAGAGTGCTTCTCCGAGTTTATCGTCCCAATCACGTTTATTGGTCTTCACGAGTTTCGATAAGATCTTAATGATTGTCTTGTTGAACGCCTCCGCTAATCCGTTTGCAGCGGGATTATAAGCCGTCGACGAGATGTCTTGAATCTTAAACTTCTCGCAAAACCTGATGAAGACATTGCTGACGAATTGAGGACCATTGTCATGTATGATCCGTCTCGGCACGCCGTGTCGATAGATGACGTGATGCTTGATGAACCTGATGACATTGTTCGTTTTCACTTCTTTAAGCGGAATTGTTTCAGCCCACTTGGAGAAATAGTCGGTAATCGCGAGAATGAACCGATCACCTTTAACTGACGGAGGAAAAATAGGACCCACAATGTCCATACCCTACGTCTCGAACGGCCAAGATGTAGCCGAAGGATGCAAATGCTCTGGGGGTTGATGCATGTAATTCGTGTGTATTTGATATGTGTGGCACTTTCGAGCGTACTCGATTGCATCATTAATCATCGTTGGCCAGAAGTATCCCATTCTTCTGATACGATCATAAAGCTTGGGACCAGGTTGGTGTGCGCCACACTCTCCTCTGTGTGCTTCCTTAAGGACTTCTTCTGCTTCTTTGTTCGAAAGAAACCGGAGCAGCAAGCCGTCGTACCCGCGACGATATAACGTCTGGGTCTCTACATTATAAAAGAACCTTGGCGCTCTTCGTCGGATCGATTCCCTCTCTTTTACGTCTTCTGGCAAAATACCATATAGGACGTAGTCAATTATAGAAAAACGCCAATTCTGGGGCTCCAGTTCAACTTGGGTTGAGTGCACCTCTTTGATGACCACCCCTTTGTCGTCTTCCTCCTCGTTATATATTGGTAGAAATAGTTGGTGAGTTCTCACTGTGACTAATTGTTCAGTCTCAAGAGGTTGCGCTAACGATACTGCTAACGCTACTAATGCATCCGCGTATGCATTCCGGAGGCGCGGAATATACTCGATGAAAAATTCTTCAAACGAGTCCGCCATCTCAACGGCCACCTGGTGATACGGAATCAAGTCCGGATTCCTGACTTCATAGTCCCCACGGATCTGTCTGACTATGAGTTAGGAATCCCCAAAGGCTTTGAGATATTCGACTCCCAGCTCTTTGGCGAAACTGAGTCCAATAAGTAACGCGTTGTATTCAGCCACATTATTGGAGCACGGCTCGGTTAGCGAGTAAGCCCGAGGCATCACATGCTTCCCTGGGGAAACTAAGACAACTCCAACTCCGGAAGAAATCTTAGAACATCCAGGGGTACTTGCCACATTGGTTGCTCGAGAAGCTTCGTCAAAGTACAATCGCCATATTTGCTGATGCGATGTAGTGTTGACTTCGTGGGTTTCATCTGGCAAGTCGTCATATAATTCAGCTGCATCCGTTATTGGGTTAGTTGCTAAGAGATCGCAAATTGCTTGTCCCTTGACCGACTTCTATTGCTTGAAGTGTAAGTCGTATTGAGACAGGAGCAAGGCCCATTTTGCCAAACGCCAATTCATGGAGGCTGGTTTCGTCATGAATATCCGGACTGAATTTACGTTGGAGATAACATAAATCGTCTGTCCAACTAAGTAGTGCCGCATCTTTTAAATCGCGAAAACCAACGCAAGGCACTCCTTCTCGATCATCGGATAGCGGGATTCAGCACCCAATAAAGTCCGGCTCAGGTAATACACCGCCTATTCATGACCGTTGTCATCGTCTTGCGCGAGTAAAGCGCTTAACGAATGGTTCATCGCCTTGATGTAAATCAAGAACGGTTTACTCCGACCTGCAGTAACGAGAACGGGAGGATTCGCTAGATATGCTTTGATATCCTCGAATGCCTTTTGACAGGCGTCGTCCCAGACAAATGACACGCCTTTCTTAGTTAGCTTTAAGAACGGCTGGCATTTTTTAGAGAGGTTCGATATGAATCGCCGGATATAAGCTAATCGCCCCTGTAACCCTCTGAGTTCTTTTAGATTTTTCAGGGGTTGCAATTCATGTATCGCCTTCACCTTATCTGGGTCAATATGAATACCCTTAATGGTGACAACGAATCCGAGGAATTTGCCGCTGGACATTCCGATGAAGGATTTGGTAGGGTTCATCTTTAACAGATGACTCCGCATGAGATCGAACATTGTCCTCAGGTCTTTGATGTGGTCATTTTTGTTGCGGCTCTTCACAACTAAGTCATCGGCGTAACACTCGACCGTTTTACGAAGATGTTCTTAGAAAATCTTCGTCATCGCTCGCTGGTACGTAGCGCCTGCGTTCTTCAGACCGAATGGCACGACCGTATAGTAGAAGACGCCGAGGGGAGTTCTGAATGCCGTGTGTTTTTCATCATCCGGGTGCATCTTGATTTGATTATAACCCAAAAAACCATCCATGAAGGACATTCTCTCGAATCCACACGTATTGTCAATGATAACGTCAGTGATTGGAAGAGGAAAGTCGTCTTTTGGGCATGCGGCGTTCATATCTCTGTAATCAATGCAGATTCTGATCTTCCCATTCTTTTTTAGAACAGAGACAATATTCGCCACCCAATCTGGATGTTATTCTTCCCTGATAAAACCCGACTCTATGAGCCTTTTCACTTCCGCTACGATCGCTTCCATAATCTGCGAACGAAACCGTCTCTGTTGTTGCTTGACGGGTTTGGCATCTGCCTTGATGTTGAGATGGTGTGTTGCCACATTTGGGTCGAGCCCTGGCATGTCCTCGTAGTTCCAAGCGAAAATATCGATATATTCCCTGATGAGAGCGATCAACTCTTCTTTCTTCTCTGGGGAGAGACTGTTGCTAATGAATATGGGCTTAGGGTGTGCTTTGTCACCCATATTGACCTGAACCACTTCATCCTCGGTGGGGGGTTCTCTTTGCTCGAATCGGTCTCCGTATTGCATATTGAGGTGGTGGATCCATGGGTCTTCCCATGTTGGTATCTGCTCATCGTCTTCCATCGTGGTGGGGTCGGCTGTAGTCATATTCGACATCAAACCCTTGAACATTTCACCGATGCTGACGTTAGAATCCCAAGCAGAGGAATCAGATGAATATCCTTTTCCCGAATCGGATAATTGATTATCGATCAACCAACAGCATTCGTCTTCTGAAGAAGATACATACCCCAATCCTCTCCTGAATCCATAGTAATTATCGAGCTTCCCCTTTGGGACGTGTGCAGCTTTGGGTGGGACTTGAGGACCTCGTCCGAAATGAAGACCCTCTCCTCGCGCAAAGTCATACCCCCATCTTTCCATGAGGTTCTGCGCTTATCGACTATATCTGAACAGATGAGAGCCAGGCTTATCGTCATTATTATCCTCTCTCGAAAAGTGGCCTGGTACTGGAATCATATCTCCTTTACCATAGACTAAATCTTTTTCATCACCTGTTTTACCCGGAATGATGAATGTCATCCCGAAAGAGTCCCTGATATGCTTCTGTGTTACACACGATGACTGAATCGGCATGTGCAACTCGGGGTCATCGTACAATCCTTTCATCACATCAGTAAGAGACAGCGAGTACTCTAAATCATTATTTATTTTATTGTCGGTAAGTTACCAATTACAACTATCATCTATCGTCAAGATTGACTGTTTGGTGTAAAAATCTCCTCTCGGATTTGTATTGTTTGAATTGCTTGTTTACAAATCAAGAATCGCCATTAAATGTAAGGGAAGGCCCTTCTTGTTTAACGTGGGTTCGTCGGTAGCGGTAGGACGCCTCCCTCGATGCTCGAATCGAGTTCGCTTCCCTTGGACGATCCGATCGACGTTGCGGTCGAGCTTCAGTACGCAGTAGAAGCTCGGTGTTGATGGAGTTCGGTTCTACCCGAGCTTGATGAATTGCCAAGGCCGAACTTGTGCTCCAGAGGCTAGCATGCAAGAGTTTGCGAAGAGCCAAGAGTCTCCAGATCTGAGAATTTAGATTAAGACCTTAAATTTGCCAAGCCTCTCCAAAAAATGCCCCCTTCTCATGTGGAGATGGTGGCTTATAAATAGGCAAGGAGAGGCATGGCCACTTCCTTGATTTGTGGAATATGGCCATGCCCAGTTGAGGAGAGCCATACTCTCTATGGTGCCATCCCTGTGGGATGTGACCACTGTGAGGGGAGCCATGCTCTCTGTGGGATGTGACCACTATGGGATGTGACATCTTCCATGCTTCAAGTGGGCGGTCTTGGAAAGTCTGCAGGCGAGCTTGCCTTATGCAAAGCGGCTTCAAGCATGCGCGAAGCCGGCGACCAAGCAGCGAAGCTTGGTCTTTGGCGGCTCGCATGCAGTGAACCTGTGGTCCGCAGCGAAGCTTGGCCTTCGTGAGCTCATGCCTTCAGCGAGCTCATGCCTTCAGCGAGCTCATGCCTTCAGCGAGCTCATGCCTTCAGCGAGCTCATGCCTTCAGCGAGCTCATGCCTTCAGCGAGCTCATGCCTTCAGCGAGCTCATGCCTTCAGCGAGCTCATGCCTTCAGCGAGCTCATGCCTTCAGCGAGCTCATGCCTTCAGCGAGCTCATGCCTTCAGCGAGCTCATGCCTTCAGCGAGCTCATGCCTTCAGCGAGCTCATGCCTTCAGCGAGCTCATGCCTTCAGCGAGCTCATGCCTTCAGCGAGCTCATGCCTTCAGCGAGCTCATGCCTTCAGCGAGCTCATGCCTTCAGCGAGCTCATGCCTTCAGCGAGCTCATGCCTTCAGCGAGCTCATGCCTTCAGCGAGCTCATGCCTTCAGCGAGCTCATGCCTTCAGCGAGCTCATGCCTTCAGCGAGCTCATGCCTTCAGCGAGCTCATGCCTTCAGCGAGCTCATGCCTTCAGCGAGCTCATGCCTTCAGCGAGCTCATGCCTTCAGCGAGCTCATGCCTTCAGCGAGCTCATGCCTTCAGCGAGCTCATGCCTTCAGCGAGCTCATGCCTTCAGCGAGCTCATGCCTTCAGCGAGCTCATGCCTTCAGCGAGCTCATGCCTTCAGCGAGCTCATGCCTTCAGCGAGCTCATGCCTTCAGCGAGCTCATGCCTTCAGCGAGCTCATGCCTTCAGCGAGCTCATGCCTTCAGCGAGCTCATGCCTTCAGCGAGCTCATGCCTTCAGCGAGCTCATGCCTTCAGCGAGCTCATGCCTTCAGCGAGCTCATGCCTTCAGCGAGCTCATGCCTTCAGCGAGCTCATGCCTTCAGCGAGCTCATGCCTTCAGCGAGCTCATGCCTTCAGCGAGCTCATGCCTTCAGCGAGCTCATGCCTTCAGCGAGCTCATGCCTTCAGCGAGCTCATGCCTTCAGCGAGCTCATGCCTTCAGCGAGCTCATGCCTTCAGCGAGCTCATGCCTTCAGCGAGCTCATGCCTTCAGCGAGCTCATGCCTTCAGCGAGCTCATGCCTTCAGCGAGCTCATGCCTTCAGCGAGCTCATGCCTTCAGCGAAGCTTCACCCTGGTGAGCTTGAGCTTCAATCCTTCAGCGAGCTTGCTCTTGAGGCGAGCTAAGCTCCTGCGAGCGAGCTTCAAGCACGCAGGTGAGCTCCAGGTCTTCATGCGAGCTTGCTCTTGAGGCGAGCTAAGCTCCTTTGCAGGCGAGCTTGCTCTACAGCGAAGCTCAACATGCTACTAAGAACGGTCGTAACTTTCAAACCGTACGTCAGAATTGGACGAATTATATATGAAAATCGACTATCTCGACGAGACGGAGCCAACCAAACCATCCCGAAGGGTTCGGTTTGCTCCGGTCATTTTGCCCAATTCCTTCCGGTTTGAGAGATACCAGCACTTTTGTCTATTTTGTAAAGTCAAGCATTCAGGTGAACTTAACCCTCAGGTGGGCCCGACTTTCCTCGGGTGGGCCTGACTTCACTCAGATGAACCCCTAAGCTCTTTTGCTTGTTCCGAGTTGCTTGTGCAGGGATCAAGGCAATTTTTATTGCCTACATTGACTACAAAGGGTACAATGTCATTTATGACAAAACCACCATCGTAATCAAGCCCGGCTTCGGTATCAGCTTCCTCGCTGCTGTCCGTGCCTTGGGCCGATGATTCAGTATCGGACTCGTTACCGTAAAGGAGGGAGTCAGTAAAGTAGTTTTCCAACCCCTTAAACGGTTGCTTATCCGCGACCACCGTCTTGACTTCATTATTCGTGTCAACATATTTTAGACACTGATGAAGGGTGGAGGGGACTATAACATTATTATGGATCCATGGCCAACCCAATAATAAGTTATAGGAAGTCTCTACGTCAATCACATAGCATGTGACTTCAGACTTCAGATCTCCCATCCGGCACTTTATCCGGATTTTACCTAGCGGCCGAGACCCACTGGTATTAAATTCATAAATCATCGTACTGTAGATGCCGCCATCGCGTGAATCCCGAGGCTATACATCAGGCGGAGGGGCATGATACTCACAGCAGAACCCGGATCAGCTTGGATTTGGTTGACTTCGATGGAGCCAATGTATCCGGTAAAATATAGCGGCCTGTCGTGCTTTGAATTTTTCGTCTGCATGTTCTCCTTGGTGAAAGTAATGCAGGGGAAGTGCTTGGTTGCAAGGTTGCATTGCTGGGCTGAAGACTCTGGTTCTTCAGGACTTGGCTCGATCTGAGCGAGAAACACCTCAGAGTCAGCCAGGGCTTCCTGTAGGGCCTCTCTGGTTTCTTTTGACAACTGTAGCAGCTCATAGAGGGTTATCCTCGCTGGGATGTTAGCTAATTGGGCCATAACATCGAAGCGGTATGGGGAGCTCGAACTTCCTGGTTTTTCCCTTCCAATCGGACGATTGAATCGAGACTGCTTTGGGACTTAAACCTCTTGATGTTAGGGTTATTTCTCCTTCAGTTTGGCCATGTCCTCCTTGGCGGTCGCCTGTTGTCAGGGGCGGATACAGCTTGGGTGCAGTGGGGGCAATTGCCCCCACTGACCCCAAAGTTTTTATTTTTAGTATGAGGTCCAAACATCAAAACTATATACCCAAACGGCCAAACGGGTTGAACCTGCTACCCGAACCGCAAACCCAATACCCAATCCAAACCCTAATCTCAAACACTCTCCCCTCACTCTCAGCCGACTCACACACACACTCTCTCAAACCTTCCCCTTTCTTCAAGGCCAGTTGGCATCGGCGGAACGCATGAACGCCATGGAACTTCGCCGCTTTTTCTCACGCCGCCATTTTTCTCACCTTTCTTCATGCCAGACAGAGGCTGGCCGCGAATCGCTAATGCTAGTGCGGAACTGGCCACGCTTCTTTTCCGCCTTCTCTCAAGGCCAGACAGAGTGTCACCATGTCCCAAAGCAAACGCCACCTAACAAATGAGCTCAAAGGTAATTTTTGGCTTTTTAATTTTTAAACTAGTTAATTATTTTATTTATCGTTTTAGCACTTATAAACTATTTTTAATCTTTAAATAGTTAATTTGTTCAATTTAGTTTAATTAGTTTAGTTAAGTTAATTTTAATTTAATCTTGTTTAATTTTAGTTAATTTTAGTTAATTTAGTTGATTTTAGTTTAATCTTGTTCAAATTGAGTTAATTTTAGTGAACTTTAGTTAATTTAGTTAATTTTAGTGAATTTTAGTTAAATAAGTTAATTTTAGTTTAATCTTGTTCAATTTTAGTTAATATTATTTAATTTAGTTAATTTTAGTTTAATCTTGTTCAAATTTAGTTAATTTTAGTGAATTTTATTTCATTTAGTGAATTTTAGTTAATTTTAGTTTAATCTTGTTCAATTTTAATGAATTTGAGCATCTAGCCTATGTGCTTGTTAATAACTTAGATACTTATGTTATTGTTTGCATTCTAGATTCTAGTCATGGAGAAGTTTTTTAAAAGAAAGTGTCGTGATGAGCAACCATCTTCTTCAAATAATTTATGTTTAGAAGTTGACTTGAAGGATCTTCCGGCGGATCCTGGACAAAGGCCTAGAATTTTAGACTATCATCCTAATTGTCGAGATGAAATCCGTAGAGCATATTTGCAAAAAGGACCATGTCAACCACGGGAACATAATTTCCCACAAAAGAAACAATTGTAAAATTCATGAGAAAATCATACAATATTATCAAAACATGAGAATGCGAAGGGAACAATTGTAAAACTTTTTAACAAAATACTTCTATTGACTATTTTTGTTCATGTACATATATGTCTGCTTTGTTTTGGTGTGTTAATACTTAGTTAAAGTATCATATACTGGTTATATTTGTAACTAGTGATCTTGCCCCCACTGACAAAAGTTTCTGGATCCGCCACTGCCTGCTATTGTGATTTTTCAGCGCGCGTAGGAGGAGTCATCGCCACTCCCAGCTCCGTCAGCGTCTTAGCATTTGGATTAGAAGCTTCGGGATACTTGTATTTGTACTCGTGTCCGCTCCTGGTGGCGAAGACTTCATGTTCCTCTTCGGAAAGTTGGAATGTCATTATTTGTTCATCATTCTTCTCCAAGATTGCTAAAGTAGTATGACATGGTTTCCCCTTGCCCTTTGATTTCTTCTTAGATGAAGAGGCCGCCCACTGATCATCTTCGAGTAAGTCAGGGTGGACCCAAAGAATTTTGCCATTTGAGGCTGCATGTGGCACGAGCCCCTTTTTGCATTGTCCGTGAGGATCATCATTCACCGTCTTCATCCCTACTTTCACGATGGGCTTCGGTTGAAACCAAGTTAAAGGCACTGATCCGAAGCTAATGCATACTGCGTTCACCCCCACTTTCTTTTCTTTGGAAGGCTTTGGGGTAATGACCCCTACATCGATCAAGGCCTGGATCTTATCCTTGAGATGGTAGCACGACTTTGTTGGATGGTGAACCGCCCTGTGGAATGCGCAGTACCTCAGATCTGTGACCTTATTCGCCTCCTCCTGGTTCACAATCGGGGGCAGTTGGATCTTATTGTTCTCCAGGAGGTATTTGAAAATATCGGGAACCTCGTCTTCCTTGAAAGAATAGGCTTTGGGGAACCTTGGTTCCGACGACTTCCGTTTTTGAGGTCGTTGCTACCATTGGGGCTGCGATTGTTGCGACGCTCGTTGTTGCGGTTGTTTCTGCGGCTGTAGCTGGAATGTTTAGTTTGCGTCCACTGCTTTCGCCTGCGCCTTCCCTTTGCCGCGTGGGACGAAATTCTATTTGTGAGCATTTACCGTTTGCTGGCCTCTTTCTGCCTTTTTCCTCTTAAGGAATCGCTCGGCTTGCTCCCCGTGCACCTTCAAGTCTCTCCATGTCTTGGACGGCGCCGTTCCCATTGCTTCCAGCACGTCCAACGAAAGGTTATTGTGGCAGGTCTGGAGAATGAACTCCTCAGTTATTGGGTCCCGACAATTCATTGCTTTGTTTTGAAACCGCTTGACGAAGCTGTCTACCGTCTCTCCGTCCTTCTGTTTTTCATCCAACAACATCCCGATGGATATCTCGGTATCGCCATTGAAGAAATTGGCGAGGAACATGGTCTCCATGTCGTCCCAGCTGTTAACGCTCACCGGCTTGAGACGGCGGTACCAATCGAAGGCAGCTCCTCGAAGAGTGCCAACAAATGACCGAACCATCAAGGGCTCGTTGTCGAAATAAACCCCCAGGTGGGACTTAAAGTAGATCAAATGCTGAGTGGGTGAGCCCTTCCCGTCGAATGGTGCAAAGTTTATTAGATTGAACTTCGCTGGATACGGGATTGATTCCCACTCCCTTGGGTACGGACACGGTATACCCGTCTTCTTTACCTCTTGGGCGGAAATCAAAGTGTTGATCTTACTCTCGAGGTCTTTTATCTTTTCATTCTCATGTACGTCTCCGTTCGGGTGATTTTGAGGAGGGACGACAGTGTTACCACTGGCCTTCTTAAGGTTACCTCCCGCAATCTGTTTATCATGGGGATTATCGGCGTTACGATATTCATCCCTGTCCGTGTCGCTGTCCGTTAAGTTGACGTTATTGCGATGACTTGATTCATCCTGGCGATTCGTAGTGCTTGGATTTTTCGGTCATGCATCTCTCTCATTTGCTGCATGGCCATCTCCATCTCGAGCTTGAAATTATCCTTTTGCTTGGCTATAGCCTCTTCAAGCATCTTGGCCACTTGTTCTGCACTGATCATGAATGCCTCACGGGGTAGTCCCTCGCTGAAAACCGTATTATCGGAAGCAATTACAGAGCCAGCACTCTGCCATAGTTAGGTCGTCTGATAGTCCCGAACCGCAACCGGGTCACTCATTGAGATACCCCGGGAATGGCACGTGTCGACGTCCCCTTGCTAGTCATGTTGATGGTGACTCTTGGCAATTCATCGCCTTGAGACACCGATCTTCTTCTGCGAAAGCGCCTCGACCTGGGTTTTGGCATTTTGGTGCCAAGCCTATCAAAGACCGATACCTTCTCCGGAGCTGTCTTGGTGCAGTTGCACTACGACATCACTACCCTGATCAGCTTGGAACACGGACAATGTGTGTTTAACTTTGGGGAACTCCTTTTTCGAGATTTACTCGTACCCCCCAGCACGATAGCACAACTCATCGGCATGAATGTCGAAGCAATCGATCATGTGTTGGTACGACTTCTCAGGTATAACGTCGTCGTCATCAGACGAAAATGTTTCCTTCTGAGGATGATCTGCGTTATCAGAGCTTTCAAAAGTCACTCGTCTCAACGTTCGCCCTTGCGGGTGTGAAGTTTCGACGAAGCCCTCGAACTTCAATTCGCAGGCACGAAAGCAGCCTACAGAATCTTCTCCGTCGTGGTGGAGGTGGATGCGACCCCCAGTACTATGAGTTGTCCGGGACCTCTTCAACGGACCCAAACGTTCCTTCACCGGAATTTTGCCTCGATCATCGTACAACGGACCGAGGTGCTCTAACACCGTTTTCTTGCTTCGGGGTAAGCCAGCGGGATCGACCGAAGCGGGAATAGACAGAGATTTGGATGTGATCGCCGGATGTGGAATCGGTGTCGGGGTGACCTTTCTTTGACTCGGGTTACCCTGTAGCGGCCGAGCCTTAGACAAATCAGTCTGAGGTGGCTGATCCTTAGTTGACGTTTTTGCCCTTGTCCGAATCGTTGTTCCGAATTTCGGCCTCCAAACTTGGCACATCTTTGGTGGCTTCTTGGCCACTTCTTCTTTCTTCAATATTCGGGCCTCTTGAACTAGAGCCCGTGTGTGCGCAAGCAGTGCGCGGCGCTTTCGGATGCGCTCCTCGAGTGTTGAACGGTTCCGTCTGACGTGGACCCATTCACTCATTAACGACTTGGAGGAGCTGCCAACCATCTGTTGTTGAGGCCTTTGACCTCTTCTAAACTTGAGATCCATCTCACAGCGGATTCCGTCAACTGATTCTAGGGCCTTGGCGAACTGACGCGCCAGGCATTGGCGTCGCCTCTGGCGGGATCTCTTTGAGAGAGTCGGCACGCCATCGGCGGTCATCTCCTGCACAGAGGAGTTCAGATCTGGAGATCCGGCCATCTTAGATGCCGGAAGGACGCTGCTTACTGCAACTTTGGCAGTGGCGGGGTTGGGATCCTCGCTTTGAGATTCCGGATCCGAGGACCAGCGGATCTTCCTTGCAGCGGAGATCTTCCTGGACTTGCGGGGAGGACGATCTGGACGAGGATGATAGATACTCCTTGAACTTTTATTGTTCGAACTCGTATTCGATCTCCTCTTCGACCGGGATCGCTATCCTCGGTTGCGACACGACGATCTCATCAGCGAGATTGTTGGCTCCCACTGTGGTCGCCAGCTTGGTTCGCGGGAAAAGTCGGGTTCTTGATCTTCATTGATGAACTCATTACAGCTTTATGCATCTACAAATGAATTCAAAAGTTCATCTTTTTATAAGACTCAATTACAATGAAAATCAAAAGATAAAAATTATAACTTTTCCTGAACAAACACAGAACCCTGTTTATCAGACTCCTGCTTGCGTGGGATCTTTGCCTGTGCCGGGGTTTATCCGTGGACCGCCGCGTGATATGATCCGGTGTAAGATCTACACGATCAAGAGGATTATTTCACGAAGAAAATAATCACCGAAGTGAGCGAAATCGACCAAGCGAGATCACCACTCTTCTCGGGATCAAAACAAAGTTTGATCCGGAGGAGTCGCATGTAGATCGGATCCTTAGATCTCTCGAACTCCTTCGCTTTATGCTGACGGGTTCGCCAAAATCTTGGATCTCGTGCAAAAGTTCAGATCTTTCATCCAAAAGTCCCCCCTTTTTATCAAAAGTTTAGATCTCGATCCGGCAGAGCTTCAGCTTCTTGTCAAAAATCCAAATCTGAGAAAATGAGACCCCCCTCCTCTATTTATAGGCTTTGAAAGCGGGTAAACGGGTCGCGGGTTGAAACGGTGCCTAGCCACCTCTTGGTGGCTCGGCCACCGAGCCACCAATTGGTGGCTCGGTTTGGACCGAGCCACCACCGAGCCACCATTTGGTGGCTCTGCCACCGAGCCACCGAGCCGCCCAAGTGGCCTTTTTATCGTCGTTTCGAGTCCGATCCGGTTGGGTCTCATCGACGTTCGCTGATCTGAAGCTTCATAACTGAGTTTAACCCATTATTCGTATGCGGTTCGTCGCTTCGCTGACTTGAACGCCTCGTCGACTCGCTTCATGCATTTTGTCGACTCGCTTCATGCGTTTGCGTCGTTTTGCTGACTTGAATGCCTCGTCGACTCGCTTCATGCGTTTCGTCGACTCGCTTTATGCGTACGTCATCAACGGTTCGTCGCTACATCGTCGAATGGCTCGTCGATTGCCACCTCATCGTCACGAGTGATGTTCGGGGACTTGTAGGCCATTTTGAACGCCTACATAGAGCATAATTTTTTATAACCTAAAACATAAAATAATTACAAAGTAAGTAACAGCATTGAATGAATTAAATCATTGAATCACGTAATAATTATCACGTAATCATCATGTTTTCAAAACATAATCTCCTTATCAACTTACGTAATCCCTTAGTAGAAAAACTTATACGTAATCACTCAATAGAAAATATTTACAGAATCACCTAGTTGAAAAACATAATTTTCTTTAATAATTCACGTAATCGCATATTATATCTTTGAGAATCATTTTTCATTGCTTGAATCTCTTAAAATAAAAACTAAATCTCCGCTACCAACTTCGCAATACATAACTTACGTAATCACGCTACATAAAAATAGAATCGCATTTATCAACTTACAAAATCCCTTTCAACAAATTACGTAATCGCATGTTATAACTTACGTAATCACTATATTTTGATTACGTAATCTCTAAATACATTTAACGTAATCGCCTTGCTTCATCAACTTACGTAATTGCATGATATAACCCAATGAATCATGTTTTTATTGTTCTGAGAATCTCTTAGTACAAAGAATGTAATCTACTTCGTGAACTAAGAATCGTTTACAATAACTTACGTAATCATAGAATAATTGTTACGTAATCGCCTAGTGTGTACAAATGTAATCGCTTTGTATATTTACGTAATCTCACATAATTACATATAGAATCTTGTATTTATTGTTATAAAATTTTTAAACTAGGATTTTGAAAGACAAAATTTACCCTTTTAGCTAATAAAATCTCGTGTTATAACTTTCGAACCAACTATTTACTATTACGTAATCTATTTTTTTAAAACTGATTCTCCTCCCTTATAGATTTACGTAATCGCCATATATTTGTTACAGAGTCACATATATAACTCATCAAACTCAATTACTATCTAACCTTATCGGATCAATGATGTTTTACATTATTTGAAATCATCAACCAAATACTAAAATATCCAAGACTCTTGATGGGAAATAAATGATTACCTCCTAAGTTGCAAGTATACAACTTATCAAGTTATAGTATATAAGATTATCGATCCCACGAGGAACGGAAGTAGGAAGAGTTTGTTCAAGTTTTGGTTCTCAAATTATGCGCGACAATTAGGAGTTTATGTACATGGTGAAAGTGGTCATGAAAAGATTAGAGAGTGGTTATTGATTATGTGCAAAAGAGGAGAAAATAAAGTTGAGAATGTGGTTGTGGTTATATGCACATAATAACAAAACTAGGTTTGAGATTATATGCACATGGAGGAATATGAGATTGAGAGAGAAGTAAAATCAATGAAATCAAGAATCAAGAAAAAATAACAAACAAATGAAAAGCAAGGATAAGAGGAAAATAAAAAGCAAGGATAAGAGGAAAATAAAGAAGGTAAAAGTGTGGAGGATTAATTAAAGATATGAGGAATCTAGAGTAGATCCACTTAGCTTATCTCAATCTTATGGGAATAAGTTAGATTTGTTAGCTAGTTTCAAACAATCTTTAGGGATCCCACAAATATTAGCTCCACACTTAGAAAAGGATAATTCCCTAGAGGGTTCTAGCCTCAAGGTGAATTAAAGAAAAGAAAAATCTATACTAGAAAGTAAATATAAAAATTAAAGACATTGCATGAAAGTAAATTGCATGAAAGTAAATCTAAGCTACAAAGCATATAAATGAACAAGAAATGAAAAGAAATAAAAAAACTAACAACTCCTGATCTTCATCTCATCCTCCTTTTGGTCCTTGGACAAGAAGAAGAGAAAGGAAATTGAAGGGGTGAAAAATTTTATTTATTGTGTAATAAAAGTTATAATTTTTGGAAGGTCTTCTCAATTAAGAGTAACCCTCCTCTCCAAATGGAGTTTTTACAAAATATTTCACACTCAAACCTCTCCCCCTCAACCCCTATTTATAGCCCAACGGAGTGAACATGAACTATTGGATCAAACTTGGCCATCAAGGAAGAGAAATCAACCATTAATTGAAATTGTTAGAACCAACCGATTGCCAATCCATACACCTACAATCGGTTGGTCGACCGATTGGTCGACTGGTTGGTTTTCAATCGAATTTGTCTTTTCTTCATTTTTCTTCACGAATTTCTCTTGGATCACTTTGGTATCTTGGGCCTTCGTTTGTCTTCATATTTGGGCTTCAAAAATTGGTAGAAAATCAGAGGATTTGAGTCATTTGGGCTCTTATTCATTAATACTCCATTAACCTGCAAATTAAGGTAAAAACGATTATTAGTAATATCTTTATTCATATAAAACAGGTAATTGGACTTGTCTAGATTGGGACCGACTTGAATTTTCTTTTTAATGTTTCCATATCTGAGCCATATCAGTTTGTATGTATCCAATGCATCATTTGGAGTCCATCCATTTTGGGGGCAATTAAACTAAGCAATTTTAAACATAAGTAATCAGCATTTTGAAATTGCTCAGACTTATTATTACAGTTAAAGTTTGACAGGTCTATGCCTCACATTGAAAAAGATAAACAAAAGACTTTTAGTTATTTATTGATCCACTAAAATTTCACACAGGAAGACATTTCTTCAGAACTAACTTGAAAAATCTAAAATTATTTCTAAGAAATTATCAACTCACACTTAACCTACATCACCACTCAAAATTTGAAACCATTTAAGAAATGACATTTCTAAGCAATATCCATAAACATTTAAACTTAAAACGCTCAACATTCCTTGAATTATATAGAGATTGTCTAATCTAATATGGATTAGGGAGGATACATGAGTATGATCACTATAACAATTCTCATGCTCCATATTAGAATATTTCATGCCGCCATGTGCAAGCTCACCGATACTCTCAATATTTTGTTAGGAACTAATAGTGTATTGTAAAACTAATGCTTAACTAAATTTAAAATTACTAATATTTAATATATTAATTTATTCTTATTATTAATGTTATTTTTATACATATATTTTAATAACAACTGCACTTCAGATTTGTTATTATTTTTAATAATAGTTTATAAATTATTTTTTGAGAAAAGGATGGGCCTCAAAACCAAAATTTTAATTATTAATATTACTATTTTTATAGCTTTTAATTATATTTGTTATAATTTTATTATTAGTTTTAATTTTAAATAAAAAATATCAATAAATATATTAATAGGTCTAACAACTTATTTATAATTTTACATTCATAATCAACACTCCATTAAATTAATGGAGTACAAATCCTCAACTAAACATACGTATCCATTAATCTTTGCCAAACATGTTACTTGATCCTCATCAAATCTAATCCACACGTGGAAAAGAAACAATAGAAACGACAGCCATAACGTTCTTTTCTTACCACATCTATCATTATAACAGACACACATGACGCTGAATCTTCATTGGAGGATATAAATCCATGCATGACATGAAAGCATAATATATAAGAAATGCGAATAGGAGGTATATACCATATATGGCAAGAAATACGAATAAATGGAACCATGATCATTACTCAACTCCATGCGACCTCCTCTGCTCCCTCTCCCTCCCCCTCCATAAAAACTTCATCACCACCTACTCAAAATCCACATCAGTCCGCCCATCATCCCTCCAAACCAATCACTGGCCCACTATATATCTCAAGCGTTCCGCCATCATTTCCTGCGCCAAATCAGCTCCAAATTTAGGACAGGCCCACTAAACATACACATCGCGCCACAAGATACATACAAGACACACACATATATATATATATATATATATATATATATATATATATATATATATATATATATATAGCAAGGCTCCTATGAATTTAAGTTCATAATGAATAGTGGTGCACCAATTTTTTATCCACTCATCTTGTCTTGAGATTTGTGATGCACAAATCTCAAAGTGCTTTATATCTTTCACGGATCCCAAAGCAAGATGAGTGGATAAAAAGTTGGTGCACCACTATTCATTATGAACTTAAGTTCATAGAGCTCTATATATATATATATATATATATATATATATATATATATATATAGCAAGGCTCCTATGAATTTAAGTTCATAATGAATAGTGGTGCACCAACTTTTCTAACCACTCATCTTGCTTTGGGATCCGTGAAAGATATAGGCCACTTTGAGATTTGTGCATCACAAATCTCAAGGCAAGATGAGTGGATAAAAAAGTTGGTGCACCACTATTCATTATGAACTTAAGTTCATAGGAGCCTTGCTCTATATATATATATATATATATAAATAAGATCATAACTTTTTCCACTAACTAGGACTCTATCTTCTAACTTGGACTCCTCTACTAACTTGGCTTCCTACAAACTTGGACTTCTATAAACTTGGACTCCTCTACTAACTTGGACTCCTACAAACTAGGGACTCTCCCCTTAAATGGGTCGGCCTCAACTCCCTCCCCCCTTAGAGTTCGGCCTGATTAACCGTCTCACATTCTCCCCCTTAATCTAGACGAGATTCTAAGTCCCTCACTCCTAGCACCACGATCTCGATGAACTTCACCCTTGCTAGTGCCTTCATGAGAATGTCCGCCACGCCGCTTGTGCACACGAACTCCACTTTAATCTGTCCTCGCCAACACACTCGCGAATGAAGTGGAAATGTGTGTCGATGTGCTTGCTTCTTCCATGGAATACTGGATTCTTCATCAAGGCAATCGCGGACTTGTTGTCGACGAAGAGAGTAACCGGCTTGGGCTCACTACCGATCACCTCGCTGACTAAGCTCCTCACCACGCACTCCGCCATGTCAGCGCTATTGCCGCCATGAACTCGCCGCAAGAAGATAATGCCACCGTCTTCTGCTTCTGTAATGTCCAAGTGACTAGACTGTCACCTAGATAGAATGTCATGCCACCTGTGTTGCGCCTATCATCAACATCTCCCGCAAGATCACTATCAGTGAATCTCACCAATTCTTCATTGCCTCGACCTCGTCTGTACACCAATCCGTAGGGCACGGTATCCTTCACGCACTTCTAATGTGCTTGACCGCCGGTGATGCACAATCAGATCGCTTCCATGTACCTACTCACCATCCCCACGGCATAAGAAATATCGGGTCGGGCGTGAGTTAGATACCTCAAGCATCCAATGACGCGCCTGCACTTTGTCACGTCCACCGGTGTTCCTTCAGGATCCTTTCCAAGCTTTAGCTTTGCCTCCATGGGATACTGGGTCGGGTTGCAATCCATCATGCCGAACTGAACCAAGACCTTCTTCAAGGGCCGCCTTTAGCGAAATGCAATCACTTCTCTGGTCCACCTCGATCCCAAGATAGTAGGAAAGTAGCCCAAGGTCGCTCATCTCGAACTCCTTCATCATCTACAGCTTGAAAAACTTGATCTCATCCACACTCGAGCCCGTGACGATCAAGTCATCCACGTACACACCAACAATGAGTATATCCCCACCGTTTCTCCTGGTGTATACCGCCTGCTCCTGAGAGCACCTTACAAACTCGATGCCCTTTAAGCACTTGTCAAGCCGCGTGTTCCACCCCAGTGGTGCTTGGCGTAGGCCGTAGAGCGCCTTGGAAAGCTTGTAGACATTGTGCTCTTCATTCTTCACAATGAACCCTTCAGGCTGGACCACGTACACTTCTTCCTGGAGATCATCATTTAGGAATGCCAACTTGACATCCAGATGGTGCACCTCTCATCCGCACGGTGCTGATATAGCAAGGATCATCCTGATGGTATCAAGTCTAACCACAGGTGCAAACACCTCATCGAAGTCCACACCATGCTGCTAAACGTAGCCCTTCGCTACAAGTCTCGCCTTGTGCTTGAGAATGTTGCCCTCGTTGTCCTTCTTTAGCTTGTACACCCATTTGAGGCCAATGGGTTTAGGGCCCCATGGTAGCTCCGTGAGTACCCAAGTCTTATTCTTCTCGATGGCCTCCATCTCCTTTTCCATGGCTGTCCGCCATTCTTGCTCCGTTGCAGCCTCACGATAGCTCGTGGGTTCTTCAGTGGTCAGAAACAACTCCTCAGTGGGAAAGTTAACCACCTCCATCTCTGCATAGATATCTGCTAGGGAATGGTAGCGCACAGGTCCATCTTGAGAGGTAGGAGTGCCCGGTGTTCCGTGGAAGGCTACTGGAGTCATCGCGTAGCTGGGGATCTCAACACCTCCGGCGTAGCGGGACTCGCTGCCTCAAGAGCCGCACCGGGCTCATCATTGCCGGTGAGTCTGGCCACTGGCTGTCCGGTTCGGCCGGCTGCCGATTCACCTTCCGCCGAGAACTCCACCCAGTTGGGTGGTCTTTCATCTCCGTCTGCACTCCACTCCCATTCTTTTCCTTCCTCGAATGCGACATCTCTGCTGACATGAACTTTGTCGTGTTGAGGATCATAGAGGTGATGCACTTTGCTCCCTTCTTCTACGCCAATATACACCATTGGCATGCTCCGGTCGTCGAGTTTCTTGTGATAAGCACCTGCAACCTTCACATGTGCCACGCATCCAAATATTCTCAAGTGTTCTAGATGTCGTTTTTTGCCAAACCAAGCTTCGTAAGGTGTGAGATCGCACAATGTTTTGGTTGGTAGTCGGTTGAGCAAGTACACCGCATGCCTGACTGCTTTGCCCCACATCGTTCTTGGCATATGCATGCTCTTGAGTAAGCTCCTCACCGTGGCCATCACCGTGCGGTTGTGCCTCTCCACTACACCATTTTGATGTGGAGTGTACGGTGCAGTGAAATGCCGCTTGATGCCGTAATTTTCACATAGCTGGGTGAACTCCTTTGACAAGAACTCGCCACCTCGACCGCCCTCGGTCTTCACCTTGTGGCCACATACGCTTCCACCTCAGCCTTGAACTTTTGAAGGCTTCACAGCCCGACTCTTGGCCTTCAACATGTACACCCACATCCACCGCTGAAATCATCAACAACAAGAAGGAAATATCCATACCAAAGAAGTGTAGATGGGGTGATCGGCCACATAGATCGGCGGTAATAACTCCAGCCGCTTCGAGCTCAAATTTGCTTATGGCGGAACGAAGTCTTGCTTGCTTGGCGACGAGGCATCCCTCGCATAGTTGGTTCGGGTGCGAAATCTTCGGCAACCCGACAGCCATCCTATTATTGGTCATCATCTTGAGGGCGAAGAAATTGACATGCCCAAGACGATCATGCCACAACCAAGCTGGATCATCGATGCTCACCATCAAACACACCGGCCTGCATGTCTTCAACTCTATCCTGTATAGTCGGTTAGCTGAATGTGTCACCCTCATCAAGAGAGTACCGTTCCGATCAAACACCCTCAAGAACTCATCAGCAAGAATAACTTTACTCCCATCTTGAGTCATCTGACCAAGACTAATGATATTGGATTTCAAGCTCGGAATATAATATACCTTAGGTAGTAGCCTTTGATCGCCGTTCTTGCACTGGAAGAGGATAGAGCCTTTCCCCTTTATATCTACCGCGGATCCATCGCCAAACTTGACGGTTCCGGTGATCTTCTCATCGAGCTCCTTGAACTTGCCTCGGTGACCGGTCATGTGATTGCTAGCTCCGTTGTCAAGTTACCAAACGTCATTGTCGACTTGTGCCTCCCCCGCTGTGAGTAAGTCCGGCACCACCTTCTCTTCATTGAGCAAGACAACAATGGGTGATTCCTCTGACACAGTCATCATCAAGGCTGGCTCCTCGTCATAGACTCGAGTGAGATGAGCCTCCTGATAGTGATTGCGGCGTTGCTTGTGACACTCCGACTAAAAGTGCCCGTAGACTCCACAATTGAAGCACTTGATATTGGATTTGTCTCGACCACCGCTCGTGCTACTCTCGCCCTCCTGGGGAGCTGCTCCGTCGTGGTCGAAACCACCGCCGAGATGGCCTCCCTGGCCGCCAAAACTTCCTCGACCCACCTGGCTACCCTGGCCTCCTCCGCGGCCCACCTTGAGATGCCCGATCGCCTCCTCGAGTGACATCTTGTCGATGTCCCCGAACTGCTCAATCGTGGAGACGATAGTAAGAAATCTCCTGCGTCAGTAGCTTCCTCGACGACGTAGCTCTCCTCCATCTTCTTTGCCTAAAGTCCAGATCTTGTTGACGACTCGCCAATTTTGTCACTCTCCTTCATCCGGAGAAACTCGAACTCGGACTTCAAGGTTCAGACTTCGCTTCACACCTGCCGCCCTAGATGCATCGTTAACGCCTCCCACGCCTCCTTTGCCGCCTGCTTCTCTCGGACAAGATCAAAGTCTCTTCAGAATCCCTAATATATGGCCGCCAACGCCATCTCGATCCTTCCGGCTTCCACGGCCACGCTCGCCTGGCTCAACGGTGTCCCACACGTCTTGAGCCTTCATGTAGACTTTCATCTTGATTGCCCATGAAGCATAGTTATCTCTCGATAGCGTCGAGTATTGAAGAGTGAGCGAACCCACCTTGGTCGTCATCTTCTCCGTGCCCGTCATATCTTCAGATCTCGGTTGAAACTTGGGCATACACCTCGCTCTGATACCACTTATTGGCTTGTAACTAGGATCGGCCTAAGTACACACCAAGAATCGTCGCTAAGAGAGAGAGAGAAATCGGCTAGAGGAGAGAGAATCGGCCTCTCCTTTATTTCGGCCAAACCAAAACAGAGAGAGAGAGAGAGAGAGAGAGAGAGAATTTCGGTGGGGGAGTTTTCTTCTATTAACTTCTTAAAAAATACATTATTATTTACATATATATAAGATCATAACTTTTTCCACTAACTAGGACTCTATCTTCTAACTTGGACTCCTCTTCTAACTTGGATTCCTACAAACTTGGACTTCTATAAACTTGGACTCCTCTACTAACTTGGACTCCTACAAACTAGGGACTCTCCCCTTAAATGGATCGGCCTCAACTCCCTCCCTCCCTTAGAGTTCGGCCTGATTAACCGTCTCACATATTTGTGTGAGTTTTGGTGTGAGGAGTTGGGGGAGGAGGGGGTTATATTGTGCTCAGAATGAAACGGATGGAGTTGTAGGGTGCCATATGCTCTAATGATGACTAATTGTAATGGATTCGTATTCTGAATATTACCAAAGAGAGTTCTAAACATGCTAGAAAGTAAAAGTTAATTAATATATTGTATATTTATTTCAATGAGTATCAAATAAATTTTGAGTTGTGTCAATTAATTCGAATTTTAGAGATCAGGACTCAGGAGAGAGAGAGAGAGAGAGAGAGAGAGAGAGAGATCAGGTGGGAGATGTGGTGGGAGACGTTGGAATAGAAAGGGATTAAAATTAATTGGATTGGAAGGTCAAGAGGTGAAGTTGTGAGAGGCAAAATTTGGTGATTTTAATGAAAGTTTACCTCATAAGACATCCATCCAACTTTGGTCGTTTTTGACCTTGATAATTAATAGTAAAGGTGCTTTCCATATGTAGTGTATCTATAGCAATAGAATTAGATAAAACACACTGATGATGTGATATTATTCTTGTCAATTGATATTTTTATTGAGGGCACTATAGGAAGAAAAGTTTTAACATCCTTCACACTTTTAGAATAGTATTAGATTAGATTAGATTACTGTTTGCTGATGTGGAACGGATAATCTGACATGGCCATAGTAGTTGATTCCTCTTAAAGAGATTGCAGTTCATATCTAGGGCAAAATAATTGGGGAAAACTTAGATTGGGATTTTTGTAGAGAGGTCTCAGAGGGGAAATTGGTTTTGGGGACATCAATATTAAGCAAGTTAGCGTTCAAATCTACTCTCCAATCAAAGATGGCATCTTCAAGCTTAAGCTCGAGAATGCAAAGAAGCTAGCATGTTAATACCTCTTAAAGTTAGTCACTCTAACAATTAGACCAAAACTCCGAAGTTATGGTGAGGATTGAGTATTATATTTTTATGTTAATTCTAACATGCCCCGCATGTTGAACGCCCTTTTTATGGGTCGAAAATTAGACTCACGCAGCGGTGTCAATTTTTAAAAATCCGCTTTTAATTTGTGGCCAGTGGGATTTGAACCTGGTTTGCTCTGATACCATCTGAAAGTTAGTCACTCTAACCATTACACCAAAACTCTGAAGTCATGGTGAGGATCAAGGATTATAGTTTTATATTAATTCTAACAATACCTTATGTTAGTTGCATGTAGGAATATTCCTAGGGATATTATCATGTGATTAACACTTGACGTTTTTTAATTAAATTTCTATGGAGGGATATTTTTGTCATAATGAGTTTTTGAACGTTGTTTATCATACTCTAATGGTGGACAACTTAGGGTATTTATGTGCTATTTTTTACAACATAGAATATTTTAGTATAAAGATGGTGAAACAATAAGGTATTTAGGTACATTTAGCCTATTTTTAATATCAAAGCATCAACCCTAAACACCTCTCAATGTTTCAGAACATTGCACTCCACATGGGAGCCTTGAGGTAGGGGTGTCCAAAATCCATCCTACCAAAAGTTTTTTAGTTTTTATTTTCTATTTTTATTTGCTTAAAATTAATTTTTTGTTAAAATATGAAATTTCAAGATTAATTAAAAATAAAATATGCAAAATTTTGATAAAAAATGGTTTAGATCAAATTAATTCACATGTAGAAAAATTAAAAATGCTTCAAGTTTTATTTGTCGCAAAACATAAACTTCAAGTATATATAAGTACACATTAATGACCATATCATACTATAATTATATATAGTATACATTAGAAATATATATATGTAAGTATATATAAGTATATATTAATGACAATATCTTAAATATATATATAAGTATACATTAATGACCATATCATACTATAATTATATATTAAAAATATAAAATATATATAATTTATATATAATTAAAAATCGGCCGGGCCGGGCCCAGGTCGGGCTTCACCACCTTGGCCCGAACCCGCCCGATCCCGACCGGCCCGGGTTTTCCGGGCTTGACTCGGGCCTCAGACTCGTTTGGACACCCCTACCTCGAGGACCGAACTGTTCTATTTTTATCCATTTTTGTACTAATTCATGTTTTACTCAATACAAATTACAGCTAAACATTATATAATCGACGTTTATGATTGAAATGAGAAGCCTTTATTATCCAACGAAGAAAATCCGAATCTGTTTGAAGCACATGCATGAATGAATACATGTTAATCAAAATTTACAAATTCAAATACAGTTATAAGAGTTTCATTTTGGAAAAGAATCCTTGAGCTAAAAGGAATAGTACAAATCCAACTAAATATACAATGAATGAGAGTATATTTCAATGAACAAGATAAGTGACAAGGAGAGCCACAAGCATGAGCACATAAGCTATCCCTTGATCGATGGCTATTCCATCGTTCATCATCGGAGAAGGCGCTGTGGCTTGACCGTAGGCGAGCTTCATAACACCGGAGAAGAAGTAAAGCATAAAGACCAAGAAGGTGCACTTTCTCATTGAACTCATTTTCTATGGTACAATTAGAAAAAATATTATAGCAATGAGGAGCTAGTTCTAGTCTTGAGACTGGGAGAGAGATGAATTTGATGATGAAAGGCTTCAATATGTGGCCTTATATAGGAGTTAGCTAGAGAAAGATCTTGGTATTGTTAATTCAAACTTCATAGTATGACTGAGCCAAAGAGCAGGAAAATCAGAACCGGGTCAAGGTTGCAATTATTTATTTGTTTTTCTTCTGCATAATTGACTATGATTAGTTAGAAAAGCAAAATGTTGTTTGTAGGAGAAGAATTTAGAGGGCATAGAACTCGTGAAACTGGTCAAATGTTTGAACCTGTCAATATATATTGCAACCTTCTCCTTGATAACTGATAGAATATGGAGTTATTATCCTCTATCTTCACCATTAACTAATTTTGGTTAGTGGGAAACATGTTTGTCTCAGAATTATTCCAGGTTATATATTAACTAATTTTGGTTTAGTATTTGAACATGTTTGATACCTATTATCCAAAGCATTGTGGGGAAGTTCTCTCGTCAAACCAAAAATAATAATAATAACAATAATAATAAAAAATTCAGGGTCAAAATATACAAATTTTATGCATGATTCAAAATAAAATCACCTTAAGTTTCAACATTTGCAGCCAACCGTCGCAAAAGTCAATATGTCAGAATGTTCAAATACTAAACACTAATAAAGTCGAGTGATTTTAAGTTTGAATTGGCATACTACGACTTAAATCTAGACATAACTCTTAGTGATTTTATGTAATGTCTACTTCAACTCCCAAACCCAGCCAAAATTGGCCATCAAAATCTATAAAAACAACCCATCAAAATTTATAAAAACAACATATTTTCTCAAGTTCCCACAAAATCTCAATTCCTCTCCTCTCTTGTGTTTACACTCGCAGCTCTCCTTGTTATGTACCTTCTTAATTGAAGGCTCAATCCAGTTTGAGATTTTAATGATGCTCTTGCTTTCTATGTTGTACATTGTATAATTTATTGGGAGATAGTGACACAGCTCCACAGTACTGATATCCCTTTTACATAGCTTAAAAGACTAACTTTACTAAGATCCACAAAAAGAATTAAGTTTACTCAGAACAGTCTGATAATTAACCTTTGCTATATTGCTCTCGTAGCGATTTTCCCTAAAAAATATGGACAGAAGATTATTTCAATCAGTTATGTTTGCAATAGGAACAGAGTAAAAGATTATTGCAATTTGTTACATTACCTTCATGGATCAATTTGCTAAAGTAATTTTACAAGACAGCAACTTGATCAAAGACCTATAACTCTCAATGCAAACTAATCTCTTCGACTGCTGAAAAAATGCAAATATACTGTAACAACCTTTTTTTTTTAAGTTACTGAAAAAAGAAAAAAAAAACTACTTGATAACTAGTTGACAACCTCCATAAACTCCACAACTAAACAAGGAAGGAATCGCAACCATCCGCTCATGAGATCAAAGATGACAAGGATCAATGAACGAGGTATGTGACAAGGAGTGCAATAAGCATGAGCATGTAAGCAACCCCTTGATCAACTGCCTGACCTGCAAAATACAGTGAAACATGATATTCAAATTAGCAGTCTTAGATAAAATATATGAATGATTTGCAGATGAAAATACTATAGGGCTTAGCCATTTATTACCCCTAAACATTTTTATTAGCACTTAAACCTTCACATGTCCAAAAGGAATTATCTCCATGTAATTTGTAGGTGTCACATGGCCACATGGGTATCGCATGACATCAATATGTTGAAGAGAAATCCCATGAAATTTAAGTGTGAGACACTCTATTCTCTTACATATGTTGAATTGCACCTCCTATAGTATACATAATAATAGAGAGATAACTCTGTTTAAATATCAAGGGGTATAAGTGCTGAAGGAAGTTTACAGGTAAGAACTTCGTAATTAGAAAACTGGTGGAGATAAGGCGGGATTAAAATCTGAAAACATGGTGAAAACTACCTCATAGATTGGCTAATAATTTTACTCTATTCTCATGCAGAGACGTGACAGATAAGCCATTGATGAAAATGTGTATCAAAATGATGGTTACAAGAATCATTTCAGATCATCCAAGCATGATTCACAAATTTACATAAGATATTTTGGAGCTTTATTAAGGAACTTATAGTATTCCAAATACCCAAACAAATGGATGTGAAATACAAGCTCACCACCCATAGTTAAGTTCCCCCAGTCTTGGCAAAGACAAGGATGCAGCAGAACTGCAACCAAGATATAAGCAAATAGAAGGGGCTTTATGGAACCCATTATTTTGCTTGCACAAAGAACAGAGTTACAAGAAAGGAGACTGCTTATGAGATGTGTATTTCTCGTGGCCTTACGTATCCTGGGCAGAGATCTGTACGGAATTTATAAGCATTCTACCGCTATACTGAACCAATGACCTAGAGACAATTCGCAGTCAAAAGTCAATCTTTGACTGGCATAAAGAAGCAAAATCCTAGACTAAATTATGATTTTTGGCCTAAGACATTGACCAGGTAACATAGTACACTTCATCACTGAATTCATCAGAAATTCGACTTGCATACTTTGTACGATTTGTGTAATCTAGTTCCACAAAACATTTTATTACTGACAGATTTATCAAGTAAGATGATACAAACTCAGTAACTTGATGACCTTGCATTCATGGTGAACAAAAAGCTAAGTATGAGGTGCGTCATCATTTGTCCAGTTAATGGTTGCAGTCAAAAACTGGGGGCAACAAGATAAATCCTAAGTTATCTAATTTGAAGGGCAAAAATGTAATTCATATGATTCCTTATACTTTATAGATCATCTAGTGTATCAACTGGATTAAACATTACTCAAGCCTAATGAGTGTAGGCTGTCAGGTCTCAGCCTTGAGTTGAGCTCTAGTTAGAATGGCGAATTTG
This sequence comes from Asparagus setaceus, assembly GCA_012295165.1. NCBI lineage: Eukaryota > Viridiplantae > Streptophyta > Magnoliopsida > Asparagales > Asparagaceae > Asparagus > Asparagus setaceus. Next base: position 14,411,750 of record CM022709.1, read on the forward strand.
GGCAGACCCATGGCCTAAAACTTATGGTCTGGACCTTCCTTGTTTGACTTCAAGCTTTGAATCATAGCGAGATGTCCTTTCTAAGATTTTAGACTGTATAAAATCAATAAATAAGTGGAGAGCAACTTACATCATGAGGACGGAAGAAGTGTTTATTTAACCAAAGGAAACAATAGTAGACAGGGACAGAGTTCTCTTGCTCTGTAAGACTGTTTACCAACCACTTTTTCCTCATTTAAAACATCATAATAATAATAATAATAATAATCTGCTTTCAGATCTCAGGTTCTGTATATGACAACAGCCTTTGGGGTATAAGGCATAGACCGGCAACTAATATAAGCAAAAATATATTAGGAACCGGTAAATGCTAAAAGGAAGGAAGAACAGGTGAAAGTATTGAAGACCAATAACCAGTGAGTAGTGAGTAGTAAGCAGCCGAATTCATCAGGTAGCTTAATACCTCCAAGGACAGGATAAATATTATGTAAAATAAATTTACCAGTACGTAATGCAATGGAAGAAAAATGACCAGTTACAGGATGATCAGGTGGTGCATCATCAATGGGACTTGTTCATCACATCTAACAGAAATTTTATCTGCAGCAAGGAATTAGATAAGAAGATTCATCTATATATGTAGCTCAGCTACAACCTGTTCTTTTATATCTGCACTACGATCTGTCTAGAGAAATTAACCCCCCGCCCCAACAAAAAAAGAAAAAAAACCCCAAAAACCTGCATAAGTACTGCCATAGCAGGTTATATGAACAACTTTGATTTGAATACATTGAAGTATAAACTTTTGGAGATTAGGGGAAGTATAAAACACGGGAACTGATCTGGTATGAAGTGATAAGTATCAATACTTCTTTTGAGATAAAACATGGATTCATTGGTCGATCTTCGTTCAACCAGGATATTCACAGGCAGTGTTGTCAATGCGCAAGGCGCAATGCGGGGCATAAAGCATCTTTACGCGCACATGCGCAAAGAGCAATGCCATGCGCGCGCCCGAGTGATTCGAGGTGCACACCGCACACATAACTTTTAAAGATATATAATCAAGCACGAAAGAACATGTTTAGGAATTCATATAAAAATATGTCAGGATGAATAATATCTTACTACAAAATCACAATATAAGGTCTTAATTTCTAATGCTAACCCCCAACATAGTAGCAAAATTCATAAATTTTCAAATCAAATATCAAATCAAAACTAATAACCAAGCAAAGGATTAGTTATAGTCGTCAAGGCCACTAAAAAGGCCTAATGGATTTATTTTGCTTTTTGGGATATGGATTATCAAGTATAAAGCTCGATTGAAATGTTAACAAACAAAACTATATGAGGGTATGTACTACATGCATCCCACGCAGTCGACGCATGCAAGCGCGGAAAGGCTTATATCGATCGATTTGGCGCTTGCCACCGCCCCGCATCGCAAGGCACATGAGGCGCAGTGAGGCGCGCTCCTTTGAAAACACTGTTCACAGGTATCAAATTCCACTACAAACAGAATATTTTGATGAACCTAAATGAAACAAACTTGTAGAAGTCAAGTGCCAAACTGAGTAATAACTTTTGATTATATACCCTGGAACCTAAAGTCAGGTCAACAGCTCATTGCTGTTCAAACCATAATCACCTACCCAGACAAAGAGGCATTTAATTGGTATCATTATGCACAATTATCATATCTTGGTGATTATTGAGCTGTCAAAATTGTGAATGATAATTAACATAGAAGGCCTTGTCCGCCAAATTAACACAACATTCAAAGTTTCCAACACGCTGAATGGTGCATGCTAGTGCATACATGATACAACAACCAAGCTTGATCAGAACTGGTATTATTCAGAGCTACTAAAATCGAACTCCGTTACATTTTAAGCTTAATTCTGATGTTCAAGCTATGTGTGGACACAATTGATATTAAAAATCAAATAGTGGATACTATTAAACCTCATCAAGTAGATATTGATTTAAATTTTTGTTTGGTCAGGACTAAACAAGTCAACAAACTTAGCTATGAGGCTGTTTCACTTACAAATTTTCAGCCCTTTGTTTAGTTAATGATCAATTAACCATGAACCATGTGTAATGCATTATCATATCATGTGACCAATCAAGATGACACTCAAATGATTTACCTAAAGGTGGGAAAATAAACAAGCAGGCCTTATTCAAGCTCAGGCCAATTATCATTTCAAGCTCAATCATTATTCAATCAAACTTATTTCAAGCTATACATCAAGCCTAACATATCTTACTCTCAAATATATGCCCCTAGGTGTATATTTACACACTAAATGATGGACGCCCATTGATATTATTGGCTGCTTCCCCTCATTTGTTATTATGCCATTAGCATCCATTTAAAACATAATACAAAAGGGATAAAACAAAATGGTACATACCTAGAAACAAGACAAGTCTCCAGTCCATAGCTCTAATTCTTGATTAATTATGTCCCTTTACTTAAAGACTCATTGCATGTCCCAATAATTAGACACCTCGCACAACGTCCTAACTGTTGGACCTAAACTCTTATAGTTGAACACAGCTCTATTGGACCATTTTCATTGCGATCCAAACAAGATTACAATCGTTTGAGTCTCAATATCTCAGTTTTTGCAAATAACCATATAAGACCCAATTGTTTGAATGTTGGTAATAAGTTGCTTATAGGTCATGTTACCAAACTGCTCATATTTATTCTTCATATAAAGTCAACAAACAAAGTGTGATAATATCATAGATAAAATCATTTGTAATGTGAACTACCAAAAACTTGTTGATTTTCAGTCAAAAATTGACGATCTTACAAAAATGACAACATCATCGATAAAATAATACCCGTATTTTTGCAAATTATATAAATATAATCAGTTGAAAAAATTAGTAAGGTTTCTGTCTACTGTTGCAGATTAGTTTCAGAAACATGAAAGTAGATTGGTATAAGAATTTAACCAAACTACTGAAAATATTTTCATCAGAAGCATCAACTAGCATGTTAATAGATTGGTAATCTTGAAGTAGCAGAAAAGTACAACGAAAGTTTTAAATATTACCATTCTGCCTAATGTGTTTAGCAACTCAACTTATATTGAAATTTGAAAATACGCCTGAATGAACGGCTGTAGAATGTGCTCTATGAAATGGAAAGTACTCCTAATCTTATATTTTCCAGAATGCTATTCAACCCTACAAAAGTACATAATAGTGATAACAATTATAAAATAATCATTTTCTGAGTTCAGTAGTACCTTATTATATGCTCTAAAATATAGAGAAGTTCTGAAATGAGTCTAAACTGCTCGCAATCAGACCATCGAAGCCAATGCTATCGCCACCAACAAACTGTTTGGAGGAAGATGCTCCATATTCCCAAGGACCCAAGGACTCAGGCTGTTGAAAGTTAGGAAGAGGATGGAGATCAATTAACCATCACTATTTTGTAGCTTGATTTTGAAATAGACAGATTAAAATATATTATGAAAGTATTGCCAGTACCCAGCATATGTCCAGCTTCACAGTATGGCTAGTATCACCATGAGAAGCTTGTGTATAAGCCTGTGATTTGTGTCCGTCAGCAATAACATCCTGTGTGAGATTTTGTGAATCACCTCCTGATTGCAAACAAGCTTCACCAGTTGTATGGAGCTGCTGATTTAGTGGGGATCGTTTACAAGCATTATCCTGTACATGCCAAACCTGAGAACTCAGATGTGGTCAACAAGATAATAAACAAGTACAACCCTTTGAGTTTTTGACAGAGAACATAACAAGAAGGTTTTACCACATCATGAAACCTCGGAGGATTAGACCAGATATTCTGAATGCATGAAGCAGCAGGAGCATCTTTAGCTTGAGCTGGATCTGTTCCAGTTGAAGAGGGGGTCTTTCGAAAAGAAAAGGCATTGCATGTTTCCTCAGCATCCAGTATGGAAGGCACAGATGTTGGCTGAATTTTTGCTTTGAATCGGTCAAAGGCAGCATCAAATGAATCACAGGTAATCTGGCTAATATTTACATTTCTTGATGCATCAGACAATAAGGCTCCAAAGCTTATGTTAGATATATCCCACAGAAGTGTTTGGCTGTTGGCGGTTCTCTGGTCCTCCTTTTTGAACAAAATAGTAAGGATTAAGTATACATCTAACCGGAAAAAAAATTAGGAAGAGAACAGTTCAGCAACTTGAAGTTGAACTACAATACCAGCGATTGGACAGTTTTATCCAACTGACTGCTTATACCTACATCCTCATTTGGTGAATCTTTAGCAGGTGCAGGCCCATTCTCTTGACTTGCTATGCCACATGAATGTCTTTCATGATCAACAATTTCAGCAGAATCCTTTATCTCATTTTCCTTAATTTGTACATTAGTTTCAGAAAGTGGAGACATCAAAGGCATGCTGCTTATGCTGGGCTCACTACTGGAGAACCATCCATATCTTCAAAGTAAAGAATGGAGTTGTTATTTTCAGCTTTGCAGCTCTCCTTTAGTGAAAATAAATTTATACCAAAAGGAAGAAAAAGGATAGAGATAAACCTGAGGCGAAAAATAGCAGGGTTACCTATGGCAACATGCACATCACTTGCGCTAGTATTAGTGTCCTTCAAGGTCCATCTCATCTGACCTGTGAGATTTTCTGGCTGTGTGTAGTATGGAAACAGCATTAACTCTCCTGTTGTCATCTTTGGTGTACCCCACTTGACATTAAGGTGCTTCACTACAGAAGAAATTTTCTTTCGTGTTCCTATTGTTAGCTCCAGGTAAGGGTTGTGCTTCTCCTGCAGTATATCCAATCAAAAACTGTGCATTAATATAGTTCATGTGAAGCTCAAAACAGGGACACAGATTGAAAGAGTCATTAACTACTTTATATAAGCAATGATCAAGATGACAGGAGATTCTCTAAGTTTTCATTCATGAATTACCATCTCCAAAACTCTGAGTGTAACTTCATCTATTGGAAACAGCTGGAGCTTAAACTTCTGAAAGCAGACGGATGGTCTTGGTACAGATGCTGAAGCTGCAGATGACACAGGTGGAGTTGGAAACCGCAATTCTTCCCCATTTTCTGCTGAAGACAAAACTGTTAATTTGAAAGGAAAAAAATGTTCAATAACCAAGAATCTATTTACTGATCAATTGATCACCTGTGGCAGGTAACAACTGACTGGGTGAGTGATCAAGACTCCTTTGCTTACAAACCGAATTGATGGTTGTTCTTTGTCCCTGCTGCTCAGAATGAAGAGGAAGCAATTTATTACCTGGAGAAAAAAAAAAGAGAAGGTACTTGCTTCAATATTGACAAGGTCTAAAGCTAGCAAATAAATGTAGGTCTAAACTTTTAAGTCTGAGCTAAAACAAACAGGAGTACAGAGAACATGTAAATATTCCAAGGAATGGCATATCATGTCCACTACATGAAAATCATGTGGTAAAACAATTTTTAAACCAATAAAGACAATCTAGTGAATAGACAGTCCAGAAGAAACAGAATAATATATATAGTGGAATGGTAGCATGACAATCATCACCTGCTTTTTTCGACCTCTGCTTGGAAATTTTATCAGTAGATATCCCAGATTTGGTGCAGCTAAGCCCTCTAACTGCCTTCCCTTTTGTAGATGATGTTGGCATTTTTTTACGTTGCTGCTTGGTCTTCATAGCAAATGATGGCCGTAATCATGCCCTCGTCAAAATCAATTCATGTAGAACACCCTATCCATATAACTTGAAAAATTAGCTCTTCGAATATTACTAATGAATGGGCAGTCAAATGCAACACTCCCTCTATTTCCAGTTCATGAAGCCTTACCCTTGTATTGTGACCATATATCTCGATTTGCAAACTAAGCTATAACTACATCCACAAATGAAACATGAGTTTAACCCAATAATCTTTCTTGATTTACTTTAGGCTTTGAAGTTTGAATTACAGCTTGACCTCCTTCTTTACTTCATCATCAACATCTTCTTCTTTTTTCCAGAATGTTACAGTGTTACCTCCTAAAACATTCACATGGACTTTCATGTAATTTGCTAGATCATCTATAGCCTGATCTTGTATGATTTTAATCACTCCACAGAAAATGTGGTCTGAAACTACCAGTCAGGTTCCCCTTACTCAAATGACAGATTCAAGAATAAAGTTCTTAACACTATCAGGGTGTAGATGTTTCTTCCAAACTAGAGGATCTAAATATTGAGCATGTTCTATGAGTGCAAGGAGGCCTCATCTGCCTGCCAATAGAAGTTGAAGGTTAATCAACCACGAATACAAGGGAAATTTATAACTTTTTAGAACATGGATTAGATTGACATTTTGCAACTTCACTCAATCTAAGCAATTTGCCTTTGAAATGTTTTTTTTCCCCTCAATATTTTAGTTATAATTAATAAAAAAACAGGAACATGAGAACAAATTAGTTATTTTGAGTGTGTCATGCAAAGTGTACAAAGTTTTCTAGTTATAAAATAGAGCGGAAGCTACTATTTTGTTCACTTATGCATATGGTGGAACAAGGCACGTGAAGTTTTTATCACAATCTCAAGAAATCTCTACAAAAACAATCGATAGACAACCTAAAGAATTTTTTCAACCATATGGATCAATCTTTCCCAGTTAGAACATACAAACACAAAAAACTATGATGCTGTAAGCAGATATCCGTGATTCTTAAAAGAGTTTTCATCTTTATATAGAAATAATACTTTACATACGCATCCCAATTAGCTTTGCCTTTGCTGCCCCTATAATAAATGAATTTTCTTAAATAAAAAAAGGCAAGCTTTTCAGTCATGCCTAATGGCAAGAACTAAATGAAGGTGAAGTGATCTTGACTCTAATTTCACTTCAGCCAAGCATTCTTGGTGACATTAGGCTCTTTGTCCACTTCCAATCAAAGAATTTAAGCTTTCAATCAAAAATAAGATTAGAGATTCTTTTTACAAGAGAAAACCCCAGAATCTATAAATTCTATCACACTTAGTCTTACATATCTTAATTAAACGGCCCAAAAACCTAGAAACTAAACAATTTCCACATTCTTCCCAACAATAACCTAATTTTCACCCGAACAGGCTAAAATTAAACAAAAGCAGCAATCAATTAGCAAAGCCCAAAGAGAAACCCCAGTGCGCAAGTAAAGGAACTAAAATTGAGAAGAACCAAGGACTAGAGTACTGACTTTTGATTCTCGGTATGTCAATTCTCCAACAAAGAGCCCTAATTTGGAGAGAAATCCGACAAGTGGAAAGCTAGGGTTTGGGATGAAAGAAAAACGAGGGCAAAATCACGCCCCTACCAAATTTAAAAGGCTTAAACTTGCTCGCGAAACCTAGAAACTAAACAATTTCCACATTTTTACCAAACTAAACCTAAATTTACATCCTAAAAACTAAAAAGAAAACAACAATATATTCACAAAAAGAACCCCGATTCGCAAGTAAAGGAGCTAAATCTCAGACGAAGATGAAATCAGACTACTGACCTTTAACCGCTGAGCGTCAATTCTTCGATCAAAAAGCCCTAATTTGGAGAGGGATGTGAGAAGCAAGGAGCTAGGGTTTGGGGATCGAAAGAAAAGAGGAGTAAATCGCGTCACTCGCAAAATTTAAAGGCATTTCCATGCTCGATACGGTTTTCAAAACTTGCCGCCTTTCGTTTCCGCGAAAATTAGAAAAGGAACGAGATACCGACACGTGTTTTAAACTTGGATTCTTTTAAGCCTAAATATCATAAAAGCCCCCTGACTTGGGATGATTGTCAGAAAACCCTCTTAACTTTTAAAATATCAGAAAACCCCCTTTAAGTTAAGGGGTTATCAGAAAACCCGCTTTAACTTTGAGATTTTATCATAAAAATCCCCTACTTTATGGCTTTTTTTGATAAAATCTCAAAGTTTTAAAGGGGGTTTTGTGATAAAATCTAAAAGGTAAAGGGCGTTTTTGTGATCACCCCGCTTAAGGTGGGTTTCTGATATTTTGAAAGTTAAAGAGGAATTTTCCGATAATCATCCAAAGTGAAGGGGGTTCTGATATTTACCCTCAATTTAACGAGGAAAAAGTTTTGGTTTGCTCAGAAAATTCTTTAAATTTTCAATTTTTATTTTTATTTATTTGTTTAAATAGAAAATTAAATGTGGATCTCACTTTTCTCTACAGTGGAATCCGAATCCATGGGAGAAGGAGAACTTCTTGCGCAGAAATTTCTAAGATTTACATGAAAATTAACAGGCCCTATATTTGTTTTATTGAATTATACACTTTGGTGAAATTCATAAAAAGCTAAATGTATCCTACCATCATTTTTGTTCTCCCACCTGGAAAAATATTTTAGAAAAACAAGATAAAAGCTACTCATGTTACATAAAAGAATTTATATTATGGACTTGTTTCAGTTGCTCATCAGAGAAACATATAAAGAAATTATTTGTTTTCGACTTGTAGTACATGTCACTGACTTATAAAAATACAGAAATCTAATTTTTTTTTTTACCATATTATACTTAGAATAGTTTCTTTAGTGAAGTTACCAATCTCTAGATATTGAGAAACTCACAAGGAACGGATTCATTCGTTCAATAAGAACAATTTGATTAAATTTGCTCCTATATTCTTAAGAGGGAAGAAGTTTAAAGGCTAGCATCATGATAAATATAGTTCAGAATCTTCATCATCCAGTAAAGATTGACAACCCAAGTTCCAACAGTTAACTAGAAATGAGCTCTGAATAGTAACTTGGGCGTCTCACTCTTCACTTTTCAACTCAGAATTATCAGTCAATAGTAAATTACTCGTGGGCTAACGGACACGCATAAAACCCCCCCGAAAAAAAAATGAATAATAATAATAATAAAGACAATTGAACTATCACTTTCTTCTCATAGTCTTATCGAAAATACCCACAAAGTAATAAATCAAAGGTGACAACATGTATTGAATTTGATAGTTTAAGAGATAACTTAAGTTGGGACAAGTTAGTTCAGGGAGTCAGGTGAGCCTGAAAATAGTTAAAGGGATAAGCGGAAACTTAATTTAAATTTTTAGAAGCTAAAATGAGACCAAATATAATTTAGGGAGATTAAGAGACAAATTCAATAGTCCGGAGATCAATTAGAGGCCAAAACATAAACAATACTACCATTTGCATTGATAGATTCCCAAGACGCGTAAACCTCAACGCTTGGTTATCAACAAGCCCATCCCAGTACCTGCAGGTGATAAAGTGCCTACAAGGCAATATCATGCATACAAACGAGTTCGGATCAAGCCGGCCTGTGCGGCTCAGAACCGCCTGCTCGCATGCTACATAAAAACCTCCCCACCTTGTACAAACTACAAAATCCAAATAATGCGGTATGAATTTGCTGACACAAAAACAAATTTCATCCACTTTCCTCGGCAAACTTTTTTTGAAACCAAACACAATATTATGATTGACTATGTTGATTCTGACCGAATTCTTTGACATGGAACCCACTTTTTCTATGGATTCCTGATAATTCCGCCAAAACAAAGAGCTTCTTATATATCTTTGCTTCTTATATATCTTTGGACTAATGCTCAATTGTACATCTTCCCTCTAGGTTTCAAGTAACATTCATAACCATAGTAAATTATACTTACAAGTTTACAACAACACCACAACCACCAACAAAACACCAAATACCTAAATTAGGGTTACAATGAACATCACTACCATTGATAGTGATGGTATCTCTCTCTTTAAGACATATAAACCTCAACGCTAGCAGTCTTAACAGCCAAGCAAACAGGACAAGCATCAACAACCCCATCACACTCCCTGCACATGCACAAATGCCTACAAGGCAAAACCAACATACAAACCTCGCTCTTAGTGCAAACCCTACAGCCCCCAACCACATTCTTCTTCCTCTCCTCCCACATTTGGCTAACATCAGGATCATAAGAAGAAGTAGCATCGTCAACCTCACTATCTCCACACCCCTCTCTGCCCTGATCGACTGCTGTGGCGCCCTGTGCAGCTAGGGCTTGCTTGAGGTTGTTTTGTAGGGCGTGGACCACCGACTCGTTGTATCGGGCTCGGTACTGCCAGTTTTGGGCTTCGCTTGCAGTTTGTTTGATTTGGTCAGCGAGATCTTTATTTTTCTTGTTTATGCTGTTGATTTCGAGTTCTTTGTCGTGGAGTTTTTGGTTTATGCGCTTGTCGATGGCGGTTATGAATGATGTCATGTGTCTTTGTTTCATTTCTTTCACTCCTTTTGCGAATTGTTCCTCCTGTCGAAAGGAATTCGAGTGATTGTTTGAGATCATAAATGCATGGATGTTTATGACTTACAAGCGTTATGCACCGCAATCTTTTATATTTCAAAGTTGCACGCAGAGTTCGTTATGAACATTAAGTCTTGGATCATCAAAGATCTAGTTCCCACAAAATCGATCCCCATCAATGATGTGGATATCATATTTAGGGACGTGGACATTATAGTTAGGAATACACATCGCATAATTCTATCCAAATGAGAAGAGAACCTCAAGCCCATAGGTGTTGTTTTTTTTATTGATAATTACTAGTCGAACAAATGACTAAAGTGTGCAGCACATTTAAGCAAGAAATAGGGATGTAACTAGTTAATAGTTATCACGTCAAACAAATAGCAATTAATTAAACTCGACATAAGTTGGACTAGTACACTGTTACATCTTTAGGGTGAATGGGCTATGGAGTGCAGGCCCCTACCCATGGTTATATGCAATAATGTTCAACACTGACACACTAGTGAAGAAACATAATTTTTTAAAGATCTCTTACTTAACATCAGATTGTATCAGAAGAAGAGTGGTTATTCTTACTATATACACTAACTTCTACTCTAACAAAAGAAGAAGTGGTTTCACCGTATAAAAGACAACAATACTTGTTAACGAGATTAAATTGAGTTCATATAGACAGCTTTTTCACATACTCTAGAGTCTAGAATTTCCAACCTGATCAATAGACATAGATCAAGAATTCAAGGGAGACTGTTCTTATGGTATATGAGTAAAAAGCATACCTGGATTCTAATGAAATGATCAAATTCTTCCTTCTGGCGATCGATTTCACTCCTTGAATTATCACCAAGAGATGTAATGATAGGAAGTGAAGGTACACCCCCACTTGCAGTTGTGACAGATGAGTTGTGCTCGTCATCGTCGTAGGACAATCTCAGCCCAGTTGAGACAGCATTTGGGTTAGGAATATTTGCTGACATATCAGTCTCATCTTGGTAAAACTTATTTAATGAAATTTGAAGCTTATGCTGCGTTGCAATATCTTCGGACTCTCTGTTCCTCTTGTTAGGTTGGTTTAACAAAGAAGTATTATTGTTGCCAACATTACATGTTGCTGGAACTGCGACATAAAAGGAAACATGGTTAATACAAGTCCTACGCTATGTGCAATATATATAAAGATTTAGTAGCTAAGTTGGTTAATGAATTTCAATATTACATATTTAAACTATTACAAAAGATAGAGGATGATAATAACTACACTCACTTGTAAAGCATATAATTAAAACATGGCTACCATGACCGTAAGGAATTGTTCATTCATAGTCAACTTGGGAAGATCTTAACAGAAATAAAAAAAATTCCAGAATTTGTCATATCATAATGGACAGTCATAGTACCACAACAACAACAAAATATTTATTGAAGAGTTGGAAAGATAAAAGAGTCTACAGGAAAGATAATATAATCTACGAGTGATCAATGTGGTTTGGACAGTTAAGCAGTCCCATATATTAAACAGGGCTGGAAGAACACTGATCAACACTAGCACTCTTGGAGGACTTGGATAGACATGTCGAATAACGGTGAAACATAGATGAAAATATTTACACTAAATCAGATATCAGAACATGTTCTTTAAAGAATTCCTATAATTGTTTTACAGTAAGAATACCACATCACTTGCAGGAAAGACGATAACAGAAGGTGAGGTTTATTCTTAATAACCCAAACCAAGTATTAACCATTTGAACCCGTACATAGAGTCACAGACCAGAAACAGCTCAAAATGGAACAATTATTACACTACTTATTAGTAGGTGAGACTAGCAGGTCAGAATCAACAGAAACAACAAATAGTATGTTCTGAGAGTACTACATGGCATTTTATAAGCAAAATCTAACAACAATAAATTAAAGTGGAATTTGATATCTCAGCAAACCATACTCATTTAACTAGCTTAAGTTTATCTTCATTTTCATTACATAATAAGACATTGATATAGCAGCTCTCTGCCTCATGAGAATCACAAAACAATATCTTTATCATATGCAAGCAGAAAAGTGGCCTGTATGTACTATAAGGTCAACACTCAACAATATAAGTGATTGCTGAATTTTTAACACATGTGACAGTATAATCGTTCCATGTTTCTATAAAACCTAACAATTTCACTCATACACGAGCTGAACATAACAATGAACTATAAAATAAGAAAAGGAGCAGAAGTAACCAAATGTTTCAAAAGGCAAATTAAAGCATGAAACTGAAATAAAGCACACAACGAGAAATAACTCAAAACATATGATATGACTCTTATATAAAAAAATAACTGGAGGCCAATGTAAAAGTCGACAAATTTGACAAATTCAATGAAATTGATGCGAAATTATGAATGCTGATATTAAATTCTTTATACTAAAATATCAGGAACGTGATATACAATTCCAAACCATTAAAAAATGCATAAGAAATGCCACGCTCACCATTTCCAAACAACTGGAGCTGTGTTGTGGACGTATTAGTATCATACCAGAACTGATTGTCATCCAAGAAAATCGGAAACATTGGAGTACCATTATTCCCTCCGTACATTTTTCCTTTCCTAAAATTAATATTACAAACAACAAGACTTAATTTTTCTCAGAACCATGGTTCAATAGTGGAAATAGATAGAACTCCTTGCTTATGAAGCAAAAGAAATATACCTTTTAACTTACAAAACTCTGGTGATATATCGATCAACAAACAGATTCAATCTGCAATAAGAAAAATATCAGCAAACCATGCCCATACACACTTCAAACGTAAGCACTTGGGTTTAAGTAAAAAATTTCAGTCAAATTACACTATTAAATTAGATATCTCAGATTCCGCCCAAAAGTAAAATGTTCCCAATTAATTAAGTAAGAAATAAAAATTTATTCTTCCATTATATATCACATTATAAAAGATCAGAGTCTTAAAGAAATATCAAACTAAACAGAGTCGTTTATTCAAATCAAACAATATGATCCACAAAATTTCTGGAAATCATAAAAATCACAAATCTCTGCACAACCATCAATAGATCCAATATTTCTATAATAATAATAATAATAAGCAATTGAAAACTAGAAGCATCTGGATCCATCGAGAGGTTCTAGAAGCCTGATCTTAATTATCAAGGGAAAAATCACAAAATCGAGCTCAGATTAAAAGAATCAAATCAAATTACCGCTAATTTCAACTTATCTTTAGCCGCTGGCGGAGATTAGGGTTAGGTATCGGAGGGAAAGGGGAAAGCCGAGAGGGGCAAAAGAAGTAGGCTTTTTTTCGATATTAGTCACTTACACCCTTCGTATTTCGAAATTAGGCTCTCAAATCATTAAAATTGCTAAAAAGGTCCCCCTAATTTATATGTTATTACGAAGTTAGTTCCTCAAATCATAACAATTGTATCAGGTTTTCAATTCTTTAAGTTATTCTGAAATTAGTCCTTATATCAAGTGGGGAAGTAGCAATTGGAAATGAAGGCTGATTTACATAGAATAACCCTGTTTTTAATGTGGTTTATCAGAAAAAACCCTGAACTAATGTGATATGTAAAATTTATAACTTTTTAGCAATGTAAGCTCGAACATCTTTCAGCAAATAAAGATAAGTGCGTCATGATTTTACGAGAAGGATTATATTTTTTTATATCTTTTAGTATTAATGAGGAGCAAAGAATTTATAGAGAACATTTAACATAAATCTCAAAATAAAAGCAAAGGGTTGAAAATTTTAAGAATTCTTGGCATTCTAAAGGGGTAAATTCAAATATGAAAGATAAATAGTTTAATTAATTTCTCCTAGCTTTTCATTATTTTCTTCACTTTTTTGAGCTACCTCATGCCTCTTATTCGCCGGGATATTCATGTATGAGTATAGTAATACATTTAAAAAACAAATATATAGGGTTTTTAGATAATATACCCTCAAATATTCAATAATTTCATATTAGTCCCCCGCATCTTTAAAACTGCTCATAAGTCCCCCAAATCCTAAGCGTCTTGCAAATTGGCCCCTCAAATGACCAAAATGCCCCTCACCTTATATTTTGTGAACACATGGGTGTTTGGGTCGAAAGTTGATTTCTTTGTCGCTTCCATTACAAAACTTAAGAAAATTACACTTTGATTTTCGCTACAAAGAAATTTTAGATAACTCTCTCACAAACTCGAACAAAAGATACTACAAGTGTAGATCTCCTGCTGATTTCGTGTCTTGACGTAATCCGGGGACCACCGAGAGCGTCGATCGTCAATCGACGGGTTTAGTTGATGCTTCAAAGGAAACAAGAACTTAAGCAAATATCTTAGCAAAGTAAGATATCTACTCTTCTCAAGAATAAGTCAAAGCTTAAACTCGAGGAATCTCCCGTAGATCGTGTTCTTGAACTCCGGAAGCTTGGATTTCTGACTTTTCCCTTTCTGATGGCCGACCCCCTGCCCAAGTGGACGTAGGAGGGTATTTATAGTCTTTGGGAAACGTGCCCTCTTCAGAAACACAAGTGTCATAAGTGCAGAATCGGTAGCTACAGCCGAAATACCATGCCAAGCTCTTCGCTAACCGGCGGTAGCAGGTGTCGCTTAGCTACGGGGCAAGATGGGTCATCACGACAAGCGCGGCAATATCGCCCTTCACCGCCAGAACGGTTTCCCCGCTTTTAGGCATGATTAAATGCCTAGAATTACGCCTAGTGGGCGATCTTCGCCGTAACCGCCATTAACGGTTCAACGTCTCTCGCTGATAAAGTCAAGTGGGCCCCACCAAAGATTGATTTAGACCATTCGAGAGCTCATTTTAAGTATTCGGGTGTCTCAGATTTGGCGAGACACAAGTAAGGTTCGCTAGTCGAGACACATCAAGGTGTCTCGCCGCTGGCGACACATTACTGGCACTAACAAATGAGACACATCAAGGTGTCTCGCCAGCGGGCGAGGTCACATGAGTGTCTCGCCACGAGACATCAAAGTGTCTCGCTAGTGGCGAGGCACATAAGTGTCTCGCGATCAGAAGGCGACACAATCTTCCTCAGATTGGCTTGAGATTTCGACGACGTTGTCCTTCGATCTTCTCATGATTTAGTCATATTTGAGGTTCTTCACAATTTTTGATGCCTACAGATACCCTCCAAAGTTTTCGGACTCCTCGTATTTTATCGAGGGTGCGGAATACTTTGATAAGATGCTTTGCTTCGCTCAACGTTGAACTTTGTAGAAGAGGCACATGTTTTGCTTCAGTTTCTTGAATCACGGCTCGCGCGGCGTCGTGACCATACTTTGGGATCAATAGTCGCTTGCATTTGTATTTGGATTGATTGAAATGTCGAAGTCGATTTTGGACTAATCATCTTCATCTTGAAAATCACCACTTGGGTTATAATTGAAATGTCTTGAGAATCATTCAGAGAAAAAGCGTCGTCTGGTTTTCTGAATATCAGATTTCCAGAAAGCTTCTATATGTAATATCCGAATTGTCCCACTTAAAGAAAGCGAAGGGCAATCTGAAGTGTCTCGCTCAAAAGGACCGCCACGAATGCGAGCATGCTTGAGCTTCCGGAGGCGATGTAATGGCACATTTGCATTAGCAATGAGTTACCAAGTGCATTAAAATCACGGTAAGATAAAGTGTTTGACCCCGGCAGGAAGAGTGAACCCGCTGTCTCAAGTTATTGCTTGTATGATAGATATAGGATTTTTGGCAAACCCTCAGCCATCAACGGATTTGATGAGCCTTTACCAACTACCGTTTGAGTTGGGCTAGCATGTAGATTATCTGAGTCCGTTCTACATGTTACGTTGTGCTAAAAGAGTGAATTCTCTTAGACTTTATGCTACAATATTGAATCGTGAAGCGATCAATTATCACGGAATTGATTACCCGGCATGTGTTAGATGCGGACTTATCTCGATAAGGGACAGAGATAATATCCCTATGCATGAAGGCATAGTTTAGGTGTCATTAGGTAATGACATCTATGCTCGATATTGAATCGTGAAGCGATCAATTATCACGGAATTGATTACCCGGCATGTGTTAGATGCGGACTTATCTCGATAAGGGGCGAGATAACATCCCTATGCATGAAAGCATAGTTTAGGTGTCATTAGGTAATGACATCTATGCTCGATTTTGAATCGTGAAGCGATCAATTATCACGGAATTGATTACGGCATGTGTTAGATGCGGACTTATCTCGATAAGGGACGGAGATAACATCCCTATGCATAAAAGCATAGTTTAGGTGTCATTAGGTAATGACATCTATGCTCGATTTTGAATCGTAGGCTTGTGGAATTGTGTTTTCTCTTGGGTAAACGAACCACGTTGTATTTTCTCTTGGAAGCGAACCACATTGTATTTTCTCTTGGGAAAGCGAACCATGTTACAGAGTAGACCTCTCATTCATAAAAGGAATCAAGAGGATTTTGACCGTGGTCCTAAGCGTAGGAAGGTTTGACCAAGTGGGAGTGAAAATTAAAAATGATCCTAAGCGTAGGAAGGTTTGATCGGGATGGGAGTTTTGAGACAATCCTCAGCCGGAAGGTTTGATCGCCAATCTCGAAATGGACCTCTCGTTCATGAAAGGAATCAAGAGGATATTGGCCGTGGTCCTAACTGTAGAAGGTTTGACCGGGATAGGAGTTTTGAGACAATCCTAAGCTGTCGGAAGGTTTGATTGCTCAATGCGGAAGTGGACCTCTCGTTCATGGATTATCCACCCCGACTTTCTTATAAAAATTGGTGAGATGAGTAAGAAAGAAGAGCGGTTTAACCTCTTATATTCATGGGAGAGGGAGGCGGTTTATACTCGTATACATCAGATGCGAAAGTGCGGTTATACTCGTATACAATGGTCTGAGAGGAAGCGTTTATACTGTCCTATGTGAGTCAATTTTGATTGACTTATTTGGCGTTAAGGCAGCCTAACTCAAGGCTTGGATGATGGCCTTGAGCTAAGCAATCCTTTGTAGGATGGAGGATCCCTCTGAATGCATTGCATATTAGTCCAGAAGTTTTGTTAACCTCCTCTTGATTTGTAATTGGAGCAACTTGATTTTGTTGTTATCAAGGAGGTGTTTGAAGATGATTGGAACTTCTTCGTCCTTGAAAGAGTATGTCTGTTGAATTTCGATTGAAGCTTTTTGCGGTGTTTGTTGCGGCGGCAATTGCCGGCAGGTCGGATGCCTTTCCTATTACGAGAGGAAAAATTTATACGGGGTGTTTGTCATTTTGCCTCTTCATTTCTTCCTACCGGGAAGCGTTGACTTGTTCTCCTCGTATTTTAGGTCTTTCCACGTGGTTGGTGGAACCCCATGACTTCCGGAATTCGAGAAAAAGCGTCGTGCGGTTTTCGAATATCGATTTCGGAAAAAGCTATATGTAATATCCGGAATTGTCCCAAAAGACGTCGAAGTGTCACGGCTCAAGGACCGCCGCGAGAATGCGGCGTAGCTTGAGCTTCCGGAGGCGATGTAATGGCACATTTGCATTAGCAATGAGTTACCAAGTGCATTAAAATCACGGTAAGATAAAGTGTTTGACCCCCGGAGAAGAGTGAACCCGCGTCTCAAGTTATTGCTTGTATGATAGATATAGGATTTTGGCAAACCCTCACCATCAACGGATTTGATGAGCCTTTACCAACTACCGTTTGAGTTGGGCTAGCATGTAGATTATCCGAGTCCGTTCTACATGTTACGTTGTGCTAAAAGAGTGAATTCTCTTAGACTTTATGCTACAATATTGAATACGTAGGCTCTACAATTATCACGGAATTGATTACCCTACAAAGATGTGTTAGATGCGCACTTATCTCGATAAGGACAGAGATAATATCCCTATGCATGAAGGCATAGTTTAGGTGTCATTAGGTAATGACATCTATGCTACGATATTGAATACGTAGGCTTGATCAATTATCACGAATTGATTACCCTACAAAGATGTGTTAGATGCGGACTTATCTCCGATAAGGACGAGATAACATCCCTATGCATGAAAGCATAGTTTAGGTGTCATTAGGTAATGACATCTATGCTACATTTTGAATAATGAGGCTTGATCAATTATCACGGAATTGATTACCCCAAATGTGTTAGATCGACTTATCTCCGATAAGGACGAGATAACATCCCTATGCATGAAAGCATAGTTTAGGTGTCATTAGGTAATGACATCTATGCTACGATTTTGAATCGTGAGGCTTGATCAATTATCACGAATTGATTACCAAATGGCGTGTGTTAGATCGACTTATCTCGATAAGGGGCGAGATAACATCCCTATGCATGAAAGCATAGTTTAGGTGTCATTAGGTAATGACATCTATGCTACGATTTTGAATACGAGGCTTGATCAATTATCACGAATTGATTACCCTACGGGCGTGTTAGATCGACTTATCTCCCCGATAAGGGACGAGATAACATCCCTATGCATAAAAGCATAGTTTAGGTGTCATTAGGTAATGACATCTATGCTCGATTTTGAATCGTGAGGCTTGTGGAATTGTGTTTTCTCTTGGGAAGGCGAACCACATTGTGTTTTCTCTTGGGTAAACGAACCACGTTGTATTTTCTCTTGGTAGCGAACCATGTTACGAGTAGACCTCTCATTCATAAAAGGAATCAAGAGGGATTTTGACCGTGGTCCTAAGCGTAGGAAGGTTTGACCAAGTGGGAGTGAAAATTAAAAATGATCCTAAGCGTAGGAAGGTTTGATCGGGATGGGAGTTTTGAGACAATCCTCAGCCGGAAGGTTTGATCGCCAATCTCAAATGGACCTCTCGTTCATGAAAGGAATCAAGAGGATATTGGCGTGGTCCTAACTGTAGAAGGTTTGACGGGATAGGAGTTTTGAGACAATCCTAAGCTGTCGGAAGGTTTGATTGCTCAATCGGAAGTGGACCTCTCGTTCATGGATTATCCACCCCGACTTTCTTATAAAATTGGAACCGGATTGAGTAAGAAAGAAGAGCGGTTTAACCTCTTATATTCATCGGAGGAAAGGGCGGTTTATACTATTATACTGTCGAGTCGAAGGTGCGTTTATACTCGTTGTATACGTGGATGCGAGGGCAGTTTATACTCGTATACTGCCGAGTCAATTTTGATTCACTTATTTCGGCGTTAAGGCGGCTTCAACCAAGGCTTGGATGATGGCCTTGAGAGCTAAGCAATCCTTTGTAGGATGGAGGATCCTCCGTGGTACGCATGCGATTTAGGGTCCGAAGTTTTGTTAGCCTCCTCTTGATTTGTAATTGAGGCAACTTGATTTTGTTGTTATCAAGGAGGTGTTTGAAGATGATTGGAACTTCTTCGTCCTTGAAAGAGTATGTCCTGTGGAATTCTGATTTAGAAGCTTTTTGACGCGGTCGTTGTTGCGACGCTTGACTAACAAAGCGATACGATGCCTTTCCTCTATTACGAGAGGAAAAATTTACTCGAGGGTCACCGTCATTTTGCCTCTTTCAGCTTTCTTCCTTCTGAGGAAACGCTCGGCTTGTTCTCCTCGTATTTTTAGGTCTTTCCACGTAGTTGGTGGGACGACCCCATGACTTCCAAGGAATTCTATAGAAAGATTGTTGTGGCAAGTCTTCAATATGAACTCTTCAGTAATTGGATCCCTGCAATTCATAGCTTTATTATGAATCGCTTAATGAAGGTGTCGATTGTCTCCCCACCTTTTCGCTGCCTAGGAGAGTTCCAATTGAGACTTCGTGTCGCCATCGAAGAAGTTGCCGAGAAAAGAACTTTCCATGTCCTCCCAGCAGTTAATACTCCGGCCTTGAGTCTTCGATACCAATCAAGGCAGCCGAAGAGTACCGACGAATGACCGAACCATCGAGGCTCGCTTCCGAGATTACCCCAAATGTGATTTGAAGTAAATCGTGTTGTGAAGGTGACCCTCTCCGTCAAATGGCGTGAAGTTGATCAAATTAAATTTTGGCGTAAGGGATTGAATCCCATTCTCTCGGATACGGACACGGGATACCGATCCTTTGACTTCTGTGTGGACATCAAAGCATTGATTTTATTTTCAAGCTCTTTCATCCTTTCGCCATCATCCTCCCCTTGTTTTGGATCGCTTCCAATAGGAAGAATTGGACCATTTCCACCTTGAGCATCAAATGCAGCTTTCTTTAGAGGTTGATCAGCGTAAATGTGTTCATCAATTTCCGAATCACTGTCTTCAACATTATGGTGGGTTACTCCACCTTGTTGATCGGTTTCGTGTCGTTGATCGACCTGTGTTGTTGTGCAACCGCTTGGGTTTGCAATTCCCTCATCTGTTGCATGGCTAGCTCCATCTCTGTTCTCATTTCGGCCTTAAGCTCTTCTCTTTGCTTAGCTAAGGCTTCTTGTAACATTTGAGCCAGGAGATCGGGAGTAATGGTAAAAGCTTCTCTGGGATGGGGACCAACACTTGACATTGTGTCATCGGAAGCTATCGCCGAATTGATGTCGGAAGCTTCATCGTCAGATGACTCTCCCTCATGCATCCTTCTATAGTCGATGCGTTGGGTAGCTCACAATTGTAACCGAGACATCTGGCTGAAACTTCGGTCGACTTTCTGCGGGGAGTGAAATCAGGATCTGCATCCGTCGCCAGTCCTTTCCCTTTGTTCACCATATTAATGGTCACTTCGGGAAACTCATCAAATTGGATGGATGATCTCCTTCTTCTTCGATGTCGTCTTGATGTGGCTTCAGATTTTCCGTTGCTGACAGGGAAAGCCGTTCGAATACTGAAGCTCTTTGTGGGTGGCGTTGACTGTAACGGGCATCCTGATAACCACGTCTTAATCAGTTTTGCACATGAGCAAGAACAACCTATTTCATCGATCGTCCTCTTTCGTGTGTTGCCACCCCCAGCCTGATGATGTGGTTGGTGTGGTTTATCACTGGTTGTACTTCCACCCCCAAGTGTAACGTTGTCCTTAATTGGAGGACACGTCTTCTTTTGAGGGCGTCGGCCATTTAATTTGAGAGACAACTTCATTAACAGCCGTCATCCGAAGTTGCTACGTATGAATCACAAGGGTCCGGTCATCTCGTGATTTTGCGAGTCACTTGCCTCAACTTATTCTTCTCGCCAGACTCGTGGACCACTTGTGGGATGCTCAAGCGAGATGCAATTGGAATTCTAGAGACACGGATATTTCGACTTGCTCAAGACTCTTCGAACCGGGTAATCCAAGCGTTTCTTCACTGAACCTTGCTTTTATTTCTGGTTGTGGACCAAGACGACTAAACACCGAAGTTATCGGATTTCGGACTTAAAGGTTGATACCTCATCCGGAGAAGTGGAAAAAGGCGGAAAAGCCCATCTTTGTCAATGCATGGAGGATCGCCTGGCTAGGCGATTGGCTATCTCGGCTGGCCTGAGCGGTTGCTACCTCATTGTTGGCGGCATTCGAGCTGTCATCTGGCCTGGCGTTTACTGTATCTCGGTAGCGTTGGCGAGGCGGACTCTTGAGCCGATTTTGATGTCGACTTCGGATCCATGCTTGGCGATTTTGAGCCGTTCTTTGGGTTGCTTTTGACTCTTGCCTTGCGAACAACAAAGACGTGCTCGAGCAAAGCGTGCAGCGTTTTGGCGCTCCTTCCTTGTCAATCGGGTCCTTTTGACGAGAACCCATTCTTCCTTGAGAGGAGTGCTGACGGATTGAGAAATTGCAGTTTGTTGATGCCTTTGATCACGTGAGTTCTGATAATGAACTCCATCCGTCGACTCCAGGGCCTTGGCTAATTGACGAGCCATCTTTTGACGTCGTCTTTGGCGAGCTCTCTTCGTCAGATCAGTTGAGATCTTGTTGAGAGGGGAAATCGCCTCTGTCGCAAGCGAACGAAGATCGTTGCACATCACAACAGAACGAACCTCCCTCTTAGGGGATGAGATCCTCCGATGTTTGCGGGGTGAGGAGGACTTCGATGTGGAAGAGGAGAGATACTCTTCGAATTTGGCTTGATCGAAGAAGTAGTCTATTCCATCAACCATGAGGTCGGGCGTCCTTTGCAAAGGCTGCGACACAACGATCTCGGCTCGAGACCGCTGGCTCCCACTGGTCGCCATCGTGTTTGGGTGAAAGTTGATTTCTTTGTCGTTTCCATTACAAAACTTAAGAAAATTACACTTTGATTTTCGTTACAAAGAAATTTTAGATAACTCTCTCACAAACTCGAACAAAAGATACTACAAGTGTAGATCTCATTTTTGTGGGACTTTGCTGCTGGGGGCCGTAATCCGTGGACCACCGGCGGCGATCGTCGAATCGACGGGTTTAGTTGATGCTTCGCAAAGGAAACAAGAACTTAAGCAAATATCTTAGCAAAGTAAGATATCTACTCTTCTCAAGAATAAGTCAAAGCTTAAACTCGAGGAATCTCCGTAGATCGTGTTCTTGAACTCCCGAAGCTTGGATTGACTTTTCCCTTTCGATGGTCGCACTTCCAAGTGGACGTAGGAGGGTATTTATAGTCTTTGGAAGCGTGCCCTCTTGAAACACAAGTGTCATAAGTGCGGAAATGGCGTTAAGCGGCGGCTTCGAGTACGCCTGCAGCCCAGCGCTTAGCTGGCGAGGCGTGCGGCTACCATGCTTGGCGGTATGGGCTACCTGTTGACAGCGAGGCAATATCGAATCCTTCATTTCGTAGCGGTTTCCTTTAGGCATGATTAAATGCCTAAATTACGCCACAGTGGTATCTTGATGTAACCGCCTATTAGCGATGTCGAGCGTCTCTGCGTTGATAAAGTCAAGTGGGCCCACCGGCATTGATTTAGACCCTTCGAGCTCATTTTAAGTATTAGTTATGCGTATTTGGCGAGACACAAGTAAGTGTCTCGCTAGTCGCGAGACACATCAAGGTGTCTCGCTTCGTGGCGAGCACATGATGTCTCGCTTCGCCGTGAGACACATCAAAGTGTCTCGCTAGTGGCGAGGCACACATGAAGTGTCTCGCTCGCGGCCGAGACACATCAAAGTGTCTCGCTAGTGGCGAGGCACACATAAGTGTCTCGCTGTGTGGCGAGACACAATCTTCCCTCAGATTGGGCTTCTTGAGATTTCGACGGCGTTGTCCTGATCTTCTCATGATTTAGTCATATTTGAGGTTCTTCAAAGAATTTTGATGCCTACAATGGGTTTGAGATGAAATGATAATCTTAGGGCATTCTAGTTCTTGAGGGACCAATTTGTAAGACCTCTTAGGATTAGACGGCCTATGAGCAAATTTCAAGATCTGAGGGACTAATATAGAATTATTGAAGATTTGAGGGTCTAATACTTAAAAACCCTACTACACTATATATATGGTTGGGTATGCATACTTTGCATATTTAATATTTGAGATACGGATATATGTTCGGAAATGTTCACATTCTTTGTACCACTAAAAAACTAGAAATAAAACCATGGGCCCACGCCCCCTCCCCCCTTGAGAGAAGGGATTTTCTTATTCCTCTCTTTCTTCTTGCTTAATTTCTAGGGTTTCTCTCTAAACTCGATTCTAAAATGCCGTCTTTGGCGAAGCTCTTCGCCGACGCTTGAGATCTTGTTGAGAGGGAATCGCCTGCCGCAGTTTAACGAAGATCGTTGCACATCACAATGTAACGAACCTCCTCTTAGGGATGAGATCCGATGTTTGCGGGTGAGGAGGACTTCGATGTGGAAGAGGAGAGATACTCTTCAATTTGGCTTGATCGAAGAAGTAGTCTATTCCATCAACCATGAGGTCTACTGACGCCGCAGCACGCGACACAACGATCTCGGCTCGAGACCGCTATTCCCATCGTGGTCGCCATCGTTTGGGTCGAAAGTTGATTTCTTTGTCGCTTCCATTACAAAACTTAAGAAAATTACACTTTGATTTTCGCTACAAAGAAATTTTAGATAACTCTCACAAACTCGAACAAAAGATACTACAAGTGTAGATCTCGCTTTTGTGGGACTTTGCCTGCGTCGGGACGTAATCCGTGGACCACCGAAATGATCGTCGAATCGACGGGTTTAGTTGATGCTTCGCAAAGGAAACAAGAACTTAAGCAAATATCTTAGCAAAGTAAGATATCTACTCTTCTCAAGAATAAGTCAAAGCTTAAACTCGAGGAATCTCCGTAGATCGTGTTCTTGAACTCCTAAGCTTGGATTGACTTTTCCCTTTCGATGGTCGCACTTCCAAGTGGACGTAGGAGGGTATTTATAGTCTTTGGGAACGTCTCTTCGTAAACACAAGTGTCATAAGTGCAGAAATTTAAGCATGCCAACCGAGCCGCCATACAAGTCAGCCGCTAACCGGCGAGGTAGTAGTACGCCGCCAGCTATGCAGGTAGCCTACCGACAAGCGAGGCAATATCGCCCCTTCACCGGCCAGAACGGTTTCGCTTTTGGCATGATTAAATGCCCTAGAATTACGCCTAGTGCGATCTTCGCAGTAACCGCCATTAACGAGTCCGAACGCTCTCGCTGATAAAGTCAAGTGGGCCCCACCAAAGATTGATTTAGACCCTTCGAGAGCTCATTTTAAGTATTCGGTGTCTCAGATTTGGCGAGACACAAGTAAGTGTCTCGCTAGTCGCGAGACACATCAAAGTGTCTCGCTAGTCGCGAGACACATCAAAGTGTCTCGCTAGTCGCGAGACACATCAAAGTGTCTCGCTAGTGGCGAAGACATGTTTTGTCTCAGATCAATGGCAGAATAATCTTCCTCAGATTGGCTTCGAGATTTCGACGACGCTGTCCTTCGATCTTCTCATGATTTAGTCATATTTGAGGTTCTTCAGCAATTTTTGATGCCTACAATGGGTTTGAGATGAAATGATAATCTTAGGGCATTCTAGTTACTGAGGGACCAATTTGTAAGACCTCTTAGGATTAGACGGCCTATGAGCAAATTTCAAGATCTGAGGGACTAATATAGAATTATTGAAGATTTGAGGGTCTAATACTTAAAAAAACCCTACTACACTATATATATGGTTGGGTATGCATACTTTGCATATTTAATATTTGAGATACGGATATATGTTCGGAAATGTTCACATTCTTTGTACCACTAAAAAAAACTAGAAATAAAACCATGGGCCCACGCCCCCCCCCCCTTGAGAGAAGGGATTTTCTTATTCCTCTCTTTCTTCTTGCTTAATTTCTAGGGTTTTCTCTCTCTAAACTCGATTCTAAAATTTTAATGGCGAAGAAGAGGAAATCCGTCGCGAGTCGCCTCGACGAGGTCGAGCGGAGCATGTACTCGACCTTCTGCAGCGCCGCCAACTCCCTCTCGCAGATCTACACGCAGGCGATGAACCAGCAGAAGCTCTCCTTTCAAGCTGGAGAACGCCACGCTTTGGTGCGTGTCCCTCTCTATCTCTCTCCTCTTTGATCGGATGGCGATGTTTGATGATGGATTGCTTGAGTTTGATTCGGTTGGATTTTGTTGGTTCAGTTTGTTCTTTTTTTGTTTATGTGATCATGTGTTGGCGTTTAATTGTTTATTGATCGAAATTTGAGAAAAGGTTGGATACACTCTTATTAGTGGTAAAAGTCAAGTCTTTGACGAGTTATTAAACTGGTCTAGGCTAATTGGATGTGTTTATTAATGGGGAAATTAGCTACTTATTTGGGGTATCTAGCATGAAACGGATGGATTTAACATATCTCATAGAGATTATTATTTATAATTGATTTCATCAGTATTGATGGAGCGGTGTGGATGGAGTTATATACTTATTTCAATATTATTATGCTTATGTTTGAGCTGTAACTTATTAGCTAGGCTGTAGTTTTTCATCATTGATCATATGCAGCGAAATGAGTTGCTTATGACAACTGCACGCTTTGCAATTAGGGTGTTTTTTTTATTGTCATATTTGGCGCCACAGAGTCTGCGACCTTAGAGGCAAGTAGCAATGAGGCCATCTGCTTATGTTTGGATGATAAATTTTAATTTTACAGAAGGGCTAGGGGAATTGGAAGTTGTACTTTTAGACAGAAAATAAACAATTGGGATTTCTTTTGCATCATAGTTAGAGTTGCTTTTTCTTCAAAAGTAGTTACATGTTTAAAAGATGATAGCTCCAGACTTTCCAGCATATTCAATATTACTAGGGTAAATCTGTCACACAGGTATTGTCAAGCATCCTTGCATTCACTGCGTTTGTATATGAATATATTTGCAATCTAGGAGGGTGTGTAATGGATTTTAAGTATAAGGGTTTGTTGATGATTGGTTACAAAACCGTAATGGACTTTAAAGACACCTGCGTTTGGATATATCAAATTAGGGGGACATAGAAATTACTCACTATATTATCATGAGATGAGCACCTAGACTTGGTGTATTGCAGTGGATATATTAGAAGAAAGTGAATTTACTTGCACATTGCATACCATAGTATGCAAATATCACAGTTGCATTAATTCATTAGCCACTTATTAATTTAGTGTCTTTTCCTTGAGTTGCTTGCAAGTTGCAAAATAACATCAATGGTTTGCTAGTTTACCTTGATACCTCTTCAAATCCCGGCCTAATACGTTCTCCTATGTGCGCACATGTATGCTCACACACATTTAAGAAGGAGAATCAGACTTATCCGATGCAGGAAAATGCACAAAAATTCTATAGTTCTATACATTTCTTTTTGAGACAACTATACTTCTATACATGTTAATCAGCGGTGGAAAATTTATTATCTCATGCAATCTCAAGTAACCTCTAGCCCTCAATCACTTGTCACTATATGCAGCAGAAGAATTGACAATCAAATCAGGAGGGGCACAATAAGCTGTCAAAAATCACTAAGATCAGATCAACAATCACACTTTATTTTTTGGATTATCCACAAGTGTGTGGATTTAAGGGAAGCTTAACATTGCTTTCCTTTTGTCCCCACCACTATTTTTTGTATAAAATATTTGTGTTTTCTATTAGATCAAATTGTCTACGGGTACCTACATTGCTTAAAGTAACATGTTTCTCACTTTGCCAGTCTGTATGATACCCAAAAGAAAAGAAGAAAATTTTTGGATATGAGTTTCCTTTGTTTTTCATTATTTGCATACATGACTCTTACTGTGTCTATGAAGTTTATAATTTTGCTACATATGATGCTCCGTAAAATTAGATTTTCTTTAGAGAAGGAAAAACCATTAAATATATAATTTTGAAATGCATCTTTTGTTTGTTTGCTGCTTCGTATCATTTCATACATATTATTTGTAAGTGTATTCTATACAGGTTTTTCATTGCTATTTCCTCAAAAATAATTATGCATCTTCTTTTTATGCATGCACCAAAAATCTAGTTTAATAATAACTACAAAATTTTTGCAATTTTCCAGCCTCCCTTTCTTTCATTAGAATCTGATGTGTCTATATGATCTGTATTGTAGATTTTATATGCTGTATTTTAATTATGGTAGATATTTTCCTAGATGTTGAGGTTCCCACCCTAATACCCTTACCAGTATGATTGTCTCACAGACTTTTTTTTCTGTTTATGTCATCCGTGCTTTCTTTTATTTCTGACCTTCAATATTAAACCAATTTGGTTAGCAGTTGATCCTGATGGAAGATCATATAATTTCAGAATGGTAGTGGAATATGAAGTGCAACTTGTAGTAGGATGGCTGCTTTGATGTAATTATTTGAAAATTTTGCTCTCTGACATAGAACAGTTTTTTGTATTCAAGGGTTCTTTTCTGGTACTGTGATCTTGTGGGCATCTGATTTACAAACTTGACATAGTAACTTCTGCAAATCTAGATTGGAGGCAGGCGGGTAGTTAACTCCTTGTGTTCCCAGGAGGAGAAACACATTTGCTTTCATAACATAGGGTCTAAAATTCCTGATAATATAATTGAAAGAGAGTCCATATTATGGTTGCCATTTAGACATTTATTGTGGTTTCTGTCCTGCTACTCTTTTGCGTGTTTTGTTCATAATCTTGATCGCTTCATTTCAGTGAAACACCCTGGTGCTGTATGATTGTATTTATTCTAAAGCTTGTTCTTCTGTCTACATTTTATATAGGAGAAACTCTACCAGTGGATACTGAGACAACATCAAGAAACATCAAGAGTGACTGCAGCTGATATAGTTGCCTATTTGCAGGTTCTGCCAATTGCTTATACTTTATTTTTGTTACACTTTTTAATTTAGTAAATTCTCGCTTTTGTTGTTTCTCTGTCCTAGAACAAATCATTTACCTACCTACATATTTTTGAGAGTTATATCATATGATTATTTGGAGATGACTGTTTCCTGCTAATAAACTTTGCTCGAGAAATGTTTGCCACTACGCAGAGTCCGTGATATAGTGTTTATTTCTATCTATCCTTCTTATTATATTATATTATACTATCTACTAATGTTTTTGGAAGTTCCCCTGTAGTTAAGAACTGTAGCTTGATAGCTTCTAAGAACTTTAGTAGATGGTAAAACAAAAAAATGAGAACACAAAGCAGAATGCAAGCCACGTTAAACACAGCTACACAGAGTAAAAAACAAATGAAAACATGTACATTGATAGCAACTAATAGGACAACACGGTCATATTTAAATAATTAGAGTTTCTTGTTAGTCCCCCAAATCTTTCATATTTTGAAATTGGTCCTCCAAATATATATAAATGTTAGTTTAACCATATAAAACCAAATTTTCACCCAAATTTAGTTTAAGCCCACCACTTACAAAATTTTTCCTATGCCCAAAATGCCACAATCAGCTTTTGAAAATTAATATAATAATATAATGTAATGTAATGTAAATGGTTATTTTCTTATAAACCCATACCCTATTTATTTTTAAATCCACCCACTTCCAAAATTACTTTTAGACCCACCTCTAAAACCATAATGAGACCAAGTATCACCACTATTGAATTATTTTTAAAGCTATTTTATATTTCAGCAATTTGGTATATAGTGTAAGTTGCTACAACTTGCTACAACTTACTATATTTTTCTCTAAGTGGCTAGCTATAAGGTGTATTTTAACCTAACTGCTTAAATAGTTACTTTCTTGCCATTTTCCAATGTTTTAAAATCCCGCCTAGTCCACCTAGGCTCTTGCCTAGGCCTAGGCGGTACCTAGGCCGCCTAGGCTCCGCCCACTTAGGTTTGGAAAGTGCCAAGGGGAGCGGAGACCACTTATGCAAACTGTACTGCTAGGTCTTAGTCGTGATTTCCTCTATTGTTGCCTCCACGTCCTCTAATCTCCTCCAAACTCCTCTGGCCTCCACCAACTACGAACACCTCCAACTTTCCGACCTTCAGCAAAACCTCCTTCGCTCCACTTTAACAAAAAAAAAAAAAAGAAATCCTCCTAAGCCTAGCGCCTAGGTGCTAGGTACTAGTTTGGCACCTAGCGGTGCCTAGCGTTTTTGATAATATTGATTGTAATTAAAAAATAAAAAAAAACAAAAATGCCTAGGCTCTAGATGCCGGACCCGACACCTAGGCCACCTAGCGCTGTTGATAACATTGATTGAAATTAAAAAAATAAAAAAAAACGCCTAGGCTTCACCTAAGCCCTAGGTTCGGTTTGACGCCTAGGCCGCCTAGGCTCCGCCCTCTTAGGTTTGGAAAGTGCCAAGGGGAGCGGAGACCACTTATGCGAACTGCATCACTAGGTCTTAGTCGTGATTTCCTCTATTGTTGCCTCCACGTCCTCTAATCTCCTCCAAACTCCTCTGGCCTCCACCAACTACGAACACCTCCAACTTTCTGACCTTCAGCAAAACCTCCTTCGCTCCACTTTAACAAAAAAAAAAGAAATCCTCCTAAGCCTAGCGCCTAGGTGCTAGGTACTAGTTTGGCACCTAGCGGTGCCTAGTGTTTTTGATAATATTGATTGTAATTAAAAAATAAAAAAACAAAAATGCCTAGGCTCTAGACGCCGGACCCGACACCTAGGCCACCTAGCGCTGTTGATAACATTGATTGAAATTAAAAAATAAAAAAAAAACGCCTAGGCTTCACCTAAGCCCTAGGCTCCGGGTTTGACGCCTAGGCCACCTAGGGCTATCTGTAACGTTGGCATTTTCACATAATGCCGTGTCATTGCATACTGTAGATGAATTTTTGTCCATAAACCCAAAGTTTTACAGTCCATTGATTTTTAAACCACATGCTTTTTCCTATAAATCCAAAGTTTTACCCCCCATTTATTTTTAAAAAATAATAATAATATTGGAGAAATTAGCTTTCATGTATTCAACAAATTGGTTACCTCTAAAACTGATATAGTCTCATACCGCGGTATCGCGCGGGTCAATCTTGCTTGTTCTTATTTCTTATATTTTCCTTTGCTGATATTGTTTAAGGATCTTTTTAGTGTGCTGCAACTTATGTTAAGGTGCATTTATTGTCAAGGTTGAAATATAGGGACTTATGCTGTAGCTATATCGTTGTGTTATTGACATGCTTGTTGCTTAGGTCTGTAGTTGCTACAACAATAGCAGCAGCAGCAGCAAAGCCTTTATCCCAAACTTTTGGGGTCGGCTACATGAATCCTGCTCTTCCACTCAGTTTTGTTGAGGGCTATCGTTAATCATATAATTCTTTACGGTTTCAAACCAAGTTCTCTTAAGAGTTAAACCTACATCTAATCCTTTCTCCATTAATAACCAAATTATTTTTCCTAGTTGACGTCAGGTTTGTCATTGCTGTTCATTCATTGGAGACCTTTTTTTACTGTTATCATGTCGAAAGTTTATATCCTGGCATTGTTATGTAAAAGTTTCAGAAAATTTAGGAATGAGAGTGTGGAAAGTGCTTTCTTATTGCTTTCTATGTATATAAACAATGTGTATAGCCAGAGGTCATCGTTCATTACAAGGACCCTGATAAAGTTTTTGTAGGCAGCTCCACATTTTTATTGAGAGTTTACACATCCCACTTCTACCTCCTCCACTAGCACCTTCTCCACCTTTCTAGCTTCTCTTCGTTCCTTCAACCTCCCCTTTTTGTTAAGCCCTAATCCACTTTGTATCCCTCCATTAGCACCACAGTCCATCACCACCTTCTCTTTATAACTTTAATGAAATTGGATCCACTTGCTCTTCGCTCTACTACACCCTGGTTCGTACCATCTCTATTAACCCCACAACTTCCTCCTCCACTATTCCCGTCATTACTCCAAGTTTTTATTTAATTAAACTGTGTGTAACTCTGGAAATTACTTTTTGCTGTTCGTTTTGATATTAGCATCTTTATTAGATTGGACGTTGGAATTCAATATAAAGTTACGTGAAGCAAATATATGTTTCCATATCAACTCTTTTATTATATGTACCAGCTGATCACTCAATGTACAATCTCAAAAGGTTACGTGGTTTGATCCTTTTTGTTGTTCTAATCTACTAAAACTGCTGGCTTCCTAGTGGCTATACCTGAGTATTTATGTTCGTATATTGCTCTACCTCCACTAACTTGTTAGAAAATTTTCCTGGTCTTGCAGCATGAGATAGATATCGGAGAGGATTCATCAACGTCTCAAAGATATCAACCTTCACAAAACTCCACCATCCAAACCTCTTCTGGTCCGTTACCTCAGGCAACAGTTGGACATGGCATTTTGCACACTGGAAATGAATCTCGAAACCATGAACCATTTAATCTGAACAAGGATCCCAATTCCACAGATTCTTCTATGGATATGCATTCCGAGTAGGTTTGGAACTGGGTAATTATCTCCTCAGACATCTGCTATAGAAATCTAGTCCTTTTAATTTAGTCCAGTGTGCAGCAAGATCAAGGTGTGATACAATAGAAGGTATGAGGTGTGCAGTGTTCAAATGGGTTTGAAGCTCTTCAAGTCATTCATTTGCTTTGATGCTGAATTCATTGTGAAAAGTTTGAGTGCGCATGGGTTTTGTGACTGTTTGCTTGATTGAGCTTGTTGGCATAGTTGGAACTTAGTTGCTTATCTATTAATTCTTTGTACCGTTAATTGTGTCAAAAATTGTGGTATGGTTTATAGAAAATATTAAGCAAAGCATATACAAGCTGCTGATATTCCTATCTTGGGTATGTGATGGTATATCTTGTTGCATCTTACAGTTGCCAGAGCTGACTTTCTAAGGTGAGTTGTTGATCGCAGTATAACATCATAGATTATTAGTTAACTGCTTGTACACATGCTTTTTATACAGGTTATATATTTTTTATGTGAGGAAATTTTCGAAATAGATCCAAAACAACATTTAATCTCACAAATCGACCCACCTTAAAGTTTATTACGAAAATCGACCCGCTTTCTGCATACGTCGATGCCGTGGCCATTTAAAAGCAGCTCCTAATTAGTCGGGGTTGCCAACCCCGACTAATTAGGACCTTCCACACCCCTCTCATCGTTAGAGAGGGGCTAATCGTGATGGTTAACCACAAAATGGTCGGGGTTGGGAACCCCACCATTTCGTAACGGGATACCAAATGGTCGGGGTTCCCAACCCCGACCATTTCGCCACAGTGGGCGAAATGGTCGGGGTTGGGAACCCCGACCATTTACAGGGAACGTGCACACAATGGTCGGGGTTCCCAACCCCGACCATTTGGCAGAGACCCTCCATCCCACGCATGGCTGGAAATTTTCCTCCTGCTAATACATATCAATCCACAAGCTTAACATCAACTCTCTTGATACATATTTATCAATCCATCAATCTCAAACACAAATAAACACATCAATCTCAAACACAAATAAACACATAATATCATATGAACTTTATACAAAATGAAGTTGATCGAAACATAAACATCTAACATACGATTTCAAACACAAATAAATAGATAATATTGTATGAAGTGTATACAAAATGAAGTTTTTCAAATTTAACAAATATTTAGAACTCCCTTTCCTCTCCCTCTCCCTCTCCCTCTTCTTCCTCTCCCCCTTCCTCGTTCACCTTCAACTTGAGCTCGGATGAGCTCAATATCAGGTTGTGTGTGAACTTGTGAGCGCATGACATCCTCGTTGACTTGAACCTGCTGTGAGCCTCCGGCTTGAGCTTGCTGTGAGCCTCCGGCTTGTGCTTCAGCATGCGCACGACTTGAGCCTGCTCTATCCCGTCCTCGGACCCGTCGACGCGCAAACTCAATAAGCCGTTCCTTTCGTCCATCACGATTCACATTACGTGTCCTTTTAAGAACGGACCGAATCTTTCCTATAATGCGAACAAATGCGCTCCTCGCCCCTAGCTCGTAGTTGTTCTCAATGCATCATGCGCAATAGAAGCAACCTCATCGAGTTCTTGTACCTAGAAGATAAAAAGCAAAAGAGGATTATGCCCAAGTGGATGTTTGAAAATAATATTCACAAAATGATTGTATATTTTACCTATACACTTACCAACTCTCTCTCAACTGGACCTCTCGGTATGTATGCCTTAGGTGCTTTGTTCTCCCGAAATATCCATCGACGAGTAATCCCCCAATACCACCGTAAGTACACATCTTCATTTGGTGCGTCAGCCCTCTCCATCACTACAGCATCCTCCCTCAAATCCCAATTGTCAATGTAAGCCTGACGAAGTTGCTCCCAATTTGCATGATGTGGTCCTTTTCGTAGATTTCACTCTATTCTTTCTACAGGAGCTGGAATATGTTGCTTCAAGCCAAATTGTCGGAGCACACGTTCAGGCACGTGCATTTCGACAATCTCAAAATATATGATCGGTATTCGAGCACGCCATATATCTTCACCTTCTCTGCAAATATCTGGAAGTGAAGCTAAAACCTCTTCCTCTTCCCCTTCCCCATCATAGGGCATCCACTTGACCTATAGAGAAATTTATGTAAATTTACATATTAGTAACAAATAATGTATTGATTGAATATATTTAGATATACAACGGGTTTGCCAAGAATATACCTGCTCATCCTCCATTTGATCTAGCTCATTCTTGTAAAAGTTTTCGTGACCCTTTGGAGAGCTTTGCCAATATCTGAAACATTCCATCTATTTGATATATAATGGGTAAGAGTTAGTATAGATTGAAATAAATTAAATTACATATAATAATATCTATTACAAACTATTATACTTGCATCCTAACGGAATAGTGCCATCGAGAGCGCGGGTCTCTCTCAAATCTGGTGCTCCCAAATACCATCGCTCCCATGACCATATTTGCAGCAAAGAAAGGCAACATTTCAATTCTTTATTTTGCACGAGTGTCACTTTTGTCATCTCCCTATAAAGATAAGCTAACACTGCACTCCCCATGATAACTCTCCACATTCCTCAAAATCCTCAAGAAGTGGCAACCATTGTACATACACCGAGTCCTTAGTGGAATCTGGAAATAGAACAATACCGATCATATGAAGTATATACGCACGGGCATATCTCTTGACAATCTCATCACCGCATCGATCGGTACATTCATATAATTATTTCTTAATCACTCGAGCTTGATCTTACCACCCTTCATATTAGGAGCTTGACCAAGCAATTGTTCACACACTCTTATCCAATTGAAGTCATCAGTACCTGTAACAACATGTCCATCCACTCTGAGGCCAAGTAAAACCCAAACATCCTGCAGAGTAATCGTCAACTCTCCTAGGCACATGTGAAATGTATTTGTCTCCGGCCTCCAACGTTCAATCAATGCCGTCAAGAGAGGCCAATCGAGTCTCACCCATTTTATTTGTGAACATTCAAAAAAGCCAGCTTGACGGACATAAAATTGGACCTGTGGATCCGTCAAATCCCAGCTCGAATGTGCACAAGTATGATCGACAATAGTAATACTCCGGGCCTGCATATATTAAACATTGTAAATGTTCAGTAACGAGTAGGAACATTGGAATTGAATGAAAATAATAAAAATATAATTTACCTCCCAAAGTCTATCTTAGCGGATCGGTGTCGAGCTTGGTCATAAAGGACCTCATCTGTCAATGGACCCGCCTCCATATTATAAATATCTGCACATATGTAGATAAAATGTGTTAATATTATGACATATGATAAATTAGAATTAGAAATAAATCGCAGAATTTATATATACACACAAATGAAGTAGAATAAAATTATAAAGTAAATAAATTATACCCATTAATTGCTATCTATTTCAATGAACTTCTTATCTAGCACTCTCTCAATTATATTACCGGGAGTTAATTCAAGCTTCTTCTTTAATTTTGGCATAATCAACCGCGCTACGTAAGAGGCAGATGCACCACTGTGATCATGCTCTAATATCGGATTGCTACATGTGTGAACACCATAGTATTCTGTGATCTTGAATTGCCCATTATGTTTCTTTCCGGCAAATGCATATAACTTCCAAGGACATGCGTAATCAGCTTCATTTCCCTCGGCCTGACCTTTCCTTTGTGTATTCATAAAACATATTGCATCAAAACTTGTGCGATTGCTTTTAACTTGCTTGAATCTAACACTCCTTTCGATTGAGTAATCACGAATAGCATCAACCAATTGGTCCTTAGTCTCGAATAAATCTCCAACCCTGAAGTGAACGTCTTCTCTTCTATGAGTTAAACTTTGGCCAATACACACATCTTGTACTGTGGAAGAACGAATCCACTCATCGTCTTCAAACTCATCAGGGGGTGGTTCTTCGTACTCAACATATTCATTATTAGTATAAGCCTCATAAGGCCAATCTGGATTCTCTTCAACATTTTCAGTCACAAATTGCATGCTATCAATTGGTGCACTATCTTGCTCTTCACCTTCGGAGTCGTTGCTTCTTTCATCCTCTTCAATTGTTGCTTCTCTTAATGGCGTCATATTTTCATTAGGGACGTCATTGTTCATGCCATATGACATTCCCCCGAATGAAGTTGCACTTACATATTGAAATTGAGTCCACTCCATTTCACTCGAAGAAGAAAGAAAACCATCTGACTCAACTCCCAAATCTAACATGCGTGAGAATTCTCCTGGAGGTTTGAATATTTGGCACGAACTGTGTGGCAACTTTTCAATAAACAATTCTATCATTGGTTGCGACTTGCTCAAATTAAACATAATACTCATATGATGATCGTTTGAGATCTCAACTGCGGACGTTCTATCAAAAGTTATGGGCCAATTGCATATTATTTTCAGTCGGTACTCTCGTGGGTCAATTTCCGTAACTCGGTGTAATTCCTTAAGCAAGTCACAATAACTGTACGATTCTAAGATCATTAATGGCATTGTTACCCCTCCAACGTACATTGGCATATTATTCATTCCATAATTAATTTTTCCACCATAAGAGCAAGCAATAAAAATCATATTGTTCAACCTATGCAAAAGAAGATTATAT
Source organism: Asparagus setaceus (assembly GCA_012295165.1). NCBI lineage: Eukaryota > Viridiplantae > Streptophyta > Magnoliopsida > Asparagales > Asparagaceae > Asparagus > Asparagus setaceus. Next base: position 14,448,338 of record CM022709.1, read on the forward strand.
CATTTAAATGCAATAAATTTAAAAAAAATTTAACATGCATTCTAAGCCCTAGAAGTTTCTACCAAGATGCAAATAATCTCATATAATTTTCACCAAAAATCCTAAACCCAAGAATTGAGCATTCTAAGCCCTAGAAGTTTCTAACCCTAAATTTAGATTTTGATGAAAACCATAAATTTAAATGTTGAAAAAGTGAGAAAAATCCTAGATCTTTACATATGGAAGAAGTTTCTAACCCTAAGTTTAGATTTTGATGAAAACCCTAAATTTAAATGTTGAAAAAGCGAGAAAAATCCTAGATCTTTACATATGGAAGAAGAGAGAGGAAAGAGAAGTTACCTTTGAGACTTTCTTGTTGAATTTCTGCAAGAAAATCGGCGAATATTTGGCTTCAGGGACTTGGAGAGGAGGAGGAGGAGGAAGAGCGGCGTTAGGTTTGGCGAAAAAAGGAGGCGGAACTAAGAATTGAGATCTCAGTTCATTTTTATACCCGATAGGGGGGCCCACCATAAGTGGGATATAGTCGGGGTTGGGAACCCCGACTATTCCCATGCCTTAGCCGATTTTCCACTTCGCGAGGGCGAGGAAGTCTCGCCAAATGGTGGGGTTGGGGCCATTATGAAATGGTGGGGTTGGGGCCATTATGAAATGGTGGGGTTGGGGCCATTATGAAATGGTCGGCGTTCCCAACCCCGACCATTTTGTGGTTAGCCCTACCCTTAACCCCTCTCTAACGGTGAGAGGGGGTCCTAATTAGTTGGGGTTGCCAACCCCGACTAATTAGGAGCTCGTTTTTAAACAACCCGCTTTCTCGCCACGAGGCTGACGTGGCGAGAAAGTGGGTCGATTTTCGTAATAAAGTTTGAGGTGGGTCGATTTTTGGGATTAAATGTTGTTTTTGGTCTATTTCGAAAATTTCCTCTTTTTTATGTAGGAAAAGTGAATATGAGGTGACACTAATGTCTCATTCTGCTGGTCACATTGAATGCGGAGGTCTCACCATCTCCTCTGGTTGCTCATTTATAATGAACTGAGATGTCAGCTCATTAGCAACAAATATGCGTGTGTACGTAGCAAATACTCCGATTCTTCGTTGAGGAAGTTCTATGTATATCCAGTTCCAAATTTCTCGCATAGCATGCCAAATACTCCCTTAATGTTTAGTGCTCTCTAATTTTCTGTCTATGCTTGGGGTTCCGCAGGAGGGTTGGCATTTGTGTGGCACGATTATATCAACTACCAACTACTTTTCATATAAAAGCAAAACCTCAAAAAGTACTGTAGCAGCTACAGTAAATGCTACAGTAACTTAAAACATTAAATCTATCAGGCACTCTCTCACAATTATTTCAGAAAATGTTACTGTAGCAGCTACAGTAAATTCAAATTTAAATTTTCCCGTGCTTTGCACGGGTTGAATACTATTCCTCATATAATATATCAATCTGTGTCCTCTTGGATGAGTATTTGGAAGCCTTGGTCTCTGAATTTGGGATGGTTTGGACGATGAGCGCAATGGAAACACGAGCATGTCGATGCTTGTAGGCACTACTTGTGATGTTCCACTGGAGTAGTACCAGAGCCTCTGATGTAGAGATGTGCGCTAAAGTAATAAAATTATAATCTCAAAGTTGACCAGTGAAAGACTTAACATAATACCAGAACAATTCAACTATTAAGTCTTACTGGACATAAATTTAAAATGAATTTGAAAAAGACACTGAAGAAATGAGGACATGTTAAAGTATCAAATTAATAATTCGCAAACGTATCCACTTGTTCCTATTCATTGTGTTAATAGTGCACCAAACTTGTATCAGTGCAAAATCTGAAGTTGAAAAACCCCAAACTCAACAAAACCAAAATGTGAACATTTTGGGTATCATCATACAATGGACTACAATTTCTCATTCTCGTGTTAAGGAGATACGGACCATGGATTCATCGGCTTCCAGCAGTTATGAATTGGCTTCCAATGTTGTAGTTTCCTTAAATGAAGAAAATAATTCCCTAAAAAGATTGTCAGCTACAGGGCTGTTTGGTTGGTTTACGAAAAAAAGCATGAAATAGGTTTCATAACTTGAAATCCATTTCGAAGGTCTTGGGACTGAAATGAGTTTCATGAAAAATTGACGTTGCGGAGCTTTTTAAGATCTCTTTTACATAAATTATCAAACCAACTAAACATAGGAAATGTAAATCTTTTTTGGCTTGAGATTTCCAAAGCTAATGTGGTAGGCATGAAAACTAATTTCATCCTTTTACAATGCGAACCAAAGAGCCTCAATTTCAAACTCGAACTCCACCAATGCTCAGAGTTGTTTTTAAAAAAAAAAGCACACTATAAATAATAGGCCATATTGCAATAATGAAGTCACAAACATTGACGTTATAACCAGAGTCCACCAGTAAAGCTATATAGACAAATAGTCTAATTTCACCAGCACCATTCACTCATAGAAAGCACCGACATTTTATTACCAGCAGTAGCATAAATTAAGGTTATTACAACTACACAATGACAAGAAGATTGCTCCCTATCTACAACAGAAGAAAATCTTGACCATCTCCCTAGCCAAGCAATCTTCTTCCAACATAATTAAATCTATAAACTTAGGAAAACAAGACTGGTTTGAACCTCAAACGGCATCGAACCAAATATATAAAAAAACTAGGCTGTCAACTGTCAAAGTGCCTCAATGATTATCCACCTATCGTCACTAATCAAGATCACTACAAGGTAAGAGGGCAGCCTAATTCCTTTGCCGCAGAATCCAAGTAATCAAGGTTCAAACCAGTGGCTTGACGACTGTTAGCTTCCCCTTTTATGCACTTGTCAATTTCTTGCCAGTTGACGGTTCCAATGCTTAAGCAACGGTAGGCTCCTTTATTCAAAATGTTGGATTTCATTGGATTGCTGTGCATGATGTCACGAAGAACTGAGAGGCTGAGAGCTCGGACGTGTGCACTTGGATGAGAAAGGCAGCGGATTGTCGCGGATAACCGGCACTGCAAACAAGTTTTTGTTGTGATTCACGTTATCGACCGAGTCTAGAAACTGAGATGGGTAATTGGCATTTGAATATCTCAAAGTTTTCCTTGTTTTGTGCTTATATATCTATCATCACTGGTATTTTTCAACACTTAAAAGCCCTGAAGTTATTTTTATAACACGTTAGTACCTTCTGTTAGACAGCTGTTAGAATATTTCCCAAAAGATTCCCATGAGATTGTCATATGTTATGTTTAGGACATACCCCCTCACTTATCTGAAAATAACAAATAAACCTTAATCAACCCTATTTACATCTTATCCCCTACTCACTTCGCCCTCTCTACCCAGTTCCCATTTATTACCCATTTTGGCTGGAGATTTTCAAACTGAAGGTTCAACAGTATGCACTCGGCTTCTAGGTCCAAAATCTATCAAATTGGTCTGGATCCCATGCAAATTGGAGGAATCCATTTGACCAAACCACCACACACACACAAAAGAGAGAGAACCTTTTTAATACTTTTTTGGATGAGTTATGAACTACAGTAAATACAAGGTCAAACCCATTAACTTAACTGATTGTTGATCAAGATCCAAGATCCACCAAACTCACTGATTTTCAAGCAAATTTCAGTGCCAAAAGTGTGGTTTTCATGTTAAATCAGAGTCCGAAAACGGTAGACGATGTAGATTTGAAGTAAACTTGGGTAAAAGATTGACCAAATTTACCCACTTTTCAAATTAGGTATCAATAATTTTTGGGAGGAACGAGGTCAAACTGTGAAAAGGGGAAAAGAGAAAATTACATTGTTGAGAGAGGCTGTCGGTTTCCTTTATTTATGGAGGGGTAATTTGTTCTTTTACCCTAGAAAATAACACTATCTAGTGGAAGTAACAGAAAACAACTTACAAGCCAGGTAGACAAGTGCAAAACATGAGAAACTTTGAGGTCTTTAAATGCCAGTTAGCCAAATGAGATGGTTGGTATGGAATCGCAAGGTAAGGACTATACCTTCAGCAGATTTGAAAGTCCATCTGCAATGACCAGGCATGGTTCTTCCCACTCTGCCACAAGATGAACTGCTCTAGCTGTTACTTCCAAGAGCTGCCCAGTTGTTTACATATGCAAAGAATAAGTTCGATAGATAATAATTGATGTATTTTAGTTTCTAGTGAAAACTAATTGTGTTCATAATTCTAGTTGAATGGGCAAAATAGTTTTGTAGTTATAACTTGGCCACAGGTCACACCAAGAGTTTCAACTTGGTGCTCAGCGGCTGAGGCCTAGCTAAGGTGGTTAATCCTAGGTTCATGTCCAAGCTACAATCTTTTTGAAAAATAGTAATAATAACAACTATAACTCTAGCTGCAACATTGGTTCAAACTACTATTACTACTGCTCCTGCTACTGTTAGTACTTCTACTACTTGTAAACAATATTTTTAGATATTATTATTATTGTTAAAGTTCAGGTGCTCAAGGATAGTTAACATTTATGTTTATGTAAGGTTGGGGGCATGTGGTGCTCAAGGATCGTAATGACCATGACTGCTGTAAATTTGGGGATTAACAGGCTAAAGTCAAAATCATCTGGTCGGTAAGTAATCATTTTTCTTTTCCACGGTAGTTGGATAAGTAGGGTTGATGGTCTGACTATCACCATGTCAAGCCATATTAATCATAACCTATAGTTGACTCAGGGTATCAAGTACTATTATAAACCTAGGAACAGCCAATTTATCTGCTTGGTTTTATTTCCTGTAAATGACTCAAGGGCCATGCAACCGACAAAACAATATTTCTTTTCCTTCCCTCTCAGAAAACAAAACAAGACTAGAGAATTAAGACTTGCGTGAACTCGAGGTCGACCGTCGCTAATGGTATGAATATGTAAGGGCAATGGGCATAAAGCGTACACAAATTAAAGTTTTTGCGAGGGAGACTTGTGAACATTTTGCTGCCTAATCTGTTTTACAGAAAACAACAGAATTTCAGGACATGAATAAAAAATCTATCTTTCAAGACTTGTTTAATACGGAACTCTTCTATTATACTCAATAGGAATATTACCTCTAACTGTGGCAAGGTGCAAGCTTCCCCATCGCCAAGCATTCCATCCGTGGCACGGAGAAGAAGGTCTGAAGCACTTGCCAGAATAACTAATGCTTCTAGGTTATCATGATTTCTCATAACTTCCACAATTAAAGTAACTATTCTCTGGTTCATTCTCCACATTCCTTGTCCTTGTTCATCATCTCTTGCAATCCATGGCTGTAAATCCCTTTCTGCCTGTCCAACAATGTAAACTAAAAAGTGACTGAAAAAATAGCGGCAGTACAAGTAGGTAGAAAACTCTGCAACATTACATTAGAAAAGAGAGAAATTAAGTTTTATCAGTATTGGACCTGAAGAATAATGGCAGTTGATGCTTTTGTTGGGGAAGCTGAAACGACGGTGCAAAGGGCATCCACGACCTAAGTAACAATTGAATAAAAGGTTGTTGGTTCACTAAGTGACTAAAATACATAGCAGTCATATTCAAGAAAGAGAGATCTAGATAGCCATACCCTTATTACTATTTTTAATTTGAATACACTGTCTATTCATATGTTGCATTTGGATCAAGTCTAACTATTATATTCATTCTTTCCCTGTGACCTCTAAAGCTAGTGATTGCTGTAAGATAAATGGTTTCCTTGTTGGATGTATGCGGTGTGTAATAATTAATAGTGCCACGTTTAAGATATTTGATCTGATAATGCCATCAAAACTTGGTCAATTTGTTTATGGAGATCTCTTTTGTTAGTCGTTATTCACGTGAGATCCATTTTGATGCAAAAGGATAAGCTATGATGATGAGATTTCTTTTGGTACCATGTATTTTTTTTGTTTACATTATGATGTGTGTTCTGCTTCCTAGTCAGATTCCGGTATTTTGATGCTTACATATACTTAAAGTTCTAGAAAGCACCAATAAATCAAAGGAAATTTGGAGTATGACACATTATTGACGAATGTACTGTTAAACCGGTGCAGGATCTGATCAGTGAGAACATGGTCGTGCTACTGATTAGCATGACATCTCTGTTGCTTTTCCTTCTTGATACTTATTTAGGAATCTATCATCCATAAATAATAATCCCTTCAACGACGTCATGCTACAAATTTTGCATTGATCTATTTGCAATAGAAAACTGACAAGCATCAACTAGAAGTTAGCCTCAAATCTTCAAAAAAATAAAAAAATAAAAAAATAAAAAAGAAAGAGGAGAGGAAAGAGAAAGCTGCAAAACTTTATCCATAATACTAGGTGTTGTCAGTAAACACTAAAAATGAAAACATCCCCAGAATGGGAATACCATAAGTGAAAGTACTAACTTGATAAGATGATAGTAGAGATTATCACAATAGACTAGGATGCAACATGAATAGGAAAAGAAACAAAACAAAATATAGATAAATGGCTCCAGAATTATTTACTCTTTGTACAATCATACTTCTAGAGTATTCTTGGATTACAAATGCTGTGTGTAGAAATACTAGGAATAGGTGATTGTTCAATGGATTTGCTACTCCGAGCAATTTGGGTTAACATTTCAAAATTCTTGCATGATTTCAAGTCAAAAACATGCATCTTAGCTACGAATAATTTTTTTAAAAAAAGATATACAAATGGAAATAACTATAAATGCAGAAGATTGCACGATTATTCTGTGAGCAGATAACAGAAAAAGGAATCACATGGTAAGTTCCACAAATACAAGAAAAATACCTGTCTCCAACCCTGCTGCGCAGATGTACTTTCAGCACTCATTTGTGTTTCGGGTGCTTCAATCAACTTGTGCCACAATAGTGATACAACAGAGAAACATAGTTCTTGTTTCTCTGTAAGTACAGATCTTAGAGGAGCTTGTGCCCTACAATTGTAACCCATTCTGCGATCAGTTGTAAGAAAATTTGCCAGATCTGATGCATCTTCAGGCAAATTCGCAATCCTTTCATCCGATGTGTTGGTGACATTATTGTTTAACATCACAGTTTTCTCACATTCTCTGGATGTTCCTGAACTTTCACCCTTGGGCTGTAAAGATGAATTTTCCTTGCCTTTAGAAATCTTTGTACCTGTAGAACTTGTTTGCCTCATACCATTCAGAGGTGTATCCTTCCGAACTGATGCACGTATCAAGCTTGCTTCAAGGGGTTCTGCCTGATTAACTATGGACGCAACAGTTTTCCTATGTATGTCGATAAGGTGGTAAAGGGAAGAAGCTCTTGCAGAAATCTCGGTATCCCATTTGCATCTCATTAAAACAGAGAGGGCATTGACACATGCTTTTGAACGTCTAAATAAATCAGAAACATGAGCAGCAACCATAGCTGCAGCCACAATCTCATTTGAACTATAACTCCATGAGGTACCAACAGATGATGGTTTCAGTGAGGACAGGGCTTCTAAAATACCAAGGATTCTACGAGTATGACGGACTGCAGAACAGATACCATTTTGCAGTTCATTAGCAATTCCATTGGTTTTTGCGGTCATCATCATCATTGCAGAATGTTTAGAGTCTGAATGTTGTGTGCCATTTTTAGCGATTAAAGGGAATAACTGAAGTTCACAAGATAAAGCACATATAGCAGCCAGCACATATGAATCAAATGTTGCGACCGGCCCTTGTTTCTTCTTCTTTCTGGTTTTCATAGTTGTTTTTCCATTGCTTGTTCGAGGTTCATCACAGATTTCATCCGACACAAGGGTGTCATTACCGGTTGATCTTTTACTGTTATGGGGAGAGGCTTCATGACTGACACAAACAGTTAGCACAACAAACAACAAGCGAGAGGCGAGATCCATCGATGCACAAGATTCAAGAAAGAGTGAGTGAATCATTGTTCGCAACTCAGCAACAGCTAAGTTCTTTGTGGTGGACCACGTTCCACCATGAGATCTCGATTTTTTGGACTGCTCAATAGAGATTTCTGGTGGAAAGGTTCTTTGCAGTGTTGCTTCCACAGTAGCCACGAAGATTCTCATTAGGCATGCTTCAGATGGACTTCCCCGAGGAAGATACTCTAACACTTTGAGCAGTGGTAGGTACAAACTCCACGATAAAGCTGGAGGCTGCAGCGGGGTAGCAACCACAATTTCAGGCAAATCAACAGCAGATGAACTCAGAGGAAGAAGGCCATAAGCAGCTTCCCAGATGGTGCAAATTCTCCACTCAACATCAGGACCATGAGCGCATAGCATTGAAGCAATCCCTTGTGCAGTTGCCTCAATAGTGGCTTCAGCAGCAGGTACTTCTAACTGGTTGAAGTTTCAACAGAAGATATATAAATGTTTGTTACAAATAATAGTTTTTGCAGCTTTCTAACTATTAAAATCTACATCTTATTGCTAAAGAAAGTGGAAGCAATATGGTCATAAGCTAATTGTTCTGACTCCTGAAATTGAGTTCATTTGCCGTTTAGTCAAATGACAATATAATTGCAGAAGTCTCAAGGTTACCTGCTTCTTGTATGGTGATATGTAGCCACCTAGAGGTTCATGGTGTACTTCAACCCCCTCAGCATGCCTTATGGGAGGAAAAAGTAATGTTGGTTGAGAAAGTATGCGAAAAAGTAAAGCAGCAGCAGCATCTGCAGCAATACCAGCTCTCATTGACATTGCAGTCCCAATTGCACGCAAGAAATGCAAATGTAACCAGTTCCTTGGAAGCTACAGGAGGAACATCAGGATTAGCAGCTACATATTTCAAAGGAAAATAGGGGGAAAAAACAATCAACATTGTGATAGGAAATGTGAAATGAACCTTATATGCTAAGAGACAGTGGTGCACACATAATCATGGAAAACTGATTTGTGGTGAAAAAGAAATCATTAAGAATCCATCTTTTTTTTTGACTGAACCAGCAGGGAAAACAAAAAGATGCTTGTCAAAGGTCACTGCCACTACACCAAAACTTAAGCAACAAGGTTCAAATCTTACAGGCCACTAGGGGTGGAAATGAACCAAATAATTAATAAACTATTCGGTTATTATTCATCCAGATATTCGGTCATATTCAATTCGTAGTTCATTTAACAGTAAACAAATAACTTTTAGTATTCGACTCATAAACGAATAGAATTTAACCAAAGATATATTCGATTCGGTTGATTATTAAATATTCGTTTATGCTTTATATTTTATTCCTCTAAATTTAATTTATCATAAATTATTTATCCTTTAAAGTTGCACTTGAGATATTCATCATGCTGACATATTTCATAACAAACTATCTATAACAAATAAATTCTTATTCCAATTTTAATTAAGATTATATTCTTAAGTTGCTATAATAAGTTTGCTATAAAATGAATTTTTATAGATCTAAAATCTGTAATGAGATGTTGTTCTACTTCTACATTATTGCATTATACTAACTATTTATGTTGCATAATATTATAAATATTAATGTTGATAAATATATAAATTAATAATTTCTAATCTAAATATATATAAATTAATAATTTCTAATCTAAATATAAAAATTAAATAATTTTAGTTGTGACATATCATAATAATCATCATGTAGTTATGCAAAATGTAAAAAGAAAACAAAATAAATAATTTACCAACATAGGATTCGAACCCATGACCTCATGTTAAGAAGGCAAATGCCTCAACCAAGTGTGCTAGCAAGTATTCGTGAATACTTACCGAATATTTGCCTAATTAACCAAATCGAATTTGAACGCCTTCTACCTATTCGACACGAATTCGAATTTGAGTTTGATAGAGCAAACCAAATTCAAATTCGAATGTAAAGGTATTCGATAAGATTCAATTCGTTTCCACCCCTACTGGCCACGATTTTTAACTGGATTTTAAATAAAATATACTGCTCCATCAGTCTAGTTTTTCGGTCCATAAAAGGGCGCTCAATCTGTGGGGGCATAATAGAGTATAAAATTATAACCCTTAACCCTCACCACAACTTAATAGTTTCATGTAATGGAAGGGACCTTTGATATCAACTATTCTAAGTTTTAAGGTGGTTGCCTTACTTTTTATCGTAAATGGAGCAGGGTGACCATGTGCTAATTAAAAAGTTTAGGGGTAATAAGTGGTTAGCCCTCATAGTACTATAGGTGCATCTGCAATTAACCCTAGAACAAAAGAGTGATGGTCAAAGTGAAGTTTTAGGAGCCTCATGTGATTATAGAATAACTTTGAATTTGAAGGGAAAATTTCAGAAGACAACTATTAAACTAGCAATGCAAATACTTTTGGTAGTCTCAAAGTGAAGTTTATCTCAAAGTGAAGTTTATCTTAAAATGATTTAAGATGGAAAATAGTCATAATGAGCTTGAACTTCTGAAGAACATGCAATTCCTTAGAGCTATGGATCCTTTCGATAATTGTCGTGCATCTAAACAAGAGAGCTCCTGGTTGACAAGAAGAACTTCTAAAAAACAACTTAAGAAAACGAGTAATCAGAAATGTTGGAAACAGAAGCAATCATTGGAAAGCAACATATCACAGTTAATACATATTTCTGCATACCCTCATGCCAGATGCATAGTCCTCAGCTGCCCTGAGGAGTTCCACAAGTTGTACAGCAGCATCAAGTGCATCTGGAGCCCATGATGGTGGTGCTTCAAGAAGTCCAAGAAGAAGTCTTTGTGTAGCACTTGGAGTTGCAATTGCATAGTATCTGGCCCAAAATGGTTCAACTGCTGGATTAAATATTTACAAAAACAATGACATAAAATCAGTAAAGTTCTGGACATTCACCGATGAAATAGACGAGCAAATGGCTCAAGGGCTGGCAAGCCTGCTACTAGATGCTCATCAAGGGCAGTTGTAGGAGGTAGCAATAGAGCAGGAACAGCAGCAGCTGTAAGATTTGCAGTTTCATAGCGGACAACCTCCTCATCACAAACGCTCAATATCACTCCGGCACCATTGGCAACAGCCCATCTAGGGGTGGATGGCATAAGTCGAGGATGTTTTCCAGATCTACGACTATTATCTATATACAAGAAGGGTAATAGGAGATCCTACCTTTAATTCCATGGTTGAACTTAGCAACAAGTTAATAGAATGTATTAAGAAAATAGAACTTTCTTTTGGAAAACAAGCATGTAATCGCATGCATGCATCCACACCCACATGAGTGAGCGCGCATACATGCATAAACCCACGCAGGATCACACATACAGGCAAGCATGTGCGCAGACACAAAGTATATGACTGAATATCCCACACACAAAAAGTCCATCATGATGGACTACCAACTCCTACATACCAATTTCACAAACTGCACTCCCCACCCAAAACTTTGGGTCGTTTCCCACGAAACCCCTCTGACCTTTACTGTTACCACTAAACCACCACAACTTTTCCCACGAAACCACCTGAACTTTACTTTTACCACTAAACCCCCATAAATTTTCCCACGAAACCCCCTGAACTTACTTTCACCACTAAACCCCAATAACTTTTCCCTTCCCACGAAACCACCTGAACGTTATTTTTCTTACTAAAACCCTCTACTTCCCTTAAACACCCCTAGCTTTTACGAAACCCCCGACTTTCTTTTTCCTTGGACAGGTCACGGTTGGAGCTCCTGATCATTATCTGTTTTCCTCTTGCTTAAAAATTTCAAATCTCATGTATTCTCTACTGAATCTTGCTTCTAATATTAGGAAATTACGAAATTTCAGGTTAATTTTTCAAGATGTTCCTCATCCAAACCCATTCGATTGAAGAGACATTTTGTGATTCAAAAGCCATTACACAAATTTCTATAACTGCAACTAACCCCAGACGAACATTATGGCTGGTGGTGTTAAAGTTGGGGGTTTCGTCGGAGAAGTTAAGGGGATTTAGTAGGAAAAACGAAGTTTAAGGAAGGTGTCATGGGAAACGGCCCAAAGTTTTGGGAGGTTTCGTGAAATATACCCTATCATTAACCAATTAGCTTCCAACCTGCAAGAGAATGGATGGTTATTGTTGTTAGCTCAACATTTTAGCAGTCATATTGTTCTCATACCAATATCAGCGAAAAGCATTCTTGTATACCATTAAAGCAGACTCCAGAAATATGTTGGTTAAGTACTTAGCATATGTAAGATTGAAGCACTAACAAACATAGAGAAACATAGAAGTAAAGTTATACTTCAGTATAAGCTCAATCCCTTATGCCTACCAGTGTAAAAGTTAGGCAGTGAAATGAAATAAAATTTCTTTACATTCAATTCAGACAACAAGAAACTAAAACCACATCCATGGAGTTTAATTGAAATATCTTTAAGCCTTTATGTTGAACATAAGAGTCAGGAACTGTATAAAGTAACCATGAAATATTAATAAGAACAATTGAAAACAATGCGCTTGTAGAAAAGAAAATTTCAGGTTAGAGTTTTAAGAAAGACCACTTACTAATTGTTGGTGGCTTTAATTCTTCACCAGCTGCATATTTTCCCATGACCCCACCACACCTGATATCACGTACAATTCAATGAACATGCATAAGTATGTTATCCCCAAAACATACATTATCCATTGAAATGCACTGCCGATTACTAATTACAACTGTTAGTTTGACTAGGGAAATACATACATGAGATGATTCAGGTCAAGTATGATCACCGAAGAAAACATCCCTAATGTATCGAGGAAACCCTAAGTTCATCATTTTTCTTAGATACTATGTGAAACTAATTCTCCTTGCCTATGATAAGAAATGATTGCTTTCTACAAGTACAATGGCTAGTGGCTGGAATGATTGCTTTCACTAAACATTAGGAGTTGATTGGGAAGGACCAGAAGGAAGTATGTTGGTTGTGGAACGCGAGTATGGCTGAAACTAAGAGCCAGATCACAATCAAATATAGGAGCAAAGTATTGCCACCAGTTGAAAAAATGAAGCCCCTCTCACAGTTGTTAAGAGATTTAAATGTATCCTATCTACAAAAAGATAAGTACCATGATGATTTCAATTTTCAACCTGCTCAGTTGTTATGAATGTCTAGAGCGTCAAGAAGACATCAAATCCAGTCACATGATTTTTCTCAAAAAAAAATCCTGTCACGTGATATGGATAAAGATATTTGATACCATAGTAGGTCATGCACCAAGCTGCTCACCGCATGAGCATGTTGGGTGGGGCATATAATTAGACAAGGACTAATAAGTGTCAGCAATTCATAAATAACAAGATATGTAGAACAGTATAAGAAGTTGAAACACTTATGGATGCCCAGAACAATAGATCGAGAATTAAAATGAGTAGAATAAGTACAATAGAGAAAGCATGGGCTTCCTATTTATTAAAAAGAAAACATATGGAGAATATCTGATAATGACATTATGAGCGGGCGGTTAAAAGTGATTTGAGAATATGGTGACGGAAGTTTTTGGCAATGTACAGAAGTAATGAACAAACCAGGGAAATAACTTCCACATGCAATGGACGACTAAAAAGACATCAGAAACAAACAAGCACGTAATATTAAGGGTTAATTGTGGATAGATCCCTTGTAGTTGTAATTGTGCAAATAGACCGCATGTACTATTTGCCCAAGTGCAGATAGACCCCCCCCCCCCCAAAAAAAAAAGGTCCTTTTTTTTACTCTTTTTAGACTCAAAAAAGTATCAATTGGGGGTATTGCACCAATAGAATTCCAGGGAGTCTATCCGCCTCTGTAAAACTTTTTTTTGACTTCTCTTCTTTAAGAGTAAAAATAAAAAAGTTCACTCACGGGGTCTATCCGTACAATCCGAACTACAAGGGGGTCTATTCGCAATTGGGCAATACTGCAGATCTATCCACACTTAACCCTAATATAAATTACTGGAGAACTCACTCAATGAAACAGGTTAAGGATAAATCAATTAACCTCAGAGCATGTATATGTATGAATCATATGACATGGATGGTACAGAAGCATGTATACTCCTATAATCTATAGCACATGCAAACCTTTACAAATATTACAGCTTTGACTGGCTGAATATCTATATTTACACAATTATCTATTACCTTCATTTGGAAAATGACAAAAGGAGGGGAGAGGCTTCTTTTTGTGGGGTGGTTGGGGGTGTGGGAATGCAAAGAAATAATGAGGGTCACATCGAAGCTTGCAACTGAAACCAAATGATGAGGTTCTCTGGAAAGACATGAGAAGCATTCTGACATGGATAATTAAATTAACATGCAAGAGTCACACAATAAAGTAGTTCTCTCATATCTAAATATCAAGAAAGCAGGTTCGTCAACGTGAATCATGCAATCCTAAAGCATATAACATCATAGACTTCTTTTTGTTGCAGATTTGCGACCAGCAAAAAAGATAGCATCATAAAAAACTAAACTAAAATGTGCACCAGCGAAAGTAATCGCTTCTAATCCCCAATGGTGCCGCAATCAATATATCTGTAATCCATGGAGATAAAGGCCGCACGGGCTTCCTATCATTTTCCTGCACAAGTGAATGGCAAAGTTCCCCCTCCCTGCAGTCACTTGTTGTGGCATGCTTCCTAGTTCTGCTCCTCTCCACCTCACAGCTGTGATTCTCGACTTTGAATATTGGCCGGTTGTAGTGAGTTAATACTCGTAAAATTTCTCCACATGCCAGAGCCCACTGTTCTGAATACTCTTTCTGCAAGTTAAAAAAAGTCATTATAGAGCATTTAGCAGATAACAGCACAATTCTTTTCATTAATGGCAGACTAAAAAAAGTCATTAATGGCCTGTGTTAATACTCCTAATTATCTGATATTATGATCCTGCTGTGCCTTGTGCACTTAAATAATGCCTTCAGCAGCAATTTGGCAGGGTTGCTTACCTCAGAACTTTGGCTGAATAAAGATATAAAAGAACAAAATGGAGGATCATGCTTATTGTACACCAGAGTTCCATCAATTATACAAGAAAGCATTGGATGTACAGTAGCATGTCCGTGCTCTGGATGATGAAGAACAAATGTTGCTGAAAATTATGTAACAAAATAATAAGCATGGAGAAGTTAATAAATAGTTCTATTATAATTTCATATCAATAATTTGGATTAAGGAGTAAGCTTCACTACCCAATACGTCATCCAGAAGTCGCTTTTCTCTAGATGGATAATGACTCTGGATTAGCTGCATAAGAAAATATGACAAAACAAATGACACAATTAAAGTGTTATTCAATTATTTGAAATTTAAAAGTATTATCAATAAATATTATATTTTACCATGCCAAGGCAAGTCAATGAACTTTAGACTGTTTCTGACACAGTTTATCACAGTCCTATATGAGTAGGTAGCAGATATCGGAAAGTGAGTCGTCCATACCTGAGCCACATCTTCTGGAAAATTTTCAGAGGTGAACTGGCCGAAATATTCAACATAGGCCATAATTTGTGCCTGTCAGAAGAATTTTATTTCATTTGATAAGCAACGGAGAAATTTAATAATTTGTCAACTTGCATAAATCACAATTGCAATCATACAAACATATAAAATTCTCGAAACAACTAATATTCTCGTTTGCAGTGTAGATAATATCAGCTAAAATTTTGAGGAGCCAAACCTCGGTACAAATTTGAGGAAAACACAACTTGCCAGGATTGGCATAGGAATAACATAGAATGTCAGGTTGGATTTGGTGCCACTGTTTGAGTCAGTTTAGCTGATAAAAAGTGATTGTGCAGTCCTCAGTTTTAGGTAAACTAACATTTCATCTTGTGGAACTAGAAGATATAAAGTAAAAAGAGGATACCAGGAAATTATATCAATTTTTTATTTTAAAACTTATTCTGTTCGGTTGTCAAGCTCGACAACAAGACCTTGTAGCACGTGATTGCACATAAATAACTGGAAACCCTACTATCTGTTTGTTTCTACCAAATGAAAAATTGTCCATTAGAAACATTTGCAAGCACTGCTTACCTTCAACAGCAAGACCGCTGACCTTGTCCCATGATGTTAACATAGGTACGTGATTTACCATTTTCATTTTAATGCTATTCAACTACATTTGTGTAAGAAAACATGGCATTCTCCAGTGCCTTCAACAGCTCCTAATGGCCCAGCATTCTTTATTCTGTATCAGGTCAACCTCGTCAAGTTTCTTCTTTATATATAAGGTCCATCAGTTGATTGCCAATGACTATGAGAGTATAAGTTTGTTGCCTAGATGTGCATTAGAGTACAAATTTAAGGTTGTTGCACGAACTACATTTTTTTAGAAGACAACCAATCAGCAAATAGAAACATGCCCTGAAACTTGGTGAAGAGGGTAATGCTAAACTGCAACCTCGATACCTTACAAAAAAAAATAGTTCAACCTAAATATGATCAAGATTCAGCTCTTATAGATATATTCTATTGTGTTATTTAGTTTATTAGTCGTGTTTTTACCTTAAAATCGCACTTGAACATTTTTCTTAGTAATGATTTAACTTCCAACCTCTGTATATCAACAATAAAAAGTCATTCCAACATTTTGGGGTTGAATCTTCTCTTCCATTCATTTCCAATGAGGGATATCTCACTTTTAAGTTGACCACCACCATATTCATCAAATTGCCTTCATACAAGTTCCCTTGCGTCTACCTTTGTCCTATTTCCTCCATTAAATGCAATTCTATTGCTTAGTAACCAATGCATTTATCCAGACCATCTTAAAACTCCTTTATTTTCCTTCATAGAAGCAACCTCTAATTTCTTAGGAATTCACTTATTTCTTATTCTATTTTTTAGTGTGCATCAACTCAGCTAATACTATTATCATTTCCTCTATGCTCATTTTTTGTGTATATTTTCTTAACTACCCAACAAACATTCTTTAGATCTCAATACAAACTCATCCAAGATGCACTTTAGTGAGTCCAGTCTATTATTTAGTTAATCATTTTATTTAAACTAACTATATACAATCATGAAAACATGAATCCAGAAGATAAGAATTTCTTTTCATTTGGGAATGAATATAGGAATTATTAGTTAAAATTTACAACCAATCCCCTCCCAAAAAGAATCAGAAAGGGAAACTGTAATACCTGGAGGAAGAACCAGAAAAAAGAAATTGAAATTTCTGGAACCACAATTAAGGAAAAACCCAAGCTATCAAGTTGACAAACATGCAACTTAGCTTTTTCATCTCCTTATAAATTTGATGGTCACCAAGTGGAACCACAATTAAGGGAAAACTCAAGCTATCAAGCAGAGTTGACAAGCATGCAACTAAGCTTTCTCATCTCATTCCTAGAAATTTGAGGGTCGTCAAAGGCCTAGGAACACCGAATAATCATCTCTAATCACCATGATGTTTCAGATATTTTGTTTAGACAAAATTGTGTCGCACCACAACTTCCATCGTAGAGCTGCATCGTATCAAATGCATGTTGCACATGTATAATGTTCTACATGGTGGGGTAAGCTTGACCTGGTAGGAATTCAGAGTCATGGTATTCATTAGGGGGCACTTTGACAATTTTGTATGTATTATTTGTGCGCATGGGTACAGAGAAGAGACCCACAGTTGAAGAAATGTAAAATAAGGATTATGATAATGGAAACCATCCTTATTTAATTATTTAATAACTATTAAACAAGAAGTGATTCAATATTAGGAAAAAGAAAGAAAGAAAGCAAACTACTTCAATTTTTATAAAACAATGATCCATTCTAAATGCATCAAACAATTAACATTCAAAATCAAAATTTTAAAAAGCATATCAATAAATCTCAAAAGTCAAAACTACAAATAAGTCAACTGAAAAAGAGGATAATCATGTCTAGATTGCTCAATGAATCAATTATTAATTAGTATTTTCTTTTATGTAGGTCACTAGTTTTGAGATGTCGATCGGAAGCACATCATTCACTGATCCACAAAAAGTGGAACACAATTGAAGGTGGTAGGAGTGTGCTTAACACTATACATGACCCAATTTAAGGAACTAAAGATCTTCCAATCATATAAAACGATCCATATGGTGAATAACAAGGTTTGAAAACTTGACCAAGACAAATCAATAAAATCATAACGGATTTGAAGTGCTGATCAGATCCAGGTTTCTGATCGTTTAATCGTTGATAATGGTATAACATAATTAGATCTATGATTTGAAGAACCAAAGTTGATTATAGAGTTATATCAGAGAAAAATAATTAAGACAAGGAAACAATGAATACAAAGCTTGCAATTAAACTTGATTTACTTCACATCGTGGTCGAAGAATCATCATGCAGTAATCGTAATTTTCAAACTGGATAGCTTAGTTGTGGGGAAAAAACTTTTTATATTCATATATAGAAATATACTTAATTAGAAGAAAACCAATAATACAATACAATTTCTAGATGGAATGATCTCTTCACGATACTAGGTCTAATTCAATAGAACAAACCATATGATATTAGGTTATCACTTTACCTTAATAAACTCTTAAACTATATTGGTATAAGCCATGATTAGATATCTAACTTTTAACTGGATCAAATCTGTTGTTAAACTCCCTAACCACAAGTAATATTTTAAAAACAACATTAAAATTAATCTTCTTTAATTTTAGTCTCCTAGATATCAATCTATGTTAGATTAATAATTCAAATACCATAACTATCTAGAAATTATTTGATTATGCAAGTCTTTTATTGAGACTCAATCTAAGCTTCATCGATTAAAAATATGCCAAAATTTGCAATTATCATTACATAGTTTTTGTAATATTAACATGACATTGATCCATTTAAGCCAACAATAAACAATCGAAAATGTTGCTGAACTTGCAGAAGCTTTTGACGCCAATGACAAAAAAAGGGAAAACAGGAAAGCGATCCACACGAGAAACTAGACCTTTGGCAGTAAAGGTGCATTATTTTTTCTTCCTTTTGATGCATAAAAGACAAAGATATATAAAGTTTTAAACGTTCAAAGTAATGGTTTCGGTAAAACCTAGTAGATCCAAACTTGGATTGGAATTAGAGTTATTTTTTAGAAAACCTCATTTATAATCCATAGCCAGAATCTCAAGTCTCCAGATTGTCAAATTTTACATTCGGCATGACAAATAGCCTTGATAAAAGATTGAACTAGTTTCTAAAGTTTCCGGAAAAAAAAAGACCATTTGGTTTCCTTGGTATCGAATCTTACAATCTCATTCCTTATTCAGATGGTAAGCTCATAAAAAGGTTATCGTCCCCTGTCATCTATACCTTCAGCGGCACTTATCACCCCTCAACTCATTTATCAGCACTTATCACCACTCAATTCATAATTGAAAGGGGGTTAGCTGCAATTTAGCCTTCTCAAAATGTGACTACAGGGGTGATTGGTCCTACAAAAATAGTTGAGAGGTGATAAGTGCAATTGAAGGTATATATGAGGGCATTATCTGCAATTTATCCTAACTATGAGCATCAAACCTCGTTTCAATTTTAACAATTTAGAAAACAGTGACCACCAACATTCACTCAAGCATCAAATTTCAAATGTTCCCAAACTGCTGACAGCAAAATTACACAAACCAATAATGAAAAATATGTATAATTGACGCAAATGCAACAAACATCAAAACTTTTCAGTACAATTCCCGTACCTGCCTCTGCTGCTCATCTTGAGGCGGCGGCCAAACCAACGACGAGAACTGAAGCCCATCAATCCACTTCTCACAAGAAGCGGCAGACATTACACCAAACCCTAACCCTTCAAAACCCTGAAATTCTGTCTCTGATTCTGTACCTCAACCACATTATGTTCAGCAGAGTAGCAGAAGAATTGAATTTGAAACACTGCATCAAAAATCACCACGAAGAACACCAAAAATAAAATCCAAAATAAAATCCAATCCCTGATTCAATTCCCAAACCGACAAATTCCTCAGATAAACTTAACTGTCCTCTGATCCGCACAAAACACCATCTCGAAATCGCCCAATCAATCCCCCAGCAGCGATTTCGATCCACAAAAACCAATCTTAATCGGAATCCTACAAAATGTCATCAAATTCAAGGAATTCGTGAGAAATTAGCAATAGAAATCCTTCAAATTCTCGATCAAAAACCATCTCAACCAACCTCAATCGAATCAAACCTCCAAAATCTGCAAAAAAAAAAAATTTTTTAAGTAAATTCATGTAATTCGAGCGAAGTTAGCAAAAGGAATCGATGAAAGCGGAGGGGAAATTGAGTGTACCTGGTGAATTTTCCGTTGATGGAGCTAGGTTTTTTTTTAGCTCATCGAGTGGGGAAAAATAATTTGTAGGGAATTGAGGGGGGTAATAGAAAATTTCGACAGTTCGGTGATCGCTAGGGGCTTATAAGGGGGGGTTTTGGAGGCCGAGGGGGGCTTCGCTCGCGCTTCTTGGTCGACCCTCGATGCTGACGTGGCGACGATATTTTCTGGGCCCTGCCTAACTGTTTCGGATGCCCAGCATCCATCCATGACATGGCATGCACGCATGCATAGCACGGTGGAATTCCAATTGTACCCTTTCGCGGTTGACTAGGAAACGTGGCATCTACGTGACCGTTAGATTGGAGTTGTGAGACGCGTGGTGGTTTGCTGAAGGTGCTGACCTCATAGAGATTTAAGCTATGCTTTAGATGGGCATGTTTCCAAAATCTTACAAGATAAGGACAAAATTATTACTTAATTTTAGCATTATTGTATGTGCAATCTACCTTAAAACTTAATTGTTCTAATTTTTATATAGAAGGATTATTTTAATGCTTAAAGTATTATAGATATTTTTATGATATTTATTTATTTAATATATGGCATTTTATCTTATCTTATTCAAGTTAGTTATGACATATATTTCAATTTGAGTAATAACAAACATTTCCTAGATATGCCATAAAAGAGTCTTTTTATAGTTCATCTTCAGATTATTTTATTGAATTATTGGTAAACTAAATATTTAGATATACATTTTTATAATATTTATATTGGACTATATCTAAAATTCTAATTGTAGTTTTATTGTATTTATTTACATAGAAAATAATTTTGTATTTCATATTTTATATCTTTTATAATATACAGTGCTATTGATGTTTAATTAGTAAGCTCTCTGATTTACTTTAGAAACTTCAAAAATAAAGAAAGAAAAAAATAGAGGGAACCACATCAGTTTTGGGGTGTCACTCTCACCCATGATCTTTGTCAACCAAATTATGTAAATGAAGGAAAGTTAGTGTAGCCTCACTGTTGTAGTAACTTTTAACTTTTTCCTCTACAAAACAAACAACCAGACAATCAGACATCACCTTAGGAACAACTGTTACTCACGTTATTCTAACATCCATATATATTGCTATCCGCTCTAAATTATTTACCATTGAGATATTTTATCTTGGAAAATAAGTAGATATATTTAGTTGGTTTCATTGCTTTCCGATTAGAAATTGATCTTGTTGGGTGTTTATTTGAATAGATACTTGTTAAATCATAATATTACCATGATATACATGCGACAACTGTAACAAATTCGCGCATTCCGCGAGCAGCAACTAGTATTAATTAAACATATTACCAGTTAAAACTAAGGCCATCATGTTCTCCAATGTTTATTTTCGCACAAAGTTGTGGCACCATGCCATCTTAGATTTTTCTGTAGAATGAAATATTCTAATCAAAACTACATTGTAACTAATAAAGGTTGCTCAATTTTCTTTTCCAAACATAATCAATTAATTAGAGTTCATTAATTGTATAAAAACTAAATAATTATTTCATAATTAATAAATGTATAGAAATTTTGACGAAGATAAAGTTAATGTGGCCGATTCTCTTTTCTTTTCTTTTTTAACTCAATGAGCTTTATTTTAAAATTATCTAAAAATTTTCCTTTGAAAAGCTTAATTACCATCACTATATCTTTGATAAACATTACATCTTATAACAATAATAAATTTAAAAATACAATATCAATTGAGTTTTCAGCTGTTCACCAACTTTCACTAAGCATGGACTCTGACTATAAGCATAACACCACTTCTTTTAATTGTACTAGTAATATTAAACAAACTTTTATTCCCTTAAAATTTTAAATTAAGAATAAAATGCATTGCCCTGATAAAATTTAAAAATACAATATCAATTGAGTTTTCAGCTGTTCACAAAACCCCACTAATATTATTAATTTGAAATATGTAATTACTAAAATACCCTTGGTTGAAAAACTTTATGTGAGTTTAAAACCCAACCCAATCAAAATATTAGACTTGTTCGATGGTTTTGATGAGAAAACTAATCTTTAAAAGAAATTTAAAAGTTTCAATTATTTCAAACATTACAAGCATGGATAAACAGAAAATAAAAGAAGTTTAGCGTTTCAAAACAGAAAGAAAAAATTAGATTTGCACGTAAAACTAGCAATGAAGATGGAGGAATAAGAAGAAGGGGAAATAAAGTAAAAGTTATTTTTAACAAAAAAAGTTAAAAAGGAACAATATGGTAAACAAATTTAATGTCTTAGGGATAATATGGTCATTTTAAATCATTTGTTCCTTTAGATTTAAATTATATTAGTTTAGGGGTTAAGTGAGAAAAGTTGAGGGGGATAAATAATATTTTAAAAGTTGAGAGGGGTTATCTACAACAACTCCATAATTGAGGGGGTTTTTAGAATTAAAATAGCTAAGGGTGTTTTCTGAGATGACCAAAGTTGAGGGGGGTTTCTAAAATTAACCCGATTATATTACGTTCCCCGCCCCCTGCCCCCATCTCGCAAGTGGATGACGTGGCTCTCTCCCGTGTGAGGAATATATCTTGCCATCTACTTTGTCACGTGATCTGTGGGGACCACCAATGGAATGATCGGCATGCTACTTATGATGGCCATGGTTGATGACGGCATGGTGCATGGCCTGCTTTTGTGGGGCCCGTTTTAGTTGCTGACCAGGTTGGGTGAAGCATATTATCTTTTTACCCCTGGGCCGATGCAACGGCCCGTTTAGTTTGCTGCTATTTTCGGTTTTTGCTTTCTTCGTGTCTAATTAAAATAGTTTACCACGTTGAAATCATTTAATTTCTGTTGCAGTGGGTTTAGTTCTCATAGTATTAATTATTAAATTGGTATAATTTTTACATTGCGTATTTGGTAATTTCCATGTTAAAACGGGTCATTACATCACAATTTGGCAACAAAACCGGTGTTTCGGCTTTTGACTCATCAGTCGTCACGATGTGATAATGGGCAGATCTAAAATTTTTCCTGGTGATGTCTCTTTAAAACTCATTAGTTCATATTGGAAGGAGGAAAGTCGACACATGAGAGAGATAAGGGAGAGAGAAAATCTTGTCATGATTGTATATGAAACATACATGAGAATTTCACAATTTTATTCTCCTTATAGTGGCATCCTATTCTAATTCCAGTGGTGCTTTAAGTAGTTAATATAAATAAAATAAACGGAAATATCTATAAAGTAGGCAATCCGGTCGTGTCTTGTGACATGAGACATTATGTAAATTCCCCTCTGCTGAGAGATACATGGATGATGTCTAAATACTCATCGTCAAAATATAAAACCCTCTTTTCAGGAAGAGAACGATACCTGCAACTATATCTGGAAAGCTCTTTCCCTATTTCCTACAAAAAATCACTTATGTATATCGAACTGACCCGATTATTTTAAGGCATTATTTGGTACGCGGGAATGAGTGAGAATGAAATGCTCATTTTCATTTTCCATTCATGTGTACCGAACACACCATACTTTTGGAAGCTAGAATCTCCATTCACAAGTCTCTTTTATTCTCACATTTTGTGGGAATATAAATTCCCATATTTTGTAGGAATAGAAACTCCCAATGAGTTGGTAGGAAATAGTTATTCTCACTTAACTGAGAATGAAAATTTTAAAATACATACTAAACATCTCCAAATATTTATTAATTATCAATACTAAAATTAAAGATTTGTAATCTCACACTCATTCTGTTTTATTCATCGCTTTATTTCATTCTTACTTGATCCGATTTCTGCGTACCAACAAACGCAAGGAGTCTAATCATTGAGTTTGAGTGTTAAGTTGAGAACATTCCAGAACTTCTCCTTCAAGTTGAAGAACAATCCAGAACTTATTAGCTCAGGACCATCACAACCGTCTGATCAAGAACCAACGGATGGAAAACGACTTTTGCATGATGGCGACTCGTTCAGATAGAACGAAAATCAAAAGTCATTAAAGTAAAGCAACAAATTAATTAATGTTGAGTTTCAGTGACGAGACCCTATCTCAATTTCTTTTGAAATAATCTCTTCCAATGAAATGTCTCCACGGTTTGAATATTCTAATCATATCTTTATTGGGCAACTTCTGTTGATTAGTGTCATGATTTGCTTTGTTTTTTTTAATTAAAAGGTAGAACTTCAGTTGATTAATTGCATAAAATTTTTGGAAAGACTTTGAGGGTGTTTGGGGGAGCTTTTTTTGTGGTCAAACTAGCTTTTAAGCTAGCTTTTTCATATCTACCTATTTGGTAAAATATCAAATAAGTTAACTTATAAGTCTCATTTTGAAAAGCTGGTATACCCCAGCTTTTCAAAAACTAGCTTATAAGCTCACCTAAATAAGCTAGGTTTGACCAAAAAAATTACTATTCTATCCAAACAATTTTCATAACATTTTTATCATAAAAGCTAAAAGCCACTAAAAGCTAGCATAACTTATAAGCTTAAAAAATTAAGCCCTCCCAAACACCCTCTTTGCATCTTGTGAGAAAATGTGCCTTGGAAGTAGGAAGAAGAGGGGAATACAAAGTGTCTGTCTATTTTTATTTCCTAGCGATTACAAATTCTGAAATATTTTTGTACGGCAAGAGATAAAAGTACGGAGTCTTTGTACAGAGTCTTTTCTCGTGAACTACTGTCAAAATTTATGAGTCATCATTTGACTTTGAACTATTTCCTAGAAATAACTTTAAAAATATGATCATTATTTAGAAATCATCTTTTATTTTCAATTTGGCATAAACCATCTTTAAAGTGAGTTTTGTTCTAATCAATATCTTTCTAGAAAAAGTTTCACTAAAAACAAAAAAGTTTAATATGCACGTTTAAAGTACATGAATTGTATCCTAATTAGACCTAAACATTAACAAAGTAACTCATGTATTTTGAATGTGAGTTTTATAAGGTATTTTTGAGTTTTCAAGAAAAATTTTGACTAGGTTAGGTTGATTGGAACAAATACCCACTTTAAAGGTGATTTATGTATAACTTACAAATATAAGGTGATTTCGTATAACGATCCTATTTTAAGGTGGTTCAGAGGAAGAAAAAAACCTTTTCTATAGTTCAAAAGTAATTTAGGATTTCAAGTACATTTAACATTAAAGTTTCTAATTCATCTATAGGTCAATGTATCAGAGTTGGAGATTTCCAATGTTAAAATCACTGAATTAGCTAGTCATGTGATTTATCATGAACTTTTAATTACATTAGATAACTCTCTGCTACCTTTAAGATAGCTTTTAATAATTTCTAAAGAACTGATATAATTCAATTAACTAATTAGTCATCTAGCTCTTAACAAAAGAAAATTAATGGTGGGTAAATGAATGACCCCCAATTCACTTCATTTTAGCATTGCATGTTCAATTGCTTCATTCTCATCCATTTTAGTGGGGTTTTAACAAGCAAATACCCTAGTAATTAATCAAACATAATACTAATTAATGTAGATTATTTTCAGAAACTTTCTTGGTAATATAGCAGAAAGTTAGATTAAATTGAGAGCTTTGCCTTTTAATTGTAAAATGCATGTTAACTAATACGTAAATATCCAATCTTCATTGATTTTAGGTTTTGAAAAGATGGACACACAAAAGAAGTACAAAACCATGATCATGTAGTAAAGCTATGCAAGGAGGAAACAAAAAAAGGTAAATACATATTTTCTAAAAGTATATTGTATATATTGCAAAAATTTTCGAGTTTGAACGTGAATCAGAGACTTCACACAACAACAACATCCTGATACTGAATCAAACCTAACCTAATAATCTTTTAAGATATTTTTCTCAAATATCACGTTTAAAACATGAGGAAATAACCATTTTAGATGGCAACATAAATATCTTGCATAAATATCACGTTTAAAACATGAGGAAAATATCACGTTTAAAACATGAGGAAATAACCATTTTAGATGCCAACATAAGAATCTTGCATGCCATTGTGAAGGAGAAGCCAAATTTAGACACTTATTTGTAGCTTTTGGTAGCAAAGGAGACATGGCTCGTGCAAAATTAGGTATTTGTCATGAGTCTAGACTCAAGTTATGCACTTTATGAGCTCAAGTTAGGTTTGGTTCAACCTCATCATCAAAACCGAAATTGATCAACAAATGTAGCAAGGCAAGGGTTTAATTGGGCTTGGATGATGTGCAAGATGATCAATTTGGGTAATGGAAGAGCTAGATATTTTGTATGATCCATGTGAGGGAGTAAAACTTTGGTGGATGCATTATGAATCGTGGAAAAGTCAAGGGTTTTGTAAAGTTTAAGACCCAAACTTGACATGGAAAAGCTACATAGCATCATGTGAGGGAGTAAACTTTTTGATGAGTAGGTATGGAGTCTACAGTGCATCATTGATAAGATTTGAGAGAAATTGCATACATGATCCATATTTGGGATTAGAAAATCGACAATGTCCATATGCTTATTGAAATATTATCTACGACATAGTGATACATACCTTTTTGTATCATGCATCAATGTATTTTGTTATGTTTATGATCTGCATTGTTGTATTGTATTCTAATTTTGCTCTAGTTGTGAGCTTGAAATAAAATCTCATCTACCGGTTGAAAAAAAAGCTGAGTCATGTCCGTAATTGAACCCGAAAGGCAAATATTGATGAATTTTTTTGTGAATTTTGACCCGAGATTAGCAGTTTACATAAACCTAATCATAAAAGCAATGTATGAAAATAATAGGCTTAGGAACATATTTTTCGTATATATATTGGCTACTATTAATTAGACCGCTTGTGGGCGTAAAATATATGGTGTTCATTGGCTTAAAATATATCAAGATATGTCAACGATGAAGGAGATAAAGTCTTCAAAAGTAAAATTCAGCCCATAGCCCATTTCTTTAAAAAACTAGACATCTTTATATATATATACTAAAAAAATTTCCTCATCAGCATCTTCATACGAGGCATGATACTAATATCAAGGAAGAATTTAAGCATTTAAAAGACATGAGATTTCCATTAAAAAATGAAGATAAAAGCCTCTTCAACGTCTTATTCCACTTTCTAAATAAAGCTTTTCATAAGCTCTAACGATTTTGTTTTCTCTTTCAGTTTCGCGGACTTGCTAATCAATAATAGTACGGTTATACAAAATCACAGTAACACTTGAATAGCATCAACAACACATTTAGGAACCAAACATTCACCCAGAGATAAAAATGGTTTAGAAAAGAGGAAAACTACAAACTCGCCAAAATGTAAACACAATTTTCAGTAAAAGACTAGGATTTAATATATGACTAGTGCTTATTAACCTCTCGATAAAACAGGTAGTTGATCCATAGTAAATTATCTCAGCTGCAAAGTCATCAACTTGCATTCAAGCACAAAAAAACTCAGCTAAGTTATCCACAGGGCTGGATGAAGGTATAAACACACAAAATGACGCAAACTTCCCAATAGTTCTTTGGCTGTGCCGGGTAACGAAGAGCATTACAAAATGAAAAGTGGGGAAGAAAATTTTATTGGAAATGTCAAAGAGAACATTGTGTCATTAAAAGAACTCCAGTGTTCAATATCCCCAGTAGTCATTCCTTATTTCATCGTCGAACTTCTTTTTGAGCTCAGGATGCTTTGCAAAGTACTCATCTGCAGTCATGGTGCTGATCTTTTTCTGCGAAGCAAAACAATTTTAATGAGACCCAAGACAGACTTTTAAAACAAGACTTTATTTAGTATTAACCCATGATTATCACCTTCATCTCCTGGACTTCTGCAATTTCTTTCTCCAGTCTTTCAGACTCTTTCAGAGATTGTTGCTCGGCTTCTTTCAGCTCGACCAACTGCAAATTAGAATAATGTTCAAGTTCATGCTAAAATCTCCAAAGTATATTCTAGTACCTCTGTACAGAATCAGAGAGTACTAATTTTAAAAACCATAGAAGAGAAACAGAAAGGAGGAAAATCTCACCAAAGCATCAAACTTGGGTTTGTACTCAGGAGTCACAGTGTCAACATACTTGGGGATCTGGATACCTGCAAAAAAGGTGTGCTTATTTAGCTTAAACAAGTAGAACATGATTTCAGGTAGACAAGTGTAGAGTTAGAAAAATGAATAGCACCCAAGGTTTATATCAAATCCACTGTGAGTCCTAATAAACAAATTTGACAATGTGATGAGATGATTGTAATCAAACGTATGCAGTACTAGGTTGCAACAGTGCACTAGAATCTTGTTAAAAAATAATACTTCTCTTAGAGCACCATAAGTACACAAGATAAACCCTTCAAAGATGATATATGGTTAACATATATCACTGAACAAGGCTACAATTTGTCTTGAGATTAGTGGTGCAGACATAAACAAAGGTTCTAAAAAATCACAATTGGCATTCATGTATGTCTATTGTGATTAAAAAAATCATACAAAACTGATTTTCTTGGTTGGACGAGCTTAAAATTCCATAATTTGACAGTTACATAATGGCAGGTAGCTCCTCACTGACAAAAGAGATTCCCCAACTCCTAAACAACAAAATATGCATCACCAGTAACAAATGTCCAAGAACCGAAATCAAAACTGATTCCACATATTTTACTCTTAACAACAATAAATTCTACATGTTTGCCACTTAGTACTCTTTGATCAGTCAGGAAGGTGACTTCAAGCACACCAAGGTGTGTATCTCAAGCTAACTTAACCACAGAGAACCATAAGCAATATAAACTCAAGTGTCAGATAACCATCTTATAATGAGGAAAAAAAGGAAAAATCAAGTATGTTTCTACATTATGTAGCATGGACTAACGGTTAAGTGCAAAGAAATATAGTAATTTCCATTAAATTGCTATGATGTCCTGCAAAACATCAAGTAGCAAATTTGAGTATCTTAAAAGGTTGATCTCCTTGAAGGGTTCCAACTAGGGTAACGGTTAGCAATGGAGGTCCAACATCCGCTAAACCAACCTAAATCCAAGCCAGATGATTGGATTCAGATAGCGATGTAGATCCATTAAAGATATCAGGTCGGGTTTGGATTTAAAATTCCCATCTAAAAGATTATCGGATTAAATGTCAATAATCTTGTATCCAAAACCCACTATCCTGATAACCTAAGCTGAAACTTAGAAAGGGATGCTCGTATCTTGAGATTCAGATATATCACCATTCGTGAAAGTGAAAGCTCAACAGTGAAAACCAAGTTTTCAATTACTAAAGCATTTTAGATATTATTGGGCATGTTATTTATAAAGCAAGAGATACCATTATCTATCTTTTTAATCCGAATCTATTTTAAATTTGCATTTCCTGCATCATCTGTTTTGGAAGCTAGTTTATCAAATGACAACCTGTTATTGTTAATATCATCTTTCTTTTATTGGACTGACTTCATATTGCCTTGATAAGGTAATGCTTCCCTATCCAGAATTTCCTTTTTATTTCAGTAAATAATAGATTCGTTTTATTTGTACTAACTAAATTGTGAAAATATTGAACATGCTCGATATGTATGCAAGAGACAATCTGAATTCGAATAAAATGGATCAAGTTTAGACATACAATTAGTTCTTAGTGCGCTCGAATTGGGTATGGATAGCTTACGTCTTACTGAACATGGATATGTATGTAATAGGTACCCGACCAAAACATGGCTCATTGCCACCCCCACTTCTATGAAGTAGTATTAACTCTCTTCAACAATTTAATGTAACCCAAGAAATTTTATTCTAGTTAATGAAAAAGCGACTTTATGGATACTATTGGAGACGGTCCACATTTAGTATAAAATTCCAATATTCCACGATAAAGAAGCAAATCATGTTACTAAAACGAAGCAACTTATAAAAAAGAAATATTCTCTTAAAATTACATCCAAGTGCAAAAAAATTGTCGATAAACATGCACATGAATTTCTCAAAAAAGTTAATATGCAGATGATTCACACTTAAAAAGTCATCGAATAAGTCTTGTACATGGAGTTGGCCAAGGAAAGTACATCTTGCTCGGCATATTCATGTGAAACTATCACATAATTTTCATTGCCTTCTTGGTGAACTATAACCCCAATAAGCGAAAAATTCGTGAGAAAAAAATGTGCTAGAGAAAGGGAATAACCTATTTCTGCTATTTGGTTCTAAGAGTCTGAGACAGGATAATGTTCATTGTCATGCCTCAATAGAAATTCAGAAGGGGATACCTTTTAATTAATTATCTGCACCTTGAAATTTGAGAACAGACATAATATCTCAAAATTGGATATTAAACACCACCTTAACTAGTCATTCTCATGTCTGATGTTTCATGGGTTCAAAGATTTGATTTCTAAGTCTGATGCACTGCACATTAACTTTCAGTATTGAAATGGATGAGCTCAGCTGCACAAGCTACATTATTTTGCTAGACTACTGCCACTAAATTATTTAGCCACATGGAAAGTTAAATAATCTCATATTTATGCAGTAAACATGTACCAAACTTTATTTTCTAAGCCTCTAAAAGCGAAAACCACTAAAACCAATAAATATATGAGATACACATTGCATTTATTAGTTAATGGAAAAAACCCTCCTAAATTTATGTTCCACTGTTCAAGCGTTAATACAAATTTGCAACAGCAGACATGGTTGCATAGTTGTAAGTGCATTACAAGAATATATTCCATTTTAATGATAGGAAAATTTTCATTCCGATAACACAATGTCATCGTAAAATCCAAAAATTTGAAGAAATGTGCTCAAAGAAAAACATAACAGAAATCGAATGAGAGATATGCTCCAGAACAATGTATCAAAGAAGGACGGAACATACTATCATAAGCTTCTTTATACATATCCACCAAACGGGAGCCAATTCCTTTCCTGTAATATTCCCAGTCAATAGGTTGAGGTTCCTACATGATTAAACATGAACATTCATGTCATTAGTCTAAGTGCAAATATTAGCATAAGATAAACACCTATGAAACAAGAAAATCATCGGCGCCTCAGCCAGACAAAAAAAGCAAAGTATTGTCATTTAACTTCAAAAAGTACGCCAAATCCCATCAGCAAAAAATAATGTATGAAAAGAAATAATGGTGGGAATTGGGAAAGACCAAGAACCTAGCGAAAAAGGTAGCATATAACTAGTTAAACAGTTTCACCAAACATGATCGGGAATCTAATTTCAAATGTAATCCTTTAATATTCTACAAATCCACTAATTATGAGTCCTATTTTTATTTCAATAACTGATAATTCATATAGGAAGATCTCAATGTAAATTATGTTGATTGAAATTATATTTAGTTAAATTAGAACTTTTAGTAATATAAGAATATTACTAATGAATGGACAGCCAAATGCATGAGACTCCCTCTACTTCAGGTTCATGAAGCCTTACCCTTGCATTGTGACCATTTGTCTCGATTTGCAAACTAAGCTATAACTACATCCACAAATGAAACATGTGTTTAACCCAATAATCTTTCTTGATTATTCTAGTCTTTGAATTACAGCTTGACCTCCTTTTTTTACTTCATCATCAACATCTTTTTTTTTCCTTCTTTCTTTCTTTCTTTTTTTTAAAGAATGTTACAGTGTTACCTCCTGCTAAAACATTCACATGAACTTTCCCTTTTTTTGCTAGCTCACCTGTAAGCTGATCTTGTATGATTTTAAACTCTCTACAGTTAATGTGGTCAAAAACTACCAGTCAGGTTCCCCTTACAGCCTTACTCAAATGATAGATTCAAGAATAAAGTTCTTAACACTATCAACTTGTAGATGTTTCTTTCAAATTAGAGGAGCTAAATCTTGAGCATGTTCTATCTGCGCATGGTCTCAACTGGCAATAGAAGTTGAAGGTTAACCAACCACGAACACAATAGAAAGTTAAAACTTTTTTGAACGTGCATTAAATTGACATTCTGCAACTTCACTCAATCTAAGCAATTTGACTCTGATATGTTTTCCCCAACATTTTAAGTAATAATTAATAAAAACAGGAACATGAGAACAAATTACTAATTTTGAGCAAGCCGTGCACAGTGTAAAAAGTTTTCTAGTTATAATAATAGAGTTGCAGCTACTATTTTGTTCACTTATGCATATGGTAGAACCAGACGCATGAACTTTTGTCACAATGTCAAGAAAAAAAATTTCTAAGGACAATCTAAAGAAAAATTTTCAGCCATATGGACCACTCTTTGCCAGTTAGAACATATAAACACACAAAACTATGATCCGGTAAGCAGATATCCATGATTCCTAAAGGGTTTTCATCTTTTCAGATAGAAATAATACTTTTATACACACATTGTAGTTTTCTCACAATCTAGAGAAGTATTATTATTTTTTTGTATCTCACTGTAGTTTTGATAATACATGTATACTGAATGTGAGACAAATGAGAACTTTTACACATATTGTGACACCCCTCCTATAAATTCCTGGCTCTGCAACTGGCATGGGTGTATATTTCAATCTAGACCACCTTTGGGTATTGAAGAAAAGAGGAAAGCAATATCTCTAACGTGAAAAAACAAATAAATTTAATCATAAAATGATGAAAAATCAGATTCTAACCAATTAAGATAATACTTGGTATCCATCCCGAGTTAATGAAACAAAATTTCCATTATATGCTCATGAAACAGCTTAAAATAGAACATAGTAATATCTTCTTATCTCCGATCTCCCAAATTTTAACAAATCGAAAAGGCGCAAAACCCTAGATCCGATCAATTGAGGAATTTTACCTGGCTGAACTTAGTCTGGAGATCGTTGTTGACCTCGTCGAAAGATCGCCGGAGGTTGGCGAACTCCTTGCGAGCCTCGTCGGTGATGAGGACCTTGGCCATGCCGTCCCAATCGATCATCGACCTCGCCGCCTTCGCCGCCGTCTCCACCGCCTTCTTCCCGCTCCCGCTCATCTTTCTCTTTCTCTCTCGAGTCTATCTCTCTCAATCTCTTTGTCTCTCTCGGTCTCTCTTTCTCTCTCGAGTCTATCTCTCTCAATCTCTTTGTCTCTCTCTCAATCTATCTCTCTCTCCCTCTGGTGAATGGTTTCAAGATGCAATCGAGAATCAAATTTCTACAATCGGTTAGTGACCCTAAACATCATATATTATTTATTTATTTATATATTTAGACTACAGAATTTATAAAGTATGCTTAAATTGAATTTAGGAATGCTTAGATTGCATTTAGGACATGATATTATACATAGGCGCACCACCCGATATGGCAATCCGATATTTAGCCCATGTCCCCCGATATATCCCCGATTTCCGCTATCCGACATGGATTTCAGCCGTCCGACATGAACCCGACATCCGACATTTAAAACCTTGCTAAAGTGTTTTCATCTTTTTAGACAGAAATAATACTTTTATACACACATTGTAGTTTTCTCACAATCTAGAGAAATATTATTTTTCTTTTGTATCTCACTGTAGTTTAGATTGTTGTTTTGTGACTTTGAATTCAAAGTCACAACCCGCTGCAACATAGATAATACATTTATACTGAATGTGAGAAAAATGTGAACTTTTACACATATTGCGACACCCCTCCTATAAATTCCTGGCTCTGCAACGGGCATGGGTGTATATTTCAATCTAGACCACCTTTGTGTATTGAAGAAAAGAGGAAAGCAGTATCTCTAACGTGAAAAAAAACAAATAAATTTAATCATAAAATGATGAAAAATCAGATTCTAACCAATTAAGATAATACTTGGTATCCATCCCGAGTTAATGGAACAAAATTTCCATTATATGCTCATGAAACAGCTTAAAATAGAACATAGTAATATCTTCTTATCTCCGATCTCCCAAATTTTGACAAATCGAAAAGGCGCAAAACCCTAGATCCGATCAATTGAGGAATTTTACCTGGCTGAACTTAGTCTGGAGATCGTTGTTGACCTCGTCGAAAGATCGCCGGAGGTTGGCGAACTCCTTGCGAGCCTCGTCCGTGATGAGGACCTTGGCCATGCCGTCCCAATCGATCATCGACCTCGCCGCCTTCGCCGCCGTCTCCACCGCCTTCTTCCCGCTCCCGCTCATCTTTCTCTTTCTCTCTCGAGATCGATCGATCGATGAATGGATTGATTTGATTTATTTGATTTATTTATTTGGGAAATTTTTATCGTCAGCAGAGAAATGGGGGAGCTCCTCCAGCTATAGGCCAGGAGAATGAAGGGGATATAATGGGGATTTAGATCGAAGGTGTAGGTGGGCCGTTACATGGGCTGTTTAAGAATGTTTAGCCCATAGAATTAAGTATCACACCTTTTACGAGAAGATAGTCTAAATAGCCCCTAAATTTCACTCACTTTTTAGTCGTAGCCCTAAGTTTTTATTTTTAATAAAGAAGCCCTTAATTTTTATCTCTCTTT
This sequence comes from Asparagus setaceus, assembly GCA_012295165.1. Taxonomy (NCBI): domain Eukaryota; kingdom Viridiplantae; phylum Streptophyta; class Magnoliopsida; order Asparagales; family Asparagaceae; genus Asparagus; species Asparagus setaceus. The sequence goes on from CM022709.1 coordinate 14,482,916, forward strand.
TCTAGAAAGCACTCAAAACAATTTTTTAAAACAATGTGACCCCTCAGTTTTACATTTTCCTTCTAAGAAGCCCTTAAAATATATCATTCTCTTCTAAGAAGCCTTTAAGCTTTCTTATTAACTTGGAGGTTTTGTTGTCAAACAAAAAAAGAAAGTTGGAGATTTCTTAGAAAAGAGTGGTAAAACTTAGGGGCGGTTTTTCAAATAAAGAAAATTAAGGGCTTCTTAGAAAAGATGAGTAAAACTTAGGGGCTTCTTTGTCAGAAATAGAAAGTTAAGGGCTTCTTAGAAGAGAGGAATAAAACTTAGGGGCTTCTTTGTCAGAAATAGAAAGTTAAATGCTTCTTGGAAAAGAGGAATAAAACTTAGGAGCTCTTTAGACTATATTCTCCACCTTTTACCGTAGATTTTAAATCAGTATAACCAGAATATTATAGCACTATAATATTATAGTTCTTCTCCAAGATGTTCCCCTTGCTAAACGTATGGAAGGCTCTAGGGTGGAGCTTTGAATCAGATGTGAAGCTGGTTGTCGATGAGTTAAACTGTAATAAGGATAACTTAACTATCTTTTGTCACCTATGTAAGACTATTATGTTGGAGGCTTGCAATTGTCATTCATACATACGGGTTTTCATCCACTCATAGAGAATGTAATAAGATTGCTCCATCCATTAGAGTTTGAAGCTGCAAGTAGCATGCATTACTATTGAATTTAATCTTGTCCTACGTTTATTGTTTAGGATATTATTGTTGATGTAGCTTCTATTGATTCTCATTAATATAAATTCCATTTTGCTTTAAAAATAAAATAAAAATAATATTATAACAGTATAAATAATTAAAATACCAGTATAATAGTTATAATTTGAGTACAACAGTTAAAATATTAGTGTGATCAAAGTATATTTCCAATTAAATTTTCAATAAAATCACGAAATTTAAAATGTATGCTGGAACACTTGCCCGCTCGATTTTCGGTTGGGGCTCTGCAATTTTTTTTTTCTTTCTTTCATGATCTTGATAAATAAATCCAGTATTATTGGCGTAGAAGATTAACCTGTTTTATTCATAAATTAGAAATTTAATTTAATCAGCACGATAAACATCGTAGCCCTTATATGAGCTATCAATTACTCAACCCTCTGACCCAACCCCCATCCCCACCACCCACCCACAAAAAGTCCAGTGATAGTGATTTTATTGAGCTATCAAAGATGAAGTTCTTTTTCACTAGCCTCTTTTTCTTTCCTATTATCTTCATTCATGTGTTTGATGGAATTTACAGAAGAAAATGCTTCCGGAGAAAATGGAAATATTCTGCTTTTTCTTCTCCAAATATCAGTTGCATATAAAGAAAGTTGACAGTAAATTAGAATGAGATTTCAAGTAAATAATATGTTATTTTGTTAGCATGGCAGCATTTTCAAACAACAGATACATAGACAATCTTCCGCACTAACAAACAATGTGCAAATTTACTTAGTTTCAACTGTACGGTAAAGTATTAGAGGTAAAACATGAAATCCACACAAAAGTGAGAAATAACTTATTGCCGAGCCTCTTCTGTCCAGGAAATTGGATTCTGGACATGAACAAACAGCAACAGACTTTTAACAAAAGGAATCATGAAAGCATCCTCTTCTTGGCCACAAAAGAATACAGTCAATCTCACCAAAACCTTCTGTTATCTAATCATTTTGCGGAAAAATGTGTGCTTAAGAAAAATTCCCCCTGAGTATCACTTTTCTTTTGAGGATTCAGATTTCAAGCTCTTGGCAGAATGACGGTCTGAGAGGACTTGCTTTGTTTTCTCCAAAACGCCGAAGAAAATTGAACCGCCGATACCTATCCATAGCACTCTTGGCCCAATACCCTGTAATAAAGAAAAATAATGAGAATTGATGTACTGTTGTTTGTGGTTCAGTTGTGGTTCTGGGTTGTTTATGCTTTCGTAAGTTGATACTGTACTTTGGTGTTTTGGGTTTTTGAGCCCATGAATATGATTTGTTTTGGTTTTATATGATGTAATCTGAATATGGTGACATCTATATCTTTATATTTGCCTATTTGGGGATGTGACTTGTTTGTTTTGTAAACAACCGTTTTTGGTAATAGAAGTACAGGTGGGGCTTTATATTTCGAGCATCCTCTCTCTTAAAAAATGAAGGCACATAACCCATACGGCATCATTATGAAGACATCCTGCATCAATGCTCAACAGAACTCACATTCTAAGGAAGCCATGCATACATGCACATACACATGCTAGCATGATAGTTGTGATTTGACCCCCCCCCCCCCCCCCACCCCAACCAAAAAAACACACAAAAAAGCACACAAAACAATCTGTAGTAGAGAGGGAGGTATCTGCAATCAGCAATTATGCTTTTCAAAATGCTAACCTCAGGGGTGGTAACTGCTTCTCAAAAATTTGAGGGGTGATAGGTACTACTGAAGATATAAATGGAGGGGGTTATATATGATTTATCGTAAATTACACTACCAAGCAATTCACCCTAAATTACAATACCATTCTCTGGAAGTTACCCTATATTACAACATGCAATTTACCCTTAACTATAATATCATGCAAGATACTGTGAACATGTCATCAAGTTCACAACGAATGCCTTAATTTGTTGAACTGTCTTGAAATTGGTGTCAACCAATAGGCCAAGAAGGCTCCATTTAAGTGATTAAAAACATACTAATAATAATTGTTCAATCTCACATGATGCATTCAAGAATCTACAGAAATTCTCTCAAGGGTCTACGAGTAATGGACTTGACAACTATGTCAATAATGTCATTACCCAATAGACCATCCAGGTGACTAGAATATTATACTTCAAAACCATTTGTTTCCTAACATGAACCATGTCTATTAAAAAGAGCACTTTTTCGGGACCAAAAATTCACGGGGCCAAAATTGGAATGTGTTCTTCCTACTTTATTAGGATTCTATGGGAAATCAAGGATTAGTAAGGAGGACACTTGCCCATAGCTGGTCGCACAGTTCTGAGTACAAAACAAATTCTCAGTTGAATGGTCCAAGATCATAAAATAGACTTGCTATATCTGACACAAAGGGGATCCAACCTACTTGACCATGGAGTTACTCTGCTGGACTAACTCTTTTGAGACAAAAACTCAAGATTAAATATCTTTCTAAATATATAGATAGAAGCTTTTAGGAGTCCAGGAAATGAACACAGTACTAGAAGAGCAAACCTTCAGAAGAGCAGCAGGGCCTTCTTCTCTGACAATAGTTTGAGCACAACTAATAAGTCCGTTGTATTTCGCTCCTGAACCCTGTAAAGTTTACATCCAGATACAGGAATGCATGATGCTACAAGGCTTCATGAACTAGGAGATGTATAAAGCATATACAACTTTACCTGAACCATCAGTCTTGTCTTTAATACATCAAGAGGGGTAGTTATAGCTCCAGTTATAGCACCTGCAAACAAAGAGGCAATATAACAGAATTCTATACAACCAGAAAGTGCGCTTCTGGGTTCAACTTATACAAGAATTTAATTGTGTTAAAAGAGAGACAAATAACTGTCACTGGTGATGTTAGGATTGATCCCATATTATTACTGATGGAAGTCTAAAGTTAACAAAGTACAACACATAGTAAAGAATGTCAACTGTTAGGCATGAAACTTTAATTTTACTTCTGCAGGTATACGAGTTAATCAGAACAATATCTTTGCCAATCTTACGAAGAGAAGAATGATATATTGTTCTTATGAATATTATCTCTGCACAGATTACAGGTCAAACAAGCAGTCCATAATTCAAGTAGAAATTTTGCATCTTATAAATGCAAGAAATCGGACAAGGCCATAAAGCCAAAGAACAATAAATTCAGAACCATACATTTGGAAAACCTTCTGCAGGCATTTCACAGTAGACCACATCAATAGAAGAGCATGCAGCAATTTAAGCATCAAAGGAAGAGATCTATTAAAAGGAGCGTAAAGACTACCAGCAAAAGCACCGATTACAGCATTCTCCGGATCACTTAACTCTCTCCGTGCCTGCAAAGACACAAGGAGAAAACATGAGATGTAATGTTGCATATGAAACAAATTTTACGTGGTGCCAAATAACCAAGCAGCCCTAAATTACTGAATAGGCAATGAAGGAACTGGGTAGTCAAGGAGATGGAGTAAAAAGAAAAACCACTTCTATGGGAATAGGACACATCCGGATTAATTGAATTCCTATTGTGTTTGTAGGAACTTTGGAGTCTTTTAGATAGTCATCTCTGTAGACTGTCGTACTTAGGATTTTGCACAAAAGTCTTTTAGAGTCTATCGAGCAATAAATTACATTTTGGAATATGAAGAGACAACTCTTTACTGCCCTGTTTGAAAAATTATCACTCTATTCCCTATGTTTACAGAGAATGCGCAAAAAAGAACCTCTACTGGTTCAAAACCATTAGATCAGAGAAGCTAAACCTAGACCCACTACATCTCCGGACAACATCACAGGGGATCCCATGGTCCACCAAGATCAGGTAGGATGTTCATAGTCACCTTCTAAGGAATAACTAATTCATTGCAGTGACAGTATCGCAGTTGGAAAAGGATTACTGATTCAACCATTGCCGGTAGCCATAATTCATTTAGCTAGCAGTCCCAAATATTGTGTAACGAAAACAAAGACTTCTGCATCTTTCAAATCAATAAATAAAAGACAATGAATAATAGCCTTTAAACGTCACACTTGACCTGTTTTTTTGTTAAATTTCATTCAACTAGCTTCTTCTGATAAAACCGAGAAACTAGCATACTGAAAACGTCCAAGTGAATTTTAATCTCTAACGAAGTCCGTATGTAGTTTCTTATGATGTACAAATTGATAAACCGAAACATAGTTTCTTTAGATGCCTGCTTATTGAAATGTCTCGTGACCAATTGCTGAGAAGGTTGATTTTACAAGCTTCTGCACCATGCTCGTGTAAAACTTTCAAAACCAACAAGGAAAGTTTTTACTAATGAGAAGTTCTTTTTTTTTTCTTCTGAGAAAATAGGGTATTCTGAATTATGCAGGGACAATATCAAAACCATATTCAAGTTAAGTGAATGATACTTAAATGATAGTTATACTCAGTGGCCCACTGGTTGAGGAAGTTATGGAGTTAGTGTGTAAATCTTAGAGGTCCACTAACAAGAAATGGTGGAGTTAGTCTGTAGTTATCCATGTTTTAAAAAGCGGAAGCGTAAGGCGAAGCATTAGACCCTTTAATGAAGCGAGGGGCAATTTTCAAAGCATGAGGCATAAGCCTCATGGGTTGAAGTATTTTAATTTTAAACTTTGTAAAAGTTATGAACACATAATATATAGTGGAATAATAATTCACAAATAGATACATTCATGTCTTGATTAGTAAATAAAAATTAAATACGTGAAGTATAGACATGAATCATAACAAACTAAGCAACATGCATAACATATATCTTATTTTCACTCACATGGTCATATTGAAGATACAAAGGGGTAATGTTAGTCAAAAATTCTTTTATATCCTCCTATCTTGTCTAAAGTGCGTGCTTCAAAAGAGAAGCGCTTATGAAGCGCGAACTGCATACTTCAGTTATGGTTTAAGCAATGAGGCCTAAGCTTGAAGGGATAAATAGCTTCTCTCTTGAGTTTCGAAGCGTTTACTCTTCAAAAAGTTTCGAAGCGAGTTTCAAAAAAGCTTTTTCAAACGTTGGTAGTTATAACTTCCTATGATGGTGGTTATCAAGAATTTTACAGGAGTCCTAGTCTATAAATTAGTCTTTGTTTCTCCATCAGTAACAAACTCCAGAAAAATTATATAGACTAAGGAAAACTCTCCAGTTTATGATCTTACCAATTAAAGAAAAAGGATTCAGTGATACTAATGGTAAGAGGTAAGATTTAGTTTTGTGTTTATCAGCAAGCACTATCATGATTAACAGTGAATACATGGAACTATGATAGAAATAATGGAAGAGTAGTAAGCTTACTGCAATCTTATATCCTATTCGAAGCTGCTCGTATAGACAGAATTGGATTGCATCAAATGGAAGATCTCGCAGAAGAAAGGAACTATATCCCTACAAAGTCAACAAAAATAACATGATTAAGTCTCAAACACCAGTGTTCAAACTTAAAAAAGGACACAATAGGGACCGAAATACGGTATTGCTATCATCTCTTTGATTGTGAAGGAACGTGGGATATCTAACCAAAAGGTGGTGAACAATAATGTTTATCGGAAAAGTCCTTACAGCATAAAGACCTTTGAACCCTTCCTTAGCTACAATAAGGCGAACAGCATCAGGCGCAGAGGCAAATTGCCCTGTCTGCATTCTTTGCTTGACTACCTGGAAAATGGAGACGGTAGGTTTTAGACGTACCAGAACTTTATATTTATAATCTTCAGATGGACATACTTTATTTATAACCTTTGGATGGACATACTTCATATATATAATCTTCGAATGGGCATAGAAATTTACCTCTGTGGGGACACGAATAAGTGAAGATGCAACACCTCCAATGGCACCTGCAGTCTTAAGTTTTGGAACATATAAGGAAGAAATATTCATTCAAGAGTACTTCAGTTGAATTGAGATTAAGAATGTTGTGAGATAATCTGGTTTACACGTGTTAATTTCACTTCAGTTGAATTGATATTAAGAAGGTTGTTAGATATCTGGTTTACACATGTAAATTTTATCCTGAACCACAAACTTAAGACCTCATTTAGAAAGCAATAGCTAAAAAAACTGAAAGCATACTAAATTGCTTCAGGAAAGTTAAATAACAGTTCATCCTTTCACGTTAAACCCATGGATGTAACATTGATTCAGTATAAGCATGGCTTAATAAGGTGTAATGATTACTGGTGCATAAAATTCAAATAAATCATCCTCTGGCACAAATATGAGACTTTTTAGCAAGGAATCACTAATCAGGTTTAACATAAAATATTTTATACTTAAATTCACTTACCAAATGAGCAAAAGCACTAAGATTTTCTGGAAATACTTTTAGCAGTTTTTGTTTGGTGGGCTCATATACACCCACGAAAACAGCTGATGCCCTGTGGATTAAAAGGATAAACAGTATTGAGGAGAGTTACAGAGTGGTGAGATAATTTTACAAAAAAGAAGGTCCAACAGAATATATAAGCAAAGAAAACCATGATGTTGGCAAGAATGTCTTCAGTTACATTAGCGCGACTAACCATTTACAGTGCATCCCTGCTAATGTGGCCTCCAAGATTTACATCCATTGAAATGTTTATGTTCACATATAAAATATGATAAATATGGTTTTCTTGTGAATTCACATATTTGGGTATCTCCTGAACATATAGTACTTAAAGAAAGCGATTAATAGGACACACAATAAAAGTAGGTTTTCCAAATTGATAAGAAAACTCACGGTAAGACCCCAGCAAGATTTCCAGCCAATCCTGAATACAAGCCTTTCCATTGGATTTTGCTCCCAGCACGAGCAGCCTGAAATGAAATGAATGGTTCATAGAAAGTGACCTACTGCTCTCACAAGAACATAAATACTGGATTCCTTAACTTAAACAATCAAAAAATCCAAGAGCACAAATTGAGACCACAAAGGCATAGTTACAATCATTGCACATAATGATAGACATGATATCATGAGGCAAAGTCCTGAGCATACAAGTATTAATACTAAATGCACACATAAACTTTAAATTAAGACCTAAATGCTCGAACTGATGAGAAGATTGTGACAGTCAGCATGTTACATAATTACTCACGGACAAGCTTTGAGGATCTAGCCTTCAGAAAAATCTAGTAACAACAGTATTGAATACTTCACCTAGAGCATTCATAGTTTACATATGAATACATAAGTACTTTCAGCAAGAATAACCTGCCTGAAGCCGAGTCTTTATTGTATCTATAGGATATAGGACTGATTCAACGACAACACCAGCAGTGCCTCCTGCTATAATACCATCTAAAAGAAACAAAGAAAGATTTAATTAAGCCCAACAAGTAGTTGATATTGAAATGAAAATAAAAAATGAACAATATCAGTGTCATGATATTAAATTTAGACCCCAGAACCCAAGACTTTACAACCCGTTTTACTTCACCAACAAATGGAACTTTTTCCAATTAACATACCACGACAACTTACATCTCTTCCACTTTCGTCCTGACAAAGTCCTCAAAAGCCTCCCTCCTCCCTTCTTACCTTATTATTTGTGTGTTTGTGTGTGTGTGTGTTTTTTTTTTTTGCTCATCTCGATTTAAAAGATATATGCTTTATGTAGCCTGACAGTTTACCGAAGGCTAAGAATGATAACTAACTTTACTTATATAGCTGCAATCAGAAATATTTTGTAGTCTAACTTTAAAAAAAATGTTTTAGTTCCAAATCAACAAGAAACAATGCCCCACATACCAAATAGTATCCGCACAAAATTAAACGGCTTTTCATCTTCCATGGTGACTGATGCAAATGGCTTTGAAGATTCCACCTTGGAGTTGCGAAATTTACTCATATAAGCATCTACAAACAAAAAATAAAATAAAATAAAATAAAATAAATAAGTCTGCTCAAAGAGAAATAAAAAATTAAAATAAAAAAAAACTAATTCGTCACTTTTACATCCTAATTCTTCAGCTACTCAGAATAGTTGTGACCAGAAAATCTATAGTTCTGAAACATGATGGCAATTGCAATTTATGGCAGTTGACTTGAAGAACAGATTTTAAACTAAATTACACAGTTCCCTTGATCAAAATTCTCTTCTCAACTTCAAACTAACATATTTGCCATAGCTATTACCTCCAAATAAACTAACATGGTCAAAGTCACAATCAAAAATAAAATTTGAACTCAGTTATAAAGTTCCCTTCACCCAAAAACTTTTTTCAACAACTCCTTCAACTTTTCATACTTCTTCATCAATAAACAAAATAAAATCTTCAAATTCCAGAATTCAAAATCAAAACCAAACTTAACGTTATATACACAGTTCCTAACCAATTTTTTTCAAACAATTAATTTAAACTCTTGCAGTTCTCCATAGTTCTTCACCTCTAAACAAAATAAAATCTTCAAATTCCAGAATTTTCTAAATAAAAACCAAAAAATTTAAGCTTATTTACACAATTTCTTCACCAAAAAACTATATTTTCAAAAAAAAAATCTTCAAACTTTCATACTTCGCCCTAGTTCTTCGCCTCTAAACAAAATAAAACCGTCAAATTCCACAAATGTCAAAACTGCATTTATTAATAAAATTCAAATCTCCACATCAATCACATTTAAAAAAACCCTAGATTTTAACATTTAGAAATTTTGAGAAATTACCTGATGAAATTGCAGGACTATTTTTGTTATCAATCGATAAAATTGGAGGACTCATTATTCTTTTTTACCTGAAAAAAAAGAAAATAAATTAATTAATAAGAAATTATCGCAGAATGAAACTTGCATACGTAAATAAATAATTACAATTGGCCGTTGAAATCGAAGAGAGTACAGAAGGAGGAGAGAAAGGGATTAGAGAGGGTTTTAGAAGATGAGCAGTTGATATGGTCACTCGCGAATAAACTTACCGCCTCTGTTCGGATTTGGGTATGTGGATATGGATTCGGGTTCGGGTTGAGATTTTGTTCCACCCGTGGAGTTGGGGACTGATTTCAGATCTTATAAATAGGGCTAAAGCACTTATATACCCTATTGCTTCACCTATTTTTCACTAATATACTCTAATTTGTATTTAGTAGCAAGAAAATACCCTAAAGCTTTTTAAACTTACACTTATATACCCTAACTTTTATTGGCGACACTTAAATACCCTAAAGTTTTTACAGCGGGCACTTAAATACCCTCAGTTATACAAACTTGAGGATAGTTAAGTGCAAGTTTTAAAAATCTTAGCGTATTTAAATGTTATTTGAAAACATGAGGGTATTTAAGTGTAAGTTTTTAAAACTTGTAAGGTATATAAGTGCTACCAAAAATAAGTGAGGATACATAAGTATGCACATTTAAAAACTTTAGGGTACTTTCATAATACAAGTGGGGGTATATAAGTAGAAAGTAGGTGAAACAATAGGGTATATAAATGCTATTTAGCCTATAACTGGACATTTGCATTTTGATAGTTTAATTTTGGCTAAATATCAGAAAACTCCTCTAAACTTTGGACAATTATCACATAACGCTCTATAAGTTTTAAAGTATCAGAAAACTCCTCTTAACTTTGAATTTTTTTTGGAATTTTAAATAAATTTTAGGGAATCTGTGGGTGATCTCGAGGATGAGACCGTGGCCAAGTTCGGGTTCGATTTGTCCCTTACAAGTTTCTATCTCACTCTGCTACATAGACTAGTTGGGATGCACGTGCAGTGCACGTGATTAAATATCTTGATTATTTTTTCAGTTTATTTCTTCACTATAACTGAGTCATGAAATAGTTTACCTTTATCATAAAATGTATTGAAATATTTTGGATGTCTCCATGAGTAAAACCATGTTGGTTTTTTTTTTTTGTCTTCTAGAGAAATAGTAAAGTTTAAAGGCTTAAATATAATATTTTAAATAATAAATCAGGCATAAAAATTGCTTATCGATCCGACGAAACTTCGTGTGGTTGGGTTGACAACCGACGATCCATTCGACAAACCGCGTGCATAAAAAGCGCATCCGCCGCAAAGCGGCGTGAAGCGGTCGGCGAGCACATGAAGTGGTCGGCCAAAGGCGTCTGAACCAATGAAGCGGCGTCTTAGAGTTGATTAAACTCAAACGTCGATGAGGCGGAATCAACCATACTTAGTCCGTCGATGCAAACGAACTGTTTGAGCTCAAAGTTGATCGCACGACTCAAACACAACGGCAACATCAAAACCAAACCAAGCGGAAGACCAAAAGAATCGGCGGGAAGCCAGAAAGCCTCGCCAATGAAGCACCGCAAAGGCAGCGCCAATCGCTCCTCGGCCAAAGAAATTGGCCAGTACCGGCTCTCCACTTTGTAAAGGCACCCTCGGCAACTTGGCGAAGTCTCAGCAGGAGGCTCGGCCACTGGCCGAGCCACTCTCGACAACTAGCAGGAGTGCCTCGACCAAGTGGTAGAGTGCCTCGACAGTGTGGGAATGGCTCACTTTGCCGTGGTAAACCACCTCGTGACTGGCAGTGGCTCGGCCAGTGGTAGAGCCACCAAGGTGGTAGGGCACCCCCTTCCATTGTATAAATAGGGGGTGTCATCTTCGAGAGCACTCCGGACGGGATTTTTGGAGGGGCGGTCGGATTTTTGGGAATTTGGCTTGGATTGTGAGACCACGAAGAGCCCTCGCGAGATCTCGGACATACGGTTCAGAACGGAGGCTCAAGTCGATCGGCGTCATATCTACAGTGGAAGGTGGCCGAATTGGTCGAACTACGATACCCTCTAGGTTAAACTTCGTCTTAATCTCGGGGATAGCTGTGATTTCTCCTAGTAGATCTCACCGCTCGGTGATCCTCTCCTTCGTGAGTGTGATCCCCAGCGCTTCGCTTCTTCGTGAAACGAGCCCTTTACATCCGTAGTTCCGCAACCTGCTCCTACTCGATCGGATTGCGCGGTGGTCCACGGACACAATAAGTCCACAGCGCGGGCAAAGAACCCATGGCGAGGATCCGATATATCAGATCCTCGCTTGTTCAAAAGGATAAAAGTTGTAATCTTTTTGATTTTCATTGTAAGCCTTAAAATAAAAGGCGATATTTCTCTTTGAATTTGTTTCAGCGAAGTTTGTAAGCAAGTTCAAATCAATGACAATCATCCCAACTTTTACCGCCAACAAGCCGGCACCATTGGGGAGCCACCGCCTCGATCGGAGGTCGCCGTGTCGCAACCGCAGATCCCTATCCCTGGAAGAAGAGGTCGAGTTCGAGTTCGACGGGAGAAGTTCGAGGAGTACCTATCCTCACCCTCCTCCGTGATCCAGCCTCCGCCCAAGAAGGTCTCACGAAGGAGAACCCGATGGGCCTCCGATGTAGAGCCCCGTGACTGCGAAGTCCAACCTCACGCCGTGTAGCGAGAAATCCCTCTACCAAGTCCGATGGTGCCGAGATGAACGCCGACGACGCGCCGGCAGACTTAAGCGAAGCTCGCCAAAGGCGACGACAAAGCATGGCGCAAGCTTGCCAAGGCCATGCAATCTATGGATGGGGTCCGCTACGGCGGATCTAAGATCCGCACTTACGCAGAGGCTTCAAGTGATCGACGGTCTATCCAAGCCGCCAACCGACGAGTGGGTCCGTGTCAAACGGAACCGCTCCACACTTCGAGGCGCATCCGAAAGCGCCTCCTTGCGCCAAGCCGCGAGCTTTGGTGCAACAGCTCGTGAGTTAAAGAAGGAAGTGGCAAAGAAGCCACCAACGCATCGCCGTGTTTGGAGGCCCAAGTCTAATGGTGCCCCAACCTCGCCGCCTACACTCCCGCCTCTGCGCTTAAGCCGAGGATACAAAGGCGAAATCCAACGCCAAAGCTCAAGACCGACGACGCCAAAGACAAAGGCTCGCGATTCAATCGCTGGTGAAGCCAACTCCGCCACCACCACCAAACCGACTATCAAGGATCGTCGGTCCTCGGCGAGAATCACGGGTCACTCCTCATGCAGGAGGTCGCACTGCTCCAACAAGGACAAGAAGATTCTGCGGCCTCTCCTATCGGATTGAAAATCGAAGTCCGAGAGTCCGCCGAGACTTCGCGCCACATCGGCGAAAGTCTAGCGAAGTCACTTTCGAAGTTTCGATGGATTGACCCGCCCTCGAAGGAGACGCTTATCCGACGATGAGGACGTTATACCGAAAGATCACGCCAACATACGGCAGTTGCCTGCACACACCGATGAGCCACTACCGCGGCAAGAGGTACGAAAATCTCGGGGATTCCCCAAATGGTAAGTGCCTGACCAAGTGGTAGATGGCTCGACACATGGCCGAAACACCTCGACAACTGGCAGTGGCTCGACCAGTGGTAGAGCCACCTCGACCAACTGGCGGGGTGCCTCGACAAGTGGCGGTGGCTGACCCACCATGGCCGAGCCACCTCACAACTTTGGCGAGTGGCTCGGCAAGTGGCGAGCCACCAGGTGGCGGGCCCCTTCCATTGTATAAATAGGGGGTGTCATCTTGAGAGCACCGGACGGATTTTTGGAGGGGCGGTCGGATTTTGGGAGGCTTGGCTTTGGTTTAGACTTACGAAGAGCCCTCGCGAGATCTCGACGCGGTTAGAACAGAGGCGAGACTCAAGTCGATCGGCGTCATATCTACTGAGTGGAAGATGGCGGGTTGGGTCGAACTGAGATACCCTCTAGATTAAGCCGTCTTAATCTCGGGGATAATGGCTGTGATTTCTCCTAGTAGATCTCACCGCTCGGCGATCCTCTCCTTCCGTGAGTGTGATCCCCTCGGTAACCGTTTCCCGTGAAGCGAGCCCTTTACATCGTAGTTCAGGCAGGGTCTCTACGGATCGGGATTGCGGTGGTCCACGGACACAATAAGTCCACGGCACGGGCAAAGAACCCATGGCGAGGATCCGATATCTTGAGATCCTGGCGTTTGTTCAAAAGGATAAAAGTTGTAGTCTTTTGATTTTCATTGTAAGCCTTAAAATAAAAGCGACATTTCTTTTGAATTTTGTTGTAGGCCAAAGAAGGCGTAAGCAAAATTCAAATCAATGACAATCATCCCAACTTTTACGCTTGAACAAGCTAGCGACCACGATGGGAGCCACCGACCCTCGAATCGGAGGTCGTCGTGCATAACCCAGATCCCTATCGGTGGAAGAAGAGGTCGAGTTGAGTTCGACCAAGAGAAGTTCGAGGAGTACTTGTCCTCACCCTCTTCGAGATCCGTTCCCCGCGCTCCAAGAAGGTCTCATTGCAGGAGAACCCGATGGGCCTCGAGTAGAGCCCGGGGCGGCAAGTCCAACCCGCTGCCCGCGGTGGCGAAATCCCGCCGGCCGAAGTCGGATGGTGCGAGATGAGCAGCCGGCGATCTGTGCGGCACTCTCAAGCGAGCTGCCAAAGCGGCGACAAAGCATGGCGCAAGCTTGCCAAGGCCATGCAATCCATGGATGGGGTCGCTTCTGGCGGATCTAAGATCGGAACTTCGCGAGAGGCTTCAAGTGATCGACGGTCTATCCAAGCCGTCAGCAACCAGAGTGAGTCGTGTCCAGCGGAACGCTCCACACGCACGAGGCGCATCCAGCGCGCCTCGCTAGCGCCAAGCCGCGAGCTTTGGTGCAGCGGGCTCGTGAGTTAAAGAAAGAAGTGGCAAAGAAGCCACAGCGTACCGCCGAGTTTGGAGGCCCAAGTCTAATGGTGCCCCAACCTCGATCGCCCACTCGTCTCGGCTTAAGCCGAAGGATCTGGCGTTACAAATCCACGCCAAAGCCAGGCCCGGCGGCCTCAAAGACAAAGCGTCGCATCGAATCGATGGTGAAGCCAACTCCGTCACCACCCGGCAAACTATCAAGGATCGTCTCGGTCCTCGAAGAGAATCACGAGTCACTTCTCATGCGGGAGGTCGCACCCGTTCAACAGAACAAAAGATTCACCTCTCCTATCGGATTGAAAATGAAGTCAGAGAGTCTGAGACTTGGCGCCCACATCGTGAAGTCTACGAGTCACGGAAGTTCGATGGATTGACCCGTCCTCGGAAGGAGGCGTTTTCATCGGCGATGAGGGCGTTATGCGAAGATCCGCGAACATCACGGCGAGTTGCTCCGGTACACTGCATGAGGTGACTATGCAAGAGTGCGAAAATCTCGAAGGATTCCCCAATTGTGATCATGCTTGTGCTCCAAGCTCATTAAGGCGATGCTCTCGGTGCAATTGCCATCAAGCTCGAGAAAGGTGTCGATCTTCGAGACTCACCACGGAGATCTGAGACCTAGGACAAAGCGATTCCGCCAAGGATGATCTCGAGGAGGTGAGTTGCGAGGTCACTAATAATATGACGACAAAGAATCATCGTCACGGGCTATTCCAGCATCATACGGCTAACTTCGTTTGCGGTCGGGACTATCAAACGGTCGGTCGATAAGCTTCGAAGGGTTACCCAGCGGAGGATGATCGCGTCGGATATTGGCTCCTAATCGCATCGATCATCTTGTATCTAGCGAGGGAGCCCCGAAACACTTATGATCGATCTGAATCAAGTGGCCAAAATGCTAGGCGAAGCGTTGAATAAACAACGGAAAACTTCAAGAAATGGAGTTGGCCATCGACGATGAGAGAAATGCACGACCAACAGATCAAGCCACGACAAAACATCAAGGTGAATCAAGTCGTAGCGTCAGCGTCGATGAAGATGATAGCGATTCGGATCGGGAGGAAGCACGAGAAGATGACCCCACGAACCCGCGGCTGGCATTTGTTGCTCATGAGGCGAAGATCAAAGACTTGGAGAGCAAAATCAACTCATTGATTTCGCTCAAGAAGTAAAGAAAACGGTATTCCTGCCCATGCAGAAGGGTAGGAATCAATCCCTGCGTCGAAGTTTAACTTAATAAACTTCACACCATTTGGCGGGAAGGGTTCCCAAACGACACTGATTTATTTCAAGTCACACCGCCGAGTTATTTAAACGCGAACCCTTGATGGTTCGGTCATTCGTTCTTTTATGGGTAAGAGTGCCGAATGGTACGCCGTCTCAATGGGGAGCATTCCCATTTGGGGCGACATGGAGTCTAACTTCCTTACCAATTTCTTTGATGGCGATCGCAGAATTATCGTCGGAACGTTACTTTCGGCGAGAAGCGAAGAGCGGAGAAACGTGGACATCTTTGTTAAGCGATTAGGAACAAGGCAATGAGCTGGGGATCAATAGCGAGAGGAGTTCATCCTCAAACACCCACGACAACTTATCAATAGATGTGCTTGAAGCAATGGGTCTGACACCATCGATAGCGTGGAAGGACTTGAAGGTTCGTGGAAACAAGCCGAGATTCCTCAAAAGGAAAAAGCGAGAGAGTCGGTAGACAACGGAAGTAAGTTTGTCGGCAAAGGGAAAGAACAAGCCAAGGCGGTTCGCGAACAAGCGTTCAACTCAACCCAGCCGGCGGCAGCAGCGACAGCGTGAAGCCCATAGCGAGCGCGATCAGCGTGGCAACTGGCCAAAAAGCGAAGAAGGCAGAGCGAGATTCGAAGTCCTATTCCTTTAGGGATGGCGAGATTCGGTCTCTTCAAATATCTTGTGGAAAATAACAAGATCAAGCTCCCTCAGATTGAGAATCAAGAGGAGCGATGAACCTGAATGACCCAAGATCTTGCATGCATACCATAGGCGATTCATCACCGCTAAATCATTTACCTTAAGGACAAAATCGGGCTTTAATTGATGTAGGGGTCATTACTATGAAGCCGTCAATCAAAGAAAGGTCGGACAAATCACGGTATCCATAAGTTTGGTCGGTGCCATTGACATGGTTTGAACTGAACCGGTGGTCAAAGTTGCGATGAAGGCGGTGAATGGCGACCCGCACAAGCAGCCCGAGAAAAGGACTTGTATGGTATCTGACCCGAGATAAGTCTTGTGGGTCCACCGAACTTCTTGGAAGATGAGCAATGGGTAGCCTCTTCTCAGAAGAAAGCCGAGAAAGGAAAGGCATGTCATGCTACTTCCGCAATACGGAGGAGGCGATGAGCAGTGGTAACATTCCGGTATCCAGAAGGGAACGAAGTAGCGCCACCGAGGTGGAACCGCAGTACAATACAAGTTAGGAAGTCCCGACCCTAATGCCAAAGCGGCTCACCGGTGGGGTACCAACAAATCCCCTCACTCGCCGAGAGCAAGCGCGGAGTAGGCGCCAAAGAAGCTGACAAAGCCGCATGAAGTTCAACTCGGCGGTCTCGATTGGTCGCCCGGTGGAAGAGATAAGCCAGAACCGAACTCTCCATACAGCGATGTCATGGCCCAATTAGCAATATCCCGGGATCACTCTCTATGAGAGCTGCTTATGAAAGAGACGAGAAGCTCTTCAAAGCCCTCGCCGATTGAAGTCTTCCTCAGATTAGGTAGAGTCGAAGAAATCGGCCCGGCAATGATAACATAGCGACTAAACACTTCCTGCATCACCTTTACAAAGGAGGATATGCGGGCCGAGGAATTCAAACAGCGATAGGCGCTATACTTCAGGGTATATTGGCTCTAGTGAAGTTAAGCAGGATCCAAGTCGTCCAGGGTTCATTAAAGAGCATCATGCCCTCGCCTCATGTATCATCACGGGAATTCACCCGACAAGCTAGCATCAAGCGGCACAATGATCTACGGTTTAACACCGGTGGGTCCGCCCACTTGGTAAAATCAGGATTAAGTGCCAAATGGGGACTTAAAGTCGAGAGTCACTGCTATGTGATTGGCGAGACTTCCTATAACTTATTGTTGGAGCGACCTTGGATCCACAATAGCGTTATAGTCCGTCTACTCTTCATCGATGTCTCAAATATGAACCACGAATAATGAGTCAAGGCGGTGGTGTGGACAAACAACGTTTAAGGGGATGGAGAATTATTTCAGCGATTCTCTCCTCTACGGTAATGAGTGGCGAGATCATCGGCCCAAAGATGCGGACGGTGAAGAAGGCGTCTGAAGCAGGGCTTGGTTATAGTGGAGGTTTTGTTTTAAATGACATTGTACCTTGTAATCAATCTTGGCGATGAAGAATCGTCGGATGAACATTGTAATTGGCAAATTGCCGATGAATCAATAAATGGCGATTTAGAGTATCCTTTATCTTTGAATGATGTGATAGCGAGTTATACAATGATCGAGTTGCACACCTTACTTCGATCATCTTACTTCACACAAAAGCGATTCGGGACTCCTTTGGGACAACACTTGTCATCCACGAAGATCAAGTAGTGAAAGAGACTTGGTTTACGGAAAAGGGATCGGTTCCAAGCGAATCATTTCTTTGAAGAAGGTGAAGATGACAATGGGCCTATCCTCCACACATTGGATATAGTCGAAACGGGTATCATGAAAAGATGGGGTATGACTTGACACGAGGGAAGGTCTATGTTTGGACGAGGCCCTCGAACCCCTCCTAAGCGGCATATGTCCCAAAGGCGGATAATTACTATGCATTTAGAAGGGATTGGGATACGAATCCTCCTCGAAGATGAATGCTGCGTGGGCGTCGATAATAATCCACCGGTGAGAGCGGACATTCGTCGACTCTTGACTTGGGATTGACACCCGACCTCGGAGAAGCTTTCAAGGCTTTGATGTCGAATATGGCCACGATCGATCCTGCTACTATTGAGGGTGATGAAGATATGCCAACATGGGAAGACCCATGGATCCATCAACTCGAGCGGTTTGGGGATAGGTTGAACAAAGAACCCCCACTAAGGATGAGTAGTCGAGGTTAATATGGGTGATGAAGAGCATCCTAAACTCATAAACATCAGCAATACTCTCCTTGGAAGAAAGGAAGAGTTGATTGCCCTAATCGAGGAGTATATCGATGTATTAGCACGGAGTTACGAGGACATGCGGGGACTCGACCCTAATGTGGCAACACATCGCCTCAACATCAAAGGCGGATGTCAAACTGTCAAGCAACGGCAAAGGCGGTTTAGTCCACAAATATTGGAGGCAATTGTTGGCGAAGTGAAGAAACTCATAGAATCGGGATTCATCGAGGAAATTCAACATCCGGATTGGGTGGCGAATATAGTCGGTCATGAAGAAGAATGGTTCGATTAGGATGCAGTATGGACCTCTGAGACCTACTTATTTGCCCAAAGGATGATTTCCCTCTTCCAATCGATGTCATAGTTGACAACCGTGTGGATTTGAAAGAATGTCCTTTATGGATGGCTTTTGGGGTATAATCAAATCAAGATGTACCCGATGGCGTAACACCGGCGTTGAGCAGCCCATTGGCATATATTGCTACGGTCATGCCGTTCGGCCTCAAAAATGCGGCAAACATACGAGAGCAATGGCGGAGATTTTCGGGATCATCTTGGGAAAGCGGTCGAATGCTCGTCGGCGATTTGGTGCGTGAAAAGCCGTGACAAAGGAGATCACATCAAAATCTTAGAGCGGTATTGAACTCATGCGAACTCATCGGCTAAAGATGAATCTGCCAAGTCCTTCCTTGGGATGTCGGTGGCAAGTTCCTTGGCCGTCGTCACCAACAAAGGAATCCACGTCGATCGACAAAGTGAAGGCGATTCAAAATTGCAACCTCAGAAATCGAGAGAACTTCGGGGGTTACAAGGGCGATTGGCGTACATCCGGCGGTTCATATCGAACCTATCAGGAAGTGCCGGCCGTTCTCCAAGTTGAACAAGAAGGCGTGTCATATATTTGGGGCGGCGCTGCCGAGAAGGCATTGAAGAGATCAAGTCGTATCTCGCTAAACCTCTGTTCTTGTTGCAGCGATGGAAAACCATTTTGATCTACGTCAAAGCTGACGGATCACTCGTTAAGCGCTTTACTCGCGCAAGGCGGCGGCGGCGGTCCGCGAGCGAGCGATGTATTACGGCGAACATTAGTGGTCTTTGAGTCTCGATATCAATGGTGGCGGTGCCTTGCATTAGTGTTCGCGATTGAAAAATCGGCACTATTTAGTCGGACGAGCGATTTATGTTATCTCTAATGTAAATCCGGTCGAATATTTATGACCAGCCGGCCTCAATGAGTTGGCGTCGGCAAAATGGGCCTTACTCTTGTCCCAATATGACTTGCACTTCAAACGAAGTCGGTCAAAGGACAAGCGATTTGTGATCTCTTGGTACGCGGCCCGACAGCGGATGCGGTTGAGCTATATGATGATCTTCGGATGAAGTTCAAGAAGTCAACACTACATCGCACCAACAAATATGGCGATTGTATTTTGTGAACCTCTCGAGCTACCAATGTGGCAAGTGCCCCGGATGTTCTAAGATTTCCGTAGAATCGGGGTTGTCTTAGTTTCCCGGGAATCATGTCATGCCCGTGCTTATTCACTCACGAACCTGTTCCAATAGCGTAGCCGAATACAGCGCTACTTATCGGACTTAGCTTAAAAAGCTGGGGTCGAATATCTCGGCGTATGGAGATTCACAATTGATAGTTAGCGGGTTCGTGGTGACTCTGATCGAGAATCGGATCTAATCCCTATCATCGGATAGGCTGTTGAAATAGCGGACTCATTGAAGAGTTTTTCATCGAATATATCCAGCCTCAAAAGCGCTTATGCGGATGCTGGCGGCGTTAGGCGTGTCGTTAGCACAACCTTAGAGACCGAGCAACTAGTTACGGTCGGGACTCACCAACTCTTCGTACCATTATCTGACGAGACACAAGAAGATAAGGGGTAGTTACCAAAGAAGTACATGCAACCCAAACCAAGTTGGAGCCGAGATTGGCTTTCCTATCATCGACTCGTCTTACATGGCATTACAGGAAGGCGTGAGGAAGAAGAGTCAATCGGCGAAGAGCTCCAAGATTCTTTACGACCACGAGACCGGATATTATATCGTAGAGTGCGATGGTCTTTACTCCGATGCCTTCGAACAAGGAGGCGAGAAGAGGTCCTTCGGAAGCACAGCGGTGAATGTGGCGCACGGCCAGTCCCAAGCTCTGATCGAATCGGAGAATGGGCTACTTCCGGCGGCAATGATTAATGGCGGTCGATGCGGCTGGAATGCCAGCGTGTCAAATTCCGCGAATTATATGCATCGGCCTCTGGCGGTTGCATCCTTGACCACATCGGCCATTGAGACATGGGGAATGGACATTGTAGGTCCCATTTTCCTCCGTCGGTCAAAGCGTCGGTTTATTCTAGCAATTACCGACTACTTCTCCAAGTGGTGGAAGCAATCCGCTAAAGGAAGTAAAGGCGTCTTGTCGTCAAATTTATCAAACACCATGTCATCTATCGACATGGTGTCCCAAACGGATCGTGCATGACAGCGGTCCCCGGTTCATCGGCAATTCCTTCATCGGGTTTTGCGAGAAATTCAAGATACAAGGCGTCTGTCGATGACCTATAATCCGGTTGCAAATGGATTAGCGAGGCATTCAACAAGGCGATTATCAAAATTAAGCCGAAGCTTGTGAAGAGTAACAAGCGAGGCTGGGATGATAAACTTCGGAGAAGCACTCTGAAGTATCATACGGTATGCATGCGCCAGCTGGAGAGACCCGTACTCCACGGTTTTGCGGGTCAGCTTATTCTCCGTTGAAATTGATTCGTCACCATAAGCCCTTTCAAGAGATGACGGCCAGAAGAACAACATCGAAGCGTCTCGAAGAGCTTGAGATGTTAGATGAGAAGTGCTGGAGGCTCAACAATGCATTGAGTTCTACCAAGCTAGGATGTCGAGGGCTTTCAACAAGAAAGTTCGGAGAGAACCTTTAGAAGGAGATTTGGTCCTCATTTTCGGCGACCAATAATCCTCACTTCCAAGAAGAAAGGTAAATTCGAACCTAAATGGGAGGGCCGTTTGTAATAAAGCGGTCTACTCTAATGGTGCATACCGCTTAATTACCCAAAAGGTCACGAGTCTCTTCGGTTCTCGGTGGAGATCCCACTCTTAGTTCCATCTTCATCTTAGGTAGCGCCGGTGAAGGTATCTTGTAGGGATTTTCGAACCGGGTTGTCCGTGAAGGTCACGAGTCTCTTCGGTTCTCGGTGGAGATCCCACTCTTAGTTCCATCTTCATCTTAGGTAGCGCCGGTGAAGGTATCTTGTAGGGATTTTCGAACCGGGTTGTCCGTGAAGGTCACGAGTCTCTTCGGTTCTCGGTGGAGATCCCACTCTTAGTTCCATCTTCATCTTAGGTAGCGCCGGTGAAGGTATCTTGTAGGGATTTTCGAACCGGGTTGTCCGTGAAGGTCACGAGTCTCTTCGGTTCTCGGTGGAGATCCCACTCTTAGTTCCATCTTCATCTTAGGTAGCGCCGGTGAAGGTATCTTGTAGGGATTTTCGAACCGGGTTGTCCGTGAAGGTCACGAGTCTCTTCGGTTCTCGGTGGAGATCCCACTCTTAGTTCCATCTTCATCTTAGGTAGCGCCGGTGAAGGTATCTTGTAGGGATTTTCGAACCGGGTTGTCCGTGAAGGTCACGAGTCTCTTCGGTTCTCGGTGGAGATCCCACTCTTAGTTCCATCTTCATCTTAGGTAGCGCCGGTGAAGGTATCTTGTAGGGATTTTCGAACCGGGTTGTCCGTGAAGGTCACGAGTCTCTTCGGTTCTCGGTGGAGATCCCACTCTTAGTTCCATCTTCATCTTAGGTAGCGCCGGTGAAGGTATCTTGTAGGGATTTTCGAACCGGGTTGTCCGTGAAGGTCACGAGTCTCTTCGGTTCTCGGTGGAGATCCCACTCTTAGTTCCATCTTCATCTTAGGTAGCGCCGGTGAAGGTATCTTGTAGGGATTTTCGAACCGGGTTGTCCGTGAAGGTCACGAGTCTCTTCGGTTCTCGGTGGAGATCCCACTCTTAGTTCCATCTTCATCTTAGGTAGCGCCGGTGAAGGTATCTTGTAGGGATTTTCGAACCGGGTTGTCCGTGAAGGTCACGAGTCTCTTCGGTTCTCGGTGGAGATCCCACTCTTAGTTCCATCTTCATCTTAGGTAGCGCCGGTGAAGGTATCTTGTAGGGATTTTCGAACCGGGTTGTCCGTGAAGGTCACGAGTCTCTTCGGTTCTCGGTGGAGATCCCACTCTTAGTTCCATCTTCATCTTAGGTAGCGCCGGTGAAGGTATCTTGTAGGGATTTTCGAACCGGGTTGTCCGTGAAGGTCACGAGTCTCTTCGGTTCTCGGTGGAGATCCCACTCTTAGTTCCATCTTCATCTTAGGTAGCGCCGGTGAAGGTATCTTGTAGGGATTTTCGAACCGGGTTGTCCGTGAAGGTCACGAGTCTCTTCGGTTCTCGGTGGAGATCCCACTCTTAGTTCCATCTTCATCTTAGGTAGCGCCGGTGAAGGTATCTTGTAGGGATTTTCGAACCGGGTTGTCCGTGAAGGTCACGAGTCTCTTCGGTTCTCGGTGGAGATCCCACTCTTAGTTCCATTTTCATCTTAGGTAGCGCCGGTGAAGGTATCTTGTAGGGATTTTCGAACCGGGTTGTCCGTGAAGGTCACGAGTCTCTTCGGTTCTCGGTGGAGATCCCACTCTTAGTTCCATCTTCATCTTAGGTAGCGCCGGTGAAGGTATCTTGTAGGGATTTTCGAACCGGTGGCGGTGAAGAAGGTATCTTGTAGGGATTTTCAGACCGGGTTGTCCGTGAAGGTCACGAGTCTCTTCGGTTCTCGGTGGAGATCCCACTCTTAGTTCCATTTTCATCTTAGGTAGCGCCGGTGAAGGTATCTTGTAGGGATTTTCGAACCGGGTTGTCCGTGAAGGTCACGAGTCTCTTCGGTTCTCGGTGGAGATCCCACTCTTAGTTCCATCTTCATCTTAGGTAGCGCCGGTGAAGGTATCTTGTAGGGATTTTCAGACCGGGTTGTCCGTGAAGGTCACGAGTCTCTTCGGTTCTCGGTGGAGATCCCACTCTTAGTTCCATTTTCATCTTAGGTAGCGCCGGTGAAGGTATCTTGTAGGGATTTTCAGACCGGGTTGTCCGTGAAGGTCACGAGTCTCTTCGGTTCTCGGTGGAGATCCCACTCTTAGTTCCATTTTCATCTTAGGTAGCGCCGGTGAAGGTATCTTGTAGGGATTTTCAGACCGGGTTGTCCGTGAAGGTCACGAGTCTCTTCGGTTCTCGGTGGAGATCCCACTCTTAGTTCCATCTTCATCTTAGGTAGCGCCGGTGAAGGTATCTTGTAGGGATTTTCAGACCGGGTTGTCCGTGAAGGTCACGAGTCTCTTCGGTTCTCGGTGGAGATCCCACTCTTAGTTCCATTTTCATCTTAGGTAGCGCCGGTGAAGGTATCTTGTAGGGATTTTCAGACCGGGTTGTCCGTGAAGGTCACGAGTCTCTTCGGTTCTCGGTGGAGATCCCACTCTTAGTTCCATTTTCATCTTAGGTAGCGCCGGTGAAGGTATCTTGTAGGGATTTTCAGACCGGGTTGTCCGTGAAGGTCACGAGTCTCTTCGGTTCTCGGTGGAGATCCCACTCTTAGTTCCATCTTCATCTTAGGTAGCGCCGGTGAAGGTATCTTGTAGGGATTTTCAGACCGGGTTGTCCGTGAAGGTCACGAGTCTCTTCGGTTCTCGGTGGAGATCCCACTCTTAGTTCCATCTTCATCTTAGGTAGCGCCGGTGAAGGTATCTTGTAGGGATTTTCAGACCGGGTTGTCCTTTGAAGGTCACTGAGTCTCTTCGGTTCTCGGTGGAGATCCCACTCTTAGTTCCATCTTCATCTTAGGTAGCGCCGGTGAAGGTATCTTGTAGGGATTTTCAGACCGGGTTGTCCGTGAAGGTCACGAGTCTCTTCGGTTCTCGGTGGAGATCCCACTCTTAGTTCCATTTTCATCTTAGGTAGCGCCGGTGAAGGTATCTTGTAGGGATTTTCAGACCGGGTTGTCCGTGAAGGTCACGAGTCTCTTCGGTTCTCGGTGGAGATCCCACTCTTAGTTCCATCTTCATCTTAGGTAGCGCCGGTGAAGGTATCTTGTAGGGATTTTCAGACCGGGTTGTCCGTGAAGGTCACGAGTCTCTTCGGTTCTCGGTGGAGATCCCACTCTTAGTTCCATCTTCATCTTAGGTAGCGCCGGTGAAGGTATCTTGTAGGGATTTTCGAACCGGGTTGTCCTTTGAAGGTCACGAGTCTCTTCGGTTCTCGGTGGAGATCCACTCTTAGTTCCAAATTTCATCTTAGGTAGCGCCGTGAAGGTATCTTGTAGGGATTTTCGAACCGGGTTGTCCGTGAAGGTCACGAGTCTCTTCGGTTCTCGGTGGAGATCCCTCTTAGTTCCATTTCATCTTAGGTAGCGCCGTGAAGGTATCTTGTAGGGATTTTCGAACCGGGTTGTCCTTTGAAGGTCACGAGTCTCTTCGGTTCTCGGTGGAGATCCCTCTTAGTTCCATCTTCATCTTAGGTAGCGCCGGTGAAGGTATCTTGTAGGGATTTTCGAACCGGGTTGTCCGTGAAGGTCACGAGTCTCTTCGGTTCTCGGTGGAGATCCACTCTTAGTTCCAAATTTCATCTTAGGTAGCGCCGGTGAAGGTATCTTGTAGGGATTTTCGAACCGGGTTGTCCGTGAAGGTCACGAGTCTCTTCGGTTCTCGGTGGAGATCCCACTCTTAGTTCCATTTCATCTTAGGTAGCGCCGTGAAGGTATCTTGTAGGGATTTTCGAACCGGGTTGTCCGTGAAGGTCACTGAGTCTCTTCGGTTCTCGGTGGAGATCCACTCTTAGTTCCATTTCATCTTAGGTAGCGCCGTGAAGGTATCTTGTAGGGATTTTCGGACCAGGTTGTCCGTGAAGGTCACGAGTCTCTTCGGTTCTCGGTGGAGATCCACTCTTAGTTCCAAATTTCATCTTAGGTAGCGCCGGTGAAGGTATCTTGTAGGGATTTTCAGACCAGGTTGTCCGTGAAGGTCACTGAGTCTCTTCGGTTCTCGGTGGAGATCCACTCTTAGTTCCATCTTCATCTTAGGTAGCGCCGTGAAGGTATCTTGTAGGGATTTTCGAACCGGGTTGTCCGTGAAGGTCACGAGTCTCTTCGGTTCTCGGTGGAGATCCCTCTTAGTTCCATTTCATCTTAGGTAGCGCCGTGAAGGTATCTTGTAGGGATTTTCGGACCAGGTTGTCCGTGAAGGTCACGAGTCTCTTCGGTTCTCGGTGGAGATCCCACTCTTAGTTCCAAATTTCATCTTAGGTAGCGCCGGTGAAGGTATCTTGTAGGGATTTTCAGACCAGGTTGTCCGTGAAGGTCACGAGTCTCTTCGGTTCTCGGTGGAGATCCACTCTTAGTTCCATCTTCATCTTAGGTAGCGCCGGTGAAGGTATCTTGTAGGGATTTTCGAACCGGGTTGTCCGTGAAGGTCACTGAGTCTCTTCGGTTCTCGGTGGAGATCCACTCTTAGTTCCATCTTCATCTTAGGTAGCGCCCGGTGAAGGTATCTTGTAGGGATTTTCGAACCGGGTTGTCCGTGAAGGTCACGAGTCTTTTCGATTCCTCTGACAAGGAATCTGTTGTTAAACCTCATCAGGAAATAGAACACATTCTTCCTTTCCCACCTCAATCAATCTTCATCGGTTCGGTCATTCTCCGGTCAAAAGAAGGCACCAAGGTTCGTCTTGGGGCATTTTATCGAAGCCTAAGAAGGGATAAAGCCAGCGCCTCACCGCAGCGTTGCGGTTTAGTCTTTCTCCGATTGAAGAAGACACGAGTTGATTACGGGGCATTTTATCCGAAGCCTAAGAAGGGATAAAGCCAGCGCCTCACCGCAGCGTTGCGGTTTAGTCTTTCTCCGATTGAAGAAGACACGAGTTGATTACGGGGCATTTTATCCGAAGCCTAAGAAGGGATAAAGCCAGCGCCTCACCGCAGCGTTGCGGTTTAGTCTTTTAGATTGAAGAAGACACGAGTTCGATTAAGGGTATTTTATCCGAAGCCTAAGAAGGGATAAAGCCAGCGCCTCACCGCAGCGTTGCGGTTTAGTCTTTCTCGATTGAAGAAGACACGAGTTGATTAAGGGTATTTTATCCGAAGCCTAAGAAGGGATAAAGCCAGCGCCTCACCGCAGCGTTGCGGTTTAGTCTTTTAGATTGAAGAAGACACGAGTTGATTAAGGGTATTTTATCCGAAGCCTAAGAAGGGACCGGTCTACGTGTAACGCAGCGTTCTTGGGTTAGTCTTCCCACAAAAGACGGCTTCACGTATTCAACATCGTAGCATTAAGTCTAAGAGAGTTTCATTCTTTTAGCACAACGTTGTGTGTAGAGCGGTTTAGATAATCGCATGCTAGCCCAACTCAAGCGGTAGTTGGTAAAGGCTCATCAAACCCGTTGAGGTCGGGGTTGGCCAATAACCTAAAGTCAGCGCCTCACCGCAGCGTTGCGGTTTAGTCTTTTCGATTGAAGAAGACACGAGTTCGATTAAGGGTATTTTATCCGAAGCCTAAGAAGGGATAAAGCCAGCGCCTCACCGCAGCGTTGCGGTTTAGTCTTTTAGATTGAAGAAGACACCGAGTTCGATTAAGGGTATTTTATCCGAAGCCTAAGAAGGGATAAAGCCAGCGCCTCACCGCGTTGCGGTTTAGTCTTTCTCCGATTGAAGAAGACACGAGTTCGATTAAGGGTATTTCGTCCGAAGCCTAAGAAGGGATAAAGCCAGCGCCTCACCGCAGCGTTGCGGTTTAGTCTTTTCGATTGAAGAAGACACGAGTTGATTAAGGGTATTTTATCCGAAGCCTAAGAAGGGATAAAGCCAGCGCCTCACCGCAGCGTTGCGGTTTAGTCTTTTAGATTGAAGAAGACACGAGTTGATTAAGGGTATTTTATCCGAAGCCTAAGAAGGGATAAAGCCAGCGCCTCACCGCAGCGTTGCGGGTTAGTCTTCCCACAAAAGGCGAAGCCTCGTATTCAACATCGTAGCATTAAGTCTAAGAGAGTTTCATTCTTTTAGCACAACGTTGTGTGTAGAGCGGTTTAGATAATCGCATGCTAGCCCAACTCAAGCGGTAGTTGGTAAAGGCTCATCAAACCCGTTGAGGGGTTGGCCAATAACCCTAAAGTCAGCGCCTCACCGCAGCGTTGCGGTTTAGTCTTTTCCGATTGAAGAAGACACCGAGTTCGATTCGGGGTATTTTATCCCGGCCTAAGAAGGGATAAAGCCAGCGCCTCACCGCAGCGTTGCGGTTTAGTCTTTTCCGATTGAAGAAGACACCGAGTTCGATTCGGGGTATTTTATCCCGGCCTAAGAAGGGATAAAGCCAGCGCCTCACCGCAGCGTTGCGGTTTAGTCTTTCTCCGATTGAAGAAGACACCGAGTTCGATTCGGGGTATTTTATCCCGGCCTAAGAAGGGATAAAGCCAGCGCCTCACCGCAGCGTTGCGGTTTAGTCTTTTCCGATTGAAGAAGACACCGAGTTCGATTCGGGGTATTTTATCCCGGCCTAAGAAGGGATAAAGCCAGCGCCTCACCGCAGCGTTGCGGGTGGTCTCTTGCCCGTAAAAAGTGCGAAGCCTATGTATTCGATATCATAGCAACAAGTCTAGAAGAGTTTCATTCTTTTAGCACAACGTTGTGTGTAGAGCGGTTTAGATAATCGCATGCTAGCCCAACTCAAGCGGTAGTTGGTAAAGGCTAATCAAACCCGTTGATGGCTGAGGGTTTGCCAAAAATCCTATAAGTATTATGGTTAATTATTTCTGACGAAGTAAAAGAATCATAATAAATAGTGAAAGGGATGGATCTTATTCATTTGAAGCAAATATAGAAGGAGCTACAATCGTCGATACAATTGATTCAAGCAAAGTTATGATAATACATCTAAATAAAAATCGTGAACGACCGCCAACAAAGAGAACGTAAAAGCCTCGCAAAGACATCGACTCCATTGGCGCAATCCGGTAATGTGAAGGAAGCAAGGTCGCCTTGGCGGCTAATTTTTCCTCTGGATCGCTCGAACCCGAGCCTTGGCTTCCTTCTCAAGTTCCTCTTGAGTTAGCGGCAATAGCGACCACATGTTCCGACGCATCGCCTCGAGGACTTGCTTCTCCGCGTTCGGTGACATCACGGACTCGGTGCACTCCGCGGCGTGAAATCCTTCAACGTCTTCTCCCCTTGAGCAGTCGATTCACATGCGTTCGACATGGGTGTGGTACAAGTTTATCTTCTGGCGCAAGCGTATTTGTCGCTCATATGAGTTCGAAAATATGATCTCTTGCTCGATATTTTCCTCTCGCTGGCAGCGTTCACGAGAAGCCTTGATCCGAGCTTGATGGCGAGTCGTATCACCTCATCGCATGATTCAAAAGGCTAAATCCTCCACACGGTATGCAAGAGTTAGCCCGACTAGTGAGCTTTGCTCTAGCGATTAACTAGGCGAGGGCCACCAACCGTGAATTTCCTCCAAGATACTCAATATGAATGGGCGAAGACCATAAAATTAAGCCCATCTAACCTCGATAATAGAGATCGCTTTGTTTCAAACTATTCTCCAACAAATGAAGGAGACCCATCAGGCCCCGGAGTCGAGCGGTTTTGGCGGGGCAATCTCGGCAATAGGTTGAATCCGTGGAAGTGGTCCGTCAAGATTAACACAGGGCCTCCACCGCCCTATACTCGAAGGGTGGAAATCACAGTTTCGGCCAGAAGTAAAGAGGCGGTGGAAGCGGATGATGGAAGCGATCCCTCAAACTCGCCATCCCAAATTATGATAGTAGGCTCGGGCTTGGCGGGTTTCTTCATCACGAGTGTTAGCCTACATTGCGGTTCGCTTCCTCGGTGGAAAAAGGCCTTCTCGGATGACCTTGAGAATCGAGACTTGACATTGGGAGCCGAAGTAGGCGAATAATCATCAGACATCCGCCTACCACAAGAGAATAAAGGGTTAACGGATCATTTAGGAAGAATATTTTCACAAAAATATTCTTAGGGATAACTTCGATCGTGCGGATTGCATCGGCGCCGATCAGCGTCGCTAATCCTACTCAACTAGGATTACGGTATAAACTGTTTCCCAATTTATCGAAGTTCCGGAAGAATATTTTCACAAAAATATTCTTAGGGATAACTTCGATCGTGCGGATTGCATCGGCGCCGATCAGCGTCGCTAATCCTACTCCAACTAGGATTACGGTATAAACTGTTTCCCAATTTATCGAAGTTCCGGAAGAATATTTTCACAAAAATATTCTTAGGGATAACTTCGATCGTGCGGATTGCATCGGCGCCGATCAGCGTCGCTAATCCTACTCCAACTAGGATTACGGTATAAACTGTTTCCCAATTTATCGAAGTTCCGGAAGAATATTTTCACAAAAATATTCTTAGGGATAACTTCGATCGTGCGGATTGCATCGGCGCCGATCAGCGTCGCTAATCCTACTCCAACTAGGATTACGGTATAAACTGTTTCCCAATTTATCGAAGTTCCGGAAGAATATTTTCACAAAAATATTCTTAGGGATAACTTCGATCGTGCGGATTGCATCGGCGCCGATCAGCGTCGCTAATCCTACTCCAACTAGGATTACGGTATAAACTGTTTCCCAATTTATCGAAGTTCCGGAAGAATATTTTCACAAAAATATTCTTAGGGATAACTTCGATCGTGCGGATTGCATCGGCGCCGATCAGCGTCGCTAATCCTACTCCAACTAGGATTACGGTATAAACTGTTTCCCAATTTATCGAAGTTCCGGAAGAATATTTTCACAAAAATATTCTTAGGGATAACTTCGATCGTGCGGATTGCATCGGCGCCGATCAGCGTCGCTAATCCTACTCAACTAGGATTACGGTATAAACTGTTTCCCAATTTATCGAAGTTCCGGAAGAATATTTTCACAAAAATATTCTTAGGGATAACTTCGATCGTGCGGATTGCATCGGCGCCGATCAGCGTCGCTAATCCTACTCAACTAGGATTACGGTATAAACTGTTTCCCAATTTATCGAAGTTCCGGAAGAATATTTTCACAAAAATATTCTTAGGGATAACTTCGATCGTGCGGATTGCATCGGCGCCGATCAGCGTCGCTAATCCTACTCCAACTAGGATTACGGTATAAACTGTTTCCTAATTTATCGAGAAGTTCGGAAGAATATTTTCACAAAAATATTCTTAGGGATAACTTCGATCGTGCGGATTGCATCGGCGCCGATCAGCGTCGCTAATCCTACTCCAACTAGGATTACGGTATAAACTGTTTCCCAATTTATCGAAGTTCCGGAAGAATATTTTCACAAAAATATTCTTAGGGATAACTTCGATCGTGCGGATTGCATCGGCGCCGATCAGCGTCGCTAATCCTACTCCAACTAGGATTACGGTATAAACTGTTTCCCAATTTATCGAAGTTCCGGAAGAATATTTTCACAAAAATATTCTTAGGGATAACTTCGATCGTGCGGATTGCATCGGCGCCGATCAGCGTCGCTAATCCTACTCAACTAGGATTACGGTATAAACTGTTTCCCAATTTATCGAAGTTCCGGAAGAATATTTTCACAAAAATATTCTTAGGGATAACTTCGATCGTGCGGATTGCATCGGCGCCGATCAGCGTCGCTAATCCTACTCCAACTAGGATTACGGTATAAGCTGTTTCCTAATTTATCGAGAAGTTCGGAAGAATATTCTCACAAGAAATATTTTTAGGGATAACTTCGATCGTGCGGATTGCATCGGCGCCGATCAGCGTCGCTAATCCTACTCAACTAGGATTACGGTATAAACTGTTTCCCAATTTATCGAAGTTCCGGAAGAATATTTTCACAAAAATATTCTTAGGGATAACTTCGATCGTGCGGATTGCATCGGCGCCGATCAGCGTCGCTAATCCTACTCCAACTAGGATTACGGTATAAACTGTTTCCCAATTTATCGAAGTTCCGGAAGAATATTTTCACAAAAATATTCTTAGGGATAACTTCGATCGTGCGGATTGCATCGGCGCCGATCAGCGTCGCTAATCCTACTCCAACTAGGATTACGGTATAAACTGTTTCCCAATTTATCGAAGTTCCGGAAGAATATTTTCACAAAAATATTCTTAGGGATAACTTCGATCGTGCGGATTGCATCGGCGCCGATCAGCGTCGCTAATCCTACTCCAACTAGGATTACGGTATAAACTGTTTCCCAATTTATCGAAGTTCCGGAAGAATATTTTCACAAAAATATTCTTAGGGATAACTTCGATCGTGCGGATTGCATCGGCGCCGATCAGCGTCGCTAATCCTACTCCAACTAGGATTACGGTATAAACTGTTTCCCAATTTATCGAAGTTCCGGAAGAATATTTTCACAAAAATATTCTTAGGGATAACTTCGATCGTGCGGATTGCATCGGCGCCGATCAGCGTCGCTAATCCTACTCCAACTAGGATTACGGTATAAACTGTTTCCCAATTTATCGAAGTTCCGGAAGAATATTTTCACAAAAATATTCTTAGGGATAACTTCGATCGTGCGGATTGCATCGGCGCCGATCAGCGTCGCTAATCCTACTCCAACTAGGATTACGGTATAAACTGTTTCCCAATTTATCGAAGTTCCGGAAGAATATTTTCACAAAAATATTCTTAGGGATAACTTCGATCGTGCGGATTGCATCGGCGCCGATCAGCGTCGCTAATCCTACTCCAACTAGGATTACGGTATAAACTGTTTCCCAATTTATCGAAGTTCCGGAAGAATATTTTCACAAAAATATTCTTAGGGATAACTTCGATCGTGCGGATTGCATCGGCGCCGATCAGCGTCGCTAATCCTACTCCAACTAGGATTACGGTATAAACTGTTTCCTAATTTATCGAGAAGTTCGGAAGAATATTCTCACAAGAAATATTCTTAGGGATAACTTCGATCGTCGCGGATTGCATCGGCCGATCAGCGTCGCCTAATCCTACTCCAACTAGGATTACAGTATAAACTGTTTCCCAATTTATCGAGAAGTTCGGAAGAATATTCTCACAAGAAATATTCTTAGGGATAACTTCGATCGTCGCGGATTGCATCGGCCGATCAGCGTCGCTAATCCTACTCCAACTAGGATTACAGTATAAAGCTGTTTCCTAATTTATCGAAGTTCGGAAGAATATTCTCACAAGAAATATTCTTAGGGATAACTTCGATCGTGCGGATTGCATCGGCCGATCAGCGTCGCCTAATCCTACTCCAACTAGGATTACAGTATAAGCTGTTTCCTAATTTATCGAAGTTCGGAAGAATATTCTCACAAGAAATATTCTTAGGGATAACTTCGATCGTCGCGGATTGCATCGGCCGATCAGCGTCGCTAATCCTACTCAACTAGGATTACAGTATAAGCTGTTTCCTAATTTATCGAGAAGTTCGGAAGAATATTCTCACAAGAAATATTCTTAGGGATAACTTCGATCGTCGCGGATTGCATCGGCCGATCAGCGTCGCCTAATCCTACTCCAACTAGGATTACAGTATAAGCTGTTTCCTAATTTATCGAGAAGTTCGGAAGAATATTCTCACAAGAAATATTCTTAGGGATAACTTCGATCGTCGCGGATTGCATCGGCCGATCAGCGTCGCCTAATCCTACTCCAACTAGGATTACAGTATAAAGCTGTTTCCTAATTTATCGAGAAGTTCAGGAAGAATATTCTCACAAGAAATATTTTTAGGGATAACTTCGATCGTCGCGGATTGCATCGGCGCCGATCAGCGTCGCCTAATCCTACTCAACTAGGATTACAGTATAAAGCTGTTTCCTAATTTATCGAAGTTCAGGAAGAATATTCTCACAAGAAATATTTTTAGGGATAACTTCGATCGTCGCGGATTGCATCGGCGCCGATCAGCGTCGCCTAATCCTACTCAACTAGGATTACAGTATAAAGCTGTTTCCTAATTTATCGAAGTTCAGGAAGAATATTCTCACAGAAATATTCTTAGGGATAACTTCGATCGTCGCGGATTGCATCGGCGCCGATCAGCGTCGCCTAATCCTACTCAACTAGGATTACAGTATAAACTGTTTCCCAATTTATCGAGAAGTTCGGAAGAATATTTTCACAAAAATATTCTTAGGGATAACTTCGATCGTCGGATTGCATCGGCCGATCAGCGTCGCCTAATCCTACTCAACTAGGATTACGGTATAAAGCTGTTTCCCAATTTATCGAGAAGTTCGGAAGAATATTTTCACAAAAATATTCTTAGGGATAACTTCGATCGTCGCGGATTGCATCGGCGCCGATCAGCGTCGCCTAATCCTACTCCAACTAGGATTACAGTATAAACTGTTTCCCAATTTATCGAGAAGTTCGGAAGAATATTTTCACAAAAATATTCTTAGGGATAACTTCGATCGTCGGATTGCATCGGCGCCGATCAGCGTCGCTAATCCTACTCCACTAGGATTACGGTATAAAGCTGTTTCCCAATTTATCGAGAAGTTCCGGAAGAATATTTTCACAAAAATATTCTTAGGGATAACTCGATCGCGGATTGCATCGGCGCCGATCAGCAGCGTCGCCTAATCCTACTCAACTAGGATTACGGTATAAACTGTTTCCCAATTTATCGAAGTTCGGAAGAATATTTTCACAAAAATATTCTTAGGGATAACTTCGATCGTGCGGATTGCATCGGCCCGATCAGCGTCGCCTAATCCTACTCCAACTAGGATTACAGTATAAAGCTGTTTCCCAATTTATCGAGAAGTTCGGAAGAATATTTTCACAAAAATATTCTTAGGGATAACTTCGATCGTCGCGGATGCATCGGCCGATCAGCGTCGCCTAATCCTACTCCACTAGGATTACGGTATAAAGCTGTTTCCCAATTTATCGAGAAGTTCAGGAAGAATATTTTCACAAAAATATTCTTAGGGATAACTTCGATCGTCGCGGATTGCATCGGCGCCGATCAGCAGCGTCGCCTAATCCTACTCAACTAGGATTACAGTATAAACTGTTTCCCAATTTATCGAAGTTCCGGAAGAATATTTTCACAAAAATATTCTTAGGGATAACTTCGATCGTCGCGGATTGCATCGGCGCCGATCAGCGTCGCTAATCCTACTCAACTAGGATTACGGTATAAACTGTTTCCCAATTTATCGAGAAGTTCGGAAGAATATTTTCACAAAAATATTCTTAGGGATAACTTCGATCGTCGGATTGCATCGGCGCCGATCAGCGCGTCGCCTAATCCTACTCAACTAGGATTACGGTATAAAGCTGTTTCCCAATTTATCGAGAAGTTCGGAAGAATATTTTCACAAAAATATTCTTAGGGATAACTTCGATCGTCGCGGATTGCATCGGCGCCGATCAGCAGCGTCGCCTAATCCTACTCCACTAGGATTACGGTATAAAGCTGTTTCCCAATTTATCGAAGTTCCGGAAGAATATTTTCACAAAAATATTCTTAGGGATAACTTCGATCGTCGCGGATTGCATCGGCCGATCAGCGTCGCTAATCCTACTCAACTAGGATTACAGTATAAACTGTTTCCCAATTTATCGAGAAGTTCGGAAGAATATTTTCACAAAAATATTCTTAGGGATAACTTCGATCGTCGCGGATTGCATCGGCGCCGATCAGCAGCGTCGCCTAATCCTACTCCAACTAGGATTACAGTATAAAGCTGTTTCCTAATTTATCGAGAAGTTCGGAAGAATATTTTCACAAAAATATTCTTAGGGATAACTTCGATCGTCGCGGATTGCATCGGCGCCGATCAGCAGCGTCGCTAATCCTACTCCAACTAGGATTACGGTATAAAGCTGTTTCCAAAATTTCAACGAGGAGTTCCCGGAGAATAAACCCATATTCTTAAGGATAACTCGGTAACCCTTAATTTCCTCCCACCATAATCTCCAAGAGAGGAATAATCTGACGAGGAGTGAAGGTCATGTTGACATCGGATAATCATATCCTCCCGCTGTAGTTAAACCAACAACACACGTCATGATGGAGGAATTAGCCGAGCGAAGGTTATGAAGTTCCATGTATTCGACACAGCCAACGTGTCGCCAACAAGGAGTTCGCCGACATACGGAGAAGTCCAAAAATCTGATGGTTAGTCAAACAAAGACCAACCGACACGAGTTACAAACAAAACTCACCCACCAGCTTCGAGTCAAGATAACAAGCGGTCGGACAATAAATGCAAAGACCGGATCTTATCAGAATCCTACAAAGAACTGGATGATCCGAAAGAATCGAAGATTTGAAGCTATCTTTTGGGACCCTCGGTAGGCCGGGAACCATCATGTCCAAAGCATCGGACTCATCAAGAATCGAGGCGAGGCGCTTTGGAGGGGTATCTGTAGGCATAAAAATTGCTTATCGGTGCGAGCGAAACTTCGTGACGGTGGGTTGACAACCGACGATCCATTCGACAAACCGACGCGTGAAAAGCATCCGCGCAAAAGCGGCGTAGAAGCGAGTCGGCGAGCACATGAAGTGAGTCGGCAAGACGTCTGAGCCAATGAAGCGGCGTCGAAGTTGATTAAACTCAAACGCCGATGAGACGGAATCAACCATACTTAGTCCGTCAATGCAAAGCGAACTGTTTGAGCTCGAAAGTTGATCGGCACGGACTCAAACACAACGGCAACATCAGGGGCAAAACCAAGCCCGGAAGACCAAAAGAATCGGCGGAGAAAGCGGAGAAGCGGCATAAAACGGAGCCGCCAAGGCGGCCCGGAAATAAACCGGCCAAAGTGGCCAAGGTGGCTCGGCCACTTTGGTAGAGCCACCTCGGCCAACTGGCAGTGCCAACCAAAGTGGTAGGGTGCCTCGGCCAAGTGGCGGTGGCTCGACCACCATGGCCGAACACCTCATTAACACTGGCCGAGTGGCTCGACAAGTGGCCGAGCCACCAAGGTGGCCGGGCACCCCCCCCTTCCATTGTATAAATAGGGGGGGTGTCATCTTCGAGAGGCACTTCGGACAGGGATTTTTGGAGGGGCGGTCGGATTTTTGGGAATTTGGCTTGGATTTGTGAGACTTCGAAGAGCCCTCGCAGATCTGCCTTACGGTTCCGAGCAGTGACTCAAGTCCGATCGGCGTCATATCTACGAGTGGAAGGTAATCAATTCGGTCGAACTCTGAGATACCCTCTAGGTTAAGCTTCGTCTTAATCTCGGGGATAGCTGTGATTTCTCCTAGTAGATCTCACCCGCTCGGCGATCCTCTCCTTCGTGAGTGTGATCCCCTCGGTAACCGTTTCCTTCGTGAAACGAGCCCCTTTACATCTGTAGTTCAGGCAGGGTCTCTACGGATCGGGATTGCGGTGGTCCACGGACACAATAAGTCCCGACGGGCAAAGAACCCATAGCGAGGATCCGATATAGAGAGATCCTCGCGTTTGTTCAAAAGGATAAAAGTTGTAATCTTTTTGATTTTCATTGTAAGCCTTAAAATAAAAGGCGATATTTCTCTTTGAATTTGTTTCAGGCGACTGAAGTTTGTAAGCAAGTTCAAATCAATGACAATCATCCCAACTTTTACCGCGAACAAAATCATCCATACAATAAACTTGTATATTTAATACCAATACGAATATTATTCAAATGAAAAATAATTTTTATAATTGCTTGGTAATTTAGTTTGGCGATGATAAAATTAATATTCCTTCTACACCCTTGCCATATTATGAATCTATTTTCTTTCAAAATTTTCAATATTTTAAATTATGCTATTAGAAAAAGTATATTCTTTCCAAAAAAAATTACCCTAAATGTTTATAAACTCATAGAAGGTTGTTGATGTATATAATCACAGTCACTAACCTCGAGCGAGTTTAGTTCTTAAGAGAGCGGAGTCCGCTTTCCCTCCTAAAGCCAGCCGACTCCGACCAAAGGGTTGCTTACAACAAAAGAAGGACCTGCGGAAGAGGCGGAGTTGGGATCTCCGGTGGTTCCTCCGACGGTCAAGTTAGCGAAGTGGGAGGTAGTTTAATGGAGCGAGAATTCACACTGAGAAGATTGCTTACCTTGTTAGCTGTTCACGTTTCTCTTTTATAGGTAGGGTTAAGGGGGTATTTCCGTCTTTCCATTAGTTTGGGAACCACCGGTGAGTCAGCCCTCCCCCCTCCACGTGTGAGCCGAGGATTGGCTGAACATCCCTCCGCCTGCTAGAGTGGCTGGCCTTTACAGGTGTCAAGTTGGGAGTAATTTGAGGGTTGGTGTGGTCTATTCGCCATTAATGGGATGGGATTGGCGGCGCCTGTAGCTGCATGGGTCCGAGGTGTCTTAAATACTGTGAGAGATAGGGGAATTAAGGGGCTGTCAGTGCATTTAATGTGATGTTGATGGGCTCGAGTACTGTGTGGCCGTCGTTTGAGTGGAGAGAATCACGCAGGGTGAGAGAGGGGAGTTGAGGCCGGGTGGCCGACTCGCACGACCTCTTAGGGCGTCCCTTGGGATGATTTCTGAGGGGGACGATTGGGAGCGCCTTATGCGTCGTCCTAGAGGACGAGTGGTCGAAGGGTAGGCTGGATTTGTTCCACATTGTTTGGAGAAGTCGCCTTGTAGGAAGGGATCGAACAGCGGCGGTCGAGGGACGACCGACACCGCCTTTCGCCGTCGAGAGAATCACGATGGGTCGATCCGACCGCCCTTCGCTCGGTCATGGCGATAGTCGCTGATGGACCGGGCCGGCCTGCATACGTGCCTGGCTTGGTTGAGCGTGGAGGTCCTTGTCGGTCCTCATTGGTAAACAAGCGTTAGTCGGATCGGCCTTCGGCTTTTCTCTTTAATCACTGATTAGTGGTTATGACCATAACAAAGGTTAAGAACGAAAGTGAACTTTTATGATATACTAGTATAATGCACGTGCTTTGCACATGAACGTACATGTTTTAAGTTTTGAATTTTTATCGAATAGTGAAACTATGTGTTAATAAATAAAATTGTATACTAAGATTTCTTAAAAGAAATGTATGAGTTAATTATTATTGTGTAGTTATTGTAATTGAATATTTTTCTTATAATGATCGCCCAGTGCTAACCTTTTTAAATAAGTCCCTAAATCTAAAATTGTCCTTAAATAAAACTGCCAATTCTATAAGTTCTCTTAAATATGTCCCTCCAATTTAAAAGTTGTTAACTTAACTTTAAATTAACTAAACTGTATTAATCTTGCTAGTTTTTTCTCGATGTTCCTAGATAGTTACACTTAATACACGTAACATATTGCAATAGTTACTTCTCATTATAATTATTTAATAGGGTAAATTACACTAAATCCTTATGAACTTTCAGCCCTATAAACTTTCAAAATCACACTAAACCCCTAATAACTTTTCGTTTCAAAGAAAACCCTCAATAACTTTATGAATTTTGGATAACCCTTATAAATTAGAACCAGAAAAATGACATTTTTAAAGTTATTGGGGTTTGGTGTAATTTATCTAAAAGATATTGGGGCTTTCTATGAAAGTTATAGGCCTTTAGTGTGATTTCAAGTTTATAGGGTCTATTTATGCAAACTACTAAAAGTTCATGGTATATTGCAATTTACCTTATTTAATATTATAATTTTAGGTCAAGTAATACTATTAAAAGAATTATACTATCTATATACTATAAAATATTTATCTAATTTAATTTTTAATTATGCTCTTAAATAATTTTGTACTATAAATATTTTATAAATTTTATTATACTATCATTAACAATTAATTGTACTATTATTAATATTAAAATAATTTTGTTGTAAAAGTTAGTTTTCAATCATTACCAGTATAGATTATTCAGTATCATGTAATAATCTTTGAGAAAATACTCTCAAAATAATATTAAATTATTTATTAAATTTATTTAATAATATAATACTAAATAAATAGTGTAATTCATAATTTATGTGATATTATTAAAATAATTATGCTATTTATGTGATTAAATATTTATTCTATTTATTTTATTGCTCATTGAATTATAGTATAATTCTTAATAGTATTTAGTAATATATTATTCTATTTATAATATTATTTTAATTATTTTATTATAAGTCATAAATAATTATTATAATAATTTAATTGGTTACTACTAATAATTGTGTACACTTTTTTATAAATTATTTTATTTTATTATTTTTAAAAATTAATAGTTATAATATTATTGATAATTAAAATTATTTAGGAAGGTGAGGAGGTGCATAATTAATAAGAGGTTATATTTATTTAATGAAAAATTAATTACGATAATGGCATAATTAGAATTTATTAAAATTTGAGAGGGCAAAAAGGAAATTAAAAGGTTTAACACCTCAATCCTCTTTTATGGTAGTAAGTATATCTGTTACTATATGTATATCTTAAGGCAAAACCCTCCTCCTCAAAACCTCTAAGAGATTGACACGTCGGCATCTTTCTTCTCTAATTTAATTGTCACTGTCTTTAATCTCATCCATCCATCTCCTTAATAATTTTAAATCCCACAAAATTATTGGCCATAAATACTAATAATAATAATTGTAACAACGAAATCTATGGAGAATCATATTCCATAACAATCTCCACAATCTTCGTTGCTTAACAATCTAAAAATCTCTCTTATTTTTCTTGCTATTATTTGAATTTTTTCCAATTTCCTTTTACATATTTGATAATATCTATGAAAATATTTCTTTATCAGATTTTTATCCCGATTTCGTTCCATAAATATATAAGATAAATTTGAATTCAAACTAAAAGAGGAAAATATAAATATTTGGTAATTTCATTTTTGGTAATATTTTTTCGGCTATAGATGAATCTTATTTAACATCTACTTAATCTCTTCACGCAGGAAATTGCAATATACAAAAGTTGGATTTTGGTGATAATTTTATTGAAATTATTCAAGTTTGTTTGCGTGATTATTTATTTTCTTTGATTTTTAACTATTTTTAAAGTTATATTGGATTTAAATATGGTTATCTGAATAAACAACCTCAATTCAAGATCAAAGATTTTTGAATTCCAGGTAATGTTTTGAAATTGCGTTGATTATACTGAAATTTATTTTCAAAGTTCTATTTGATTTCAACTATGGTTATCTGAATAAATAGGCTCTAATTGGAGATCAAAGAGACAGTGAGATAGTGAATTACATAGGTACATTTTACAATTTTATTTTATTATTGTACTGTAATTTTGTTTGATTTTTTTTCAATTGAGATTCTTAATTTGAACTTATATTGAAAGTATCATTCTCTTTAACTTTGTTTTGACTATTTTTAAATTTGAGTGAAATTAATCTGGATGTGTCACATGAATTTTTCTTTGCTTTTGGTTTTAGATAACTTTTAAAATTTATTTACATTAAAACTATTATTATCTAATTAAACCGTCGAATTTTCAAGTACTGTATTCATTGGTTATTTTATATTTTATGTATTTTTAGTTTAAATCTTTTCAATTGTTGATTGCTGATTTATAAAACTTAAAACTGGCTTATTGAAAAAATTATTTTATATTTTATATTTTTCTATATTTTCTAGTTATATTTTCAGTTTAAATCTTTTTAATTATTTCTACCTAATTTTTAAAACCTTAAAATATAAATCGGGCATGATTAACTTGTGTTCTGATTACGAACTTGATTCAAAAGCTATAGTTTGAAAATAGAATAGATGGAGTAACTAAATATTATTATACCAAAAAGTTTAAGATTTGGGGTATCAAGTTGTTAAAATAAAGCTTCAGTGTTAAAGTTAAAAAGACAACTTTTGGGGTGTTAAAGTGCAACTATTTATTTTTGTACTCAATTGTTATATTTATTATTTTTACAAAGTATATAAAACATATCATTAGTAGAATTAATAAGTACAGTGTAAATATTTTGACAGCATTAGTATTGTAGTGATTTGTTAACTTTGAGAGGAAATTCAAATTAAATGAAGATTTATAATTTAGAACATCACATAAATATACTAAATAACCAAATTTAAACTGCTAAATAACAAATTTGATTTCTTACTATAAAAATTGTTG
Organism: Asparagus setaceus; assembly: GCA_012295165.1. Lineage (NCBI taxonomy): Eukaryota > Viridiplantae > Streptophyta > Magnoliopsida > Asparagales > Asparagaceae > Asparagus > Asparagus setaceus. Next base: position 14,524,495 of record CM022709.1, read on the forward strand.
AAAAATAATAATTAGAGATTATTTTTAAAATTTTTCCTATTTAGTTTTGAAATTATAGCATATTTACAAGTTACTTTATTTTGAAATTTTTGAATTTTTAAAACGAAGGAGGAAATGTATATTTGGATATAACTAATAACAGTATTTATTAATTTTATCTTTATAAGGAAATGGTATCTTTATATAAGGAAAAATTATTAATTAACTAATATCTTATTAACTAAAATTCTTAAAGATATCTTTTCCAAAATTTTTATCTTTAAATATACGAAAATTAAGTACCAAAATATATATACGGAAAATCTTATCTTTATATATGGAAAATATTAGTAATTTTATATGAAAAATATTATTAACTGTAGAAATTAACTGCTGAAATATCTTAGTAAGTCTTTATATATAATTAAAAGAAAAATATTATTAACTGTAGAAATTAACTGCTGAAATATCTTAGTAAGTCTTTATATATACGTAAAATATTATCTTCATATATGGAAAGTATTATAAATTTTATAAAAAATATTATTAACTAATATCTTATTGACTAAAATTCTTGAAGATATCCATTCCAAAAATTTTATCTTTAAATATACAGAAATTAGTTACAAAAATATCTTAGAATATCTTTACATACATAAAATCTTTTTTCTATGGCTTTGGCATCGATGGGAATCGAACCTAGCACCCCCAGGGAGCGACACTTTGTCATGTGACCTCTTGGGCATACAGAAAATCTTATCTTTATATATGGAAAATATTACTACTTTCATACAAAAATATTATAACTATAGTAATTAACTAACGATATATCTTAGTACATCTTTATATATATGAAAAATATTATCTTCATATATGGAAAGTATTATAAATTTTATAAAAAATATTATTAGCTAATATCTTATTGACTAAAATTCTTGAAGATATCCATTCCAAAAATTTTATCTTTAAATATACGGAAATATCTCCTATATCTTTATATATACTAAAAATATTATCTTTATATATGGAAAATATTATTAACTTTATACGAAAATTATTATTAATTAATATCTTATTAGCTAAAATTCTTATTAACTAATATCTTATGGAGATCTTTGACAAACTTGAGCGACATGTTGCAAATATCATCCAGCCATCCATCGAAATCTAAATCATTTTAAGGGTGACACATGGAAAACCTCATCAATTAAAAAATTTAAATGAAGATTTAGAATTTAGAAAATCACATAAATATTCTAAATAACCAATTTTAACTAATAAATAACAAATTTAGATTTCTCACTATAAAAAATGTTGAATGATGATAAGTACCAGATTATTTTTAAAATCAAGGTATCGAAACAGGAGGTATGAGATGAAATTAGAAGGGGATAAAATAGTATATGATAGGTTTTGGAAGAGATAAGTGCATTTTCAGTGTAATTTTTAAAATTAGATAACGAAACATGGAGTTTTGACCGTGCTTAGCACGAGATAAAATACTAGTATAGATTAATGTAAAAAGCACTCAAGAAGCACCCCAGATGAAAATAATTGAACAATTAAAGAAGTGTACACAAATATGATTAATACATTTATCGGATGATAGTTTCAACCATAACAAACTCTTATTGCATCTATAAATCTCCTCATTTCAGTTCTTGAATAGTTAGTATAAAATCACAATGTAGAGGATAGATATCTCAATATTCAATAATATTAATCATATCGATTATAATTTTTCACAAAAATTTCACGTTAAATCCTATGTTTAAGTTTTGAAATAAACATGAACAACTATATACATTAGGACAAATATAAGTAAATAAGTACTCAAATAAATTAACTAAATACAATAAGCAATTGAATATAGTTAATCATGTATCAAAATATTAATTGGATGTTCAAAGTAAAATAAAGAAGCTCCACTCTAAATAGAAAGAGCGAAAAAGAAAAGAAATCATAATACAATTTCTCATGATGTTTTTTCCACATGCAAATGAAAAAGAACACAATCCCTAGTTAAGACTTTTCTTAAAGATGACGATTAAGGATAAAATGTTAAACAAACACCTCTAGCCATTGGGAATTTTTGCCTGGACCCACACGTGAAATTAGTGGGATTATTGAATGATTGTGGATATATTGGACAAATATTCGAACTCTTCTAAAAATAACACATACACCAATTTATGCTCAATATTTTATTATACAATTCATAGGGTTACCTTTTTTTTTATTTGGTTTGACGAGGTAACTTCCCCATGATCCTTTGGACCATGGATATCAAACCCTCGGGCGTGGCTAAGGGGCACTCCCAGTGCACGGCCTCGGGTATTCCAGGAATTAAATTCCTATGGATGCGTGGCTAAGGGGCACTCCAACACACGACCTCGGATATTCCAGGAATTAAATTCCTATGGATGCGTGGCTAAGGGGCACTCCAACACACGACCTCGGATATTCCAGGAATTAAATTCCCGTGGATGCTCTCTAAAAGAGTTGAACTTGAGACCTTGGAGTAGTACTCACAGGCAGTTTACCAACTCGGCTAGACCTTCTTGGGTACAATTCATAGGGTTACTACTTCAAAAATTGGTGGGATTAAGTTACTCAAGTTGTGAGAGAGAATATTAATGTTATATTTTTATTAGAGAGAGAGAGAGAGAGAGAGAGAGAGAGAGAGAGGCCAGAATTCATTGAAGTCCGTAAAATAATGAATTTTTGAGCCTTTGTATTTTGTTAGTTATTAGATTTAATTAGGATTAGAATAAATATGAAAAGCTTTAGGGGTAAAATTATCCAAAGAAAGTTTTACTCAAACTCCCACATTTAAAGGGAGTATAGTCTCGATTTTTACTCTTTTTTTCAAATTTAATTATACATATGCATATTTTTTCTCGCAATTTTGAGGAGTTGAGGTACTATCCTCTTAAATGGATAATAGACTTTGTACACCCAACTTTATAGTCGTTGGATTATCTTGATGGATCAAAATCAGATCTGGTGAGGTTGCAGAGACTTATCGTGGGAGGTAATCTAGTAAAAACATGAAGAAAGGAAAATTAATGCCTAAATCTCAGCCTTCTCCTCATCTGGCCGACTGAACGCCGTGTGAACTACTCCCTCTCCTCTGGTCGTGAGCCCTAGCATTCTTCCTCCCCATTGAATGGCTACAGGTTGCTAACCGATGACATTATTGCATGATTGGATCTGCACGTTAATATTTTTAGAAAGGAATAACACATTAGAGAATGATAGTCTCTATTCTAAGCTCATTTCGGAAGCATTGATTTGAAATATAAGAGTGCCTTGGTTCTAGCTAGTAATTGTAATCAATCAGAAATTTTGATTTAATGCCATGATTCATGAAAATCGATGTGATAGGTTAGGGTGCTGGCGGCCATGGAGAGGGGATTCTGGTCGAGTGGAAGAGGGGAGTCCGATAGAGAGGAATAGGGGTGGAAACGAACCGAATCGAATCAAATACCATGGTATTCATATTCGTATTCGGTTAATTTTCACGAATTCGAACTCGAACTCGAATTCGTGTCGAATAGGGAAGGGATGTTCAAATTTGGTTCGTTAATTAGACGAATATTTATCAAATGTTCATGAATATCTCAATAGCACACTTGTTAAGTCACAAGATCCTCAACCATGAGGTGTTGACTTCAAACTCTATGTTTGAAGTCTCTTCTTATTTATTTTCTATAATGTTTTACTTAATTGTTATTATGATATTTCAATATATAACAATTATTATAGTGTACGCTTATAAATTATTAATATAATACTTATAAATAGCAATATTTATAAAATTATGCACACTTAAAAGATAACACAATATAATAATCTAGAAGTAGAAAAACATAAACGAATATTTAAAAATCAAACGAATCGAATATACCTCTGGTCAAATTCTATTCGTTTATGCACCAAATACCAAAAAATATTCATTTATTATTAAATGAACTACCGAATCGAATATGACCGATTATCTGGACGAATAATAACCGAACTGTTTATTAATTATTTGGTTTATTTCCACCCCTAGAGAGGATAAGGGGATTCGACAAAAAGGTGAACGCGAAGATGGTGCACAGAGAGAATGAATGCCAGCAATGAGAGAAGAAGATGAGAGAGTGTGCAGCTCTTTTTCCTTCCTTTCTGAATCAAGAGAGATAAGATGAGGACGAAGGGCAGCAAGAAATGTTCAGTGACTCTACTACTTTGTTTTCCATTATTTAACATATTGTCAGCTAAGCAACTTATATTTTATACAAGTCTCTTATTTCAACAACTCATCAAACTATAACATGAATAAGAATATCTGGCATTGTAAACTAATATTGGTAGATTAATGCCTTGCCCTCTCCTGTATCAATCATCAACACGCAGTATATATAGAATAAAATAGATATTAGTTATATCAATTTTAAATGCTAAACATAGACTAAACTTGTGGCCACATATATGATGATAATTCTCTCCGCATAAAGAGCATCGTGTCCAAGCATCATATTTCCATGCCACATGTATGATGATAATTCTCTTCCTTGATTAAAAAAAAACTACAAATAAAAAGAAATTATAGAAAACTATTAACATGCAATCTCAGAATAAAAGAAATCTATTAATCAAAATTAAGTGACAAATCTTGTGAATTAATCAATTCATAACAAAGTGTGGATGAGTTGAGCGGAGTGCCGAATTGGGAGATAAGTTGGGTTTGACACTTGAGGCCGCGGTGGAGTTGGAGTGTTCTGTTTGCAACAATGGGTTGAGAAAATGCTGGCAAAGGTCTGACAATTTAGTGGATAGTAGCTCAACTCCTATTTTGAGGTTTTATATGTGTTTTTCGTTTTATTTTGAGCTTAATGAATTATTTGAGTTGATCTAGGATTAAGTTTTGTGTAACCTTATTTGTTTATTTGTTAATATAGTTGTTTCTTTTTCAAATTAGTATTTATATCTGTGATGATATGATTCTATATCGTATTGTCAACCTCATTGTTTTCTTTACCAAACTCAGATGATGGATTGAAATTATTCAACTTGATACACACATGGAAACAATATAGCAGGTAAGTCTAGAACTTGGATAACATTTATATGAAGTTAAAATCTGGATTGAGTTAACCATGGCTCATAAATATGTTTGCATTTTGGTGCCTTGCATGAGCATATGTATTTAACATTCTTTTAACATTTATATGATCTAGGATTAAGCTTTGGAGGAAAAGATAATTCTTTTATAGTGAGAATTATATACCACGTTGAATTTTTTTAATTAATTTTTTAAAGTAAGAATTTTTTTAATTATTATTCTTATTCTTTGTAAGACACATGTGGAGATTGTTTCGCCCTTCCTTGATCAGTGTAACACATTTTAAGAATTTTGCTCCTGTATATAAGAAATATGTTGAATATCTAGAGTTTCCTAAGAAATATGTTCAATATTAAGAGTTTTCTAAGAATTTTGCTCTGTATATAAGAAATATGCTTAATATTAAGAGTTTTCTAAGAAACAATATCGAATAATTTTGTGGAGAAGAATAGTTTTAATGAAAAATTTTCAACTTCTAGTGATTTTGCAATTTGGTGATTAATTTTTTTATGTATTAGGAAAAAGCTAGAGCCTCTTGAAGCATACATGCTTGCTTTTCTATTGACTGAAGTCCCGTTCAAGGATTTGATGTCTAGGAATTAAAATCCTTTCTAAGGAAGTGTATTGGAATTGTGCACGACAACACTATTGTTACCCTTTGCCAAAATCAATAGAGCTTTTGGGTTGGCTTGAAAAGTGGCATAACTGGTTGATTTGATCAAATATTCAAAAATTGTCATCGGTTTTCAGCACTTAAAGATGTGTTCATTCTTGAGAAAAAAAATTTATGCAACCCTCAAAACACTCTCTCTTTCTATAATTCTCTTTGCAGAATGCAACGTTGCTGGTAACTAAAGTGTACAAGGATGCTCATCAGGAGAGTGTAAAGGTAATATCATTTTTTTTCAATCCTTTGTTTTTATCTCCATAATTTGTTTAAAATTGAGATATCAAATCTATTTTACCACAGGCTGTGAAAGAGAAAATGAAAAATCTTACCCAGAGCATCAGAATGCCACCATGCATGAGCTAAGGACTCAAGTAATGAGGATTTCATTCTTCTAATGTTTTTGTGAAGAAACAAAGGAAAACTCAAATAGTGAATGGTTTATAGTAGGTATTGTATGTCTAATGCTTGCTTTGTTCCAATTAAGTTAATAGTTTGTTCTTAGTTCACATATGTTCAAGTAGTTTTATTACTAGAGACTATTTTGATGTCTTTTTTATTTTTTATTGTTACTAAATATTATTTTATTTCTTTTATGATTGAGCAGTGAGATATTATTACAAATATTTATGAGGATTACCTGGATTAGAGGGATCAATTCTTTTTGTATGCCAACTATTACTATCACTATGTTTAAGTGTTGATTGCGTTTATTTCCTTCTATATGTGTTTTTTCTTGATTTACATTATTTCTTTCTTTAGCAGTAAAATTCATGCTTCTTTTATTATGTGTTTCTTTAGCATTTTTTTGGATTTAAGAGAAATCATGAATGTCATATATATTTATTTATTTAGGTGTTTTAAAAGTCGGTGGAAGCTGCCATGGATTTACAATAGATATATGTTGCAGTTGTAAAATGAAAATGATTGTCAGAACAATAAAAATTCAACCATTAATTAATTCTAAAATTATAGCTGTCAATTGTAGCAATTTCATATATCTAAATTTTACTAAAGTGTGGCTTGTTTAATTTTTATTAATAAAGCAACACTTCTTCACATTAGAGATTAGTCCACAAAAATGAGAATTTATAAATGGGGACCCAAATAAATGTAGAAAAATGTTGAAGTATATCTGACCTATTTGATGATGTAATCATGGTTATAAAGACAATGAATCACCACAAGAATAAGATGTGTTATTTAATTAATATATTTATGGGCCATGGTTTCATAAATAAAACGGTTTTCACAACTTGATGCTTTTGTTCAGAGAGTTTGGTGAATGAATCAGTTTCGACAGTTGGAGTTAGGATTTGATTTGAATGTTGCAATAATTGACAGTTTAACTCTAGCTCGTGCATCTCACAACTTAAATACTAATTGATAAATAAAAATAGTTTACAATAAGTAGCTTACAAATGCATATTATACACAAAAGGTTGATAAATAAATACTAACACTAGCCCTTTTATTAAATACTTATTACAAACACATAAATATTATACAATGCTTAAAAATAGTTTACAATAAGTAGTTTAAGGTAAATATATGAAATTTATAATGAAATATTAATAAATAAAATTTAGTAAACAAAAGGCACAAACTACACACACAAGTATACATAATACATGTAAATAAAGAACACTAAGGGTACGTAATATGTATCAATAAAAACACTAATCCATGCATCGCATAAAGACTAGTTCGATATGGAAATCTGATATAAATTCGAGTTCAGGTTGAGATTTTGTTTCGTCCGTTGAGTTGGGGACTTCTTTCAGATCTTATAAATAGACATTTGCGTTTTGATAGTTTAATTTTGGCTAAATATTAGAAAACTCCTCTTAACTTTGGACAATTATCACATAACGCGCTATAAGTTTTAAAGTATCAAAATCCTCCCTTAAAGTTAGGGGTTATTAGAAAACTCCTTTAACTTTAAGATTTTATTAGAAATTCCCTTTTAAATTTGGGATACTTTTTTTGCCTAGTACAAGAAAGAAGAGAAAACAAAAGAAAAAGACTAGAGAGCAAACAAATCTAGATGAAACACACCCCATGGCTGTCCGCCTCAACGAACTTTATAAGGAATTCAAGAACCATGCGAGTGAGAAATGGGTTGGCATGATCAAATGCCAAAGCAAAGCTTAGCAAGGACATCTGCACTAGAAATAAATTCACGCCAAACATGGGTTATTATGTGGGTTCCAAGATCATGCAAACGGCTCATCAATGCATGCTAACAACTCAACTAAAAGGACCAGCTTCATGCTCCTTGTTGATCAACTTGATGGTCTCCAAAGAACCAGTTTCAGGGACCAAATTAATTTCGGGTTCTAATATTTTTGTAAAAATTGAAAAAAAGGGATCAAACTATCGGTTTCTAAAATCTTAGAAGTTTCTACGGTAAGGATTCTATCAGAATTATCCCTATAGAGTGCAGTGATTTACACTACTGATAGTATAACCGCAATTCTCAATTAACACTATAACTCCCCGGGGATGGTATACACCATCCTATTCTATAGGATGTTCTGCTAGAGTTTTTTCTGTAGTTTCTATCAATCATGCATACTCAAAGCATGTTATGTAAGGTACCCACTGCGCGCGTGACTTGAATGGTTGGGAGGTTACAATATGACTCCCACGATTTTGAATTCCATTTTAGGCTTGAGTTATAATAATAATAAAAATTTATGCCATCTAATCCAAGAGAAATAAAGAAAAGAAGAGAAAATCAAGGATGGGTGTGTTTTTGGGTGAAGACAAACAGGTGCATTACACATCCGAAGAATAAACCGACAGCCCGCCACCTGCGGCCGCTCATATAAAACACACCCCCCATTTCCAGCAAGACCCCTGAAGAACACCCCTCCTACGGATGCTGTCGCTTCGTCTGCTTCTTCGCTCATCGAGTCCGCAGATCCGACGGTCAATCTCCTCCCTCAGCCGACACGTGTCTCGATCTCGCCCGTCCATTAGCTGGTAAGCTCATTCTTCCTCGTTCTCTTCGGTGCGCTCTCATTAACGGATCCCTCGTTTCACGATTAGGGTCTCGTTTGAGAATCTCGTCCTTTTTCGTCGATTATTTCTTGATGTTTGTGAGTTTTTAGCGAGAATTCCAAAGTTTTCTTTGATCACTGTGGAAATCGTTGAACTTGGAGGTGAGGAATTGAGGAAGAAATTAGGGTTTTCGTCGTGACCTTTTTGTATCAAATTTTAAAGAGAGTCTATCGGATCTTTGCGTGCATGCAGTTGTTCTATAATTTCTTGGGTCTCTGTTTGTGCTCAGTTGCCACGTGTATCGATCTCGCTCGTCCATTCGCTGGTGGCGCCTCTCTCCTCACTCTCTGTGAAATCGATCTCGTCTCAGATTTAGAGTTAGGGTTTCATTTGAGATTCTATTGATTCTGCGAGGTTTGTTGATTTTTCTTCAATTTGTAATTTTGAGCGGGAATTTCGAGATTCTCTTCGGTGATCTCGTCTGTGGTTGATGAAGGGTTTCATTTGTGGTTGTCTGCTTTTTTTGATTTTTGTTAATGTTTCGTGATTTTTAAGCGGGAATTTTGAATTTTTTTAATTATTGGTGTTGAAATTAGGTTCTCCTCAGCTGATAATCTTTTTCTACCAAAGTTCATGGAGTCGTTTCTTTGATCTCTGTTTTAGTTACACTATTGACTCAAAAAATTGGCTAAAGTTCTCTCTTTTTTTTTCCTTGATTATTGTTGAACCTAAATCGTTCTCGTCTCAGATTTAGATTTAGGGTTTCATTTGAATTTTTCTTTTGTTTTTCTTTTTTTTTTTGGATTCGGATCCCCTCCAATTAGGTGGTAATTGGAGAGTCTCCAATTCCTCTAATCATTGCCGCATATTCTAAATTTAAGGAACAAGATTAGGCTACGAGATAAAACCACTGTGATCTTGAAAACCAATATTTTTCGAAAACCACCATTCTTTGAAACCACTATCACAATAGAGAAGTCCTACGTGGCATAATCTCATCAATTGAATTTAGAATGTATGGTAATGATTGGAGAAATTGGAGACTCTTCAATTACCACCTAATTGGAGAGGATCTAAATCCATTTTTTTTGTTGATCTTTCCTTGATGTTTTGTTATTTATTATTGGGCTTAATCCTTGTTGTTGAAAGTCCATGAATTCGGAGTTGAGGAAAGGAAGAAATTAGGTTTTTCCTTAGGAAGTGATATTTTCTGTCAAATTCTTAAGCTGATCTATCAGATCTTTTGAGTGCATGCAATCATTCTATTAATTTCTTTGGTCTCTGTTGTCCTGATATATGTTTTACCGATATATTCCTGTAAAATCGTTTGAAAAGCAATGCATAATAAACTTTTTCCTCTGTTTCTTTAGCGTTTCATTTACCAAGATGGTGCTTGTGGAGGTACCTGAACCAATTGAAGAGCAGGAGAGAATTCCTAAGGAGGCAAAGAAGATCTTGCATGAATTGGCTTCAGATTGGAGCGATGTGGCTGATTTCAGAGCATTGGAAGTAATTCCACTGAAGGGGGCGATGACGAATAAGGTTTATCAGATCAAGTGGCCCACTGCGGGGAGATCACGGAAGGTTTTGGTTCGAATTTATGGCGAGGGTGTTGACGTGTTCTTTGATCGCGAGGATGAGATCCGGACATTTGAGTGCATGTCGAGGCATGGGCAGGGGCCGCGATTGCTCGGTAGATTTTCTAATGGACGAGTAGAGGAATTCATAAATGCCAGGGTAAGAAAAAGATTCACTTGTTACTCTTTTTTATGTTTATATTTGAAATTTGTTTCTTCAGTAAATGTGGGCATCTTCTGTTTGTTATATTAATTTAGAGAAATGTCACTACAAGCTAAATCCAAAAAAGAACAAAGAAAAAAAAAATGCAGAGTCAATGTTCAGTATATGCTGTAGCATTTTTCATGAAACGATACATTAGTGAGATGTTGCTGGATATTGGGTTGATATTTACATTGCACGCTAAAAGGTCCTGGTTTCTGAATCACTCTAATAGCTTCTTATTTTATTTTATTAATGTACTGATGTGCTTCACTGTAAATATACCATTCAGTAAGTGAAAACTATTATAGTAAATTGTAGGCCTACTGGAGAAAATTAGTAACTTTAATTGAGTTGTAACAATTGTTAATGCTAGTGTTGCGAATATGTGTAATATTTATTAGCTGAACCAATGGGCCATGATGCATTTTTTCCATACCTTCTTCTGGAGGGAAAAAATAGGAAAATAAAAATTAATGAACCATTCTGAGTATTATTTAGTAGGGTCATATCTAAGTAACATATCCGTTTAAGTAATAGGCGAATCCTGCACATTAGCTACTTTCCTGCTGCACCAATCACATGTTGGTGAGTCATATTTTAATAATATATATTGGGATTCCAGATTCCTTCCGCTCTCTCTTGTATAGCTATGGGACACCCATATATTGAGTTGTTCACATGAGATGCTATCTGGAGCAGTTTGGAGGCATATTAGCATATTTGAGGCTTCCTACTAGTTTCCTGTCTATTGTTTAATTGAAAAGTTTGAACTTTCCACATGCTTGTGGTTAGATGCTTAATGCTGTCCCTTGCTTGGCAAATTTTGTTTCTGGTGCTAAACATTTAGATTTGTTGTATTCTAAATGTACTTTTTGTAAAGCAGAAAAGGTACCTTTTGGCTTCTTAAGGTATCTGTTTCATACAGGTACCAGTTGTGTTAAAGTATTGCAAGGTGGAGAAGACGTGAGAATTAAGAAATCATAGGAAAAACTTATTGCTTTTTCTGCTAAGAGACAAATGTTTACATTAACCTGTAAGAATGAACTATCTGTTGCAACTCTTTTCACTCTAAGATATTTAGATAATTAAGACTTATAAAAGTTTGAACTGTTCCTTGTCAATGGATCAATATTGTTTGGTAATAAAATTTACTGTTTTCCTGCAGTCCAAATGTAATTTCCATATTTTTTTTAATCCTATCTTATTCTTAATAAACACCACAATTATTATTTTGCTAGTTAGTTATTTTCTTCTGGCGGGAGTAATTCTTCTGAATGATATTCTGAGTGCACACTGTGGGGTGATATTCCCCAAGTTTTGTACTTAAAGAGTGTATATGTCTCTGACTCTCTCTATATCACTTTCCTATGTTGTTAATTTCCTTAGCAACTGTAATTGATACTTAAAGAACTCACAGAAGTTTGTACTAAAACGACCGAGGAGATGGCAAAAAGTGGCAGGTTGAAAATATAATTTTATGTTAGGATGCATGAAATTGGCCGCGCTTTGCTATCTTGTTTCAATTTGTGACAATCATCCTGTTTCATCATGATTTCTGGATGCTAAGGTGCAATAAATATATTCTGTAGGGATCTCTTGCAGATTATCTCAAATAAGAACTTAACAGTGGTCACTGTTGCTATAACTGTGATTCTTTTTACCATTTACAAGTAATGGAATATAGAGAATGGACAGAAGTGTGAGTTCCTTTTCCATTCAATAGAAATGGAATATAGCAAAAGTTCAGCAAACAACCCCCCAGAATGGGAATGGTTATGTCTATTCTTTTACCATGAAATTAGTATCGTTAATGGCGTTGTCTCTGTATGATAATTAATTTCTTTGAATAATTTCTTAATTTTCATGGATGATTAAACTTGCAAAGCGGAAATCAATGACTTAACGGGGAAAATGAAGAATGTTTCGTGATAATTAAATCTGTGTATTTTCCTTTAATTTGGGATAGGGCGTTGCCTACCAAAATCTATACAAATTAAGGTAACAAGTATTAATTAACCTAAAAGGAAGTTAGCAAATAATACCATCAATTCAAATATCATTGGGAAAATCATTGCAATATGAGGTGAAGGTATATAGTGACGAACACAATTGACAAAAGATTGCAAACCATATGGCATCTTTTTTGGGAGTTTTTCACATTAATCTGGCATAAAATTGATGCTAGCCCTAGTACCTAAATTCTTTATTGAATGACTTAAGGTTTTGTCTGATCTTTTTGTTGGAGGGTGGTCCTCTTAGTCTAAAACTAATGATGATATTAGTTACTTATCATGTCATCATAATCTGTTTGAAGCAGTTCTGATCTTGTTCTGGCTGTTTCCTAACTTCAGACTCTGTCAGCAGCTGACCTACGGGATCCAGATGTATCCGCTCTCATTGCATTAAAACTGAGGGAGTTTCACTACCTTGATGTTCCTGGTCCAAAGAATGTTCTCCTATGGGAACGACTAAGGTAATACTGCTGCTTTTATGAAACCTCATACTTGACGTAATGGTGTTACTAAATCCTGTTATTTTCCCTGCCTTCAGAAATTGGCTCAAAGCAGCCCAGAGTACGTGTCCTTCTGAAGAAGCCGAGGAATTTCGTTTGAATGTCACAGGGGAAGAGATCAAGTCTTTGGAAAAATTACTGTCAGAAGAAGGTCAGAGGATAGGATTTTGCCATAATGATCTCCAGTATGGCAATATTATGATTGACGAACAGACCAGGCAGATAACAATAATAGTGAGTCCGAACTCTGCCTCATGCTTCTGTAAATACCCTTTGAGATTTTTATATGCATTACAGATTCACAAGAAACTAAACTATTTACAGTACCATCTATGCTTAGGAATATCATATTCTAATAAAAATGTTAATACATTTTTTATCAGCAATGTTCTTCTGTCCATACTTTTTACTTGTAACTATTTTTCATTGTTGAAAGATATAAATCCATCTTTCATTAGTGAAGTGAAAATGTTGTTTTGTGCGCGTGCGCTTGTGTGTGCATGTGTGTTGTGTGTTATGGGCTCTTTGTTTTATGGGCTTATTTTATTATCTTTTCAAAAATAAGTGCAGAGTTATTATGATAATTATAAATAAACATTTTGAATAAAAGCATGGAAAGCTTGGTTGGATGTTGGTTGTGAGTTAAGAGTGCTATTGTCCTAGGGTTTAATTTTGGATCTCATAATACAGATTAATATTATCTACGTTCTTATCTTCTGCAGGCTTTGGTATCAATAGAAGCTTGAATTACAAATCCTGGTTTTGAGATTCTTTGGTTGCTTTAATTGTTTAGGTAACTACAAATTAAATACTGATTTTTAAGTTCTAATATTTGGTATAGTTACAACTTACAAGTTTGAATATATGCAAACTTTGGATGGTTAGTTGAACTTTTTGATGCTCCCCAAATTAAGTTTATTGTCTCAAGCGGTGGAAATTTGTTTTATAACAAGCACAAGGATTGTAATCTGTGTAAAAGCACTAACTTAAGCTAGATCTTTTTCCTAACCAAAATTGTGCATGCTTGCACAGACTTCCTTGGAAAATTTTGTCAAGTTGGCTCAAAGCAGTATATGAACTTTCAACTGGTGTTGATGAAAGTTATTGGTGGTTGTCATTTGGACATACACATGCATTTGTCTTAGCATCGGAAAGCATCATGTTGTCTTATTAACCAAAAATACCATCCTCCTAACTGGTACATAAAGTCCTTTACCAATACATGTATTGAGCTGTTTGAACTAGAAATATTTTCTTTACCATGCAAGCGTGCAATGTTTTTCTCCTCTTACATGTCTATAATTTCTCCCTTTTTTTAATGAATCTGCAGATGCATTGACATATATCCAACTTTTACTGTGTACTGCACTATTACCTCTTTCTTTCCACATTTTTATCCTTATAGTGGAAAGAATGCATCTTGAAGTTGTTTTATTATGCATGTGATATCTTTATCCTAATGTTTTCTTTTTTTCTTAGGACTATGAATATGCAACTTTCAATCCTGTTGCATATGATATTGCTAATCACTTTTGTGAGATGGCTGCTGATTATCACACAGAAACACCTCATGTTCTGGATTATACTAAGTACCCAGGTTAGAGATTATTGCTTCTTGCAATACTTTCAATGTCCTTCACACAGTTTATTCCTTAGTACCATCTGGGACCTAGACCGTTTGCTATTCATATTTTGAGACTGACTTGTTTTAAACTGGCAACAGACCTTGAGGAGCGGAAGAGATTTGTCCAGGTCTATCTCAGTTCTTCAGGTTCAGGTAAGGCCTTATGAAAAGATAGAAAAGAGTTCAAGTGCAAACCGTCTTATCGTTTATACTTTTTTGCAATACTTGCAACGGGAGCTTTTATTTTGGACTTCATACTTCACAACTTCATCTAATTCAACATATGGGCAAGCTTAAATGATAAATGGAGTCTTTAAGGAGAGACATCTTATAACACAGCATTCTGGGGCTCGAAGAGATATCTTATTGACTGAATTTTAGTCCTTGATTTATAAGTGAATCTTCTTGAGTCATGAATAGCATAAAGGCATGTGGATTAACTGGCATATGTTGCCAATATGGTTATGCCAGAAAGAGTGCATATCTGTCTTGTACTTTTAATATGTGCTGAAGTAAAAGTGATATTCTTTTAAAATACTATACATAAATTCTTTCAAATTGTCCATCAGCGTAACTTCTGCATTAAGTAAAAGTGGTCTTTTGCTGGAAAGTTGTCTTTCAAATCCATTCCCATTGTCATCTATAGAGATTGCATCCTTAAATTTTCTTGTTTGTTCTGTAGCCATCAATTAAGCTCTACTCATTCAATTTGTTATGGAAGCATAAGCCATCTTCATTGTATCTAATGATTGCTAATGACGAACGAATATACTCCTACTAAGATATGCCCCGATCTGTTCATTAAAATTTTTTGCTCCATATGCCTAAAGTATTGTATGTTAGATTGAGGATTGCTCTCTTTTTCAAACTTGTAAACCTCTCTTCTATGTTCACATTTGCCTTCTTTTTCTTGTATAGATAAGGAAGCACAAGATGCGGAAGTTGAAAATTTGCTCCAGTATATAGAGAAGTATACCCTCGCAAGTCATCTTGTGTGGGGACTTTGGGGAATAATTTCCGTAAGTCAGTTTATCTTGATCATTTTTTTAGATAAATTAAAGATAATCAGCTCATCTACCTGGAGTAGCATTTATTACCCTCAACTATTTTAGTAGCACTTTATCACCCTCGATTGACATTTTGAGATGAATTGAGGGGGTGATAATTGCTAATAAATGAGTTAAGGGGTGATAGTGGTACTGAGCGTATAAAGAGGGTGTTATCTTCAATTTACCTTTGTTTTCTACAAACATGAATTTGAAGGATTTTGATCTAAGAAAATTGTTATTTTAATTCCTTCTGTTATAGGCACATGTAAATGAGATCGACTTCAATTACATGGAGTATGCAAGGCAGAGGTTCCAGCAGTACTGGCTGAAGAAGCCTGTAATACTGGGAACTGGATTCTGTACAATGAATGATCCGAAGCAGCTGTAGTTTTAGCTGTAAATATATTGATGATATAGTTTGTCAATAAAATCATACAATTTGGTTATGGTGTAGAGTGTTTCAATGTAGTTTTATTCAAATTGATGTTCTTTCACTTTATGATTTATTCAATGTGGTGGCTTTTATGCCCCATTTTGTGCTTCCAAGTAGAGTTATCTTTTACACTGCATTCTCAGTTGGTCTCTCTGTTCTACGAGCATAAAATGATGGTCGAGCATTTACTCCTCTATCCTACTTATGAGTAAATCACCCTAATTGATGTAAATTGATATCAGATTAGTCATGATGTTATCTCGACTCTTCAAGTTCTAGTTGAAGACAACAAATTGGGATGTGGCCTGGTTAATGTAGATATTCTTCTCTTTTAAGATGAATGTCGGCTGGAGTTTTCGGAGTGAGTTTGTGAAAAGCAAATCAATCATATATACGTTCGTGAATTAACCATCAATACTAAACCAATCGAAGTGCGGAGTGGGGAAAAGCTAAGAAAATCTTTACGGTTAATTTGTTGTCTAGTAGAAGCGTGCAACAAGCACCAGTGGTCTAGTGGTAGAATAGTACCCTGCCACGGTACAGACCCGGGTTCGATTCCCGGCTGGTGCATAATTTTTGAACTATTGTTGATTTACGTTACATTAACCCACGAAAATGTAGCTGCATAAAATTTCTTTAAAAACACTTATAACTACATATGTTTTTTTTTCTCATGATGAATTAAACTAAAATATTACATGTGCTAAGGTATTTATTCTGTGTCTGTGTTTGGGAGTTTATTAGGAAAAGGGATGAGAAAATAAAATAAGGGAAGAGAAGGAAAAGAATATGAAGGAAAATATAATATCTTATTTTGGAGTTTAGTTGGAGGAATGAAGGAAACTTGTTTCATCATATTAGGGAGCTCTAACTAAGGGAAGGGAAGTGAAAGGAATGATATCATAATTAAATCTTAGCCGTTGATCCATAATGATAGAGGGTTAAACCTTTTAATGATTAATTCCCCTCACTTCCCCTCCTCCACACCTCAAATTGAGGGGGAACAAAATCGCAAGATTAATCTTGTGTAAATTTTCTCTTCCCTCCCTTTCATTATCCCTCTCAAAAAAACTCCCAAACAAAGTGAACTCCCAAATTCTATTTACCTACCCTCTCCTACCCTCCATCCAAACACACCGTTGTAGTTGGTTTTGTGCTTGCATTGGAGTTCAATCTGATAAAGTTGCTGTTAGAACAAAGGAGAAAAACAAGACATGGAATTGAAACTTTTCTGAGATACTTGTTGCAGAAAACTGTGACTTGCTGTGCGTTCTAAAACGTTGAACTTAAAGCAAGATTCGGTCTACTCCGGTGCAAGAATCCCAAGGCCGAATTGCTTCCAGGAACAACAACTTGAGTGTACTGGTTCAATTGAGGGAAGAAGGGCCACTTTCCAAAAGCATGTAAAGCACTAAAGAATGCAGACAACATCAACCATATTGCTGAAGTCAACCATATTGAAGAAGTTCAGAACTTTGTGGCGATGCTTTCTTAGATGAAAAATTTTCCTAACACTTCTGAATGGTGATTAGATACTGGCGCTACGCGTCATGTTTGAATTGATAGGAGCCTCTTTACTTCTTACGTTGCTGCTAGTAAGAATGTGTCAATGGATAATCACTTTGCGGCAAAAGTCCTTGGAACTGGGACAGTGGTGATAACCCTTACTTTTGGGAAGACTCTTATTCTGAAGAATGTGAAGCATGTTCCATCAATTGCCAAAAACCTGATATCTGGAAGTCTCCTTGATGATGCTGGAATGCGGCTGGATCTCCAAGGAGGAAAATTATTATGTCTTATCAAAAAGTTTATTTTGGTAATGCTTATCGTATGGATAGAATGCATAAAATAAGTACTGTAAACTCTGCTCCGATTATCAATAAAGTTTTTATTTCTACGTACTCCTCTTCTCTTTGGCATCATAGACTTGGTCATGTTATTATAGAAAAATATTTAACATGAATAAATTGGGACTTTTGTCCAATTGTAGGGGTGATAAACCAAGTCGGTGTGATGTTTGTGTGCAAGCCAAGATCACAAGAAAGCATTTTCCTAGTGTCACAAGGAGTACACAATTGCTAGAGCTAATTCACTCCGACTCTTGTGACTTCAAAAAATTTACTGCTAGAGGAGGCATGAATACTTCATTACTTTCATTGATGATCACTCTCGATATTGTCATGTTTACTGACTAAAATCAAAAGATGAAACCTTTAGTAAGCTTATCGAGTTCAAAACTTGAGTAGAGAAACAGCTCGGTCACCCAGTCAAGAAGCTTAGAAGTGATAGAGGAGGAGAATATTGATCCAATGAAGCAAAAACTTTAAATGAGATTTTGACTCTTGGGCTACATTGTATTTTTGTTATTAAAATATATACTAATATATATATATATATATATATATATATATATATATATATATATATATATATATATATTAGCCTATATTTTGGAAGAACTTTTACAAAAACTCTAACATTTGCCTTCATCGGAATTGCAGCGTGTTCTTTTCCTCTTGAGATCCTATTTGTTTACTTATCTCAATATTCCTTCCTCCTGAACAAATAACGTTTAAGCTGTTTCACATACAATATTCAGAACATGGTTATTTTGCCTTCTGCGCAATGTTCAATTTGAATGGAGTATTAGGGGCTGTTTGTTTCGCCTACCCCAAAAAAATTGAAAATTAAGACATCATGGAAATCACATTTCATTGTTTTCTATAGATTTCTTTAAAGTAGTTGTTTTTTGTTTGTTTCACATAGAAAACATGGGTGTAGAAATATACCCCATACATTTCCTCAATTTCATTTGTTTGGTTGGGGAGTTACAATTTGGAAAAGAAAATAACAAATACACAATTTCCTTTGCTTGGAGTTCGTGCACGAATATTTAATGGCTAAATATTAGATTTCCACCCAATTTCAGAGCTTTGTGCTCTGAAATTGTACCCAACAAAAAGTCTATGTGGCATGTGATTTCTAGCACCCATTTCCCAAATGCAAAGGTTGAAACAAACACCCCAAAAAGAAATGTATCAACATCAAAGCTGATGTGGACAACTCCTTATTTCCAAAATATGTGATTTCTATGGGTTTTTTGCTGAACCAAACAGGCCCTTAGGGTAATGTTTCTTGCACGTACTACCATGAGTATTAGCCAAAAATATCATAAAATATTTTATTAGAAAAACAAGTCATTTAGAAAAATACCACATATAAAAAAACTACTCATATTAATTAAAGGCTAAATATAGAAACCCGCCTCAACTTTGGACGATTGTCAGATAGCCCCCTTAACTTTAGGGGTTATCAGATCAGAACCCCAAACCCACACACACACACACACACACACCTAACTTTGAGATTTTAAGCACCCTCTCTCCAAAAAAGCGTCGCTTGTGTGTGTGGGTGGGGGGGGGGGGTGGGGGGTTCTGCTAATTAGCCTTAATTAAATACCGTGGTTTAATAAACTTATCATAAATTTTCAAATGAAGTTCCTAAACTTTTATGAATTTCACATTATTCAGAAAACTACATGAACATTCAAATATAATAATAAAACTATAATATAGTTTTCTGATAGGATGCGATATTTAACCACAACATGGTTTTATGATAGTCCGTGAAGTTTTTCTCCAATAAAAACAGTTCAAGACATTTTCATACAAAACACTAATCTTTCACGGTAATTTATGAGATTTACCTTTATGTAACGCAGGGAGGAGTGAAAAAAATACGAATAATGTCTGATTAAGCACAGGAATGTTTGATAGGCTATTGGGTTATTCTCGACTCCAAATTTCGCTTCAAAATTTCAAAGATAAAAATTCTAAGTAGGGATGAGGTTTAAAAGGATTCTGCCTCTAAAACTTAGCCACAGCATCGGTGTCATCCACAGGCTCAGTGCCAGTGGAACTCAAAAGCAATCACCAAACAACAATAAAACTCACCAAGCAACAATAAAACTTGAAGAACTTTAGATGTAATCATTTACTTTTGTTTGATCACATCTTTGGAATTGGGGATGTGGTCTGAAAATGTAACAACCACTTCTTTTATGCAGCAAGGCTGAAGATTTATTCCTCATCCTTTTTCTCAAAAAAAAAAAATGCAACAATAAAACTCGAAGAACTCTAGAGTTTGCAAGCATGGTTTTGGTTTGGTGACGAAATTGCATTCCAACCATAGGAAGTGATGGCTGATGGCTGTACACTTCTCCTGTAACTGGAGCTGCAAATTCCACATTTTCTCACCTATCAAACAACATAAATTCTGCAGCATGTATTGCAATTTGGGAAAGCATACAGTGAACCACGTTTACTAGACAGATAATGTTACAGAGAAGAGAACCTTTGAATCAATGCAAAATAGAGGAATTTGGGGGAAACTACATTGATCCAGTGATCTTCCTTCTCTGGAATTGAAAAGTTCTCCGTCAATTACCATCTAAACAAACATGGTCTACAAACTTCATCAAACTTTTAACAAATATTGTACTATTTGTTTCTAGGAAAATTATAACAGCAACTGTAGTTGCAATTTGCAAAAGATAGATGAATTACAAGTTTACATTCTTTTCGTGCACATGAAGTTAGTAGCTCTAACTTCATAAATAAACCCCACACCCCGTGAGAAAAGGTGGAACTTGAAACGTTACTCAAGAACTTTTTTTGTATTGGGAGGGCTTATAGGTAGGACGCATCCAAAGTGTTTAGAAGAATTTTTTCACCTAAGAAGATGGTAGTAATCCATGTCACTCATTTGAAATACGATGATCTTCAATAACATCGAGGCTTGATGGCACTTAAATACCCTATAGTTTCCGCTACTTTGGATTTCTATACCCTCAATTGTTTTTGGCAACACTTATATCCCCTAAAGTTTTTAAAATTTGCACTTTAATATTCTTAGTGACACTCACATGCTAATTTCAGAACATTTCAACTCTTAATATTTATTAAATTTATTGTTAAAACATATCAAACCCTATTTTAAAATAGAATGGGGTGAATTTAAAATAGAATTATGGTAGTTTTAACAGTCTACTTAACAAAAATTAAGGATTGCAAAGTTCTAAAATTAGCATGTGAATGTTGCATGATATGTTTTTTGGGGTATTTAAGTGCAAATTTTAAAAAACTTTAGGGTGTAAGTGCTGTCAAAAATAATTGAGGGTATATAAGTCCAAAGTAAGGGAAATTATATGGAATTTAAGTGCAATTAAGCCTAACATTTAGCACCCTCAACTTGTTTATTAGTACTTGTTATCCCGACAACTTGAGGGAGAGAGGGGTTATCTTCAAAAGCATCCTTCTCAAAATGTCAATCTCCAAGGTGATAAGTGCTACTAGCCTACTAAACAAGTTGAAGGGTGATAAATGCTACCGAATACATATAGATGGAGTGGTTATGGTAACTTATCCTTTAAAAGTAAATAAATACATACATAAAAGTAAAGAAAGAAATACTCACCCATATTCTTTGCTTTAACAATTTAGTTATGTTGAGGAAAGTCTGCAACATTTGACACTCTGAGAGGGCATCCAATAAATCTCTCCCAAGAAAGCAAGCACCCATAAATGAATGAATGAGTCGAAAGCTCTGGCTGAATTTATTAGACTTTGTTACTTAATTATATATAAGCAATCATTATATTGAAAGAGTTTCAGCTTTAAGAATACAAGTTCTATCAGCAGCAGTTTATATAGTGTCCAGTCAAGCATGTTAAGTTAGGTTTCTGCAAGCTCTCATAAACTAGATTTTGATTCAGCTAATATGTGGATGCGATATTGACTATTTTAATTGCTGATATTTTCAGCAATTTCATGTCCATCAAATTGTAAGCATCCGTATCATTTTAATGGTCAAGTTTTACAGCCACCCGACAACTAGGCCTGTGTCTTTGTATGTGGTTAATTTTGATATCCTAATGATGTGCATTCCAATTATAATTGCAGTTAAGTCAAATTTGCGATATCCTGGTACAAACAAGTTATATAGTTGAGCAGTTTACTCGAAATTTCAGATTCCTCTAGATAGCTCTGATCAAGGATAACTGGGTATTGTGCTTTAATGTTTATCCTTTTACAGAGTTTCGTCAGCTAGCTGACAGCCAACTTAGAAATTAACAGGATCTACATAATACGACACCTACAGAACATTTGTTGACTTACTCAGAGGATTGCTTGCAATATGCTCAAACAAGGTTATCTTTTCACCGAAGATGAAGAAAAATATTGTTACTTATGGCTGATTCGATTAGGAGTAGGGAGTATGGATTATGAAACAAGGTAGATAGTACTTAGTATTGAGAGTTGGATTTGTTACTTGAGAGCTGATTTTCTTTCAAGTAACTTAGATCACAGGTCTCAGAATAAGTGGGATGACTAGAGTTGCTTTCAGAAACTCTGTATATGTCAAAAATAGAAGGCAGGTGATATTTCTGTAAGAAGACAGCATGTTTTCTTACAGAAATATTATAGGATACTTTGATTGTCTGTAGGAAGACAGCATGTCTTCCCACAGACAATCAAATGTCTATGATTTTTCTGCAAGATTATGGCAAAATTTCTACTCCAAAGCTATGTTAGAAGGATTATCCACAGTCTACCATAAAAATTTCTTCGAAGCATCGAGATATTCTACTAAGAAACAAGATTGGAAGGACTTTCAAGAATTTATAATCGTTACAGAGGAAGATAAACAAAATGAATGGAGTCCAACTGCATAAAGAAGGTGATGAAGCAAATTCTTAGGCCTTCTTGATTGAGTATGCAGAAGAAATATTCAGGGTGGCAAATCAACGGAATTGCTGCTTAAAAAAGGTTTCTGAACACCCAAAGATTTGAAACAGAACCTAAATACTTTTGTGCATGTCAGACCTTTTGAGCTATATACATGATTCGAAATTAGAACAAAGTATCCTTCTTAAGAATGTAACTTTAGAAGGATCAAGGCGATAGGATGAAACAAGCCACTGATTAATTGCAAAAAAATAAGAGCTGAACACAAACTGCTTAACTTAAAATCAGGTGTTCTTATTGCCTTCAGCAACTTACTAGAACCAATTGCTTAAGTGACTGTTTTTAGAGGTAACTCACAGGACAAATTCTAAAGTACTTACTTTGACACAAGGTGTAGAGTCTGAATCTGAAATCCAAACTTTGATCACATATTCTGGACCATCTTCAGTAACAACAAGATAACCCAATTCACAAAATACCCCAGCTGAACTAAAACACCCAACTTATCAAGGCTAAAGATCCGAAACAGAAACACGTAATAAACAATATCCACCTCAAGTTTTATTCTGATCAAATCAAACGCACGCACTCTCCTCAATAGCTAATCTTTTTTTTTTTTTTTTGCTTCAAGAACTGTCATCCATTATAAAACTCAAGGATCTATAATTTCTAAAGCACATTATATGCAATACAATCCATAAAACCTTTACCTACAATCTAAACTTGGATCACATATTTGGTGCCATCTTCAATAAACAATCAGAATCCATACCATACAATTGCTGAAATTTTACTTCAGAAAAAGCTCAAAAAAACATTATTTTAGCTCAGCGCCTTTTTATGGTTATTTCGACAAGATTCATAATCTCTGCATCCCCAAGTTCTGAGCTCTGCTCCCAAACTCAATACCATTAGAAATAATAAGCATAATTCTCCAATTTAATACAAAATATATAAAACGTTACCAGAAAAGCTCAAAGGATGTCATATTCAGCAACAAAATCCTCCAATTCTATGATAAGTTCGGCACAAATCATAAACTCTGAATTCAAAGTTATAAACATTGGATCACATATTCAGTACCATCCTCCATAACGAGCAGAACCCATTGAATACAATGGGTCAAATTTTAAGATAGAAACTCTTAAATTGCAACCACATTCAGTAGCAAAATTCTCCAATTCTTTATTTCAACATGAATCACAAATTTTACAACAAAAACTCTTATAATACCACCACTGCACCACATTCAGCAATAATATATTTTTTTTAATTTTATGATTATTTCCACATGAATCATCAACTCTGAATTAAAATTCTTAATTTTGATCATAATTTAATCCTAAAAGAGACATTAACCTCATAAAATTCCAAGGTATTACCCATCAAGTTGCTCGAGCTCAACCTTTAACTGCTCGATCTTAAGACCCATCAACCTTTGCAACGTTATCCTCTCCTTCTCAACCTTGCCCTCAAAACTTCAAACTTATCCAACAAAACCTTCACTGCCCCGCAAGCACACTCGGCCTGCTCATCAAAATACAATCTCCCCCAATTTCATTTTCACTTTGATCTCCTCTCGCGCCTCCGCAAACTTGAGATTGATCTCGTCTATCTCGCTATTGTGATTGTTATTGCTATTTAGATTACGATGATTAATCTTGATGGGTTTGTTGTTGTTTAGTTAGTCGAGGCCAAGCTTTTGGGATAGCGATAGAGAGAGGACTTGAGCTGAAAATTTGAGGTTGATGAAGGTGGAGTAGTCGGAGAGGGAGAGGTAGGGGTTGAGGTGAAGGAAGAGTGGGTTGAGGTGTTGTATTGGCTACAGCCGAGGTTGAGGAGAAAGAGGAGGTCGCCCGTGGGTGGACTGTGGAGGGAGGCAGTGGAAAAAGCGGCAAAGTGATGATCTAGGGTTTTTTTTTTCCCTTCGTATTTTGATTGGAATCGGAGAGGGGGAGAGAGAGAGAGAGAGAGAGAGAGAGAAACAAAGCAGGGAATCATTTTAGGGATCGGGTTCGGTACAAAAAACTATACCCATTTAAAAGTTAGCAGCACTTAATAGCGCTTTCCAGTGCTATTAAGCGCTAAATCACGCTATTTGCCGCTATTACGAGCAAATTGCGCAAACTCCGCTAAATTTAGCCGCTATTGCCTATAGCCTAGAGGGGTAGTGCCGCTATCCTATCCAAACTGCTATTGCAGCGCTCTCCGCCGCTTTTTTCAACATTGTTTAGTACTACTTTAACTAACAAGTAGAATCCATTACACAATTTCTGAAATTATACTAAAAAGTAAAAACTCTTAAAGACCACATTCAACATCAAACTTCTTCAATTTTATGATTAAATCAACATAATTCATAGTCTGAACCCAAATCTCAAACTTTGGATCACATATTCAAATACATCGCAACCACAAACAGAATTCTATCAAACTATCGAAAAACAACAAGAGATTCACCTCATAAATTTTCTGCAAGTTTCTTTTTATCAAGTTGCTTGAGCTCAGCTTAAAGTTGCTCGATCTAGATACTTATTGATCTCTACAGTGTTATCCTCTCCAATCTCAACATCCAACCCTCAAACTTATTCAGTACAACCTTCACCGCCTTGGAAGCGCACTTGGCCTCCTCATTGAACTACTTTCAACGATATTTATATTTTAGGTTTAATTACATTTGAATATATCTTTTATACTTCATCTAATTGTGGTTGTATCCTGAATTTTAAATCCTCTCACAAATTACTCCATGAGAGTGTTAAATGGCATTTCTACTCATTTCATACTGCTAAACATATTTCTTCTTCACCCTACCCAAAATTTCACTCGTTTCGTAACCCTAAAATTCCTAAAGCACACTTCATTCAATAGATATCATAAAATCTGAACCCAAATTAAAAACTTTGATAACATATTCAGTATCATCCTCAATAACAAGCAGAACCCATTCCACATCATAGCTTAGATTTACTAATAAAACTCTTATAATAAAACCATATTCTGGAGCAAAATTCACCAATTTTATGATTATTTCAACATGAATCATACCTCTGGATCCAAAATTCTAAACTTTGGTCATAATTTAATGCTAATAAAGAGACCCACCTCAAAAAAAATTCCTCCAAGATTCTACTCATCCATCTGCTTGAGCTCAGCTTTGAGCTGTTCAATCTTAAGCCCCATCGACCTCCGCAACGCCATCCTCTCCTTCTCCTCCATCCTCGCCATCAAACCCTCGAACTTATCCAACACAATCTTCACCGCATCGCGAGCGCACTCGGCCTCCTCGTTGAAATACACCGTCTCCTTCGATTCCATCGCCGCCTCGATCTCCTCTCGAGCCTCCGCAAACTTCATATTGATGTCATCGATCTCGCTGCTGTGATCGCTGTTGGTGCTCAGATTGCGATGGTGGGTTCTGATTGGACTGATTTCGGTTGTAAAGGGTAAAAGGTGAGATCTTGAGGGATTTTGGGGGATTTTTGAGGGAATTTGGGGGAATTTCGAGGGTTTTGGGGATTTTGGGAGCTTGGAGACGAGAGATCGAGCGGCTCGCTGCATCATCGTTTTCGGTTGCTGAGTGAGTTTGGGGCGCTCGCCGCTCAATTGCGGATTTGTTGGGGATGGTAATCGGATCTGGGTACAAAGCGGATCCATTTCGAATCCATTTAACGGGTTAAGGCGCTCAACCATATCCGACCCACATTTAATAATCGGATTATCATTTATCCATGTTCAATCTGTCTAACCCAATTGTCAATAGGTTTGGATCAAATATAAACAAGCTATTTCTGAAAATAGTATTTAGGCAATTGAACTTGCATTCACAGTTAAAAAAATAAAGGTGGTTTTTGCATATGTACCCCTCAAGGGTTTAATATTTGCAAACTTACCCCTCAAAACTTGGTATTTGCAAACTTGCCCCTCAAAACTAACATATTGGGCCTTTTTACTGCTCCAACTTAAGTATGTTACTTTTTAAACAAAACAATGTCAAAATTAGAGAAAATCAATGTGAGAGAATTTGAGGGCAATTTTATAAATACGAAGATTTGAAGGGTAATTTTGCAAATATTAAAGATATGAGGGTATATATACAAAACCCCAAAAATAAAATACATGTTTTGACAGTCTAACGATTAAAAACAATTATAATTGTGATTAACCAAGTTTCTTATTCTATTTGTTTGATTTATATGAGTTATTTGATTTCTTTTAAAATAGTCTATTATTTTAAGCTAACAGCTTCGGTACACCAATAAATCCTTTTGGAGTACCGAGGGCATTGATAGTAAATTTATAACCGGAAATATAGCTCTCTGTATCCATAATTAAAGGATATTACGGTTAGAGGGAGTTTCACGGGTAAAATAGTCAAAATCTAAACATAAAATCTAATTAAAAGGATACTTTAGTAATTAACATGAGATAATTAAGTTACAAAATTGAATTCGAGATCCGGAAAAGGTTCAGCGGCTTTTCTCTAATTTTTCTACGTTATTTGTTTTCTTCGTTGTTTCTCGAGATGAAGATCACGCGGATGTTGTTGGGTAAGTTTCAGAAATCTCCCCATGAACGTTGGGGCTTTATCATGAAACTCTCTTGAACTTTATAAATTTTACTACGCACCCATTAACTTTTAGCCGGTCTTGTTAAAAAATACCCAGTTTAACTAATTAAGACTAACTCCATTAGGAGATCCTGGGATATTTTTGAAAGTTTTAGGGAGATTTTATGAGAGCCTCCAAAGTTCATAGGTGTCTTTTATGGAATTTATAAAGTTCAGCGGGTTTTCTCGGAGACGTCGTGGGAAACCTCCCAAATCATTATAAACAGATTTCGGGAGAAAAAAATCAATCAGCGACTATAAAATCTAACAGCGACTAACAAGGTATGCGATCAAAAGGAAAAACCGACTATAATGGGTAAAGACGTAACTGCCCTTCCTTATTTTCTGGTTTATTTACAAATTTTGAGTTATTTAAAAATTAAAAAAAATCTAATTAAGGAGTACCAAAGCAAAGCCCTTATTTTAATAGCATCAAAGGACATTAATGGGTCAAATCTCTTAAACTATATCTGATTTGTTTATTAGTCGGGTTAAATGGATGTTGTTCGTTTTCCTATTTTCTTTTTCTTTTAATAATAGGGTGTTTTTTAGGGATCATCTCTAACTTAGGCCCTATTTCATGTTACCATTCTTATTACTCAAATTTTATAAAACAACCCTTATGTATTATTCTGTTAACATATAACCATCCATGACCGTTCCCATCTAAATTTTGTTCGAAGGTTTGGCCCCTACATATGTTCAAGTTTATTGGACTTTGTGTATCAACGTTAAATTTTGTTGAACTTTGGATATTAAAATTAAATTTTGTTAAAACTTGGGAATCAAAAAAAATTTTTTTTTTTTTTGGTTTTAAACTTTCAGGTGTCAAAGTTAAAATTTGCTAAACGTTGGGGAACTTTCGGGAAAAAAAAGAACTTTGAGTATCAAAGTCACAAATAAAGTGACACTGTGGTATTTTTGGGCAAAAAACCTTTGGGTTCCAAAGTTAAAATGGAAAATAATTTGGGATATTTGACTTTGATCCTAGAGTCCAATAAAATTAAACTTATATAGAAAAATCGTCAAAGTATTATTTTCTTGATAGAATTTTAGATGGAAAAGGGTATGAACTGTCCTATGCTAACGGAATGGTGCATACGGATGATTTTCTGAAATTTGGACAATCAAGAGTGGTAATGTGAAATAGAGCAGGACTGGTTCTCTGAGGAGGGGGGGAAAACCTTTACTAATTTGATGAAAATAGAATTTGACTGTATATATTTATTTATCACATAGAAGACAAACACTCTACTATAACAAAATCCACATGGACTTCCCAAATATAAACACACTGAACTTGGGGTGTTTTGCAGAAAAATTCTCTAAACTTTACAACTAATAGAAAGCCCTCATGAACTTTCAAAATTATACAGACCCTACTGAACTATTTGAAATTGTCATAAACGACATTAACATAAAGGATAAAAGTTCTAAATTACCCTCATTAATATCTATCAATTCTAACCTGAAAAACTCCCACTGAAAGTAAAAAAGTACAAGGAGACGAAATTGTCAAGAAAACATGTTACTTGTGAAGCTCGTGACAACTTGAACTAATTGCCGTCGGTCACAACATTTTAGCCAAATACGTTGAGGGGACTTGTTCCAATGTAGTGCAAAACAGCGAAAGTTTAGAGGGGCTTTGGAAAATTTACCCAACAGTAAGTCTTCTTTTGCCGCTTGTATTGAGCAACCATCACAGATAAATTCAACATCTGTATAAGTTTAGCATATTCATTCTTTTGCAGAAAGAGTACAAGAATTACAGTTCCCTTGACCCTTACTGATGAACCAATTCCTTTTAACACCGATTTCTCTTCCAACCAGACTTCTATTTTTAATCAAATACCATCATCTTACTTTTTGTATGAGAACTCAGCTTCAAAATCTTTCTGAAGCTTCTCTCGCGACTCTGTTTTTGCGGCCAATATAACATCGTTGATGAAGCCTCTTTGTGGGTATTCTTCAGGAATGAGGTTGCGGTAGATCTCAAACTGTTCATCAGCCTCATTCATTTTGTCTAATAAGCTGTATACGATCCCCTGTTAAAATTTATCAAATATAGTCAGTGGTGATATAAATACAGATCTTTCTCCATATATAAGTTATTATATCAAGTTTAACTAGCTGTAGGCAAATGGCAAGTTATGTTTTTCAAAATTGTAAATTGCAGATAACCCCTCTCATCTAGACCTTCTGTAGCAATTACTACCCTTCAATTCATGAGGAACAGGGGTTTTCTGCAAATTTATCCTTCTCGAAATGTCAAGCCAGGGGTGATACACTTCCCAGAATTATCCTACTTACTGAGCCAAGTCCATAAAACCTCAGTGATCACAATATTTGCAAGACAGGGCAAGCAAATGGATGACATATAAAGTGGAAGAGGTAAAACAAAAAAAAAAGATGATTTAAAAATATCATTGTAAAGGCAAGGGTTAACAATGAAGCAGGACCAACTAATAACACGGATCAATCAATAAATTTGGGGATGTCAAATCAAAAAGGAAAAGAATTAAGATTAACTAATATATCTCTATAACTAAAATTCATATATAGGAAATAAGAACAATGATACTGTCAAGGTTAAATTGCAGATGAGCCCCTCATCTATACCTTCAATACGCTTCCCAGTTGGATCATCAACAATATATACTTCTCCGATGTCAATCCCAAGGGTAATAAGTGCTAATAAATGAGTTGAGAGACAATGAATACTACCGAATGTATAGATGAGGGGGTTATCTGCAATTACCATATAGTCAATATACCACAAAAGAAGATTAACCTGACAAAGATATGGCCTAAAATCTCTGGGATTCTGGTTTGCAAGATCTTGAAATAGCTTCAATGCCTCTTCCAAGTCACCCTGCATGGCATAAAAACATTCTCAACTTGCAGTCAAAGTGAAACTAAAGTCATAATAGATTTCCTCCATATAAACCTAACAATCACGTAAAAAATAAAGCACAGAGAAGATATTGTTACCTTGACCACATGCATTTGAGCAATCAAAAGCTTTATATTTCTCTCTTCTGTAACTCTATTCTCGCGATGTGCAAGTTCCAAAGCTTTGTTCAGCATTTCAAAAACAGCTGGGCCTTCACGATTTTTATGCATGGCCAGTGCCAATCCCTATAGTTGGAGTGATCAGTTTCTATATTCTAAAACATTATGATAGTTAACAAGTGATGTAATATAGGGCTTTTTTTTTTTTTTGGCATCATGATACATTTTGGCAGAATATCATAGTTAGAAGACAGTTCAAATATTAAGCATCTACAAAACACTAAATTTTCTTCTAAATAAGAATTCAACATATCTGATATTTTATTTAGTTGGAAAAATGGCACAATGGATAGTATATATTAACATTGTACATTCTTGTGAAATCCACTTAGGCAGTTAGGCTGCCTAAGTTGCACCGCTACGGGTACGGGTACATGGAAATTTTTTTAAAGGCAGGGTATGGGGACGGCTGAAACTCATGGGATATAATCATAGTTCTGAGCTCTATATGTAAACGATCCTTTTAAATCGTAGCTCTTAAGGCTGAAACAAACTCGACCCTCATCCAACAAGTTACAAAAATGAATATGAAGTGTAGAATACATATCCAATAAGTTTATGATGAGTGTTTTAAATTAAACATGCATTGTATAATTGGGTACATGTCTGAATAAATATATGCAATAAATATTGCAAATATTTAAGATTCATCCAAGAAGTGTTGGGTACAAGTACGGGTACAACACGTGTCGGGTACGGGTACGCCTCCATATTAGAAGTAGCCAGATAACATATGCTGCACCTTAACCAGAAGTCAATGCAATTTTCTTTTCCTCAGAAAGAGAGTGAAGTGGGACAGCCAAATAGAAGGAAATACAAATGAGAGGGTGGTTTTTGTTGTTCCAGCAAAGTGAAATCATTTGCCAAGCAAATAAAGTGGATCCACCTCTTTTGGCTTGGGTAAAGTTCTTTGTTGAGATCCAGCTTTCTAAACAACAACGTAAGACTGTACTCGGTTAACAATTTTCTTAGAACCACACAATGAGAATAGCTTATTGGTTTCAAGTAGCACCAAACTTAATGATTTATTTATTCCTACGCAATATCTTGCATATAAATCCTATTTAGACTCTGCTATTCCACAAATCGATAACAACATCAAGAGGGGGGAAATCACCAAGTGACATATATATCACCAAGTGACACACACACGTGTGTGTGTGTGTATATATATATATATATATCACCAAGTAATGCCGATAAAAGACCTTTCATCTGCATACCAACTTAGGATAAGTCAATGGAGATATAACTATAAACTTTTGATCAGATTTTGAAATGCTATGAAACAAACAAAATGGGTTTTTTCCTGAAAACACCTTTAAAATAGGGTTATTTTACAAAAACCACCTTTCATTTTCAATTTATACGTAAACCACCTTTAAAGTGTGTTTTTGTTCCAATCAACCACCTTCTAGTCAAATATTCACTAAAAAACCAAAAATAACCTTAACAAATGCATGTTTGATGTACGTGACTTGTATCCTACCTAGACTTAAACGTTAACAAAGTGAGTCACATGTCTTGAATGCAATTTTTTTACGGGCATTTTTGGATTTTCAGTGAAAATTTTGACCAAGGGTGGTTGATTGGAACAAAAACCTAGTTTAAAGGTGGTTTACGTATAAATTGAAAATGAAAGGTGGTTTTTGTAAAATGACCCTATTTTTAAGGTGGTTTCTAGGAAAAAACCCTACAAGATAACATAGAAGTAATTAGAAGGAGATGAATGAGCTTGATATGATAATTTATAAGTATTATAAATAAAGTAGATTGTTACTCATATTCTATATTGTAGGTTGACCGTCCCTTTTATGGAGTGAACCCGAGCTTCACTGATATATTTTAATCTGTTATTTTAAATCGCATTTTGATAGAATTTGGACCGGGATAACTCTATATCATTTAAAGTCCCTTCAATTATATCTATGTTCTAACTTCTAACACCAACTACAAACATGCATATCAATGTCATATCTAACCCGAATACTAGCTCCAAGTAACCTATCTCCATGAGTCTATGACCCATTTCATCAAACACAAAGCAAGCATTCCCAAAAGCACCAAACAAGCAAAACAACCAAAGGAAAACTCACATGCAGAGCTCTAATCAACAGAGGCCTCTCCTTCAAGATCTCCCTAAACAGCTTCTTCGCCTTCCCCAAATCCCCCATCATCTCACAACAAAGAGCCTGCAGCAACCTCCACTCAACCTCCTCAGGCTCCAACTCAATCAATCTCTCAACCAACTTCACAGCCTCAGCCATTTTCCCCTTCCTCATCCTCCCATACAAAACCACCTTCAAAGCCTCAACATCACTTGGGTTCCTCTCCAAAATCTTTGCATACATCTCCTCATCCTCCTCCTCCTCCTCCTCCTCCTCCTCCTCCTCCTCCTCCTCCTCCTCCTCCTCCTCCTCCTCCTCCTCCTCCTCCTCCTCCTCCTCCTCCTCCTCCTCCTCCTCCTCCTCCTCCTCCTCCTCCTCCTCCTCCTCCTCCTCCTCCTCCTCCTCCTCCTCCTCCTCCTCCTCCTCCTCCTCCTCCTCCTCCTCCTCCTCCTCCTCCTCCTCCTCCTCCTCCTCCTCCTCCTCCTCCTCCTCCTCCTCCTCCTCCTCCTCCTCCTCCTCCTCCTCCTCCTCCTCCTCCTCCTCCTCCTCCTCCTCCTCCTCCTCCTCCTCCTCCTCCTCCTCCTCCTCCTCCTCCTCCTCCTCCTCCTCCTCCTCCTCCTCCTCCTCCTCCTCCTCCTCCTCCTCCTCCTCCTCCTCCTCCTCCTCCTCCTCCTCCTCCTCCTCCTCCTCCTCCTCCTCCTCCTCCTCCTCCTCCTCCTCCTCCTCCTCCTCCTCCTCCTCCTCCTCCTCCTCCTCCTCCTCCTCCTCCTCCTCCTCCTCCTCCTCCTCCTCCTCCTCCTCCTCCTCCTCCTCCTCCTCCTCCTCCTCCTCCTCCTCCTCCTCCTCCTCCTCCTCCTCCTCCTCCTCCTCCTCCTCCTCCTCCTCCTCCTCCTCCTCCTCCTCCTCCTCCTCCTCCTCCTCCTCCTCCTCCTCCTCCTCCTCCTCCTCCTCCTCCTCCTCCTCCTCCTCCTCCTCCTCCTCCTCCTCCTCCTCCTCCTCCTCCTCCTCCTCCTCCTCCTCCTCCTCCTCCTCCTCCTCCTCCTCCTCCTCCTCCTCCTCCTCCTCCTCCTCCTCCTCCTCCTCCTCCTCCTCCTCCTCCTCCTCCTCCTCCTCCTCCTCCTCCTCCTCCTCCTCCTCCTCCTCCTCCTCCTCCTCCTCCTCCTCCTCCTCCTCCTCCTCCTCCTCCTCCTCCTCCTCCTCCTCCTCCTCCTCCTCCTCCTCCTCCTCCTCCTCCTCCTCCTCCTCCTCCTCCTCCTCCTCCTCCTCCTCCTCCTCCTCCTCCTCCTCCTCCTCCTCCTCCTCCTCCTCTCTGGCGCCGACCCATCTTCACTAACCTCCTTTCCCCTCTCTCCTTCCTCTCCTCCTCTTCTTCCCCCTCTTAAGTTAGATTGGAGGGTATAATAGGAATTTTAGATTTTTGTTAAACAGAAAATATTAAAAAGTGTGACACTACAAATAATTTTAATCAAAAATAAAAAATAAAGATGGTGAGTATCAAATTGGACAAAATTAAAATGGTTTTCATGAAAAATCCTATCTTATATTTGCTATTGTAGCTGGTATTAAAAAGGATTGTTTTGAAATATTTTTAAAAGTTTTTGTACTTTTATAAGGGTTTAAATGCAATTGATGTTGTAATTTAAACTCTTCTGGTATTCAAAACTTGCGAACGCAACATAGTTACATCTAAATCATAGAAATCATCACCTGCAAGTAGATGTCTTTTGCAAATGTATGTATCTATTAATCGCAATCTTAGAAACAAATGCAACTGATAAAAATATCGCATTGCATGTAATTGAGCTACATAATCATCAACTGCAACCAGATGTCCTTCTGCAACTGCAATTAGGGATGGAAAGGAATCTAATTTGAATCAAATATCCCCACTATTCATATTTGTATTCAGTTCATACTTGAATATTCGTTAATAGTGTTTAAGTAGTCAATGCAAATTAATCGGTTCATATTCGGTAATATTCATCATCCTATCCTAGTCTTGCAATACAGCAAACATGATCCGACCAGTAAATATGTAACCTAATGATAAAATGTAATATTCAAAAATTAAAACAATATACATGGACTATATGTGCAACAAACTTTGGGTATGCATAAAAATGTAACAAACAAAATTTATAGGACTAAAAGTATAAAATATAAACAAATAGTTTGTTAAACAAATGAATCAAATATACTATGGTAAAATTCTATTCATTTTCGAACCGAATACTAAAAAGTATTCTTTAATTATAAATGAACTATCAAATCAAATATGACCAAATACTTAAGCGAATAAAAGCCAAACTATTTATTAAATACTTGGTTTGTTTCCAATTGTAGTTGCAATTATATTTATTAGTTACAGTAAAACAAACGACTTCAACTGATACAGAAAATTCTGGGTTGCACGTAACTGATATAGAATGTCTCAACTGCATGTAATAATGATACAGAAAGACCAATTGCATTGAACTGTAGAAGAGAATATGATAATGACTTCAAATATAATACTGTTGAATTAGGAGCGAGGTCTGACCCATGGAAGGGAACGTAATACACAATAATACCCAAAGTAGACCAAAAACAATATTTCCATGCTTGAGATGAGACCGTTACAATTTCCAAGTCTCACCTCTAGCAGATAAAAAAGAAACAAAATGCCAACCTCGCATAAAATCTGATCAGAACAGGTAAAGAAAATGTAAAATAACATAGTAAGCAAAGCAAAGCAAAGCGGGGAAAAAAAGTAAAGAGAAAATGTTCCTCATGCTTCAATATTTACAATATAGGTTTCCAGAATGCTTCATCCGTAACAAAATTAAGTTGCTTATAGTGATTATTTCCCCCCAGAACTCTTCCCTCTGAATCCAACAACTCTAAGCTTGGAAGCTGGAGACTTTACAACACCAGACTTCCTACCCTTCGCTGAATCTTTTATAATGTCAACATTAAATGATTTCTTCGGTTTTGAGAAGGTAGCAGGCTTACTATTACTAGCCTGAGTAGATGTTGTTCTTCTTCCTGTTTTACTTGCAACTGATTTACGAGCAGATGCCTGAGTAGATGTTGATCTTCTTCCTGTTTTACTTGCGACTGATTTATGAGCAGATGCCTGAGTAGTAGGTTTCCTACCAAATTTTGATGATCCGAGAAATTTCTTTGTCTTCGGTTTTGTGATGGTAGAGGCTCTTGCTTTTTGATTACTCTGTTGTGATTTGATAACATCTTGCTTAACACTGGCTGAAGTAAGAGATTCCAGACTTTCATTTTTCTTGATGGCCTCTTCTATTCGAGTGGCTAAGCGAAGGTCATGCTTTGTCACAAGGCTTGTGATTTTTCCTGCAGAAAATTATAAAACACATCGATATTAGTCTGGTGATCTGTAAGTCGACACAGGATAATTTCTAGGACATTCATTTTTAGAATGAGATGTATAGGCTAAACTTTTTTTTTTTTGGGTCAGTCTATAGACTAATAGTTTCTAATCCATGTGAGCTTTGTTTCTCATGGATTTTTAAACATATAGACCGACAGAACAATTCCGATCATCAATACAAATGTTCAACTGTGTATTTTCATAGATAGATGCAAACTTATATGTTTAAATAGCTAAAATCAAGACATTCATAAAGACATTGGGAAGGCAGCATACCTTTGGCACCCATCCGAGCAGTTCTGCCAGTTCGATGGAGGTAATCAATCTAGACAATAAGGTAAAGCCAAATTAAACTACCAAAAAAAAAGCCTAATTATAGGGTTCCAAAGGGGAAAGATTGGTTTTTTTTTTTTTTTGGGATTGCTTTGTGTGTGTATACCCATTAAATCATTTGTATTTGCAAAACTACCCTCCAAACCATCAACTTTGGGAAATAAGTACTCCAAAATCAAAAAATCACCAACTTTGTTGGATATGGGTGAGTAAGAATTTAACTTGATGACACTTTTACATTGCAATTATAAATCAGCCCATCAAAGTTGATGATTTGTTGATCTGAAGTCCCCCCCCCCTAAAATTGAATCATTTTGAGGGGTAGCTTTTCAATTACTAAGACTTTGGGGTAGCTTCGCAAAAACCCATGATAATAGGTACGCATACAAAAAAACCAAAAAATAATAATGTGTTAAGAACTACTTGCAAAAATCAAAAGAATAGAGAAGGCAACACTAACAGCATTTGATGGGAAATCGAACATGATAACATGGTCAACATCCAAGTCCAGTCCTCTAGCAGCCAAGTCTGTGCACACCAATGTAGGGCAATCGCCCTCTTCACTCTTGAACTTTTTCAGGTTCTCGACTCTGCCATTAATATATAGTTATCAATGTGTATCTATTATTATAACTTCCTTAGAATGAAATAGTTCTTTAAGGAAATTCATGAGCAAGAACTCAAGACTATTAATCCATATATACAGACTAGCAACCTGCTCCACCTTCAAATATATAATCCTAAACAGATCTTATTAAATCAATATCAAAGCAATATATATATATATATATATATATATATATATGGAAATAATGTGTATGAGGTGGCGGCTCATTTTACTAAATGAGCTTCCAAGAAATAGCCATGTGGTGAGTTCCACCTTGCTAGTCACATCAAAAGGTGTAGACCTCACCACTCTATCTCTTGGTAGCTCATTTTGTAAAATGAGCCGCCACCTCATACCCATCATTCCCTATATATATATATAGAGAGAGAGGGGGATAGCAAAACACATCAGGAGTTTCAACAGATTTGTACCGACGGACTGTGGGTATTTGCCACTTAAAATGTAAAAATACATAATGCAAACCAAAATATGGTAAAGATATTTGAGATGTTGTGATATTTATTTCAATAATTAATCAATTTTAGGTTAGGTATGATGAATTACTATATAATGGAATAACTGTTAAGTTGGTTTACAATATTAGCCAGCCATGAATTAAATTTTCATCAATTGAAACAAATCAAGAGTTGACTTTTACTATTTCAAGCTTTTTAGTTAGTTGAATTTATATTAATATTATCTCAATCGTCCTACTTAGTTGTTAGTTGTTACATTGATTGTCCCAGTTAACTTCATTGTAAATAGTCCATAATATATGAAATGGGTGAATGGTTGCTTTGAAATACTCATTTTCAGTTCTGCACTAAGTTAGGATCAAAGTGAATATGTTACCTGGGTACTTCAAATCAGAAGCCGTACCCATGCCCGACACATACCCATACCCGTACCAGGACTTCTTGGACACTGCTCGAATGTATGCATATGTTTATTCAGGTCTACACTCAATTATATAATACATGTTTTAATTTAAAACAATTCTCATACACTTCTCGGATATATTCTACACTTGACACCTATTTCTTATATAATGATCTTATGTAAATGAAAAACAATATTGATCTTGAGTAAAATATTAATTTTATATATATATATAGGGAAATATGTACCTAAGGAGGGTCCTTAAATTGAATCTAAGGATGCGCCTCCAAAATTACATTATATGCAATCAATTTACTTGATCCACTCCATTCATTTTGATCTATATGTTTTGGATGGTGTATATATAAAAATTAGGTATATTGAGTTGTAGTTACTCATGCATCAAGTAATTGTAAAATTAACGGTTTTACGACAATACAACTAAAGTGACAATGAAAATATGTGTTAGAAGTATTGAAACATCATGATTTTTATTTTATAGATGTTTTAATATATTTAGATCATGATGAATGGAGTGGATCATCCATTGGAATAGCCCAATCCATGCATCGAGAGGCATCCTTAGATTCAATCTAAGGTGGCTCCTTAGATACATATTTCCCATATATATATATATATATATATATATATATATATATATATATATATATATATATATATATATATATATATATGAAGAAACTCTATGAACTTAAGTTCATAATGAATAGTGGTGCACCAACTTTTTATCCACTCATCTTGTCTTGAGATTTGTGATGCACAAATCTCAAAGTGGACTTTATATCTTTCACGGATCCCAAAGCAAGATGAGTGGTTAGAAAAGTTGGTGCACCACTATTCATTATGAACTTAAGTTCATAATGAATAGTGGTGCACCAACTTTTTATCCACTCATCTTGTCTTGAGATTTGTGATGCACAAATCTCAAAGTGGACTTTATATCTTTCACGGATCCCAAAGCAAGATGAGTGGTTAGAAAAGTTGGTGCACCACTATTCATTATGAACTTAAGTTCATAGGAGCCTTGCTCTATATATATGTATATATATATGTATATATGAAAAAATGGATATGAGTTGGCGGCTCATTTTGCTAAATGAGCTACTAAGAGATAACCACATGGTGAGACCCATCCTACTTATCACATCAAAATGTGTGGGTCTCACATCTTCTAACTCTTGGTAGCTTATTTTTCTAAATGAGTCGTCACCTCATAACCATCAAACTCATATATATATATATATATATATATATATGAAAATAATGGGCATGATATGACGGCTCATTTTGCTAAATAAACTATCAAGAGATAGTCACGTGGTGAGGCCCACCTTGCTAGTCAGATCAAAAGTGTAGACATCACCACTCTATTTTTTGATAGCTCATTTACCAAAATGAGCCGCCACCTCATTCCATATATATAGCCGTGTCCCCGTACCCTACCTTTTATAAATTTATCGTCTCGTATCTATACATGTACCTAGGAACATATCCATATGGATCCTTGTGGGGGCACTTGCCCCCACAAAAATTTTATTTTGTAACTAAGAGTATAGAAATTTATAAAGGTGCCCAGGTGCCCCTATAAAGTTGACAACTCTATATAATTTTAAAGAACTATTATTGCAACTTAGTTGTATTCTTGTTAGTTTATGTGATGAAAATGATAATGATAATGTGTTGATATGAAAATGATATAGAAAATCATTATGTCTTGAGATCTTCCGATTATTGTATAGATAAAATTTCAACTAGTAGAATGTGTTAGATATTATTGATAATTTGGTATTAGTAGATTTAATAGATATTATGAGATGTTATTGAGATATTGTGAGATGCAATTAGATATAATTTTATCTTATACCTATTTTGTAATATCCTTCTAATCTCTATTTAAGAGTTAGAGTTAGATGAACAATGAACGTTTGTCTTTTCTATTTTCTCTACATGGTATCAGAGCCGACATCTCGATCCTAAAAAACTTCTCTTTCAAGATCTTGAGGCTGCCGAGGGGGTTTTGCCGCAAGCACGGCCTCCATGCTTCCCCTCGGCAGTTTTAAAAACCTCGGCTTCAACAACCTTAGTCAAAAACCCTATCCTTAAGAAATGTTAAAAAAATACCGTTATTGTTCATCACAGTTCTGTTCACGATGAACACTATTGTTCACTGTGAACAGTACCAACCCTTGCATCTTATGCTGATTGCCTTCGACAACTTCAGATCCGATCCGAATCAGATCTACATTATCGGGTTTATATTGCACCTACATTAAATATGCGCAATATCGCATCAAATCCGTCTTTGACAGAGCTGTTCAAGAACTTTTTGGTCCGTTCCTTCTATAGATCAATCCAAGATCTGCCTAGTCCGTGCCTTCTATAGATTGAGCGCCATTTCGATCACTCAAGCACAAAACTTCAATATTTTCTCACCGACTTACTGGCATACCCGCCTAGGATTTTTTCTAATGGCTTACCCGCCTAGGATTTTACCGCTTGACCCGCCTAGGGTTTCTTCTATTGGCTTACCCGCCTAGGATTTCTACTGACTATGACTATAATATTTTAATTGCTAACGTCTTCAAGTATTCTAGACAAAGATGACATTGTCGAAGCTCTTGCAACTAGCTGCTTTGTTCCCATTTGTAATAAGCTGGGCATATATTATACATATACTCCAGCTTGAGAGGGAGTGTTAGATATTATTGATAATTTGATATTAGTAGATTTAGTAGATATTATGAGATATTGTGAGATGCAATTAGATATGATTTTATCTCATATCTATTTTGTAATATCCTCCTAATCTCTATTTAAGAGAGATTAGGATTAGATGAATAATAAACTTTTGCCTTTTCTATTTACTCTACAATATGTATACATGCCCCCATAGGAAAAAAATTCGGATCCGTCCCTACGCGTACCCGTACCCATGCAACTTAGGAAGTGATAGATGGACCTCATATTAATTTGTTGGCACCTGAGTGCACATTCAGTTAAAAGATTATGTGACAAGGTAAGGAAATGGGTCCATATAGTCTTCTTTTTATTTTGTGAGAAAAGATCCAATATAGTCATAGTAGAATAAAATGAAAAGTCAAAAACAGAAATGTTAAAGCATGCAACATTTACTCTAATGTTAAAATTTTAGAAAAAGTTAAAATATGATTTTACTATCAAAAATCTTGATTCTCGCATTTTAAACGATTATGAGAGGCTATATTATGGGAAATGTCATCCAATACCTAGAGCACTAAGGTTTTAAAATATCACCACCACTAAAAATGCTATTATTCTTCTTTTTCTATTTTCTGTGTGAAGAATTGTGCTTTATTGCTTATAAATTATAAACTTTGAAGGGCACTGCAATCCAACAATAGCCAGAACTCAAAACCAAAAGCTCTTATTATTCTATTTCTATTTTCTGCATGACGAACTGTGCTTTGTTGCATATATGTTATAAATTTGAAGGGCACTGCAATCTAACAATAGCCACAACTCAAAAATGAAGGTTAAATTATCAAAAAATCATTGTAAAAGATGATAATAGAAATCAAAAGCACAATCAATGCTACTGAAGGAGAGAAAAGATGCAGCTACAAGAACAAATTATCTTATACACAAGCAGCCTAAACATGAAATCAAATATCACATATGAGTACAGTCACTAAGGCACACATATAATGCAGGTTGAAGAAATGGAGCAAAATGGCCTTCCATCAGCTCTTTCCAATATATGGAAGAAACTAAAAAGGAGAGGTACAAATCATATTAATATTGAGATTTATAAGTCCTTCACTCTTTGCTTATCTCAACTGACAGAGCATTCAATTGGAAAATTGCCAGCATTTTCTCTGCACCTACTTGTTACTGATGCTAGTTTGAGAAGTGAAATAGGGAATGGTATAGCGCTCAGAAAATGCAGATGGTACCTTTAGAAATATTACAAAGAAATAGCCTCACCTTTCTGCAGCTGGAACCTCTCCATGGTAATTTACTGTAAATATCTGATTTTCACGGAGATAATGGTCCACAAAGCGGCTGGAATCCAGTGTATTACAGAAAACCATCACCCTGTTTCCCTTTGCCAAACTTGGCTCAAGAACCTGTCATAAAATAGCTAATCAAATTGCAAATTGTGTCTATGGAGATCAAGATTGCATCAAATGAGACAGTAAATCAGGTAATTAATCTCAAGTGAAATATTGAGAAGTAGACCTTCCACAAATTATGTTTAACAATGCACATTCACTCACTTGCACAAATATGATGTATGTTGCTGAATACATAAGCCATCAAAAGCATATAAGACAAACCTGTAGGAGAGACACTATCTTGTCTTCACCACCAGAAAGTTTAATAAAATCATGCCGGGCGGATGCAACTTTCTTGTGCAAAGTGGATGTTCGCAGATGGGCTATTCCTTGAAATTCATCATCAACCAATTTTTGCACTGCCTACAGCATGTTAACAAGTCAGAACTCAGTATGAACTATGAAGGACAGGATAATAACCTAAAAACTCGATTGCAGGGATCAATACAATGATAATGATTGCACTTCCAGAAATAGTTACTAGACCAGACAGTTAATCGTTATAAAGATAGTGTGTGTCAATGGCCTAAGTCATGCTCAAGTAGTGGACAGTTAGCCTATCATCATACAGTAAATTGTGCGCTAAATACAGATAACCCCAATAAACTGACATACAATATATAGCTTGAGGTTTAACATCTAGGAGGAGGAAAATTAACAGGAGAATGGTTCATATTAAATCATGAAAGTAAACAATGCCAAACCTTTGTCATTGTTGCAGTGACCAAAACAGTTTGGAACCCTTGATCATCAGGTTTTTCCGCACGCTTTTTTAGGGGACCAAGGAACTTGCGAATGTCAGGACCAAAGCCTCTGTCAAACATTGTATCCGCCTCATCTAGAACCTACGATACAAATTTCCAGTTGTGTTAAAGTTAAAAGAAAACGACATAAAATAACCCTACTGATAGTCATTCAAGATTCAAGAACCAACCAAGTATTTAATGTCCCCATAAACCATATTCCCATCTTCAATGTGCTGAAGAAGCCTTCCAGGGGTGCCAACAACCATATCGACTGGAGCACTCAATGAATCTTCTTGAGGCCTTGACCGGCCACCTCCACTTATCCTAGTTGACCTAAATCTTGCATGATGACTGATTGATTTTGCCACACGGAAGACCTATAAATTTATCCAACGGTTAGCTGTTTCCTTACAGAAATATAAAATATAGACTTGTTTTTGAGTCTATACTTATAACTTATCAGTACCTGTTCAGATAACTCCCTCGTAGGACAAAGCACAACAGCTCTTGGACGCCTTGGCTTCATCAACATCCCATACAATTCTTCATCGCGCCGCAACAGCTGCAAAACAAAATAAAGAGAGCAATTAATTTAAATCTGTGAACATTATTTTGTTTTTGTGAAGTCCAAGCACTAGTCTAATAACTCAAATATCTGCCATTATACATGTACAATGAAGACAGGCTATCTGCCAGGAAAAATTATCAATTCCAAACTCGATAACAGTGCATAGGTACACAAGGAAGCAGATTATGTGACACAGTCAGTTTTTGAACTTCAATTTATTGGCAAACAAAAGCATTGTTACCACGACACTTTAATAGTATGGATTCCTACTATGCTTATAAACCCATTTTCCTTCAAGAGACGGATGCTGACTAAAATTCAACATGTACCCACTATTGGAGATTAACTAAACCCATGAAGATTATTTTATAGACACCATGTAGGGATGGCAATTGGGTCGGTAGTTTGGGTACGAATATAGTTGAATTTAAACTGACACATATGTCAAACTCTTGTCCAACTCGGTTATTAATATAGTCAAAAAGCTAGACTCATAATTGACTTGCTTGTTGAATTGGATTCCTAGGATCAACCTGTCTAATCCAATTATCAGCAGGTCCAATCCAATGATTCAGTTTCAGTACTTCAGTTCAG
Source organism: Asparagus setaceus (assembly GCA_012295165.1). Taxonomy (NCBI): domain Eukaryota; kingdom Viridiplantae; phylum Streptophyta; class Magnoliopsida; order Asparagales; family Asparagaceae; genus Asparagus; species Asparagus setaceus. The sequence continues at coordinate 14,568,413 of CM022709.1, forward strand.
CCCATTAACAGATAAAAGAGCCATTATCATTGACAAGAGCAGCATTTCACTGTCGTGGATCACTGCAAACATTTCAATCTCTACACGACAATACCGATTACAGCTTATTCTTTACCAATAATTTTTATTCAAAAACGACAGACACAGACTACTTGTCCTAATATGCACACGAATGAAGAAGCTAACCAGAACGCAAGAATTGTCTCTTTTTCCTTTTCCCCTCCCTACTAATAGAGTTTTGAAACCAAACAAACTCAACTAAAACGTGACAAAGTCAGCCTAGTAAGCCCTTGCTCATAGCAATTCCATCAAACTTATTATCTGCAAACTATCATTAATACTACAAAAGGCCAATTTCCATCAAAGATTCAACCTCCCATTCCCAAATATCATCAACAGAACAAAAAGCAAACAAAACAATCACATGAACCAAAGGACGTATATAAGCCAATGCCTTTATCATTAACAAGCGTAACATATCACAGAGGTGAAGCACTAAACATTTCAAACTCAAGTTTGATTTCCTTTCCCCTTAACTTTCATACAAAAAATGACAAATATGCACCAATTGTCCATATATGCCCACTAGCAAAGAAGCTGAGTAGAATGCAACAATGTCATTTTCCTATTAATAGGTTGCTGAAACCACACTAACTCAAACTCCAGAGCAACAAAAGCAACAAACTAATCCATCTCTCCTAGCAATTTCATCAAACATATTATCTGCAAACCACCTTTACTACTACAAAACCCAACTTTCAATTAAAGGTTCAAACTTTAAGCTACCAATCGCCACAAAAAATCACCTGAACCAGAGGAAGCATATAAGCCAAGGTCTTTCCAGACCCAGTATGCGACCCGAGCACGACGCTCCTTCCCTCGAGCACCGCCGGGATCCCAATGCACTGAATCTCCGTCGGCACCTCGATCCCCATCTCTCTCACCGCGCTCATCACCTCCTCGCTTAACCCTAGCTCCTCAAAACCCTCAACCCCCCTCTTCTCCTTCTCAATTTCTGAAGAATGAGAAGTCGAAGGGGAAGAAGTTTTGACCTTGATCTTTGGGGGTTTTGTAGCGGGGAGTTCTTGAGATGGCGGGAACGGAGGCGGTCGAGGAGTAGGGAGTGGCGGACGGACTCTTCGGCGGCGGCCGGGGCGACGGCGGCGGTGGAGAGGCAGAGGGTTCGGCAAAGGTGGAGTCTTTTTGGTGGTTTGGAGAGGGAGAGGAGAGAGAAAGGGCGGGAGAAGAGGAGGGAGGAGGAGGAGAGAGACAGGGAGCGGGAGAGGAGTAGGGTTTTGCCGCTGCCCGCCATGGCTGCTGCTTGAAGTGTGAGCAAGAGGCAAAGCTAAGAATTTTGGGATATTTGTTCCGTATGGTGGAAATTGCAGAGAACACCCTGAAGTTTTGGATAGTTGCAAGAAAAATCCCATTTCGAATGAATTGGGATTTTTTGATATATAGCCCCAAATATATCATATTTTGAAATGCATCTCAATTCTCAAAAACTAAGTTTAGTTTTGACCCAGCTACACATAGGCTTGATTAGGCTAAACTAGTTTCTAGATGAACTAGTTTTGAGTAGAACGTAGTTCGGTTTATTTGTGGCTAAACTAGTTTCTATACGCACATAGCTTGTCTTTTTCCCTACCCGCTAGATTTTTTTTAGCGCCAGACTTATGCGGTTCTATTTCACACCAAAGGGGGGCTTGGTTTATTTCTGACCGAGTTAGTAGGCAACAATGGGCTAAAGAAAAATAGGTTTAGTTCAACTTTATTATTTGCCAAACAAGGGCTAAATACTTGGACCAAAGTTATTTTAGCTAAAACTGGCTTTATGCATTTGCCAAACAAGCCCTAATTTTTTTGTTGATTTTGCTAAAGTCCCGCGCATCAATTTTTGTGCTCCTCATTTTTCTATTTTTAATTAAGTTACTTAATTTTATTAAATTTATTAGTAGACGTAAAGAGATGAAAATGAGAGAAGATAAGGGGAGGTCGGCAGGAAGGTTTGCTAAGAATACATGTCATATGTTTGTCATGTGTTTTTCAACAGGATAAGATGGTCGATTCCTTTCAAAACCCCTTTTTGTATCGAACTTTAAATATAACTAGTATAATGTACGTGCATTGCACGTGAACATATTTGTTTTATACTATAATGTTGATATATCTCAGCATATTGTTTGTAAAAACTAACATAGAAAGCACTATAATACACTTTACTATGCCGAAATTTATTATTATTTGTTCATAGATAAACATGACCGAGATAGAACTTGCTAAAAAAACAATTTGAAAATACTTACTATCCCTATAATCCTCCACACTTCAAAAAAAAGTTCAAACCAATCGTTTCACCAAACAAAAATAAAAACTAATTTACAGGATAAATTAGCAACGAAAATGCCTACTTGCGTCAGTGATACAATTATTCCATAAATACTAAAGTAACAATTTCAAGGATTCAGCCCCATAGACTGATGGTAAAGATTTGTAACCATTGAAGAAAGAGATGCTACGTTTCAAGATAGAAGCAAGCTCCATCCTTGTGAATAATATTGTAGTCAATAATAGCGCGCAAGCAAATAAAATATTGTTATATAGAGCCGATTCATAAATTGAAGGCTTTGCAATGCACACAAGTATTATCTTTGGCTAACTTTGTCTCTTTCCATATTATCCAATACGTATAACTTGTTGCCTATAAGACTAAGAACTTCCTCTAGCAATTGCATTATAAATCTGAGATTTGGCACCAATTAATCAATTACTAAGGTTGCATAAGTCTCCGTATTGATGGCCAAAAGATCAACCCAACTTATGATATCATTAGCAAAAATCTTAGCTACTCACTTTTTTACATAATTTTATCTCTATAAGTCAATAGAAATGAACTAATACACATAAATGATTCCAATGAGATTAAAATGAAATAAAAGAACTCTCGTGTTCTACAAATCTTATCAAATTGTATTTAGTCCACGTATGCACACAAAACTCATACAAAATAATCATACAAATACATAACTTTTTCCTTTACTGAAATATACTATGCATTCAAATTCTATATCTATCTATACAATAAAATTTGCACGCACTCAAACCCATGCCAAACAAAAAAACACTAACTCCACATAAAAATGGGAGCAGTAGTAGTAAGTATAAAAAAGACAGCAATTACTTTCCAGAGTGGAAGTTGGTTCCAGAGTGGAAGTTGCTAAACCAAAGAGACGCGACACAAAATTGATTAATAAGCAAAAAACTTAGAAAATATAAAGTCAGCATATTTACATCCAGATTATATTGTATAGGTCACTATCCTATCCATAATCAACAGCACAAATAGACAACATAAATAATATTAGAAATCGAAGAAAGAAAGAAAAAAGTCATATTTGAAACTTTTATAGAAGAAGGAATTTCATTCATACAATAAATCAAATAAACACTAAAGATTCTCTTCTACATATATTTCTTGACAAAAATGTTCCAACGGAACCAAACCCACAGCAACTCAGTCCATCACTTGCCAAGGAATCATATGTTGCTGTATCCAAAATCCTGTTGGTTTTCCTGAAACTGTAAGATCTTTAATAAGACTTGATTACCTCAAAGAGATTGATAAAAAACTAAAGCGGAATTATACCTGAATCCATGGTTTGGATCTTGAGTGGATTGATGGATCTTCTAATCTTAGGGCTTCTTCTCTTCCTTAGATCTCTTTTGAGATGGGGGTAAAAGAGATGAGAATTCTTGTGTTAACCCTAGATTAGGGACCATAACCCCATATATATAGGTGTTGCACTTTTACAATTTGGCCCCTCATCAAATTATAATTACAACCTGGTATCTGCACATTTAGCCCATGACAATATATAAATACCCGATAACCCAACTTAATTGATCACTTTAGTGGGTTTCCTTAAGTGATAGATTTACACATTAATTTAACATATGTGCCCACAAATAGATTTAATTAGATTTAAATCTAACAATCTCCCACTTGGGCACCATATGTATCCTTAAAATGTGTATTACTTTATGAGCTCAAAATCTCTATCACATACAAGGGTATTTCCAAACAATCTCGCCCATTGACCATATCAATATAGGATCAAAGCGTTTTCGCCACATTTATCGTGACTAAACCCATCAATGGTCACATATACTAGTATAGCCAAATGACATAGATCAATCATGGATGTACAAAGATGAAAAATTACATGCAATGTGATCTGCATGCCTATTTTTCAACCGTCCTACCAAAACTTTAGTGAGGTCAACTTTAATCATAATGTAACAGAGTGGTTAATCAATACTTTATTCGACGTAAAAATAACCAAAGCCCTAATAGGTCCAAAATACTCATAAAGCAATAAAATCAAAACTCCCACTAAAACATGATATCCTCAAATATTACCACCCCCATATGAGCAAGGTGCTCTTGAAAAATTTTGGGTGGTAATCCTTTAGTAAGAGGATTCGCTATCATGGAGTTTGTCCCAATATGCTCTATGGATATCTGTCCACTCGTACTCTTTCTTTCACAACTAGGAACTTAATGTCAATATGTTTTGACTTAGTTGAGCTTCGTTGTTGTTGAATACATGATCATGGATTTATTGTCACAAAATAACTTTAGTGGTCTTTCAATATTTTCCGTAACACGCACTGCTGACAAAATTTCGCAGCCATATTCCATGATTGGATGCCTCATGACAAGCTATAAATTCCGCCATAGTGGAGGAAGCTACAAGTGTCTGTTTGACACTTTTCCATGATATAGCTCCTCCGCTAACATATAAATGTAGCCTCAAGTAGACTTTTCGTTGCTTGGCATTCAAAGAAAATCGTAATCGAGTACCCAATGACCTCCAACCGATCGATTTCGTATGTGAGCATATAATCTTTTGTTTTTCAAGATACCGCGATAACCCTTTTGATCATGATCCAATGATCCATCCTGTGGTTGCTTAAGTATCCGCCTAACATCCCAACAATGTACGCAATATCCGGACACAGACATACTCGAGCATACATTAGACTCCCTACACCAAGCATAGGAATCTTCGCATTTCTCAATTTCAAGGTTACCTTTAGGGCATTGATTGAGACTAAACTTGTCTCCTTTAGAAACAGGGTATCACCGGTCCGCAATTTTGCATGCCAAACCTTATGAGTACTTTATTGATATAGCTCTTTTGTGATAATCCACGATACCTTGAGAACGATCTCGATGTATCCGATTCCTAATATAAAGAGGCCCCCAAGATCTTTCATCTCAAAATTTTTGATAGAAATCTCTTGATTTCGTAACAAGCCTATATCATTAGTGGCAAGCAAAATGTCATCCACATACGTAACTGTAAAAATATACTTACTCCCATCAATTTTTGATATACACAATCATCAACAATATTCATCTCAAAACCAAACGAGATAATTATTTGTTGAAACTTGTGGTACCATTGACGAGGAGCTTGCTTGAGTCCATAAATGGATTTCCTTAGTTTACAAACCATATTCTTTGGGTCTCGACACAAAGTTTTCGGTTGTACCATATAGATCATCTCATCAATGTCTCCATTGAGAAATGCGCCTTAACATCCATTTGATGTAACTCAAGATTGAAATGAGCAACAAGTGCCATGATAGTCCCGAAGAGTCTTTCGATGAAACCGAGAGAAAGTCTCTGTATAGTCAATGCCTTCCTTCTGAGTATAGCCTTTAGCTACAAGACGTGCTTTATACTTTTCCACATTACCATTTGCATCCAGCTTGGTTTTAAATATCCATTTACAACCAATTGGTTTTGCACCTTCTGGCAATGGGACTAGTTCCCAAACCTTATTGTCTTGCATAGACTTGTACTCTTCATTCATGGCATCAATCCACTTTTGAGAGTTAGAACTTTTCATGGCCTCAAGGAAGTTGATTGGATCATCTTCCATCATTCCATTACTTTCCTCATGTTCTTGAAGAAATACAATATAATCATCCTAATAGCATTTCTCCTTTCTCTCGTGGATCTCCTTAATGGCACCGGTTCTTGAGGTTGTTGAGTTTGTTCTTCCGAACAGGAGTTGTTCAATATTGCCTTCTTGAGGTTCCTGATTCATTTCTTGAACAATAATGTATAGGTACTTGAATATTGTCGAAATGACTGTATGGATTGGATTTAAAGCCAATTCCTCCTCAAAGGCAATGTCTCTAACCTTATTTCTCCCCAAACTCAACATCCTCAAAGAATGTTGCCGTTCCCGCCTCAAAAATATTCCCGAGTGTGGGATCATAAAACTTATAGCCCCGGATCGCTCGTAATACCCATAAAGTAGCCGCTAACCGCTTTGGAGTCCAATTTCTTTTCATTTGGCCTATAAGGCCTTGCCTCACTGGACATCCCCAAATATGTAAGTGTTTTAGACTGGCTTTCACCACCCAAAGCTCATAAGGTGTTTTAGCAACCGCTTTACTTGGTACTGCTAAGAATGTAAGCCGCAGCCTTTAGTGCTTCTCCTCAGAGTGACTCGTAAAGAAGAATGAGCAATCATACTTCTTACCATATCCTTAAGAGTCCTCGTTGCCTTTCACTACACCATTCATGCTAGGTGATCCCGGCATGGTGTATCGGGACGATACCGAATTCCTCTAGGTATCTAGCAAATGGTCCCGACGTTGTTCACTTGAACCATCATATCCGCCGTAGTTCTCACCACCACGATCGATCTAACGGTTTTAATCTTTTATTGAGTTGGTTCTCAACTTCACTTTAAAAGCTTTGAATACGCCCGAGACTCGATTTTTCTTTAATGAGATATAGGTACCCATAACGTGAGTAATCGTCTATGAATGATATAAAATATTGTTGACCATTCCGTGATGCCGTAGGGAATGGCCCACAAATATCTCAGATGTATCAATTCTAAGACGCTCAAGATCTGTTGGCACCTAATCTCTTAACTTTAGTCTGCTTTCCCTTGATACCAATGCATACATCAAAGTCTCAGAAATCAAGGGAATCCAAAATACCATCGACACAAGATGCTCAACTCTACCTTTTGAGATATGACCAAGCGCTTGTGCCATAATGATGCTGAATTTTCCTTATTTAATTTATGTTTAGTACCACGTGATTCCACATTCGTGGTTTCATTATAAGAAGCAACTGTATCAAGTAAATATAGGTTATCAAAGTACTCAAGAAACCAGCTCCCACAATATTTGAATTTAAAGATAAGCTAGCCCGGTTATTTCCAAATGAACAATAATAACCTGATTTGTCCAATAAAGGAATAGAATCAAATTCGCCTAAAAGACGGGACTACAAAAGTATCTTTCAAATCCAAATAGGAACCAGTTCCTAACAATAACCTAAAGTGCCCAATTGCTTCCACATCTACCGATTGTCCATCGCCCACAAAGATGTATCTTTCACCATCACTTGGCTTTCGGTAGCTCAGGCAACCCTGCATAGAAACACTTATGTGAGTAGTAGAAGCCGAATCTAACCACCAAGTGTTTCTAGGTACTGAGACTAAATTAACCTCGTAATCGCACCAAAGTAAGGAACGCATCTTTTGACACGCCAGCGGATATTTGGTACAATCCTTCTTTGTGTGTCCATTCTATGACAAAAGAAACAACCTCGATTATCCTTATGTTGTTTCTTTTGAACTGACCCTTAGCAGCCTTCCTTATCATTCTTTCTTTTCTTGCCCTTATCCTTATGGGCGTAGCCAAATGAGCACTTTCGCCTTATCTTGCTTCAATCGTCTTCTTCTTGCACACAAGATGAAATGAGCTCATTCAGAGTCCATTTCTCCTTCTCGCGCTTATAATCGACCTTAAATTGATTAAAGTGTGCGTGAAGAGACAAGAATACCAGATGCACCAATAACTCATCACATAGATCGAAGTTTCGCCTTAAGTTTTGAAGCAATATGAGACATTTCCATAATGTACTCCCCGATATTTCCTTTGCCTTTATACTTCATTGAAATCAAGCCGCTTAATAGCGTTTGTTTCTACCTTATCGCTTTTAGCAAAACGCTTCTCAATTTCAAGAAGGAAATCTTTGGCTTTAGTAATCCCTTCTCGATTACGGCTCCCTAAAGGCTTCCTAATGCCGCTTGATGATCATGAGACTCATGCGATTTGAACGCTCCCACCTCTCATACTCCTTCTTTGCATCAGGAGTGCTTTCCGCAGTGAGAGGTTGGGGTTGTTCAGTTCTTAATGCAAGGTCTAGATCCATGCAGCCAAGAACAATTAAAATGTTCTCTTTCCAAACCTTGAAATTAGTCCCATTTAGCATGGGAATTGAGTTGATGTTAGCAGAAATTGATGCAGCAGATGCATTAGCTGAAATAAACAAAAGATTTCACATTAATAACTGTAGTTAGTGATCAATAATATTCAAATAATGACATATCCCCATCCAAGATATCTTGTACAACATTAATATCAAGTCTTTGGACAGTAATATTAACCTAGTGATATCTTGTTGCAATGATCAAACACTGACAATAACGCATGTCAAATAATGAACCTATCTTTGGATTGATTCATTATCCACATGTAAACCTTATAATTGTCACGCATTTATCTTCGCAGATGTGTATGTAGTCTACATAATTATTAATCTTCCTTGGGCCGATTAAATAATTACTCGAAAACATCCACACAAACATCTAATATCCTCATGAACAATCTACACAAGAGAGGTTACTTTGGCAACATCTTGTTTCAATTAATCATTTAGAATAAAAGACAACCTTAATGCCTTTGTGTTATTTGAATTAAATAATTGATTCACTACCAATTAAACAATTAAAATAGATTTCTCCATTTTAATCAACCATAGATGGACCCATAAGAAATAAAGGCCCAAAAGACTTAATGGATTATTTGAGTGATTCAATTAATCCCAAATTTGAAATTCATCCAATTGAACCCAAGGTTCACGTTGAAAACGAACACGTTCGACTTGAGTTCAACAATGAGGTTCGATTTGAGGTTCAACGAGGTTCGACCGAAGTGAGAACCCGAGGTTCGACTTGAGTTTTGAACACGAGGTTCGACTTGAGTTCTAACAACAGGTTCGACTTGAGGTTCAACGCGAGGTTCGACCGAAGTGAGAACCCGAGGTTCGACTTGAGTTTCAACACAGGTTCGACTTGAGTTCTAAATGAGGTTCGACTGAGTTTCAACACGGGTTCGACCGAAGTGAGAACCCGAGGTTCGACTTGAGTTTCAACACGAGGTTCGACTTGAGTTCTAACAACAGGTTCGACTTGAGTTTCAACACGCAGGTTCGTTGAACGCTGAATCGAACCGGTTCGCCAAGTTCAACACGCAGGTTCGCCAAAAGCGAGGTTCGCCAAAAGCGAGGTTCGCCAAAAGCGAGGTTCGCCAAAATGAACCGAGGTTCGCCAAAGACGAGGTTCGCCAAAAGGCGAGGTTTGCCAAAATGAACCGAGGTTCGCCAAAGTGCGAGGTTCGCCAAAGACGAGGTTCGCCACAACTTCGAAATTTGACGAGGTTCACCCACAACTTAAGTTTGACTAGGTTCGCCACAACTTCAAATTTGACGAGGTTCGCCACAACTTCGAAATTTGACGAGGTTCGCCACAACTTAAGTTTGACGAGGTTCGCCACAACTTCAAATTTGACGAGGTTCGCCACAACTTAAGTTTGACGAGGTTCGCCACAACTTCAAATTTGACGAGGTTCGCCCACAAAAGGAACATGAAGTTCGCCGAATCGAACCGGTTCGCTCAAGTTCAACACGAGGTTCGACCGAAAGAACGAACACGAGGTTCGCTGGAACGCTGAATCGAACCGGTTCGCCAAGTTCAACACAGGTTCGACCAAAGAACGAACACGAGGTTCGTTGAACGCCGAATCGAACCGGTTCGCTCAAGTTCAACACGAGGTTCGACCAAAGAACAAACGCAAGGTTCGCTGGATCCTTTCACCCTTTAGGGTTTCGAACCGAGCCGCCGCCACCGATTTGGTTCCTCGCACCCTAGGGTTTCAAGCCCTAGGGTTCCTGATTGCCGCCGCCGTCTTCACTTTCTGGATGGCCGCCAAAGAAGCTTCCGACGAGGACCAAGGGGAGCCGCCAGCATCGCCGGCGAGGACCAAGGGACGACGGCCAAAACCCCAAAATCGAAAGGGAAAAACGATAAAATTATTCTTTATCTGCTCATCCGCGGAACAAGAAAAAAACGATCTTTACTGCTCATCCGTGAACAAGAAGGGAAAAACGATCTTTACTGCTCATCCGCGGAACAATCCTCAAATCAAAGATAGATTAGATCCAAAACCCAATTTTAATCTTAAATCCCTAAGAATTAATCACTAATTTGTCTCGATACCACTTGTTAGATCCAAGGATCTTAAACATGATTAATCCAAAGAGATAAACATCATAAGCGGAAGCAATACCAATCCATGGTTTGGATCTTGAGTGGATTGATGGATCTTCTAATCTTAGGGCTTCTTCTCTTCCTTAGATCTCTTTTGAGATGGGGGTAAAAGAGATGAGAATTCTTGTGTTAACCCTAGATTAGGGACCATAACCCCATATATATAGGTGTTGCACTTTTACAATTTGGCCCCTCATCAAATTGTAATTACAACCCGTATCTCGCACATTTAGCCCATGACAATATATAAATACCCGATAACCCAACTTAATTGATCACTTTAGTGGGTTTCCTTAAGTGATAGATTTACACATTAATTTAACATATGTGCCCACAAATAGATTTAATTAGATTTAAATCTAATGTAAACAACCTCATTAAACACCATGGTCATATTCCCTATCTTCATATACAACTTAGCAACTTCTCCTTCTTATCATCACCTTTATAATAACTATTAATCATCACCCTCACTCGAGGAACACCAAATATTTTGTTGAAGATCACAAGGAAGATGGCGGTTGTATTGCCGAGGTTCGACCGAAAGAACAAACACGCAGGTTCGCTGGAACGCTGAATCGAACCGGTTCGCCAAGTTCAACACGAGGTTCGACCGAAAGAACGAACACGCAGGTTCGTTGAACGCTGAATCGAACCGGTTCGCCAAGTTCAACACGAGGTTCGACCGAAAGAACGAACACGAGGTTCGACCGAAAGAACGAACACGCAGGTTCGACCGAAAGAACGAACACGCAGGTTCGACCGAAAGAACGAACACGAGGTTCGACCGAAAGAACGAACACGCAGGTTCGACCGAAAGAACGAACACGAGGTTCGACCGAAAGAACAAACACGCAGGTTCGACCGAAAGAACGAACACGCAGGTTCGTTGAACGCTGAATCGAACCGGTTCGCCAAGTTCAACACGAGGTTCGACCGAAAGAACGAACACGCAGGTTCGACCGAAAGAACAAACACGCAGGTTCGACCGAAAGAACGAACACGCAGGTTCGCTGGAACGCTGAATCGAACCGGTTCGCCAAGTTCAACACGAGGTTCGACCGAAAGAACAAACACGCAGGTTCGTTGAACGCTGAATCGAACCGGTTCGCCAAGTTCAACACGCAGGTTCGTTGAACGCTGAATCGAACCGGTTCGCCAAGTTCAACACGAGGTTCGACCGAAAGAACAAACACGCAGGTTCGTTGAACGCTGAATCGAACCGGTTCGCCAAGTTCAACACGCAGGTTCGTTGAACGCTGAATCGAACCGGTTCGCCAAGTTCAACACGCAGGTTCGTTGAACGCTGAATCGAACCGGTTCGCCAAGTTCAACACGCAGGTTCGTTGAACGCTGAATCGAACCGGTTCGCCAAGTTCAACACGAGGTTCGCCACAACTTCAAATTTGACGAGGTTCGCCACAACTTCAAATTTGACGAGGTTCGCCACAACTTCAAATTTGACGAGGTTCGCCACAACTTCAAATTTGACGAGGTTCGCCACAACTTCAAATTTGACGAGGTTCGCCACAACTTCAAATTTGACGAGGTTCGCCACAACTTCAAATTTGACGAGGTTCGCCACAACTTCAAATTTGACGAGGTTCGCCACAACTTCAAATTTGACGAGGTTCGCCACAACTTCAAATTTGACGAGGTTCGCCACAACTTCAAATTTGACGAGGTTCGCCACAACTTCAAATTTGACGAGGTTCGCCAAAGTGAACACAAGGTTCGATCGAATGAACACGAGGTTCGTTGAACGCTGAATCGAACCGGTTCGCCAAGTTCAACACGCAGGTTCGTTGAACGCTGAATCGAACCGGTTCGCCAAGTTCAACACGCAGGTTCGTTGAACGCTGAATCGAACCGGTTCGCCAAGTTCAACACGCAGGTTCGTTGAACGCTGAATCGAACCGGTTCGCCAAGTTCAACACGCAGGTTCGACCGAAAGAACGAACACGCAGGTTCGTTGAACGCTGAATCGAACCGGTTCGCCAAGTTCAACACGAGGTTCGACCGAAAGAACGAACACGAGGTTCGACCGAAAGAACGAACACGCAGGTTCGTTGAACGCTGAATCGAACCGGTTCGCCAAGTTCAACACGCAGGTTCGTTGAACGCTGAATCGAACCGGTTCGCCAAGTTCAACACGCAGGTTCGTTGAACGCTGAATCGAACCGGTTCGCCAAGTTCAACACGCAGGTTCGTTGAACGCTGAATCGAACCGGTTCGCCAAGTTCAACACGCAGGTTCGTTGAACGCTGAATCGAACCGGTTCGCCAAGTTCAACACGCAGGTTCGTTGAACGCTGAATCGAACCGGTTCGCCAAGTTCAACACGCAGGTTCGTTGAACGCTGAATCGAACCGGTTCGCCAAGTTCAACACGAGGTTCGACCGAAAGAACGAACACGAGGTTCGACCGAAAGAACGAACACGAGGTTCGACCAAAGAACGAACACGAGGTTCGCCACAACTTAAGTTTGACGAGGTTCGCCACAACTTAAGTTTGACGAGGTTCGCCACAACTTAAGTTTGACGAGGTTCGCCACAACTTCAAATTTGACGAGGTTCGCCACAACTTAAGTTTGACGAGGTTCGCCACAACTTCAAATTTGACGAGGTTCGCCACAACTTCAAATTTGACGAGGTTCGCCACAACTTAAGTTTGACGAGGTTCGCCACAACTTCAAATTTGACGAGGTTCGCCACAACTTAAGTTTGACGAGGTTCGCCACAACTTCAAATTTGACGAGGTTCGCCAAAGTGAACACAAGGTTCGACCGAAAGAACGAACACGAGGTTCGTTGAACGCTGAATCGAACCGGTTCGCCAAGTTCAACACGAGGTTCGACCGAAAGAACGAACACGCAGGTTCGCTGGAACGCTGAATCGAACCGGTTCGCCAAGTTCAACACGAGGTTCGACCGAAAGAACGAACACGAGGTTCGTTGGAACGCTGAATCGAACCGAAGTTCGCCTGAAGTTCGAACACGAGGTTCGACCGAAAGAACAAACGCAAGGTTCGTTGGATCCTTTCACCCTTTAGGGTTTCGAACTGGAGCCGCCGCCACCAGATTTGGTTCCTGCACCCTAGGGTTTCGAAGCCCTAGGGTTCCTGATTGCCGCCGCCGCTGTCTTCACTTGACAGCGGGGCCGCCAGCAAGCTTCGCTGGCGAGGACCAAGGGGAGCCGCCAGCAAGCATCGCCGGCGAGGACCAAGGGACGACGGCCAAAAAAACCCCAAAATCGAAAGGGAAAAAACGATAAAATTCGTTCTTTTACTGTTCATCCGTGAACAGTAAAGAAAAAAAAACGATCTTTACTGTTCATCCGTGAACAGTTCTCAAATCAGCATAGATTAGATCCAAAAAACCCAATTTTTAATCTTAAATCCCTAAGAATTAATCACTTAATTTGTCTCGATACCACTTGTTAGATCTGAAGGATCTTAAACATGATTAATCCAAAGAGATAAACATCATAAGTCGCAGGCAATACACGAATCCATGGTTTGGATCTTGAGTGGATTGATGGATCTTCTAATCTTAGGGCTTCTTCTCTTCCTTAGATCTCTTTTGAGATGGGGTAAAAGAGATGAGAATTCTTGTGTTAACCCTAGATTAGGGACCATAACCCCATATATATAGGTGTTGCACTTTTACAATTTGGCCCCTCATCAAATTGTAATTACAACTAGTATCTGCACATTTAGCCCATGACAATATATAAATACCCGATAACCCAACTTAATTGATCACTTTAGTGGGTTTCCTTAAGTGATAGATTTACACATTAATTTAACATATGTGCCCACAAATAGATTTAATTAGATTTAAATCTAACAGAAACAACTCCCTCATTAAACACCATGGTCATATTCCCTATCTTCATATACAACTTAGCAACTTCTCCTTCTTATCATCACCTTTATAATAACTATTAATCATCACCCTCACTCTGAGGAACACCAAATATTTTGTTGAAGATCGCCGAAGGGGAAGATGGCGTGTTGTATTGCTGATGGTATGTGACAAAGAAATCACATTTTAGGATACTAGTATAATGCGTGCTTTGCGCGTGAATGTACATGTTTTAAGGTTTTGAATTTTTATTGAATAGTAAAGCGTGTGTTAATAAATAAAATTGTATAATAAGATTGCTTAAAAATGTATGAATTAATTATTATTGTGTAGTTATTGTAATTAAATATTTTTCTTATAATGATCGCCTGTGTTAACCTATTTTTAAATAAGTCCCCAAATCTAAAATTGTTCTTAAATAAAACTGCCAATTCTATAAGTTCTCTTAAATATGCCCTCCAACTTGAAAGTTGTTAACTTAACTCTAAATTAGCTAAGCATTAATCTTGCTATCATTTTCTTGATGTTCCTAGATAGTTACACTTGATACGTAACATATTGTAATAGTTACTTCTCATTATAATTATTTAATAGGGTAAATTACACTAAACCCTTGTGAACTTTCAGCCCATATGAACTTTCAAAATTATACTAAACCCCTAACTTTTCTGTTTCAAAGAAGACCCCAATAACTCTCTGAATTTTGCAAATAACCCTATAAATTTGAACCGAAAATGGCATAAAAAGATATTTTGAAAGTTATTGGGGGTTTGGTGTAATTTATCTAAAAGATATTGGGGCATTCTATAAAAGTTATTAGGGGTTTAGTGTGATATTGAAAGTTCATAGGGCCCATTTAATGTAAAATGCTAAAAGTTCATGGGGTTTACTATAATTTACCTTATTTAATATTATAATTCTTAGTTCAAGTAATGCTATTAAAATAATTATACTGTCTATATACTATAAAATATTTATCTAGTTTAATTTTTTCAATTATGCTCTTAAATAATTTAGTACTATAAATATTTTATAAATTTTTATTATACTATCAATAACAATTAATAGTACTATTATTATTATTAAAATAATTTTTTGTAAAATGTTAGTTTTCAATCATTATCAAGTATAGATTATTTAGTATCATGCAATAGTCTTTGACAAAATAATCATACAAATACATAACTTTTTCCTTTATTGAAATATACTATGCATTCAAATTCTATATCTATCTATACAATAAAATTTGCACGACTCAAACCCATGTCAAACAATAAAACACTAACTCCACATAAAATGGGAGCAGAGTAGTAAGTATAAAAGACAAAGAATTACTTTCCGAGTGGAAGTTGGTTCCAGAGTGGAAGTTGCTAAACCAAAGAGACGCGACACAAAATTGATTAATAAGCAAAAAACTTAGAAAATATAAAGTCGGCATATTTACGTCCAGATTATATTGTATAGGTCACTATCCTATCCATAATCAACAGCACAAATAGACAACATAAATAATATTAGAAATCGAAGAAAGAAAGAAAAAAGTCATATTTGAAACTTTTATAGAAGAAAGAATTTCATTCATACAATAAATCAAATAAACACTAAAGATTCTCTTCTACATATATTTCTTGACAAAAATGTTCCAACGGAACCAAACCCACAGCAACTCAGTCCATCACTTGCCAAGGAATCATATGTTGCTGTATCCAAAATCTTGTTGGTTTTCCTGAAACAACTCCCTCATTAAACACCATGGTCATATTCCCGATCTTCATATACAACTTAGCAACTTCTCCTTCTTATCATCACCTTTATAATAACTATTAATCATCACCCTCACTCTGAGGAACACCAAATATTTTGTTGAAGATCGCCGAAGGGGAAGATGGCGTGTTGTATTGCTGATGGTATGTGACAAAGAAATCACATTTTAGGATACTAGTATAATGCACGTGCTTTGCACGTGAATGTACATGTTTTAAGGTTTTGAATTTTTTATTGAATAGTAAAACTGTGTGTTAATAAATAAAATTGTATAATAAGATTGCTTAAAAAATATATGAATTAATTATTATTGTGTAGTTATTGTAATTAAATATTTTTCTTATAATGATCGCCCAGTGTTAACCTATTTTTAAATAAGTCCCCAAATCTAAAATTGTTCTTAAATAAAACTGTCAATTCTATAAGTTCTCTTAAATATGCCCCTCCAACTTGAAAGTTGTTAACTTAACTCTAAATTAGCTAAGCCGCATTAGTCTTGCTATCATTTTCTTGATGTTTCCTAGATAGTTACACTTGATACCGTAACATATTGTAATAGTTACTTCTCATTATAATTATTTAATAGGGTAAATTACACTAAACCCTTGTGAACTTTCAGCCCATATGAACTTTCAAAATTATACTAAACCCCTAACTTTTCTGTTTCAAAGAAGACCCCAATAACTCTCTGAATTTTGCAAATAACCCTATAAATTTGAACCAAAATGGCATAAAAAGATATTTTGAAAGTTATTGGGGGTTTGGTGTAATTTATCTAAAAGATATTGGGGCATTCTATAAAAGTTATTAGGGTTTAGTGTGATATTGAAAGTTCATAGGGCCCATTTAATGTAAAATGCTAAAAGTTCATGGGGTTTACTATAATTTACCTTATTTAATATTATAATTCTTAGGTCAAGTAATGCTATTAAAATAATTATACTGCCTATATACTATAAAATATTTATCTAGTTTAATTTTTTCAATTATGCTCTTAAATAATTTAGTACTATAAATATTTTATAAATTTTATTATACTATCATTAACAATTAATAGTACTATTATTATTATTAAATAAATTTTTTGTAAAATGTTAGTTTTCAATCATTATCAAGTATAGATTATTTAGTATCATGCAATAGTCTTTGAGAAAATACTCTAAAAATAATATTAAATTATTTATTTAATAATATAATACTCAATAGATAGTGTAATTTGTAATTTATGTGATATTCTTAACATAATTACACTATTTATGCAATTCAAAATTTATTCCATTTATTTTATTCCTCATTGAATTATAGTATAACTCTTAATAATATTGAGTAATATATTATTCCATTTTAATATTATTTTAATTATTTTATTATAATTCATAAATAATAATTATAATAATTTAATTGGTTACTACTAATAATTGTGTATACTTATTTTATAAATTATTTTATTTTATTATTTTTAAACAATTAATAGTTATAATGTTATTGATAATTATAACTATTTAGGAAGGTGAGGAGGTGCATAATTAATAAGAGGTTATATTTATTTAATGAAAGATTAATTAGATATAATGGCATAGTTAAAATGTATCAAATTTTGAGAGGGAAAAAGAAAATTAAAAGTTTTAACACCACAATCCTCTTTTATAGTAGTATAGATAGATAGATATAGATTTAAAGTAAGAGATGCACTGAGAGTTGAAAAGTTTGAGAACGGTACTAATTATGAAGAGAGAGAATGAGTGCGGGAGTTGATAGGGCACCAATTAATAAGAATAGGGAGAGAGGAAGTCAGTAGATAGATAAATTAGAATAACGAAAATTGACAGGGATGAAATAGACATTCAAAAGTTTTGACCCTCATATTCTCTTTTACAAGTAGTATAGATATAGATTTTTGTATTGTCACTATATTTTAAAGATGGTTTCTCTTGAAAACCTTTAGGGTGTGTGTGGCAACCTTTTAAAACTGGCAAAGGACTAAACTTAGAACAGTTTTGAGTTGTTTATGTTTCGCGAAAAACTGGGCAAATTTTGGTCCAGTTGTTTTAAGCCACTAAAATAGTTTTAGTTTGGACCACCCCTCCTCGAGTGTGTTTGGCAGTCTATTAAAAATTGGATCAGAATCAGTTATGGCCTAGTTTTATCTTAAACTAATTTTGGTTTGGACCATGGGAGGGGTGGTCCTAACTAAAATCAGTTTAGTGAGAATTTTTGGCCTACAAAAACTGGGCCAACTTTGACCCAATTTTTTGGCAAACAAAAAAGTATCCAAATCTGGGCTAGGTTCAGTCCTGACCCAGTTTTAGAGATTTGCCAAACACACCATTAGGTCTAAACTAAAACCGATTTAAGATAGAACTGGGCTCGGATTAATCCAAAATTATATTCAAATATAGATTTCTAATTTTACAAGTTGAATCCTATTATATATTTACAGTACTTTTTTAATTGCACATATCTATAATTTCACAACTAAGAAAAAGCTTTCTTATAAGTTACATTTTGACATAGGATGCTTCGTGTAACATATACGCATATATCTTTTGACCGTCAAATACTAGTACCACATTTCATTATGTTCTATGACGATATTGGATCTATAAGTAAATCTAATACTATTATAAAAGTGTGTTGGTATGTTAAAACATTTCTTCCGAAAATACCCTCCAAAGCACATACATGCACATATGAGCACATACATGCATACATAATCACATACATACATGCATACATTATAACCCTTCAAATTCTTCTCATAACCCTCCAAAGCACGTACATGCATATATAAAACACATGCATGCATACATGGTTATAGTATATTAATGCATTGAATTGGTATTAATAATTATATTTACTAATAATATTACTATGGACTACTATTAAAAATAAAAACAGTACTCTTTACTCTTAAGTTTCTAAACGGTTGAGGAAGATGAAACAATCACATTCAGTATCCAAGAGTTGAGGGTGATCAAGGAATTCCATTCAAGGGTTCTATGCATTATAAGATAAGTTAAGATGAAGTCATTAAAATAAAAGAGAGGAGATACAAATGCAAGCAAATAAAAGCAGTGTCAAGTTATTTAAGTCATGGTGATCACTCCAACGGGTGCACTCAAGAGATGCAAGCAAATAGAAGGAAACAGTCCCATTGCGTGCCAATATAAATGAAAATAATAATAAAAGTCATTCACCCATAACCTCCTCACATTCCTAACCTCTCATTTAACTATCTATTAATTCTCTATTTAATCCACGCTCTCATAACTGCAATATCCTTTAATTCTATTTATTAGTCTCCATCGCTAGCCAATCAAATTTCCCACTATCTCTTAATGCATCAGTTACCATGAGATTGCTCTCCTCTCTACAAATATAGCTTTCATCTCAATTAAAGGGATGAGAATATATGGGGCTAGCAAAAGAATAGAAAATTATGGCACTTTTATGTGCTGAGTAAGATGCATCTCGAGCCTTAGTAGTGAAGGTGGCTGTAGTGTTCCGTTTCATTAGATTTCACACCAGATTCACCCTATAGTCAACAGGACGAAGTGCCAACATATGAGATGGAATCGAGGGCGGAGGGGGCATAACGGTGAACGATGCGTTCGTCATGTCGTTTGGTGCTGATAAGCAAACTATATACAAGCATAAGAAATTAATAAGAAAGAGAGATTGTATTCAAAAGCCGAGAGCGTCAAATTGTATGGGCTAACTAATTGGTGGTTTTCTATTTCTCTTAAACCAAGTTTGTGAAGATCTTTTTCTTTTATTTTTTTGAATATTACTTTATTATTCTATATGTTCGTTCAATTTCAGGTCATATGCATTGCCAACATGCAGCTGTGCTAGATGATTATCATCTGGAGTATTAATACAGAAATAAAAGAAAGATTAAGCTGCTCTTTCTACCATTGCAATATCACCAATGATAATAGTCAGTCTTATATGCAATATCACTACTCAGAGTAATCATTTTTGTCTCATTGATCTTTTGATACCCATTTTGTGTTGTACTTCTAATTTATTTGATCTGAATTAATATTATAACTATCTCTTATAGAAGGTATGGTTGGACTAATACTCAATTTGTCCATACTTGACTTGGTATTCACCATTGAGAACATATAAATCTAATATTGACAACTGTGACTCAAGAAGAAAAGACTTGCAGATTTTTTATGTCCGTGAATTTGCTAAGTACAAAATGATTTTGATACAATAGTATAGATAGATATAAGTTCATACATCTAACTTGCTAAAATATTATTCAAATAACCCCACACCTATAGCTTTAGTAATACCTTACCCAACATATTATGGTTTCATAGAGTTCAATAGTTGAGCTGCCTATGTGATTTCTTTGCTTGTATACAATGGTCTTTCATAGGTAGGATTTGTACAAAATTATGAATACAAAAATTATACTAAGTTCCAATTGCACGGAAAATAAGTAGAAGTACCGAGAAAAACTATTAATTTTATAACACTTGACCTATCAACTTACATCTAACATTAATAGCTAAATCAATCAAAAGACCAAAAGCCATCATAAGACCACTGACACCCAAAACGTTTAACATAAAAAGTAAAGTATAGAAATTAGGAGGGCTACAGTTGAAGTTCTTGCAATTAGGTGAGAGAGCTATTGACCTCTTCTTTTTATTCTTTTAATTTGTCTAGGAATTCTATTGATCACTTTTACTTCTTTTAATATCAAGGAGCTTTCAAGATTTCAAATTTTTGTTAAAAATGATGATTTTGATAGTTTGATACTTTCATGAAAATTCATGCTTTAATTTTAATATTGAAATTAAATAAATATTAATTTAATCTATAATAAAATATTTTCTCATATTAATTATCTAATAAATTATTGTTTATTATTTTTAATAAAACTAAAATTTGTAAAATATTACTAAATTAGATCTAATAAATTATAATAATTAATTTCAATAAATATAATCTATTAATTTAATAAATAAATATTATTATTGTAAATTATCCTTTCAAACAAAAATATTATTTCTATTAGTTTTATTAAATTATTAGTTTGATAGTTTTTATTAGTACTTATCATCGCATGTTACTTCTAATGAGTATTATTTCAAGTTATCTACATGCAATGCACGTGCACTATACTAGTATAAATAAAGGAGAATTAGAACGACAATTACATATACTTCTTTTATATTTTATATATGATTTAGAAAGTTTTCTGGTTATATTAATTTGAATTGAGACTATTTAAAGACTTTCGGAATTATGTAACTCAAAATAAATTAAGACCCGCACAATCTAATTGTTGATCAAGGAATTACCTTGAACTTTCCAATTTGATGTCAAACCAAAGCTAAATTATGCACAAAATTTTTTTTAAAAAAAAATAAAATAAAATAACTCCTACAGTAACATTTAGCATGAGTCCGGGCCCCACATCACGACCAACCGACAATGGGGCTTTTCAGCCTTTTCACACTATTTACAATAAAATAAAATACATAGCAATTTGATGCATAATTTTAGTTTTTAATGTAAAATTTTCATTGCAACTATAATAAGAAAACTTAGATGTTAGTTTATGCAAAATTTTAGGTTCTTATTCTATTCTATGCTAAATGTTTTATTTTAATTGAAATTTTATTTTTTATTACACTTTGGTTTACATTGTTTTTTGTTATTTTGTTGCTTCAAATAGGATGATGAATACGATGTGTTTCTGATGAGCTGAATGCATTAATGCAGGGGAATAGTTTATTCAACGTTCATATTTCAATGTACAGTATCAACGATTTGGCGCATTTTTTATTGTGAGAATGAGCGGTAATAAGGATCTGCATATGGACTGTGAAATCTCTCTCTTAATAGTGAAACTAATATTGATGAGTGTGTAGAATTCTATTTTTTGTATTCTTGAATCAAGTTGGATGTGAAGATTTTATTTCCTTTGTTAATGGCATTGTACTCAATGTAAACAGGGTTTTACACATAAGTGTCATGAAAGAGGATTTGATGGAGATTTATTCATTCTTTTTCCTCTTGACTTTGTAGAATTGTTTTTCATAATGGTCTTTGCAGTGCTATTGTATTATTCATACTTTTTTACACATGTTTTCTTTTCAGTTTTAATTTCTGTGCAAATAATGATTATTGCAAGCACAATTTTGTGCATGTTGTTTTAAAAGTTGGAGAGGTGTAAATATTAGTGTAAATATTATTCTCACAGGGGTGTCCTTTAGAAATTTGAAAGTCGAGCTACTTGAGAGAATTGTTAACTATGAAACTACTTATATTTGTATCCCACACTATTCTATAATAACTTCAAAAATATGCATGTTGATAATATAATTTATGGTTAATTCAATATTATTTTATTTTCTTAAAAGTTATGAACAACTTTTCTTCCAATTTTTTTTCTTAAACATAAATTTTTAAAAACTATGGCATTTCTCTACAAATCAACTACTAAAATAAATAATGACTCCTGCAGTTACAGCTAGCATGAGTCCGGGCCCCACATCACGACCAATGGGCAATGGGGCTTTTCATCCTTTTCACACTTTTTCCAATCCACGTCATCAGCCTGCACGTGTCGCTTTCTTAACGACCATCCTCAACACTTGCGCACCGAAAATAATCCCACTCACCAATCCCCATTACACAAACAAAGTCTCTGGGACCCACAATCGGCTCGCGGTAAGATTTTGGTCGGGAAACTATTTATTTTTTCTTAACTTCGCCTCCTCAACAGAATATAAACCCCTTTTCCCTCTCCCTCTCCCCCTCTTTCTGATCGCCATTTCTGCGACTTTCCCCAAAAAAAATTTATCCCAAAAAAGAAAAACCCAAAAAAAATCGAAAAACCCTAGAAAACCCTAAACCAACCTAAAATTTTCAAAGATCCTCCTCGATTTCATCCATCAATGGCGAATCTATCTGCTCCCCCGACGCCAGCGGCTCTCTCGCAGCCTTCTCCCGTATCGCCGAACGCTTTGCAAGGAGGAGGATTTACAAATGCCTCTCTTTATGTCGGTGATCTTGATGTCTCTGTTACCGATGCTCAGCTTTATGATTTGTTTAGCCAGATTGGGCCTGTTGTCTCGGTTAGGGTTTGTAAAGATCAGATACGGAGGATGTCGCTTGGATATGGTTATGTTAATTATCAATCTCAGCAAGAAGGTAAATTTAGAAATTTAGGGGTTTATGTTTTAATTGGGTGATTTTGTGGTATTTATTATGTTTTTTTTTTCCAAATTGTTGCTTGATGGGTAGGGGTTTAGTGTAAAGATCAGATATTTCATGAAATTTTTGCTGTAGATAGACCAGAATTGTCGTAAATGCTTGTGCGAAGTTTGAGAATCCTAATGAAGAAGGTGAAATTTAGCAAATTGATCATATTTATAGATTATTAGCTGTCGTAAATGGAGAAAATACTAGAAAACCCAAGTATTTAGCTCAAAAACCCTAACTCACCCCTATGTTTTAAAGATCCCCTTTGATTTTATCAGTCATTGGTGAATGGCGAATCTCTCCGGACTCTCTCTCTCTCTCTCTCAGCAATTTTTGTGTTGTTCTGTGAATATAGAGCAGAATGGTAAAGCCTGAGAAGCCATCTGAAGAAGGTTGAAGTTATGTAATTCAGTTATATATATTTTTAGACTTTTAGGGTTTTAAGTGAATGGTTATTTGGGATTTTTTTAGCATTAAGTTTATTGTTGAAGGACTAATTTGAACTTGAGGTCTGCAGACCTGGACATGGCCATATTCATAGCCATGTAAATAGCAGGGGCATCTCCCCAAAGAACAAACGAAAAGAAGTGAACTGTCTACTAGCTTCATAATGAAAAAGAATAATACCAAGCAAGGCATACTAACATTACACTGCTTGTATTAGCGGGCAGTTAATGCAGCAAAGTAATACTACTCGCCATTCGCCAAGTTAGAATAAGTTAGCTATAGCTATATTAAAAAATAAACATTACACTGCTTGTATTAGCATGCAGTTAATACAGTATAGTAATACTACTCGCCAAGTTAGAATAAGCAAAACCAGGAAAACCGGCTGTTAAGATAGAAGAAAAATAAACAAGTAATAAAAAGAGAGAAATGGTATCTACTGATTTGTATGCAGCCTGGGCAAACTTTGTTGCTTGACTGTGCTCCTACATTATAGGTTTGATTTTGAACATGCATGGGTTCCCTACTGGATCATTATCTCCTTTTTTTTTGGAACTTTTGTATCGTTTACAGAGGATAACTGATTCCTTGTGTTCTTTAATAGCTACAGCTTCATGATGATGGAAACACCCCGTTCTATTGAAAAATAAGCAAAACTAGACTAAAATAAAAATAAGGAAATAAACAAGTATAGAAGAGAAAAACGGTTTGTGCAGAACTACATGTAGCTTGAGATTTGCTTTATTTGATTGCATTTCCTTCACATTCTAGGTTTAGCCATGCATGAGTTACTTATTTGATCTCCTCCCTCCCTCCCCAGCTCTCCCTCCCCCCTCTCTCTCCTCCCTCTCCCACCCTCTCCCTCCTTCCTCTTTCTCCCCTCCTCCCTCCCTCCCTCCCTGTGTGTATGTGTGTGGGCGCGCCCGAGTGTGACTTTGATGAATCTCTAAGCTCTGTAATTGGAGTTCCTAGTGGTTTTGAATGGTGTGGCTTCATGAAGATGGAAATCTACACTTTGGATGAAAATAAAGGAAGATGATAAAGCTCTTCCTTGAATAAAAATGAGGGGCTTGAAGATGAGAAATATGTGCATGGGGAGACTAGATCCTGATATACATGTAGAATTAAGGGGGTGAGATGGAGGCAACATTAGATGTGGGAGATGGTACAAAACCAAGGAAGATGCTAGACTAAAATCACCCTATGTAGTGATCTTCTTTTTGTTTGATAGCAAATTAAATAAAATATAGGTTTGTAATATTATCACTTAATTTCATTAATACAACAAGTTGACACATCATGACAAGAGAGATCAATAGAGCTCAACAAACACAATGGATTAGTACATATTGTTAATCATGTTACAACAGAAAGAAGATTACATGCAACAAGGTTCTTTAGAGGGGAAGAATGTAAGGGAGAAATAGGTCTTGAAAACTTCTCCTTCGCTTAGCCGTTGAATTTATTATATGGAATTAACACACTGTTCCTCTCTCCTCGTAATTTGTAAAATTTTCCCTTTCCTTTATTTACATTTTGGATAAAATATTTTCTACTTGTTTCTGATTATGAGATGTCCAGGTTACATTACAAATCGGTGACATATTAGATATTACGTAAATTGAAGGTGTCAAAATGTGACATTCTAGTGTCTTCATAAGTTGTATATTGGATCCTCCCTCCATGTACTTACTGCAATCTCATTAAATAGCACGTAACAGTACACTACACTGTAACTCATTATAAAGTCCTAGCAATACTATGATTTCTGTAACTTGAGATTAATTATCTTTGTTTTGTGCCAAATATTTCTTGTGAAAAGAGTGGAAAACCCATACAATCGTATGTGAAATTGTCCTGCTTTTTGGTTTGCCTTCACATTTTTCTGATTTGACATATGCACATTGCTTCATTTGCTGGTATTTTGGCTTATTGGAGAGCATCATAGAGGTTTATATGCAGTTATCCTCCGTACTTATCTCTGAATTAAGCATTTGAATGCTTATTGTTAAACGACATATCCCTAATTATTGAGTATTGGCTTGCAGCTACTCGTGCATTGGAGATGTTGAATTATACCGTCCTAAATGGAAAACCTATCCGAATCATGTTCTCACATAGAGATCCCAGCATAAGGAAAAGTGGATATGCTAACATATTTATTAAGAATCTTCATCCCACAATTGATAACAAAGCTTTGCATGAGATTTTTGTTTCCTTTGGTACCGTTCTTTCCTGCAAAGTGGCTACAGATGCCAATGGTCAGTCAAAGGGATTTGCTTTTGTACAGTTTGAACATGAGGAGGCGGCTCAAAAAGCTATTGGACAACTCAATGGGATGTTACTTAATGACAAACCGGTTTATGTTGGCCTCTTTGCCCGTAAACAAGAAAGAGATCGAGCAAATGGATCTCCAAAGTTTAAAAATGTGTATGTAAAAAATTTGCCAGAATCTTTTACCGATGATAACTTGAAAGAAGAATTCGAAGCGTTTGGTGCAATCACCAGTGCAGTAGTTATGAGAGATGAGAATGGAAATTCTCGAGGCTTTGGTTTTGTAAATTTCGACGAAGAAGATGCTGCTTCAGATGCAGTTGTAAAACTCAATGGCAAAACTATAGATGACAAAGTAATATATGTGGGAAGGGCCCAAAAGAAAGCTGAGAGAGAAGCTGAATTGAAAGCGAAATTTGAGCAGGAGAGAACTGGAAGATTGGAAAAACTTAAGGGGGCTAATCTTTATCTGAAGAACCTTGATGATCCAATCAATGAAGAAGAACTTAAAGAGCTGTTCTCACCTTTTGGTGACATAATTTCCTGCAGGGTATGAACCTTCTGGACTCACATAGGTTTGTTCTTTATTAAGGAATAACATATTGAATTTGCAAAGCTTGTTTTTTCTATTTAGATTATGCTTGATGCGCAAGGGCAGAGCAGGGGATCTGGTTTTGTGCAATTTACCTCTCCTGATGATGCTAATCGTGCTGTGAGTAGGCCTTGCTATCTAGCTTTCGCTTTATTTTGAAGCTGATAGTAGCAGCATACTCTTTATCTCAAAATCCACGACATAACTGACATAAAATACTGTTCAGGTCACTGAAATGAATGGAAAGATTATTGGGAAGAAACCATTATATGTTGCTGTAGCTCAACGGAAAGAAGAAAGAAGGGCAAGATTGCAGGTGCAGATGTGTTTACAGTGCATTTTGTGTACTTTGATTACTTTGATGGCATTGAATATCCTATGTTTCTCAGTTCTCCTATTTTATTTTTTAAATAATTTGCATAGTTCTATTCTTCACATATTTTTCCATTTCTCTTCCGTTTCTTACTGTCAGCGACCCAGCACAACAGACCTTTATGTTGCCTGTTTTGCTTTTCTTCTTCCCCCTCCATTCCATTCTTTGCTTCACCTTCAATTAATTTTCTCCTGTACTATTTTCTTTATCTGTGTTTGAAAAGGATGTCTTCTTCCTATATCTTTCCTGATTCTCCTTTTTTGCCTCCTCTTGACCTCCAAATTCGCCCCAGTTTGATTGTCAGCAGAGAGCATCTTAGAAATCTGCAACTAGTGGTTGTATTTATCATTGTTAAGATGCTTGGAGGCTTCCTGATTGTTTTGTACTTGGGAAGGATGTTCAGTCTTTGTTTATTGTGATGTGTGCTGCAACTGAGCTGTTAAGTTAGTTTTGCCAATAGACTACCCCTCAGGTTGGAGCTTTTAAAGCCTAGATTATTTCTGTTCCATGAACCTTTTTGCTACCATAACATATTTCCCTCAAAACTGAACACATGAAAGTCAGAAGAACTTAACATAAAAAAGTTCGTTTTGCCACATGAAGGTCAAGAGAACTCAAAATTGAAAACATGAAGGTCAAAGGAATATTGTTTTACTAATAGACTCCACTTCAGGTTGGACCTTTCACAGCATAGATCCGTTCCATGAACCTTTTTGCAGCCTGTAAACATATTTATCTCAAAATTGAACACAAAGAACTTAATAACAAAAGCTTGACTTCCTTATTTACAACCTTTTTGGTCTCCAGAATTAGTTATTGTTGTAACTCTGTGTTGATAAACTCTGTTTAGACTTAAACGAACTACAGATAGGATGGAACTTTGAACCATACTAAGTATAGTCTTGTTGCTGGCCTTTTGGGCCTGAAATTCAAACTAAATTTTCCTTTTGCTGGCTATCCCAGCTCAATACAGGCCTTCTTTCAACTAGTAAGCATTTACAGTTACCGATTCCTTTTTCTTCATCACTGCTACAAAGTTGCATGAGATCAAAACTTTTTCTTGTCCTTTTCAAATTCTGGGCCATTTTGTTCTTCACTAATGTAATAATTTTTATTGCAAGTTGATATAAATGATTTCATATATAGGGTTAATTGCACATAGATTCCCTGTAGATCGTTGTTTTGAATTTACTACCCATGTAGTTTCATTGTTTCAGGTAGAACCCATGGGTTAATTTTTTTATTACTTTTTTACCCTCAGATAGACGCACTAATTTCAACCCATGGCAATACTTGCCAAAACATCGCGCAGGGTAAAACAGTCAAAAGTTTAACCTGGGTGCAACAATGAAACTTCAGGTGTTGTAACTTCAAAACAACAATACTAAGGAGGGTCTATGTGCGATTGACCCTTTCAAAATTATGTGCCCTTTCACAATTTTCTTTCTCTGTGATGAAATGTTGACATGATATGCATTGAACATGGTTTACTGTTATCACTTTACCATCGTTTTTCTCTTTTCCCCCATTTTGTTCTGATGCATGTTTTTCCAATTTATACGTTCTGCAGGCCTATTTTTCTCAGCTTACTGCCCCAGGAGCTATGTCGCCTATTCCATCAATGCCTGGATACCACCTAGGACCTCCTCGGCTTGCACCTCAGCAGCTATATTACGGTCAAGGTGCTCCTGGTCTCATTCCACCACAACCCTCTGGCTTTGGTTTTCAGCAGCAACTTGTTCCGGGAATTCGGCCTGGTGTGGGTCCAAACTTCATGATGCCTTACCACCTTCAGAGGCAAGGACAGCCTGGACAGAGGATGGTCAGGAGAGGAGGTATGGCACAGCAGATGCAGCAGCCGCAGGTATAATACACTCTGTGCAGGTTGTTCCTGCCTTGTTAACTGGTTTTTTTTTTCAAAATTCTTTTCGAGTATAAGTGTACTATAATCCCATGCAACAGTTTTAACCTCTCTAAATTTGTGTTTGTATGTGCGTGTGTGGCATGCAGTATGCATACTAACATAGGTGCGTGTGTGAGCGTGTGCACGTGGCTATGGGCAGGGGTGGATACAAAGCATAGCTAGGGGTGCAGTTGCACTGCTAAACGTTTACATAATTGCATGTAACATCATGTAGCTTTTTACATCCCCTCAATTTTAGAAATTGCACCCTAAGCCCGATCTAACTAAAAACATTAAAGAAATTAATAACAATTTCAATTAGCCAATTGAAAAGTAAAAGCCCATTTATATTTCCAGCAATAAAGTATACTATAAGTACATTCACATCACATACTATAGTTTTATAATATTATATTTTTATTTTAAGGTAAATAGATACTCATCCCCTAAATAAATAAATAAATATTTTCTGGATCCACGACTAGCTATGGGTGTTAGCATGGGAGTGGGTGTCAGGGGGTGTTTGTGTGTGTTGGTCACAACTTGTGCATGAACGTGTATGATCTTTTGTAAGGTAGATTTAAAAAGGATATTTTTCTTGATCTTAGTGGTTTCCATGACCATATCATTCCACAAATGAAGATCATTTTGTTTGGAATCTGCTGTTTTTCTAGAGACTATTATTTTCCATGTGATGTGCTCACTTTCTCCGTTTTTCATTTGTATCAGCTTATTCAACCGTTTTCATATTGATTTTATATTCATGTTGTTGTAGTTAATTTTGGGTTTTTCTGATTCCATGTCTTCACAATGCAGTTGGTGCAGCGTAACCCTAATCAGGGCTTCAGATACATGCAAAATCCTCGTAACAGTGTGGACCCAGCCATGATACCTCAGGGTCTAATGGGTCCGATGGTGCCAGTGCCGCTTGAAGCTAATAGCTTGCAGGTTTCTCCGATGGAAGTACCTCGTTCTCCATCAATCCCGATATCAGCTCTTGCTTCTGCATTAGCTTCTGCCCCTCCTGAGCAACAACGAATGGTATGAATGTTTGACTCCTTTAGCTTATGGTTAAATTTGTTATTATTACTCGGATGTGGATACTAAATATCTGTATCTGATAGGATATCGATAAGGATAAAAATAGCTCTTTTAATTCTTGATAGGGAACTTATGAGGATAAAGATACAAGTAAAATATCTAAATCCAGTAAAATATCTAAATCTGTATGCTAATTTATTTATGGATCATACAAAGTAAAGTTGTTTTGACTTGAAATTATTGCATTTGAGACCAATTTTCATGATCCGGAAATCTAACCTTACTTTTTTGGATATGTCAAATTGCATGTTGGACTCTAATTTGAGAAAATTTGTTTTTTATACGGCTTTTGTATCACATTAGCTATATATATTTTTCTATCTTATCCTTTGTCATCATTATCCGCTTTTGTTTGTTTATGTTTCCTCTTTACCCGATCACTATCCATATTTGATATTTGATTTTGACTGATATGAACTCATGTGGTTTCCTTATTGAACCATATTCATATCGTCTCTGTATATGTGAAGCGAATACATGTATGATTAGTACCATATCCGATCCATTTCCACCCCAAGTTCCAAGTTATGAATGATAATAATTTACCTTTTTTTTTTCCATAGTCACAATCACGCGCATGTACATTTATTAACTTTATCTTATGGCTTTCAGATGCTAGGTGAGCAATTATACCCACTGGTTCAACAGATCGAGCAAGAAAATTCTGGCAAAGTGACTGGAATGCTGCTCGAAATGGATCAGACCGAAGTTCTGCACCTCATCGAATCTCCAGATTCCCTGCAGAAGAAAGTTGGGAGGCCATGGAAGTCCTCAGAGATGCTGCAACTCAGCTTGGCTCCCTGTCGTTGAATGATTGAAACCCATATTTATCTGTAATTTGTGGTTAGTTCTTCACATGATATCTGCCGTTTGTTTTGGGGGATTGGTGCACGAGTGAGTGATATTTTTGGACCGTTGCTGTTTAAAAGTAGGCATCCTAGCCTGCGTATTGCCAAAGGTTTTTTTTGTGAGATTTGGCATGTTATAGAGTTTTAGAGCATAAATGTTTCAGGTTTCTTTTACCTCTAATTTGAGTCTTGTGTACTTTGTTTGGTTAATTATCATAGTGTACCAGCAGATATTTCAATTATATGCGTGGTTGCTTAAAAGTTTTTCAAGATTGGGTTAACTGCAGACGCATATGTACTATAACAAATTAGTCACTTATTATTAATGAACATTTTTATTAGCATTTAGACCACATTTTCAAACAGAGTTATCTTCTCGTTGTAGACATCTATAAGAAGATTTTTAGAGATTACTTTGCAACACATCGATGTCACATTGTTGGACGTATAAATATAGTGAAGATGTCACATGGTCAGACATATAAATATAGTGAAGAGATAGTTTGAACATCAGGAGTCCTAAATAGTGAATTAACCCTTTTAAATTTTTCTACAATACCGTTATTTGGCAAGACGTTTATGCATGTGATGATTCTCAGGAAAAGAAGAAGAAGAAGGAAAAAAGCAATAGAACCAACAAACGTTTGACTCCATAAAAACATGAATGTGGCGCTTTATTTGCCCGAGGTTTTTGCACACAGCCCTGCTTGCTCAAGAAAATGATACGCAGTAATACAAACATTACATCTTTTGGCGAACAGATACAAAAATGTTACATGTTGCAATGTGCCTGCATGTATGTATAACTGTTATGGGGCTCTGTAACCAGTTTCCTCCACATCTTTTGAATTGGAAGCAAAAGTTAGCAGAAATCTTTTTCTTTTCTTTTTATAATTCTTCAAAGTATTTCTAGGTGGTTTCACTCCTCTTCTAATGGGTCCGATGGTGCCAGTGCCGCTTGAAGCTAATAGCTTGCAGGTTTCTCCGATGGAAGTACCTCGTTCTCCATCAATCCCGATATCAGCTCTTGCTTCTGCATTAGCTTCTGCCCTCCTGAGCAACAACGAATGGTATGAATGTTTGACTCCTTTAGCTTATGGTTAAATTTGTTATTATTACGGATGTGGATACTAAATATCTGTATCTGATAGGATATCGATAAGGATAAAAATAGCTCTTTTAATTCTTGATAGGGAACTTATGAGGATAAAGATACAAGTAAAATA
Organism: Asparagus setaceus; assembly: GCA_012295165.1. Lineage (NCBI taxonomy): Eukaryota > Viridiplantae > Streptophyta > Magnoliopsida > Asparagales > Asparagaceae > Asparagus > Asparagus setaceus. The sequence continues at coordinate 14,600,468 of CM022709.1, forward strand.
TCTAAATCCAGTAAAATATCTAAATCTGTATGCGAATTTATTTATGGATCATACATAGTAAAGTTGTTTTGACTTGAAATTATTGCATTTGAGACCAATTTTCATGATCCGAAATCTAACCTTACTTTTTGGATATGTCAAATTGCATGTTGGACTCTAATTTGAGAAAATTTTTTTTTATACGGCTTTTGTATCACATTAGCTATATATATTTTTCTATCTTATCCTTTGTCATCATTATCCGCTTTTGTTTGTTTTATGTTTCTTTACCCGATCACTATCCATATTTGATATTTGATTTTGACTGATATGAACTCATGTGGTTTCCTTATTGAACCATATTCATATCGTCTCTGTATATGTGAAGCGAATACATGTATGATTAGTACCATATCCGATCCATTTCCACCCCAAGTTCCAAGTTATGAATGATAATAATTTACCTTTTTTTTTTCCATAGTCACAATCACGCGCATGTACATTTATTAACTTTATCTTATGGCTTTCAGATGCTAGGTGAGCAATTATACCCACTGGTTCAACAGATCGAGCAAGAAAATTCTGGCAAAGTGACTGGAATGCTGCTCGAAATGGATCAGACCGAAGTTCTGCACCTCATCGAATCTCCAGATTCCCTGCAGAAGAAAGTTGGGGAGGCCATGGAAGTCCTCAGAGATGCTGCAACTCAGCTTGGCTCCCTGTCGTTGAATGATTGAAACCCATATTTATCTGTAATTTGTGGTTAGTTCTTCACATGATATCTGCCGTTTGTTTTGGGGGATTGGTGCACGAGTGAGTGATATTTTTGGACCGTTGCTGTTTAAAAGTAGGCATCCTAGCCTGCGTATTGCCAAAGGTTTTTTTTGTGAGATTTGGCATGTTATAGAGTTTTAGAGCATAAATGTTTCAGGTTTCTTTTACCTCTAATTTGAGTCTTGTGTACTTTGTTTGGTTAATTATCATAGTGTACCAGCAGATATTTCAATTATATGCGTGGTTGCTTAAAAGTTTTCAAGATTGGGTTAACTGCAGACGCATATGTACTATAACAAATTAGTCACTTATTATTAATGAACATTTTATTAGCATTTAGACCACATTTTCAAACAGAGTTATCTTCGTTGTAGACATCTATAAGAAGATTTTAGAGATTACTTTGCAACACATCGATGTCACATTGTTGGACATATAAATATAGTGAAGATGTCACATGGTCAGACATATAAATATAGTGAAGAGATAGTTTGAACATCAGGAGTCCAAAATAGTGAATTAACCCTTTTAAATTTTTCTACAATACCGTTATTTGGCAAGACGTTTATGCATGTGATGATTCTCAGGAAAAGAAGAAGAAGAAGAAAAAAAGCAATAGAACCAACAAACGTTTGACTCCATAAAAACATGAATGTGGCGCTTTATTTGCCCGAGGTTTTTGCACACAGCCCTGCTTGTTCAAGAAAATGATACGCAGTAATACAAACATTACATCTTTTGGCGAACAGATACAAAAATGTTACATGTTGCAATGTGCCTGCATGTATGTATAACTGTTATGGGGCTCTGTAACCAGTTTCCTCCACATCTTTTGAATTGGAAGCAAAAAGTTAGCAGAAATCTTTTTCTTTTCTTTTTTATAATTCTTCAAAGTATTTCTAGGTGGTTTCACTCCTCTTCTTATGGGTCATCGTATGCTTCTTCTGGGTAACATAATCTGCTGATTACTAGACAGAGAGAAATCGACTCCTTTTCAGTATCTGAAATTGAAAAGTACTTGGTAGTAAGATAAGTATGATCACGAGAAATCCAGGCCTTAACTATACTGGTGTTAGAAGTTCATCGTGAATGATACAGGGATCTAAATGACTATAAGTTTGACAGAGAGTTGAGCTAGGCTACTATTGATAGCATCTAAGATGTGGATATTATGAATCCAAATTTAAAATTTGGAACCAGATTGAAAATCCGTACCAGTGAATGTGATTTACGACACATTAACTATTTTAGAAATAAAGTCTCAGATCATCTCAACGTGTTTTAATCTTAGCATCTTATTTTGTCAAGATCATCTTTTCAGAATTTTCAATGCATCGAATAATTTTTAACCCCACCAATGCATTATTAAAAAGATGTCAAAATTATTAGAAATTGAGTCTCGAGCAATCCACGTGTCTCCAAGGGTATAGATTTTCAATTCAGAAATCCAAATCTTTAATTTGGATGTATGATATCCATATTTGGATACACTAATAGTAGCCTAGCTCAGTTCTATTGTATTTGTACTTATATGTTCCAATCCGGTGAATATCAATAAACAGGTAATTACTTCTGAACAGAGACATCCTGGTCTCAATGTATATAAATACCTCCAAAATACTAGGTTCTTGTTCTTTTTTGTGCTTGGCGCATATTTACTTGTGCGGTGTGCTTAAAAGATCACTTGATATTATTACATATGACTGGTATCAGCGAGGTAATCAGAGTTCATCTAGAATTAAATCATGTTCGTTGGATGTGAATCAATCTAAGAGATAAGCATCAACTTGCATGGGCTTTATATTCTCCTAACTTTCATAGAATTGGAAGAGCAGCCTACAATCAATCATGGTATTTTTCAAGCTGCAAAAAATAAGCATAAAGCAAAAATGTCTAGACAATCGACATTTGTGGTCTAGTATTGAAAAGTTGCAAACTAATATTATAAGCTTTGTGTGCAACCGAATAGGGCAATGCCACAGTGATAAGTATCTATAATGAGGCCTTGCTATCGAGCAGTTTTCTCGAATGTGTAATGCTAAATTAAAATAGTGAAACAGAAAAAAAGGTTTATGTTCTCAGAAGTAAGAGCAATAACAGCACTACACCAAATTAGCTTATCTTTGCAAAATAAAAGAAAGAGTCAAATCCTTATCAACCAACAGATATAGGTTTTAATACTTACCCATATACCCTTAGGAGATTTTTAGAATCTGATGAAATGCTTCTTGTGGTATATCAACAGATCCGACGCGCTTCATGCGTTTCTTTCCTTCCTTCTGCTTCTCTAAAAGTTTCTTCTTTCTAGTAACATCACCCCCATAACATTTTGCCAGAACATTTTTTCTCATTGCTGAAATACTGACAAGAAAAAAATATATATAATTTGATGAATACTGAAACTGAACATGATACAATAACGAGAATATAAGGAAACAACTAAGATAGGCAGTGGTTTTTAAGTACAAGAAATACATTGTTACCTACTTCCTTAAACAACAGTTGGTAATTTTCGTGCTTGGATGAGTTTAAACTGCACGTCCAATAGGTCAACCATGGTGTCACTATTATGGGTTTCATGGCACTATACTATTTTACCAAGTGATATCTCGAGAGGGAAGTTGCAACCAACTAATAGAAGGTTGCCTACCAGAGAATAAATTTTATCAAACCTTTCTTGAAGCTAAATCAACTCAAATCTAACTCAAATCTGATGATTATGTCGATACCGTACTCTGAAATTGGAGAAGGTGTGGGTGACTCAATCTCCACGTGACTCTAATCCACTGGATTTGAGCCTTAATCATACTTTTCCTATGTGATTCTTTTATTGTCTAATCTAAAGATGATATCCTTTACATACAGTTTCACACCCTTTGACTTGGTTAGCCAGCAATGTGTGTAAATAATTACGAATCAAATTTGCACATGAATGTACAACTTTACCAAGGTAGCTAATGTCCAAGTTCATCCTCTCATAGTGATGTAAAAAGCTTAAGTTGTGCTAGCGAACCCATTTAGCAATGTCAATTTGCATTATTACTTGATAACAATAAACTAAGAAACAAATACATACATAAGGTAAACGCAGTCTCAGCAAGAATTTATTTCAACAGAGGATTACTTTTACTTCAGCTAGCAAGTTGAAACTGAACACTAGGTTGTGGCACCTGCCAACAAGATTCTATAGAATAACTAATTGCTGGTTTTACAAACTTTTTATACTACTTTGTGGTTAGAACTATAATTTCTGCGATGAAAACAAATAAATTCAGGCATTCAAAAGAATTTCGCTGGGATAGTGAGGGAAGATGTCAAAGGTCATTCCAGTCCCCATTATGCTACAAAATGTAGGACAATTTACTTTTGGTGCTACAATATTTTGGAAGTTTGATTTTTGGACTAGACATATAGACTCCATGTCATGCTACAACTTAGTAAAGAATACCATTTTGGGATGAGCAACCTAATCGTGTAAATTCCATTGCTTATGTTTCATAAACATGTTGAAAATATGCACATATTGCTCTTTAAACTTCAGCTTTTGGGTTTCCTAGCTGTTTTCTAGCACAATGTGGTTAAGCATATCTATGTCACTCAGTTCATTTAAATCCTACTCCTGTGTAATCGGACTTCTAGAATTATTTATCAAAAGTTCAACGGGCCATAAGTAGGTCTCACCTGCATTAGTTCCATATTTATAAACATGCATTAGCAGTTCTTGAATAGCTCTATGAGAACACAAATATGCATGGGAAAAAGCATGGTAGGTCTCCGTAAGATAAATATTTCACTAAACCCAGGAAAGTAGTTGTTGTATGGGTTGCATACCTCTCCCTTGCAATAACCTTCGAACCAATTGCAGCTTGTATCGTTATCTCAAACATTTGCCTGTCAATTCATATGAAAATGAGTAATAGAAAAACAAAATGATTACTGAAAGTATATGTGAGGTCTGCACTAAAAGCTGAGAAAACCTGTCTATGAACTCTTTTAGCTTTTCAACCAACTGACGTCCAATCCTTTGTGCGTTCAAATTGTGGACAATAGATGCCAATGCATCAACGGGTTGGCCGTTGAGGAGGACATCAAGTTTCACCAAATCTGATTTTTGATACCTGCAAGCACACCGTTGCCATAAAATAAACTTCCATTGAGCCTGCACAAACCCTAAAAGAATACAAGAATCAGAAAAGGCATAATCCACTACAAAGAAAAGTAACCTAGGGTGACTGAGGCACAAAACATGGTCCCTGTAGGTGAAAAAAGTTCCAAATGGCAGTGTTATAAGGTTACAAACAATAATGTGCCTTAGAAGTACAAACAATCTACTTGACCGCCAACTATGCCAACTCTTGGATACCAAGGTTACATCCTCATAGCCAAGCTACTTCATAAGCATCTCTAACACATTCCAGCGTTTCGGAGGTCTTCTACTCTTTCATTTTGTCCTTCTATGCAATCAGATGATTTCTTCTTATAAATATTTTTTCCACAAAACATTAGCAATCCTGAATTCTAAGATTTTATAGAATCAGTAGCCTTCCTGTTCTTCTGTTTCAGCTGCTCTTAATCTTATGTTTCCCTCATAAATTTACATCTTCCCCTCCCTCTTTATCATCTACAGTAGAAAGTGGAATTCTACTTATTGTAGGTATTTCTGCCTCTTAGGGCACACCTAACGTCGGTCATATGTGTTTCCCTCTGTCAACCGCTGGTCAATTCTCAGGGACCTCCATTTTGGATGGTGAAAGATCAAACTTAAGACCAAGAAGGAACCGATTCCTTGGCTGTCTCTATCCCAGAGTTCTTTTGTCCTATTAGAAACTAGAAATATGCCATTTAGTTCTAGCTCCATGGATCATGACCACTCCATAAGTACAAGATTGCTTAGCAGATAGCATACAGCTATTTTCTAAGATATTCCTATCTTCATAATCTACTTATATGACCAGATCCAAGGCTGATCAGTTAGTCAGACAATTGAGAGCAAGTTAAAAGCAAGTTTTGAAGAATCAATCGTTATCAGTACACATTGGCCATATCATGTTGGATCCCAAGCATAGACTTGACCATACAAAAGTTGTCTTATATGACTATACCATCAATTATCAGCAATAACAACTTCTATATAAGGATATAAATGGGTTGGGTTAACCCAAACTCAACTTGTAAAAAATGGGGCTGGGTTGGACATGGGTTGAGAAGCTTGGGTTGGATTTTTTTTTTCCTGGATTGGGTTAAGCTTAATTTTTGGGGGTAGTTAGTTAAATACTTCAAATGTTATTACAATATCATACAATCGTATACATTAGTACTTAATTTCAACCAAAGCCCTCTTTGTCTATCTTTTCACATTCATCTCTCTTCTTCCAAAGTAAAAAAATGAATTGTGATGTAGTTGAATCAAGATATTTATATGTTATGTGAGTAATGAAGGTTGAATTGTTTTCTAACATTTGTGGTATTTGTATTAGTAATATTTTGATAAAACCCTTAATTGTTTTGGCATTTTTTTGTACCTACAATTGTATTGTTTAAATTGTTGAATGTTTGCAATTTGCTTAAAGAGTTCTTGAATTTCAGTATAGTTACGACAACTCTAACCAACCAATGAACCAACCTGATCTGAACTTGCTGGGAGCCAGGCGGGAAATTTTGGGTTAATTTTAGGTCGGATTGGGTTTTGTTTGTTGGGCATGAAGTGACCCCTTCAACCCGATTAGACCGAACCCGATTGGACATACTAATACAGGTTGATATTGGCTAATAACGCCTGAGTTTGATACATGAGAGTTCATACTGTCATATTAAAAAAAAAGTAATGAAAGTCGGTATTATACTGGTAAGTTAAAAAATAAAAAAGAAATCAATAAGCAGAAAACTTGTGATTAAACCTTCACTTAATCCATGTACCAGCGATAGGCCCAACCAGAAACTAGTACTGAGTCATCAAACTCCCAATATCGGTAACAATAAAGATGAATAGGACCCACGTCAAATATTAAGATTTCAAACCATAGTTCAAAGGAGCTTCTATTCATATACACGTCTTTTAAATTTGAAGGGGAAAAAGAGGCAGGTCCAAAAAAGAAGAAACAAAAGTATGGAAAAAGAAAACCCTGACTTATTGTTCTTAAGAAAACCTGAAATAGTTAGTTTCTTAAAATAAATAAAAAAACCTCAATTGTCATGCCTATCAATCTCCGTTGTAGTGAGAAAAGAATTCCTGAATACCTAGGAAACACAACATTTGGAGACTTCCTGAGTAGCTCGCTCATAAACTCAGCAAAGAAGAGATTTATATCTTTAGCATTAACAACATTTATGAATGAGTAAATGCAGCAAATCAATTTGATCATCCTGTAAGAACCTTAAATCACTAAATAGACACAATCCCGAAAAAAGGCATGCCAATCGCGATATACAGTTTTTTTTCCCCTCCAAAAATCAAGTGACAGGAGAGACTTGCTTAGCTGGCTCATAAAGCTTGCAGAGAAAACAAGGGACCCATAAGTTCACATTAACATCATTTATATGAATGCGAAAATGCAGCAGACCAATTTGATCCTCCCGTAAAAGCCTTAAATCACAAAATTGACACCCAGAAAATAACAAACCAATTATAATATTGATACTATATTTTTCCAAAAAAACAAAATGATAGAATTTTAACTGAGACTTACTCAGCATCTTCATAATCAAACGATGCATATCCTGGCGTTATGCTTTTCAGTTCATTGTAGAAATCCACAACAATTTCCTTAATGGCAACCGATACTTCATAAGTACTCGCTGACTGCAAAATGAAATAAAACACTCATATCACAAATATCACCTATTACCAAATAACACATGCACTTTAACTTGCCTATCAATAAATGAGTACTCAAGCTGCTCGCCTCCTCTCTGAGCAAAGTGTAATAACAGGTCCAACATACCTGAAAATAGAAAAAAAAATTTTAAAGGTGAATGGCATGAATCAGATAATATACGTATGAATATAAGTAAAAGAGTAAGGAAGCAGAGCTTACTCACTAGGAATGATAATGCATCGGTAACAGTTGGCTCCCAAGGCGCAGTTACGTTGTTTAGGATTTGAAGCCAACATAGCAGGATTCTGAACCTGCGACTTACTAGACCAAAGGAAAAAGGATTAGATACAAGATGAACATTTATATGGCATTTAAATGGGAAAACAGCATCAAACAGTAATTCCAATACCTCCCATCTGAATACTCAAAAATATATGGTACAGTAGGGATGGTAGATATAATCTACGCTCCATACTCCTACAAAGTACCCCAAACACCAAGATAATTAATATTTCCGTACAAGATGGACATATGAGGCGTGACACAAAAGGAAATCTATGAAGTTTGAATTTTATAGTTGAAAATGACATTAGCCTAGAAAATCAAGATTTTCTTCAATGTTCTTCAAACCGATGAGTGCTTCGAGCTGAACCTAGCCCTCAGGTGCCTAGGCGAGCACTTCAGCGGCATGTAGGCAGGTTTTCATTTTGCACTTTATTTTTGTAAGGTAATTGTTTTGGCATTTTTGTACCTACAATTGTATTGTTTAAATTGTTGAATGTTTGCAATTTGCTTAAAGAGTTCTTGAATTTCAGTATAGTTACGACAACTCTAACCAACCAACCTGATCTGAACTTGCTGGGAGCAGGCGGGAAATTTTGGGTTAATTTTAGGTCGGATTGGGTTTTGTTTGTTGGGCATGAAGTGACCCCTTCAACCCGATTGGACATACTAATACAGGTTGATATTGGCTAATAAAACGCCTGAGTTTGATACATGAGAGTTTATACTGTTATATTAAGAAAACAAAAAGTAATGAAAGTCGGTATTATACTGGTAAGTTAAAAAATAAAAAAGAAATCAATAAGCAGAAAACTTGTGATTAAACCTTCACTTAATCCATGAACCGGCGATAGGCCCAACCAGAAACTAGTACTGAGTCATCAAACTCCCAATATCGGTAACAATAAAGATGAATAGGATCCACGTCAAATATTAAGATTTCAAACCATAGTTCAAAGGAGCTTCTATTCATATACACGTCTTTTAAATTTGAAGGGGAAAAAAGAGGCAGGTCCAAAAAATGAAGAAACAAAAGTATGGAAAAAGAAAACCCTGACTTATTGTTCTTAAGAAAACCTGAAATAGTTAGTTTCTTAAAATAAATAAATAAAACCTCAATTGTCATGCCTATCAATCTCCGTTGTAGTGAGAAAAGAATTCCTGAATACCTAGGAAACACAACATTTGGAGACTTCCTGAGTAGCCTGCTCATAAATTCAGCAAAGAAGAGATTTATATCTTTAGCATTAACAACATTTATGAATGAGTAAATGCAGCAAATCAATTTGATCATCCTGTAAGAACCTTAAATCACTAAATAGACACAATCCCGAAAAAAGGCATGCCAATCGCGATATACAGTTTTTTTTCCCCTCCAAAAATCAAGTGACAGGAGAGACTTGCTTAGCTGGCTCATAAAGCTTGCAGAGAAAACAAGGGACCCATAAGTTCACATTAACATCATTTATATGAATGCGAAAATGCAGCAGACCAATTTGATCCTCCCGTAAAAGCCTTAAATCACAAAATTGACACCCAGAAAATAACAAACCAATTATAATATTGATACTATATTTTTTCAAAAAAACAAAATGATAGAATTTTAACTGAGACTTACTCAGCATCTTCATAATCAAACGATGCATATCCTGACGTTATGCTTTTCAGTTCGTTGTAGAAATCCACAACAATTTCCCTTAATGGCAACCGATACTTCATAAGTACTCGCTGACTGCAAAATGAAATAAAACACTCATATCACAAATATCACCTATTACCAAATAACACATGCACTTTAACTTGCCTATCAATAAATGAGTACTCAAGCTGCTCGCCCCTCCTCTCTGAGCAAAGTGTAATAACAGGTCCAACATACCTGAAAATAGAAAAAAAAATTTTAAAGGTGAATGGCATGAATCAGATAATATACGTATGAATATAAGTAAAAGAGTAAGGAAGCAGAGCTTACTCACTAGGAATGATAATCGTCATGTAACAGTTGGCTCCCAAGACGCAGTTACACGTTGTTTAGGATTTGAAGCCAACATAGCAGGATTCTGAACCTGCGACTTACTAGACCAAAGGAAAAAGGATTAGATACAAGATGAACATTTATATGGCATTTAAATGGGAAAACAGCATCAAACAGTAATTCCAATACCTCCCATCTGAATACTCAAAAATATATGGTACAGTAGGGATGGTAGATATAATCTGCGCCCATACTCCTACAAAGTACCCCAAACACCAAGATAATTAATATTTCATGCACAAGATGGACATATGAGGCGTGACACAAAGGAAATCTATGAAGTTTGAATTTTATAGTTGAAAATGACATTAGCCTAGAAAATCAAGATTTTCTTCAATGTTCTTCAAACCCATGAGTGCTTCTGGCTGAACCTAGCCCTCAGGTGCCTAGGCGAGCACTTACGCATGTAGGCAGGTTTTCATTTTGCACTTTATTTTTGTAAGGTGATTGCTTCTGGCGCAGTTTGCTTGAAGCAAAGAGAAAGGTCTTTTTCAAAGATACGAAATCATCTCCTTTGTTCTATCTAAGTTTGATTTAGATATCGAGTTTTGATCTGATCCACTTTCACTTGACATGCTCTTTTTTACTACACTTCACCAGCAGCACACATGTTTTGACGCTGTGCAGCCCGATTCAAGTAGCCCAAACTCACTTAGGCTTCTAACACTTGGTGGGCAGCCTGTGCACCACTTAAGCCTAGGCGCTTCAGACGCTTTTAAAACAATTATTTTCTTGAAGTTCATTAGAAATAAAACCAGATTAAATCAAGTTATATCATTAGGACTTGGCTTGTTTTGATATAAAATTTGTCTTTTATATGGTACTAGTTTACCAGGCATATATTATGTAAATTTGACAAAAAGGCCTTTAAAGAAAATACTACTGAAAGAATATATTTTATAATTCTCAAATATCATAACTATTTTTTCAGAAACATCTTCCAAAAATGATTTTATTTGTCTAGGAAAGTGAGATTAGAAAGTGTAAAGTAAAGTAATGTTTAATTAATTTAAATAATGATTAATTATTCAAAGAGAAGGAGAAAATCAAGATGTTATGGCAAACTCATACCTACAAAAGGTTTACCATGTAAGTTAAGATTTAAATTTTTTAAACATTTTAACTAGTATTCTGGTGCATAATCCATGCGTGATAAGATATCATTAACACCCTTAGTAATCAACACGAATCATTATATAAACAATAGTTACAAAAGAGAGATCAAGAGCAGAGAGAGAACAAATTTGGCAAGGGTCTGCGATCTTGAAAATTTGAGGGTAGTTGTGAAATAGTGGATAGTTTATTAGTTATAAAATAGTGGCGTAGTTGTGGATTAGATTGTTTTTCCCCAAACTTGTCCCTCTACTAAGTTTTACATTATTGGAAGTCGTGTATGATTTTGGAATATGATTGGAATTTTTTGAAAGGGTGACTAATATAAGGGTAGAACACCAAAAGAGCTTTTCTTAACTAATAGTAATATTGCTAATCTAAGTTTAAGCATGACAATATCTATAAAATAAAAGAAGTTATATAACTTGATACAAATACAAATGCTCACCCAAAAGGAGAACCTACTCGAAAGAAACAATATATTATTACGAAAGTAACCATGTATGAACCTCTTTCTAAAAGTTTCCAGTAGGCAGTAGTAACTAATCAAATTCCATTTGGAAAATTTAACAAACAAAACCTTTTTAGTTTTAGCATATTCCAACTAGTAGTTTTATATAATGTATAGATTCAATTTAGTTGGGAGTTAGGGCGATAATATTAGATGAGTTTAGCTGTTTAAGTTTCAATTTATCTCTTTCGATTTGTTTATCCGTAGTTGCTTATTACAAATGTCCTATAAGTAAAGGTTGCTTAGCTTGTAATCAGAACTATTGACTTTGTTGACAAGGTTGCTTATAATCAGAATCAGTTGATATATTGATGAATTAAATTTGAGATTGTTTGACTCGAGTAAGAAGTATATCATTCTCTGACTCTACTTCCTATAATTTTGATGTAACATCCTTTCTATTCTACTATTATTAATCTTAGTCTCTATTCACTTCTCTTGTAATAACAGGTCCAACATACCTGAAAATAGAAAAAAAAATTTTAAAGGTGAATGGCATGAATCAGATAATATACGTATGAATATAAGTAAAAGAGTAAGGAAGCAGAGCTTACTCACTAGGAATGATAATCGTCGCGGTAACAGTTGGCTCCCAAGACGCAGTTACACGTTGTTTAGGATTTGAAGCCAACATAGCAGGATTCTGAACCTGCGACTTACTAGACCAAAGGAAAAAAGGATTAGATACAAGATGAACATTTATATGGCATTTAAATGGGAAAACAGCATCAAACAGTAATTCCAATACCTCCCATCTGAATACTCAAAAATATATGGTACAGTAGGGATGGTAGATATAATCTGCGCTCCATACTCCTACAAAGTACCCCAAACACCAAGATAATTAATATTTCACGTACAAGATGGACATATGAGACGTGACACAAAAGGGAAATCTATGAAGTTTGAATTTTATAGTTGAAAATGACATTAGCCTAGAAAATCAAGATTTTCTTCAATGTTCTTCAAACCGATGAGTGCTTCTGGGCGCTGAACCTAGCCCTCAGGTGCCTAGGCGAGCACTTACGCGGCATGTAGGCAGGTTTTCATTTTTGCACTTTATTTTTGTAAGGTGATTGCTTCTGGCGCAGTTTGCTTGAAGCAAAGAGAAAGGTCTTTTTCAAAGATACGAAATCATCTCCTTTGTTCTATCTAAGTTTGATTTAGATATCGAGTTTTGATCTGATCCACTTTCACTTGACATGCTCTTTTTTACTACACTTCACCAGCAGCACACATGTTTTTGACGCGGTGCAGCCCGATTCAAGTAGCCCAAACTCACTTAGGCGCTTCTAACACTTGGTGGGCAGCCTGTGCACCACTTAAGCCTAGGCAGTTTCTCAGATCGCTTTTTAAAACAATTATTTTCTTGAAGTTCATTAGAAATAAAACCAGATTAAATCAAGTTATATCATTAGGACTTGGCTTGTTTTGATATAAAATTTGTCTTTTATATGGTACTAGTTTACCGGCATATATTATGTAAATTTGACAAAAAGGCCTTTAAAGAAAATACTACTGAAAGAATATATTTTATAATTCTCAAATATCATAACTATTTTTTCAGAAACATCTTCCAAAAAATGATTTTATTTGTCTAGGAAAGTGAGATTAGAAAGTGTAAAGTAAAGTAATGTTTAATTAATTTAAATAATGATTAATTATTCAAAAGAGAAGGAGAAAATCAAGATGTTATGGCAAACTCATACCTACAAAAGGTTTACCATGTAAGTTAAGATTTAAATTTTTTAAACATTTTAACTAGTATTCTGGTGCACGCAATCCATGCGTGATAAGATATCATTAACACCCTTAGTAATCAACACGAATACGTATATAAACAATAGTTACAAAAGAGAGATCAAGAGCAAGAGAGAGAACAAATTTGGCAAGGGTCTGCGATCTTGAAAATTTGAGGGTAGTTGTGAAATAGTGGATAGTTTATTAGTTATAAAATAGTGGCGTAGTTGTGGATTAGATTGTTTTTTTCCCCCAAACTTGTCCCTCTACTAAGTTTTACATTATTGGAAGTCGTGTGTATGATTTTTGGAATATGATTGGAATTTTTTGAAAGGGTGACTAATATAAGGGTAGAACACCAAAAGAGCTTTTCTTAACTAATAGTAATATTGCTAATCTAAGTTTAAGCATGACAATATCTATAAAATAAAAGAAGTTATATAACTTGATACAAATACAAATGCTCACCCAAAAGGAGAACCTACTCGAAGAAACAATATATTATTACAAAGTAACCATGTATGAACCTCTTTCTAAAAAGTTTCCAGTAGGCAGTAGTAACTAATCAAACTCCCAATATCGGTAACAATAAAGATGAATAGGACCCACGTCAAATATTAAGATTTCAAACCATAGTTCAAAGGAGCTTCTATTCATATACATGCCTTTTAAATTTGAAGGGGAAAAAAGAGGCAGGTCCAAAAAAAGAAGAAACAAAAGTATGGAAAAAGAAAACCCTGACTTATTGTTCTTAAGAAAACCTGAAATAGTTAGTTTCTTAAAATAAATAAAAAAACCTCAATTGTCATGCCTATCAATCTCCGTTGTAGTGAGAAAAGAATTCCTGAATACCTAGGAAAAACAACACTTGGAGACTTCCTGAGTAGCTCGCTCATAAACTCAGCAAAGAAGAGATTTATATCTTTAGCATTAACAACATTTATGAATGAGTAAATGCGGCAAACCAATTTGATCATCCTGTAAGAACCTTAAATCACTAAATAGACACAATCCCCAAAAAAGGCATGCCAATCGCATATAATGGTCCCCACCACAAAAAAAAAGAAAAAATTCAAGTGACAGGAGAGACTTGCTTAGTTGGCTCATAAAGCTCGCAGAGAAAACAAGGGACCCATAAGTTCGCATTAACATCATTATATGAATGCGAAAATGTAGCAGACCAATTTGATCCTCCCGTAAAAGCCTTAAAATCACAAAATTGACACCCAGAAAATAACAAACCTATCATAATATTGATACTATATTTTTTCAAAAAAAACCAAATGATAGAATTTTAACTGAGACTTACTCAGCATCTTCATAATCAAACGATGCATATCCTGACGTTATGCTTTTCAGTTCATTGTAGAAATCCACCACAATTTCCCTTAATGGCAACCGATACTTCATAAGTACTCGCTGACTGCAAAATGAAATAAAACACTCATCACAAATATCACCTATTACCAAATAACACATGCACTTTAACTTGCCTATCAATAAATGAGTACTCAAGCTGCTCGCCCCTCCTCTCTGAGCAAAGTGTAATAACAGGTCCAACATACCTGAAAATAGTTTTTTTTATTTTTATTTTTTATTAAAGGTGAATGACATGAATCAGATAATATACGTATGAATATAAGTAAAAGAGTAAGGAAGCAGAGCTTACTCACTAGGAATGATAATCGTCGCGGTAACAGTTGGCTCCCAAGACGCAGTTACACGTTGTTTAGGATTTGAAGCCAGCATAGCAGGATTCTGAACCTGTGACTTACTAGAACAAAGGAAAAAAGGATTAGATACAAGATGAACATTTATATGGCATTTAAATGGGAAAACAGCATCAAACAGTAATTCCAATACCTCCCATCTGAATACTCAAAAATATATGGTACAGTAGGGATGGTAGATATAATCTGCGCTCCATACTCCTACAAAGTACCCCAAACACCAAGATAATTAATATTTCACGTACAAGATGGACATATGAGACGTGACACAAAAGGGAAATCTATGAAGTTTGAATTTTATAGTTGAAAATGACATTAGCCTAGAAAATCAAGATTTTCTTCAATGTTCTAAAAACCGAATAGTGCTTCTGGGCGCCGGACCTAGCCCTCAGGTGCCTAGGCGAGCACTTACGCCAAATGTTTGCCTTAACTGATCAGTGTAATTAAAGGACAGCCTAACATCCATAGAAAACTGTTTGAGTACTTGGATATAACTCGAGTATTGCTTATTTCTCACTAGATGAATAGAATGAAGATGGTTTTTACCAATTTATAGTGGTTTTAACACTATTAGTTGTTCTATGAACTCAACTTCACAGTTCATATCTCATCTGAACAGAAATATAGTGGGTCGAATTGATATAACGGTTACTCAACCCAAGAAATTAAGAATCAATAATAAGAGCTGAACATACTTGTTCTAGTCGCTGGTGAAAGACATCCATGTGAAGTAAACCCAGAAAGCCGCACCTATTTATAGTACCCATATAATTGTGCAAATCATGTTAGGTGAAAATTAATAAGAGAAATGAATTCTGCAATTTGTGACACTCAGGACTAAATTATGTCTATGTTATGTTTAAAATTTTACGAAAGAGATGTACGCTCAATGAAGTTCATACACCTGAATCCCATGCCAAGGGCAGTGCTAGTCTCTTTGGCAACAGACACACTAGCATCATTGCAAGTCAATTTCTCAATTGCATGGTTAAGAGCATCAAAATCTGATCCATCAGCAGGATAAAGACCAGAGAAGACCATATGCCTTGCAGGCTTGAAACCTGAAAGAAAAAATGGTGTTTAAACTGAAGGTCATATACAAAGGAAACAGAGAGAGGTATATCTATCAATCGCTACATCAAGGTGTTACCATAGCAAAGAGCCATGTACTATCTAGAAATGCATTGCTCAAAGAGGCAACTAGAAGGTATGACATGAGGTGTTGAATACCTGGAAGAGGCACTACAATGCTTTTGGCATGATGAAGCGTATCACCAACCCGTGCTTCTTTTGTTGAGCGCATGCCACTAACAACATAACCAACTTGTCCTGTAAAAAGCACTCCAGTTGGGGTAAGTTCAGGATGCATGATTCCAACATCTTTAACTTCATACACCTGGGAAGTGGCCGCGGAGGTTATCTTATCACCCTTGCGGAGAGCACCGTCAACAACAGCAACATGGCAGATTACACCTTTATACTCATCATAGTAAGAATCCAACAGAAGCATCCTCAGTGGTGAATCACAATTTCCTGGAGGAGGAGGAATACGCTCTATGACTGCAGGAAGGACATGCTCAAGGCCTTGACCAGTTTTAGCAGAAGTAAGAAGAGCATCTTCTGGATCAAGATCAAATATCGACTTCAACTGAGCTTTGACGCGATCAGGATCAGCAGTGGGCTGATCAATTTTGTTGATTACCGGGATTATGCTCAGATTAGATTCAAATGCAAGATAAAAGTTGGCAACTGTTTGTGCCTGAACACCTTGTGCAGCATCAACAACCAAAAGAGCACCCTGGCAGGCAGCAAGAGATCTTGATACTTCATAACTGAAATCCACATGACCAGGAGTATCAACAAGATTCAGTAAAAAGCTTGGTGGATTCTGTGCATGAGCAATATCATTTACACCGGAACAGGGGCTATGCGTGTGGAACATAGTTGCTGTTTGAGCTTTGACAGTGATACCTCTCTCCCTTTCCACCTGTAAACATAAGATGTTTGCTTACAAAAATGCACTCATAAAGGAAGCTCTTGGAGAACTGGAGTTAGAAGGTGGTAAGATAATTCACATGGGAGACAATGGAAAGGGCATGTTTGGCTTTTCACTTTCATCAGGCATTCTACTTTTCTAAACTGCATTTTTATGCAGTATCAAGTTTTATAAATTGCATTTTCATGCAGTGGTCTTCTAAAACGGCCGATCCCAAAAGTTACGGATAAAGTTTATTTATTTATTTATTGTTTCGTCTTCTAAACGGCATTTTCATGCACTCAAGTCAAATAAACTCAAACTAATAAACTATATGAGTAAGCCAGATGTTTGACTTAACTGATCAGTGTAATTAAAGGACAGCCTAACATCCATAGAAAACTGTTTGAGTACTTGGATATAACTCAGTATTGCTTATTTCTCACTAGATGAACAGAATGAAGATGGTTTTATCAATTTATAGTGGTTTTAACACTATGAGTTGTTCTATGAACTCAACTTCACAGTTCATATCTCATCTAAACAGAAATATAGTGGGTCGAATTGATATAACGGTTACTCAACCCATGAAATTAAGAATCAATAATAAGTACAGAACATACTTGTTCTAGTCGCTGGTGAAAGACATCCATGTGAAGTAAACCCAGAAAGCCGCACCTATTTATGGTACCCATATAATTGTGCAAATCATGTTAGGTGAAAATTAATAAGAGAAATAAATTCTGCAATTTGTGACACTCAGGACTAAATTATGTCTATGTTATGTTTAAAATTTTACGAAAGAGATGTACGCTCAATGAAGTTCATACACCTGAATCCCATGCCAAGGGCAGTGCTAGTCTCTTTGGTAACAGACACACTAGCATCATTGCAAGTCAATTTCTCAATTGCATGGTTAAGAGCATCAAAATCTGATCCATCAGCAGGATAAAGACCAGAGAAGACCATGTGCCTTGCAGGCTTGAAACCTGAAAGAAAAAATGATGCTTAAACTGAAGGTCATCTACAAAGGAAATGGAGAGAGGTATATCTATCAATTGCTACATCAAGGTGTTACCATAGCAAAGAGCCGTGTACTATCTAGAAATACATTGCTCAAAGAGGCAACTAGAAGGTATGACATGAGGTGTTGAATACCTGGAAGAGGCACTACAATGCTTTTGGCATGATGAAGCGTATCACCAACCCGTGCTTCTTTTGTTGAACGCATGCCACTAACAACATAACCGACTTGTCCTGTAAAAAGCACTCCAGTTGGGGTAAGTTCAGGATGCATGATTCCAACATCTTTAACTTCATACACCTGGGAAGTGGCCGCGGAGGTTATCTTATCACCCTTGCGGAGAGCACCGTCAACAACAGCAACATGGCAGATTACACCTTTATACTCGTCATAGTAAGAATCCAACAAAAGCATCCTCAGTGGTGAATCACAATTTCCTGGAGGAGGAGGAATACGCTCTATGACTGCAGGAAGGACATGCTCAAGGCCTTGACCAGTTTTGGCAGAAGTAAGAAGAGCATCTTCTGGATCAAGATCAAATATCGACTTCAACTGAGCTTTGACACGATCAGGATCAGCAGTGGGCTGATCAATTTTGTTGATTACCGGGATTATGCTCAGATTAGATTCAAATGCAAGATAAAAGTTGGCAACTGTTTGTGCCTGAACACCTTGTGCAGCATCAACAACCAAAAGAGCACCCTGGCAGGCAGCAAGAGATCTTGATACTTCATAACTGAAATCCACATGACCAGGAGTATCAACAAGATTCAGTAAAAACCTTGGTGGATTCTGTGCATGAGCAATATCATTTACACCGGAACAGGGGCTATGCGTGTGGAACATAGTTGCTGTTTGAGCTTTGACAGTGATACCTCTCTCCCTTTCCACCTGTAAACATAAGATGTTTGCTTACAAAAATGCACTCATAAAGGAAGCTCTAGGAGAACTAGAGTTAGAAGGTGGTAAGATAATTCACATGGGAGACAATGGAAAGGGCATGTTTGGCTTTTCACTTTCAGCAGGCATTCTACTTTTCTAAACTGCAATTGTATGAATTATCTTTTTAAAATTATATCTCAGGCTGATAGCTTAAATACTTTATAGTTTCTTCTGCTTTGCACTTTTATACTCTCGTATATTTTTGCTAGCACTTATACATTCTAAAGTTTTTAGATTTGTGTGTTAATATCTGTTGTTATACAAACGTGAAAATTTTTCTTTGAAGTTTCTCTGTGACACTCACAAACTAATTTTAGAATTTTATAGCCCTAAATATTTGTTAAATTTAATATTTAAACATATCCTAGTTATATTTTAAACCTACCTTAATTAAAATTTTAAATAGAATTAAGGTGAATTTAACAATGAATTCAACAAATATTGAAGGGCTAAAAGTTCTAAAACTAGGCTGTGAATGCCACAAGGGCAAAATCTGAAAAAATTATAACATTTGCATAATAGAAGGTATTAAAGTGCAAATTTTAGAACTTTTAGAGTGTATATAAGTGCTAAAAAACAAATGAAGGTATTTCAGTTGCAAAACTAGGAGGCTGAAAGGTATTTAAGTAATAGCTAGCTTGTATGTAGGGTGAAGCGAACCGAATCGAATCGAATACCATGGTATTCATATTCGTATTCAGTTAATTTTCACAATCAGTCGAACTCAATTAAGTGTCGAATAGGAAAGGGTGTTCAAATTTGGTTCGTTAATTAGGCGAATATTTGTCAAATGTTCAGAATATCTCAATAGACACTTGAGTCACAGATCCTTATTGTAGTGTTGACTTCAAACTCTATGTTTGAAGTCTTTCTTATTATTTTCTATAATGTTTTACTTAATTGTTATTATGATATTTCAATATAAGAATTATTATAGTGTACGTTTATAAATTATTAATATAATACTTATAAATAGCAATATTTATAAAATTATGCACACGTAAAAGATAACACAATATAATAATCTAGAAGTAGAAAACATAAACGAATATTTAATGATCAAACGAATCGAATATACCTCTAGTCAAATTCTATTCGTTTATGCATCGAATACTAAAAATATTCATTTATTATTAAATAAACTCTTGAATCGAATATGACGAATATCGGGCGAATAATAACAACTGTTTATTAATTATTTGGTTCGTTTCCACCTACACTGTATGTACCGATGAACTTTTCGAACGTCCTCAAATATATTTCATGAAACTACTCAAAGTTTATGGGAAATTTCTCTAAATTTCAAAATCAGGATGATTTTATACAAATCACCCCAAATTCAGAGAAGGTTTGTTAGTTTACCCTTACTTTATTGCGATGCGACTGCTTGGACGGGAGAATTTGATTGGTCTGTCGTGGCAATATCTATCTAATGGCGGGTTTTATGCTTGACAGGGTCTCAAGTAGTTGAAATGGCTATTAGCACCCCCCAAACTTCTCTTATGCCAATTTACTTTTGAGGCAGCGTCCATTTTCAAAATGACACAGTGTGTATTTTTCTGTTTTTAAAAATGTTTATGAAGTGTGAATGTAATTTATTTTTTATACCTAAACTAGTGGAGTATAAAAGCAAAGAGTCCCATTCAAAACTTTTAATTATTATAAATAAATGATTTTGGCAAAATTTGATACATTCAAATTTTCATGATAATTTGTGATTTCTTTTTCTATCAAGGTGACATAATGATGAGAATGAGTTTTTGTGGGGGAAAGATCTGAATCGCCTTTATACAAAATAAAAGAAATAGTATGTCTTGTGTTTAAATCATGTCTTAATATTTCCTAATGCTTTATGGAAGTTTAATATTAATGAATGCAAACTTACAAATTTCTAAAGAGATTTTAACATCGAGGGTTTTGAATGATAAACCTATCAGAAGGACTAATATGAACACACTACTTAAGATAATTTGGGCGACTAATATCAAAGTAGGATTGGGCGTGGGTCGGATTGACCCTATTCATACATAGGTCAAACGGCTCGGTTTGTAGTGGGTCGGCCCAACCCAGCATGATATACAGTCCGCAGTACGGTGGATCCCGGCAGGGCGAGTCAGTAAGGGCGCGACCCACATCAATCTGGTCCACCGACTGCTCCGGCTCTTGATATATTTTTTGGTTAGGCTAGCTATTTTTTAGCACTTTTAGTCTGTAGCTAGCTGCCAACAAGCCAAAAGATCATAAGTCTTTGGCTCGTGGGCCTTTTGGCCCATTGAAAAATAAATCAGCGATATTTAAGCTCGCTGCTATCTACTTGGAAGGATTAAAAAGTTTAATACAAGTTTAAGTTACTAAAAAATAAATTAGAAATAATTTTATAATTATAAATACAAGTTTAATATAATTAAAAAGGAAAAAAAAGGAAAAAAGTTGGACAACCCAGGTGGTAGGGTGAGACCCGTCCTTTAAGCCGGGTCTTGGTAGGACTAGGTCAGGTCCATGACGAATTAGAGAAGTAGGCCCGGCCCATTCTGGCCCGATCGGGCTTGGGTTAGGCCCAGTCGGCTTTGAACCCGACGGGCCTGAACCGGCTCGGCCCACGCCCACCCATATATCGAAGTGTGAAGATTTAGGGGACCAATATCAAATACATATGATGTAAGGGACTAATATCTAAAAAACCCCATAATTTTATTCTACTAAGCTTTCACTTCAAAACACCTTGGTTAAAATTTTAACCATTATTTGCAAATCAAACCAAACAAATAATTCACTGCAATTTTAACCCCCGTTGCCTTACCCCATTTATATACCCTCTCTTTTATTCTCCATCTCTATCACCAGCCCTAAATCCCCCTCTCCAACCTCAAAACCCTAGCGATCTGGTTCAAATTTCGTGGCAAATTTGGATTCAACATCGATTAAAACCCTTACGATCTCCAATACTCGATCTCTCATCGAGTATCGAGTAAGTCTTGAATTCATCGTCCTACTTGTTCTTACTACCCATCAATTTCCTCTATTCAATTAATTGTAAATGTATCTACTGCTTTATAGTCCAATTAAGTAATCTATTTATAGAATTTAATCAGATTGTTATTTATTGTAACATAAAATTTGGGGAAAAATCTGAATTGGGTTAAAAGTTCATGTAGTTGTAACCAATGACATTACTTAATGACAAAAATGCTCACTATTTAAAAATATTCGATTATAGAGCACAATCTACTAAAGTATAACTACTTCTTGGTTTACAATGTTAAGGCAATATTTTTGTGAATTGAATTTCTAATTTGTATGATGAATTGTATGTGAAATTTGTGTTTGATCTGACCCAAATCAGTTACGTTGGTAGTAGTTGTAGTAAGTTAAATTGGATAAAACTCTGTGATTTAAACTGATGACAATAGTTAATGGCCAGAAATAATCAATAGTTCCATGAAATCTGCTTGAAAATATTAGTCTATTTAGAGTAGAGCTACATCTTGATTTTATTGTGTTTTTCATTTTATCTCATATGGAATGTGATTGAACCATAGGCGGTGGGGATGTCGACACCTGCGAGGAAGAGACTGATGAGGGATTTTAAGAGATTGCAGCAAGATCCTCCTGCAGGTATTAGTGGTGCTCCCCAGGACAATAATATCATGCTCTGGAATGCGGTAATATTTGGGTATGTCTGCAAGGAAGAGATTGATAAAGGCTTTGTTGTTGTTGTTGTTGTTGTTGCTGCTGCTATTTCAATTAAAAATCTGTACTATTATGTTGCATAGTTTGGAAATTTCGCTATTTCTTGATGCTTATTGCGTTATTTGATTGGATTGCAGCCCCGATGACACTCCTTGGGATGGAGGTGAGGCAATTTAATTTTTTAGGCAGTGTTTTGCTCAAACAAGCTACTAGTTCATTATCTCATTATCATTATTGTGCATACATCGATTTGGGACTTCAAGAGTTTCTAGTGGAACTGTGAAGTACTTTAATAGGTTCATCAATTTAGCAATTTGATTTTTCTAAACTGCAATTTTATGCAGTATCAAGTTTTATAAATTGCATTTTCATGCAGTGGTCTTCTAAAGGCCGATCCCAAAGTTACAGATGAAGTTTTTTTATTTATTTATTGGTTTGTCTTCTAAACGGCATTTTCATGCACTCAAGTCAAATAAACTCAAACTAATAAACTATATCAGTTAGGCTATTGTTCATGAGTTTATAAACTATAGCTAATCATATTTAATTACACTATTCTGTGGTTTACAAACATTAAATGAGCTAGATTTTTCTCAAATTCAAACAGTACAATGAAAAAATATAGCACTTGTCCTTTCTTCTTTCTCATAGATCGTACCTTCCCTTATCATTAGAGCCTTAGCAATTGACCTATTTCTTGTCCACTTCCAGCTTGGAGTAGCTTCATGTTGCATCCAAACATGTAATGAAATTTGTGAAATGCATTCTAAAGAACTGTACTCACAGGATTACAATCTATAATTTGCAAACCTCTAATTATAACAAAATAGCTAGAGTTTAAAATAATAAAAAAAAATTTTAAAACCTCAAAGCCAAACAGAGACTAGGGTAAATGTCTTGTTTCAGTAGTCATGAAATGAAGACATGAGCAAGATCGAGGAAGCAAACAAACTATATTCTACAAAACTCAGATGTCAGATTATGTAACAAAACTAGTTTGTTACCTATGCAATGCACGGGAATCCGAAAGAGTTGACCGGGCGTTTGCGTATTCGGGAAAGAGAGAAGAGAGAAAATGTGAAGTGGCATATCAAGGGATAATCGATGAATCTCGATAGGATTGATGTAGAGAACCTAGAAATCAATATGCATGACATAGGAAAGCTAAAAGGATAAAATTTTTACAATAGATAACATAAATAACTTTTCAAATAGAAATATTAATAATGGAATAAAAACTAAACTAGCAAGAAAAGAGCAGGCTCACAAAGTTTGCCAATGGGTCCAATACTTCGAGCATTCACAATATACTCCTTAAATGAAAACAACCCACTGACACACATAAGTTCAAATATCTCAATTTAGCTTCTAACAAACTTCATACAATAACAAAACCTTCACCAAAATTAAATTTTGAATGTTTTCCATATCACTATCAAACCAATGTCATTTGTCTAAAATTTCATCGAGGGAACAACTCGAAGCTTAACTGCAAAAAAGAAAAACCCTAAAATTTCCAAACCTGCAATTTGTCGAGATACTGCGGCTGTCCAAGCCCTTTCTTGATCGTCCCCGTGAGCTCCAGCAGTCGATCGGCGAGCGTCGACTTCCCATGATCAACGTGAGCGATGATCGAGAAGTTTCGAATCCTTTCAATTGGGTACTGGCTCAAATCGACTCCAAACTCCTTGTTGCTAGACCTAGAATGAGAGCAAAACCCTCGGTCTCCATCCAAGAACAATCGAATTCGATGGAGATTCCATCGCGTTGTCTTTGATGCTCGATTTAGATAGCTCATTGATGAGTTTGATGGAGAATGAGAGGGTTAGGGTTTTAGCTAGGGTTTCGCATTGGAGAAGAGAAGCTGAGATGGAGGGCTTTTTGTTCTGATGAATGATGATCTCTTGCGGTAGAGGTTTGTTTTAGGGTAATTTTCACAAAGGTGCTAAAACTTTGGAGAGTTTTTACAGAACCCTCCTGAAACTTTAAAACGATTTCACTGGGATTGTATGAATTATCTTTTTTTTAAATTATATCTCAGGCTGATAGCTTAAATACTTTATAGTTTCTTCTGCTTTGCACTTTTATACTCGTATATTTTTGCTAGCACTTATACATTCTAAAGTTTTTTAGATTTGTGTGTTAATATCTGTTGTTATACAAACGTGAAAATTTTTCTTTGAAGTTTCTCCTGTGACACTCACAAACTAATTTTAGAATTTTATAGCCCTAAATATTTGTTAAATTTAATATTTAAACATATCCTAGTTATATTTTAAACCTACCTTAATTAAATTTTAAATAGAATTAAGGTGAATTTAACAATGAATTCAACAAATATTGAAGGGCTAAAAGTTCTAAAACTAGACTGTGAATGCCACAAGGGCAAAATCTGAAAAAAAAATTATCACATTTGCATAATAGAAGGTATTAAAGTGCAAATTTTAGAACTTTTAGAGTGTATATAAGTGCTAAAAAAACAAATGAAAGTATTTCAGTTGCAAAACTAGGAGAGCTGTAAGGTATTTAAGTAATAGCTAGCCTGTATGTAGGGGTGGAAACGAACCGAATCGAATCGAATACCATGGTATTCATATTCGTATTCAGTTAATTTTCACGAATTCGAAGTCGAACTCGAATTCGTGTCGAATAGGGAAAGGGTGTTCAAATTTGGTTCGTTAATTAGACGAATATTTGTCAAATGTTCACGAATATCTCAATAGCACACTTGTTAAGTCACAAGATCCTTAACCATGAGGTGTTGACTTCAAACTCTATGTTTGAAGTCATTTCTTATTTATTTTCTATAATGTTTTACTTAATTGTTATTATGATATTTCAATATAAGAATTATTATAGTGTACGCTTATAAATTATTAATATAATACTTATAAATAGCAATATTTATAAAATTATGCACACGTAAAAGATAACACAATATAATAATCTAGAAGTAGAAAAACATAAACGAATATTTAATGATCAAACGAATCGAATATACCTCTAGTCAAATTCTATTCGTTTATGCATCGAATACTAAAAAATATTCATTTATTATTAAATGAACTACTGAATCGAATATGACCGAATATCTGGACGAATAATAACCGAACTGTTTATTAATTATTTGGTTGGTTTCCACCCCTACCTGTATGTACCGAGGAACTTTTCGAACGTCCTCAAATATATTTCATGAAACTACTCAAAGTTTATGGGAAATTTCTCTAAATTTCAAAATCAGGATGATTTTATACAAATCACCCCAAATTCAGAGAAGGTTTGTTAGTTTACCCTTACTTTATTGCGATGCGACTGCTTGGACGGGAGAATTTGATTGGTCTGTCGTGGCAATATCTATCTAAAGGCGGGTTTTATGCTTGACAGGGTCTCAAGTAGTTGAAATGGCTATTAGCACCCCCCAAACTTCTCTTATGCCAATTTACTTTTGAGGCAGCGTCCATTTTCAAAATGACACAGTGTGTATTTTTCCGTTTTGCAAACTTCTGTTACGTTATTATTACCTGTGTTTTTCTATTGCCAACTGGGCATTTGGATTTATGGCACCACCCTCTTGCTATGTTTTTAAGGCATAAATTTGGCATCCATGTAAATGGTTGATATTAGATTAATAGCTGGCCTAGCTGGTTGCAAAACTTCACTGAACCTTTCATGGAACTTTAATGAAGCATGCAGCTGATAGTGGGTTAATGGGAGACCGTCTTGAATTTTATTAAATAAGTTAACTGGAGTTAGTATTTGATAAGTAACTGTTAGTACTTAGTAGAGAGTCTTTACATGTAGTGCGGGGTAGAATTTCTTGTCTAGCACATTTTTGCCTGCAAGCCTAGAGTTATGCTCTTATGGTGATTGCCTGGTGTTGGTTCAATTAGTTCCCTACTCTTATCTTATAATCTTTTAAATTTTTAATTTTAGTTCTGACCTTTCCTTTTCTTTGTCATATCATTTCTTTTTATGTTTCATCAAAGTGGTCTTAGGGTCGGCTCAACCATGATAGTGAGAATTCGAATCTGGTATGGGCAAGATTGGTTTACCCATTCAGGATGAGATTAAAGAATTATGAAAAAGGCAACCTAATCCAAAAAATGGATGAAATCCTCGTCGTCTTCCCTTGAAGCATGTTCCAAATGAAGCAACACAAAACTTAAATCTACCATCAGTTACACTGTTCATCCTGCAATGCAAAGCTGTTGTAGGGTCTTTTGAAGATCGGTTGCCTCTTTACAGCCAGCTACCGCATGTTACCAAATTTTGTCAAGAGCTAGTTGAGAGTCATTAATAATAACTGAGAAGAAACTTTTGAAGCTTACTCCACTATTGATTGATCTTGTTGGTGTCGATCTTTTTCTAGTGAAACAAGACAATACTTGATTCCTGATTTAGAAATTTTTGGCTTCCAATCTTCAGCACAGATACTACTTTTGAACAAATGTATCATGCGGAACAATAAGTTTCAAATTTGTCCTTTACTTTAAAATGTGATGATGAGTTTTTTCCCCGACAATGGGAGAATAAAGAAGGGGAAGAATGAAAGTCACTTTGTTAAATGTGCAGCCCACTATGGGCTTATGGGAGGTTATCCCAAAATATATTGAATATTTAGTTATCATCTTCTACTTTTTATTTCTCACTTCCATTTCTTTTTATCTTATTTTTAAAGTTGTATTAGAGCCTGTTCGACCAAGATATTCAGTTAAGGATTTTTGTTTGGCACAAACGAGAATGATTTGTATGCTTCCATTTGAGGCGAGA
This sequence comes from Asparagus setaceus, assembly GCA_012295165.1. NCBI lineage: Eukaryota > Viridiplantae > Streptophyta > Magnoliopsida > Asparagales > Asparagaceae > Asparagus > Asparagus setaceus. The sequence continues at coordinate 14,627,845 of CM022709.1, forward strand.
ATAAAGAGTTATGAGAAATTTTAATTTAACTTCAAGAAATGATGAAAGAGATCCTATATCCTCCTTCAAAGGATGGTCTAACTGTCTAAGTGAAGCAACAAAAAATTTAATCTGCTATTATTGCTCAGCCTGCGATCAATTGTGGTATTGTTTAAAGAACATGTGAAAAACCAATTGCTTCTGTACAATCAATTATTGATTGGAGCAAATCACCAAATTTAGAGAAGCAACTGATTCAATAGTCACTAATAGTCACCAAGAAGAATTTTGTTTTCTCCAAGGTCGATTGATCTTGTTGATGTCAATTTTTTCCTAGAGTAACAAGATGACGCTCGAGTATGATTGAGTACGGCATAACGTTACTGGGCTTATATGGCAATAAATTGGTCCCTGGACAAGGTAGGTTGGGTCTTATGGTTGAATATTGCTATAAAATATTTGAAAATCTGTCTGGGAGCTTGGGGGAAGGTTTGATCAGTAAGTTGAAGTGTCACATAAGCTAGTGGATGCCGGGGCGAATACTTCATTCAAGTTGAGGTATTAGATCAAGTTACCAAGGATATATGGCAGAGGCATGGCATGGAGTTTTAGCGTGCCATATATGCTGAAAACAAAGGTTGACTTGTGGTTAGATAAGCCTTGATTCCAGAAAATTCCAATAATATGTTTTTGGCATGTTGGTTTCAGACTATTAGTTTGTCCTTATTGAGCTTTTACCGTGATACGATTAAAAGATTGGATCCTCACTTCTTGTTTATGCATTAAGATTGTGATGACCGACTCTAGTACATTTTCTATTTCATGACATAATGATGAGAATGAGTTTTGTGGGGAAAGATCTGAATCGCCTTTATACAAAATAAAAGAAATAGTATGTCTTGTGTTTAAATCATGTCTTAATATTTCCTAATGCTTTATGGAAGTTTAATATTAATGAATGCAAACTTACAAATTTCTAAAGAGATTTTAACATCGAGGTTTTGAATGATAAACCTAACAGAAGGACTAATATGAACACACTACTTAAGATAATTTGAGCGACTAATATCAAAGTAGGATTGGGCGTGGGTCGGATTGACCCGGCCCAGCTCGCCATAGGTCACAACCTGGCTCGGTTTGTAGTGGGTCGGGCCCAACTTACGCCCATGATATCTGCGGAGTCGGATCCAACCCAGACCCGAGTCGAGAGAAACACGCATCAATCTGGTCCATGCGATCCAAACTTCTTGATATATTTTTTGGTTAGGCTAGCTATTTTTTAGCACTTTGAGTCTGTAGCTAGCTGCCAACAAGCCAAAAGATCATAAGTCTTTGGCTCGTGGGCCTTTTGGCCCATTGAAAAATAAATCAGCGATATTTAAGCTCGCTGCTATCTACTTGGAAGGATTAAAAAGTTTAATACAAGTTTAAATTACTAAAAAATAAATTAGAAATAATTTTATAATTATAAATACAAGTTTAATATAATTAAAAAGGAAAAAAAAAGGAAAAAAAGTTGGACGAAAAAGGCAGGTGGCCGAGGTCGGACCCGTCCACTTTAAGGTCTGAGGCATTTAGAGTCGGTCCATGAAGGGATTAGAAAGAGATTCGGCCGATCGAGCAGGTTAGGCCGAATTTGAACCGGCAGATGAACGAGCAAATTGACACGCCCACCCATATATCGAAGTGTGAAGATTTAGGGGACCAATATCAAATACATATGATGTAAGGGACTAATATCTAAAAAACCCCATAATTTTATTCTACTAAGCTTTCACTTCAAAACACCTTGGTTAAAATTTTAACCATTATTTGCAAATCAAACCAAACAAATAATTCACTGCAATTTTAACCCCGTTGCCTTACCCCATTTATATACCCTCTCTTTTATTCTCCATCTCTATCACCAGCCCTAAATCCCCTCTCCAACCTCAAAACCCTAGCGATCTGGTTCAAATTTCGTGGCAAATTTGGATTCAACATCGATTAAAACCCTTACGATCTCCAATACTCGATCTCTCATCGAGTATCGAGTAAATCTTGAATTCATCGTCCTACTTGTTCTTACTACCCATCAATTTCCTCTATTCAATTAATTGTAAATGTATCTACTGCTTTATAGTCCAATTAAGTAATCTATTTATAGAATTTAATCAGATTGTTATTTATTGTAACATAAAATTTGGGGAAAAATCTGAATTGGGTTAAAAGTTCATGTAGTTGTAACCAATGACATTACTTAATGACAAAAATGCTCACTATTTAAAAATATTCGATTATAGAGCACAATCTACTAAAGTATAACTACTTCTTGGTTTACAATGTTAAGGCAATATTTTTGTGAATTGAATTTCTAATTTGTATGATGAATTGTATGTGAAATTTGTGTTTGATCTGACCCAAATCAGTTACGTTGGTAGTAGTTGTAGTAAGTTAAATTGGATAAAACTCTGTGATTTAAACTGATGACAATAGTTAATGGCCAGAAATAATCAATAGTTCCATGAAATCTGCTTGAAAATATTAGTCTATTTAGAGTAGAGCTACATCTTGATTTTATTGTGTTTTTCATTTTATCTCATATGGAATGTGATTGAACCATAGGCGGTGGGGATGTCGACACCTGCGAGGAAGAGACTGATGAGGGATTTTAAGAGATTGCAGCAAGATCCTCCTGCAGGTATTAGTGGTGCTCCCCAGGACAATAATATCATGCTCTGGAATGCGGTAATATTTGGGTATGTCTGCAAGGAAGAGATTGATAAAGGCTTTGTTGTTGTTGTTGTTGTTGTTGCTGCTGCTATTTCAATTAAAAATCTGTACTATTATGTTGCATAGTTTGGAAATTTCTATTTCTTGATGCTTATTGCTATTTGATTGGATTGCAGCCCGATGACACTCCTTGGGATGGAGGTGAGGCAATTTAATTTTTTAGGCAGTGTTTTGCTCAAACAAGCTACTAGTTCATTATCTCATTATCATTATTGTGCATACATCGATTTGGGACTTCAAGAGTTTCTAGTGGAACTGTGAAGTACTTTAATAGGTTCATCAATTTAGCAATTTGATGTTTATAACTGCTTTGGGTTCATTGATGATAAAATTCTATGCTTCGTATGCAGGCTGTTGTAATTTGCTCGCTTTTGTTATTATTTATTTATCTTATTGTTCTCTTTCCTCTAATTTGGTCCTCTTGGTTATGCTAAATCTGCCAGGCACGTTCAAATTGACACTTCAGTTTACAGAGGATTATCCAAATAAGCCACCGACTGTGCGCTTTGTCTCTCGCATGTTCCATCCAAATAGTGAGTTCAATGGATCTGTACCTTTGTATTTGATTTAGATACTGCCTCCCTCTTCATTCTTCGAGGGTGCAATTGTGTTTTGGGCATAAAATTATTTCGATTATGAGAATTTCCTATGCAAAAGCAACATATTTGTTTGAAACATAGTTCACGTTAGTTGTAATTTTTCGCTGTGTATTATATTTGGCTCTCTTGATTGAGCTTTGCCTAAAGTCGAGTGCAATTTCTTAGTTAAAAACATGGCATCTCTCTTCTTCTAGGCTTCATTATTCAGTGAAATGTTGAAGCTTGATACTTTGTTTTGCAAACTTCTGTTACGTTATTATTACCTGTGTTTTCTATTGCCAACTGGGCATTTGGATTTATGGCACCACCCTCTTGCTATGTTTTTAAGGCATAAATTTGGCATCCATGTAAATGGTTGATATTAGATTAATAGCTGGCCTAGCTGGTTGCAAAACTTCACTGAACCTTTCATGGAACTTTAATGAAGCATGCAGCTGATAGTGGGTTAATGGGAGACCGTCTTGAATTTTATTAAATAAGTTAACTGGAGTTAGTATTTGATAAGTAACTGTTAGTACTTAGTAGAGAGTCTTTACATGTAGTGGGTAGAATTTCTTGTCTAGCACATTTTGCCTGCAAGCCTAGAGTTATGCTCTTATGGTGATTGCCTGGTGTTGGTTCAATTAGTTCCCTACTCTTATCTTATAATCTTTTAAATTTTTAATTTTAGTTCTGACCTTTCCTTTTCTTTGTCATATCATTTCTTTTTATGTTTCATCAAAGTGGTCTTAGGGTCGGCTCAACCATGATAGTGAGAATTCGAATCTGGTATGGGCAAGATTGGTTTACCCATTCAGGATGAGATTAAAGAATTATGAAAAAGGCAACCTAATCCAAAAAATGGATGAAATCCTACGTCGTCTTCCCTTGAAGCATGTTCCAAATGAAGCAACACAAAAACTTAAATCTACCATCAGTTACACTGTTCATCCTGCAATCGCAAGCTGTTGTAGGGTCTTTTGAAGATCGGTTGCCTCTTTACAGCCAGCTACCGCATGTTACCAAATTTTGTCAAGAGCTAGTTGAGAGTCATTAATAATAACTGAGAAGAAACTTTTGAAGCTTACTCCACTATTGATTGATCTTGTTGGTGTCGATCTTTTTCTAGTGAAACAAGACAATACTTGATTCCTGATTTAGAAATTTTTGGCTTCCAATCTTCAGCACAGATACTACTTTTGAACAAATGTATCATGCGGAACAATAAGTTTCAAATTTGTCCTTTACTTTAAAATGTGATGATGAGTTTTTTCCCCGACAATGGGAGAATAAAGAAGGGGAAGAATGAAAGTCACTTTGTTAAATGTGCAGCCCACTATGGGCTTATGGGAGGTTATCCCAAAATATATTGAATATTTAGTTATCATCTTCTACTTTTTATTTCTCACTTCCATTTCTTTTTATCTTATTTTTAAAGTTGTATTAGAGCCTGTTCGACCAAGATATTCAGTTAAGGATTTTGTTTGGCACAAACGAGAATGATTTGTATGCTTCCATTTGAGACGAGAATAAAGAGTTATGAGAAATTTTAATTTCACTTCAAAACACCTTGGTTAAAATTTTAACCATTATTTGCAAATCAAACCAAACAAATAATTCACTGCAATTTTAACCCCCGTTGCCTTACCCCATTTATATACCCTCTCTTTTATTCTCCATCTCTATCACCAGCCCTAAATCCCTCTCCAACCTCAAAACCCTAGCGATCTGGTTCAAATTTCGTGGCAAATTTGGATTCAACATCGATTAAAACCCTTACGATCTCCAATACTCGATCTCTCATCGAGTATCGAGTAAGTCTTGAATTCATCGTCCTACTTGTTCTTACTACCCATCAATTTCCTCTATTCAATTAATTGTAAATGTATCTACTGCTTTATAGTCCAATTAAGTAATCTATTTATAGAATTTAATCAGATTGTTATTTATTGTAACATAAAATTTGGGGAAAAATCTGAATTGGGTTAAAAGTTCATGTAGTTGTAACCAATGACATTACTTAATGACAAAAATGCTCACTATTTAAAAATATTCGATTATAGAGCACAATCTACTAAAGTATAACTACTTCTTGGTTTACAATGTTAAGGCAATATTTTTGTGAATTGAATTTCTAATTTGTATGATGAATTGTATGTGAAATTTGTGTTTGATCTGACCCAAATCAGTTACGTTGGTAGTAGTTGTAGTAAGTTAAATTGGATAAAACTCTGTGATTTAAACTGATGACAATAGTTAATGGCCAGAAATAATCAATAGTTCCATGAAATCTGCTTGAAAATATTAGTCTATTTAGAGTAGAGCTACATCTTGATTTTATTGTGTTTTTCATTTTATCTCATATGGAATGTGATTGAACCATAGGCGGTGGGGATGTCGACACCTGCGAGGAAGAGACTGATGAGGGATTTTAAGAGATTGCAACAAGATCCTCCTGCAGGTATTAGTGGTGCTCCCCAGGACAATAATATCATGCTCTGGAATGCGTAATATTTGGGTATGTCTGCAAGGAAGAGATTGATAAAGGCTTTGTTGTTGTTGTTGTTGTTGTTGTTGTTGTTGTTGTTGTTGTTGTTGTTGCTGCTGCTATTTCAATTAAAAATCTGTACTATTATGTTGCATAGTTTGGAAATTTCGCTATTTCTTGATGCTTATTGCGTTATTTGATTGGATTGCAGCCCCGATGACACTCCTTGGGATGGAGGTGAGGCAATTTAATTTTTTAGGCAGTGTTTTGCTCAAACAAGCTACTAGTTCATTATCTCATTATCATTATTGTGCATACATCGATTTGGGACTTCAAGAGTTTCTAGTGGAACTGTGAAGTACTTTAATAGGTTCATCAATTTAGCAATTTGATGTTTATAACTGCTTTGGGTTCATTGATGATAAAATTCTATGCTTCGTATGCAGGCTGTTGTAATTTGCTCGCTTTTGTTATTATTTATTTATCTTATTGTTCTCTTTCCTCTAATTTGGTCCTCTTGGTTATGCTAAATCTGCCAGGCACGTTCAAATTGACACTTCAGTTTACAGAGGATTATCCAAATAAGCCACCGACTGCGCTTTGTCTCGTGATGTTCCATCCAAATAGTGAGTTCAATGGATCTGTACCTTTGTATTTGATTTAGATACTGCCTCCCTCTTCATTCTTCGAGGGTGCAATTGTGTTTTGGGCATAAAATTATTTCGATTATGAGAATTTCCTATGCAAAAGCAACATATTTGTTTGAAACATAGTTCACGTTAGTTGTAATTTTTCGCTGTGTATTATATTTGGCTCTCTTGATTGAGCTTTGCCTAAAGTCGAGTGCAATTTCTTAGTTAAAAACATGGCATCTCTCTTCTTCTAGGCTTCATTATTCAGTGAAATGTTGAAGCTTGATACTTTGTTTTGCAAACTTCTGTTACGTTATTATTACCTGTGTTTTTCTATTGCCAACTGGGCATTTGGATTTATGGCACCACCCTCTTGCTATGTTTTTAAGGCATAAATTTGGCATCCATGTAAATGGTTGATATTAGATTAATAGCTGGCCTAGCTGGTTGCAAAACTTCACTGAACCTTTCATGGAACTTTAATGAAGCATGCAGCTGATAGTGGGTTAATGGGAGACCGTCTTGAATTTTATTAAATAAGTTAACTGGAGTTAGTATTTGATAAGTAACTGTTAGTACTTAGTAGAGAGTCTTTACATGTAGTGCGGGGTAGAATTTCTTGTCTAGCACATTTTTGCCTGCAAGCCTAGAGTTATGCTCTTATGGTGATTGCCTGGTGTTGGTTCAATTAGTTCCCTACTCTTATCTTATAATCTTTTAAATTTTTAATTTTAGTTCTGACCTTTCCTTTTCTTTGTCATATCATTTCTTTTTATGTTTCATCAAAGTGGTCTTAGGGTCGGCTCAACCATGATAGTGAGAATTCGAATCTGGTATGGGCAAGATTGGTTTACCCATTCAGGATGAGATTAAAGAATTATGAAAAGGCAACCTAATCCAAAAATGGATGAAATCCCACGTCGTCTTCCCTTGAAGCATGTTCCAAATGAAGCAACACAAAACTTAAATCTACCATCAGTTACACTGTTCATCCTGCAATCGCAAGCTGTTGTAGGGTCTTTTGAAGATCGGTTGCCTCTTTACAGCCAGCTACCGCATGTTACCAAATTTTGTCAAGAGCTAGTTGAGAGTCATTAATAATAACTGAGAAGAAACTTTTGAAGCTTACTCCACTATTGATTGATCTTGTTGGTGTCGATCTTTTCTAGTGAAACAAGACAATACTTGATTCCTGATTTAGAAATTTTTGGCTTCCAATCTTCAGCACAGATACTACTTTTGAACAAATGTATCATGCGGAACAATAAGTTTCAAATTTGTCCTTTACTTTAAAATGTGATGATGAGTTTTTTCCCCGACAATGGGAGAATAAAGAAGGGGAAGAATGAAAGTCACTTTGTTAAATGTGCAGCCCACTATGGGCTTATGGGAGGTTATCCCAAAATATATTGAATATTTAGTTATCATCTTCTACTTTTTATTTCTCACTTCCATTTCTTTTTATCTTATTTTTAAAGTTGTATTAGAGCCTGTTCGACCAAGATATTCAGTTAAGGATTTTTGTTTGGCACAAACGAGAATGATTTGTATGCTTCCATTTGAGACGAGAATAAAGAGTTATGAGAAATTTTAATTTAACTTCAAGAAATGATGAAAGAGATCCTATATCCTCCTTCAAAGGATGGTCTAACTGTCTAAGTGAAGCAACAAAAAAAATTTAATCTGCTATTATTGCTCAGCCTGCGATCAATTGTGGTATTGTTTAAAGAACATGTCGAAAAACCAATTGCTTCTGTACAATCAATTATTGATTGGAGCAAATCACCAAATTTAGAGAAGCAACTGATTCAATAGTCACTAATAGTCACCAAGAAGAATTTTGTTTTCTCCAAGGTCGATTGATCTTGTTGATGTCAATTTTTTCCTAGAGTAACAAGATGACGCTCGAGTATGATTGAGTACGGCATAACGTTACTGGGCTTATATGGCAATAAATTGGTCCCTGGACAAGGTAGGTTGGGTCTTATGGTTGAATATTGCTATAAAATATTTGAAAATCTGTCTGGGAGCTTGGGGGAAGGTTTGATCAGTAAGTTGAAGTGTCACATAAGCTAGTGGATGCCGGGCGAATACTTCATTCAAGTTGAGGTATTAGATCAAGTTACCAAGGATATATGGCAGAGGCATGGCATGGAGTTTTAGCGTGCCATATATGCTGAAAACAAAGGTTGACTTGTGGTTAGATAAGCCTTGATTCCAGAAAATTCCAATAATATGTTTTTGGCATGTTGGTTTCAGACTATTAGTTTGTCCTTATTGAGCTTTTACCGTGATACGATTAAAAGATTGGATCCTCACTTCTTGTTTATGCATTAAGATTGTGATGACCGACTCTAGTACATTTTCTATTTCATGCCCTCTTTGAAGCTTTTGTTGCTTTGGTATTCTTAGTTGACATCTGCTTTTTCTTTTTTTTATGATAACCATTCTGGCCATTCTAATCTTTTATTTGCATGGGTGTGTAGTTTATGCTGATGGAAGTATTTGCTTGGATATTCTACAAAATCAATGGAGCCCTATATATGACGTTGCTGCAATACTCACATCAATCCAGGTGTGATAGAATCTTCCAAGTTCGGTTTTTATTGCAAATTTTTTGTTCATCTTGCAGTTTTTCTTGTCTTGGGGGTGGAATTTCTGTAAGATTTTTAAACTTGTTTGCAGCTTCAATTGTTCAACACCTTGATACTATCATATAGACAGTTAATTAGTTAGTGATATTGCTTACTTGAACATTAATATTTTGCTGTTTTGTGATGATCTTATATATTCATTATTGTTTGTACTATTTGACCCTGCATTAAATAGTTGAAAGCTTGATACTTATGTCTCAAAGACTCAAATCCTAGTGTTATCTCAAGTCACTGAGAAGAGAAATCAACACCTTTCCAATTTAGCTTAGGTGGGGTATGGCACTTCACTGTTAGAGATTGGGTCTGAATCTTGCCATCTGAGTATAACACTTCATTCTGAAACTGCGAGTTTGAATCTTGCGAGCTGAGTTAGCTTGGGAATTTTCGAACCACAAAAGTAGGATCATGCATGCTATTGTAGACTTCTTATGTAATGACTCGAGATTCTAGTCCTTGGGGCGTCACAGTAGTTTGTAAAGGTTCATTGTGGTCATGTGTGCAGCAGGACCTATTAATAATTGTAAGGCAATAGTTCCTAGCTTTTGCTAAGTTTCTCTCTTGCTTCGAATTTCTCTATCCCTATAATAGGGGCCTTCTTTCTCCTCTTAGGAGTGTTTTCCCCCTCGCTCTAGTCCTTCATTATGTAGGCCTGTGACCTTTCTCCAGTAACCTTTACATATAATACTTTCCTCTGGCATATAGCCAACCCTATCGAGGATTTTTGTTTCTTTTCTTTCAAATATTTCACACATCTCCTTAAGCTAAATTTAGTGTCTCTATTCTTCCTTGGAGTCTTGATGGGCTCCACTAACCTAAAGAAGGAAGACCTTTACATTTCCCTCCTAAGGTAGATTTTTTGAGACAATATATTGAGTGGCTTGACAATCGAGCAAAGCCCTTCATGAGGTCAAAGGGATTGAACTGGGGAATAGTTGCAGTGGTTTTACTTAGGGAGGAAGGTAACAAAATACGAATTACTCGTACGGTTTGACATTTAAAATGGTACTATGGCATTGAAATGCTTTGCTACATGAAACTTCTAAACTCTTTTGTGATATTAATTTCAGTAAGAATCATAAACCTGTCTAAATGATTCTAAGTGAAGAGAATTATTGGCGAAGAAGGATCATAAGAATCATACTTTTGTTTATGATTTGTAGGTCTGTGTCATATGTATGTTTTGATGCATCATTTGACAGATAGAACTGGTCTCCATAAAATATATACAATGTTTGGCTTTGAATGATGAGGCATGAAATGTGTCAAAATTCTGAACTTGATCTAGCATTTCCCAAATAGAATCATAAGTATCCTAATCAACCATGTGATAGTTGTAGGAATAGGTGCTTCTCATTAATCACCATGAAAGGTTAAATCTAAAGTTGGACAATATTAGTACTTCTCTAATCTAGAGTCAGAAATTTTCCATACTTTGGCACACCTCTCTCAACTACTTTTAAATAACCTCTATATCTCCTAGCTCTTAAGTTTTCTGACTAGTTACAGGACTTGAGTCTGGGGATGCCCCCAGCCCAACCCCCACTTCTTTACCACTCCGCCAGACCTCACAAGCTCCTAGCTCCTTGTGGGTTAAATGTGATTCACAAGGGCAAAAATACATGCACACCCTTAACCATTTGAAGAAAATAAGCATACGCCATTAATCGTATTACAGAAATCAGTGTCTCCATCCCTCATTCCAAATGATGTCTATTAGAAGTCACAAGGGCAAACTACACAGTGAATTTGTGTCGTTGAGCTTGATGAAATGTTTTCTGGATTTATCTGAAAATTTATGGGTCAGGAGACTTGATATTGGTTTTTTTAACCAAATAACCCCAAAATCAACCATATCTGCACATTTACACCCAAATCTAGTATCTGTTAATCCAACCTCTTTTCTGTTCAGTTCTATGACCTTGAGTTAAAATACCCCCAATCCCTAATTCATCCCCAAAGAACTTGCCCTAGTCGCTCCCTTGTGAGGAAAATTCTGTGAGTTCCCTGAATTTCGAATCCTTTGCTTCTGAAGGTGATTCTAAGATTTGGGAGTATTTTAACTCTATGTGCTAGATTTGGAGGGAAATTAGCAAATATCTAGATTTGAAGGGTATATTTTACGAATATGATAGATTTGCGGTGCATATAGACAAAAACCTCTTTGATATAATTTGTTTAGGAGTCATATATGTAAAGAATGGGTTAGTTTTCCAGATACTTCCCATGTTATTAGGGATTAGCCACTTATTACCCATATACTTGTTAATTAGCACTTTGAACCCCATCTGAAATTGTGCCCATCAAGTGGGTGTCATGTGACATCATTGTGTTATAAAGAGGTCCAATGATATTTCAACGTGTCGCGGAGAAACTCCGTATTTTCTACCGGTGGTGAACATACACCCCTACAGGTGCAAATAAAGAAGAAGTGATTCCGTTTGAGCATCAGAAGTTCAAAGTGTTAATCAATAGGTTTTCTGTTAATAAGTGACTAACCCCCTATGGTATAAGGGGCTCATCTTCACTTCAACCCTTAAAAACACCCATCTACTTGCATCCAATTTTGCTGTTATAGTCTACATGTTCATATTTATTTGGATGCCCTGCTTACATTCAATTGCACCTGCTGCAGTCATTGCTCTGTGACCCAAATCCCAACTCCCCAGCAAACTCTGAAGCAGCACGCATGTTTAGCGAGAATAAAAGGGAGTACAATAGGAAAGTGAGAGAGATAGTGGAGCAGAGCTGGACAGCAGACTGATGACGATGGTGGTGGACATGTCTGGCTCAATAATGCAAGAATTGGTGCTCTGCCCATATCCCAACAAAAACTATCAAAATGATTGAACTTTAGACGTGTATGTTTGTATTCCAACCGCAACATATGGTGATATGTGCTTGTTTGCTCTGTATATTTGTGTTTGCAGTGTGTCTCTGCTGGATATTTGAACTCTATCTACTTGGAGCTTGTTTGAGCCATGTACTGTGGATTCTCTTTGCCTCTTTCTGTAGAACTACCGGTGCAGTTATGACCTTAATGGAGAGATTTCATAGTGATAAATCATCACTTGAACTTGGTTTCAACCTTATTCTCGTGTTTGTTTCTTTGTTTTTCCTTATTCTACAGATTCTACAGATTCTTTTAAGATAGCCAGTTTCGTATAGTCTTTATCAGGGCTGCATAGATTTCAATTGACTTTTTTCATTGAAGAGTTGTGCATTGTAGTGCAATAATTTGTGCTTCTGCTAATTTCTGAACAAATACGATGAAAAAGTATTGAACTTTAGCCATATGTTTATATTCCAACAACATATGACGATATGTCTCTTGTTTGCTGTATGTTTGTGTTTGTAATGTGTCTACGCTGGATATTTGAACCCTTTGTCTGCTTGGATATTATCATATTGTTTTGAGTTTTGAGCCATGTGATTTGGATTCCCTCTGGCTGTCTCTAGTGCTTCCATTGAAAGTTTTCCTATTGAGGGGCTGAGTTTGTGGACTTGAAAAATTTCTTACTGGTTGATCATTTCTGTCCTTTTTTGTTCCTTTCTCTTCAATTGGTGATATTTGATTAACATGTTTCAGAAATTAACAGGTTATTGTCAGTATTTTCTTAATGCTTGGTGTCAGGTCCTATATTGGTTAGTGGTTATGTTTCAACTTCTGAACCATTTGAGTAAGCTATTGGACATTTTAGATGCAATTTGTGGGTCTATAACCAATAATATGCAGAGAATATTAATTAATTAGCAAAATTCAGCCAATGCCGTACAAAATGAGACAGAAAGTGACAGGAAATCCTGTCCACTCGAATGTTTTTCCCCATAGACCTGCCACCTTTTAAAAGAATTCTTATATATTACCTTTGTCAGAATGTCCTTTCTCTACTGTTAGAGGGCATTTTACAATATTGCTCTCCTTTTATTTTTGTTATTGGGCATTTTACAATATTGCTCTTCTTTTATTTACTGAGCTTCCGCATCATCCTATCGGATTTTAATTGATCAAATGCATCCAACGGCAACAAAGTTAAGTGGATAAGAGGTGCTATCCACACAAGTGAATAGTAGCTCAACTCTATATCTAATCTAATATTATTATAAAAGTGGGTTGGCATGTTAAAACATTTCTTCCCAAAATACCCTCCAACTTATCCATCCTTACATACATGAAGACACACACATATTCAAATTTTTATATCTCTTGATGATAAAATACATGCATACATGAACACTCATACATACATAATATAAAACCAATAAATGAAAAGATAGAAATGCTAATTGCATTTAGACTTATTTATTATTTAGTGGATACAAAATGAACCTGATGTACACTCTGTCTTTACATTTAAATCCAAAATAAATATTAGTCAAGCTACAGTTACATTTGAATTTAGTGGACATGTTAATTTGGGTCATTTAAATCCAAAATTAATATTAGTTAAGCTACAATTACGTTCGAGTTTAGTGGACATGTTAATTTGCATCCTATAATGCATAATTCTTTCACTTAATTCATTTACTATAATTCATTTGCTGCTCATTTAAATTCCTATTACATAACCTACCAATTAAATCAATTAATTATCTTTATAACCCTCATTAACAATAATACATATTAAACCCTTTAGGCCTCCACCTTATCGATTCCATAACCCCACCTTTCTCTCTCTATATATAACTCGGATCATTTTCATGCTACAACAAACCCTCAAACAAATCCATCATCCTTTAAAAGTGTTATTGTCAGTATTTTCTTAATGCTTGGTGTCAGGTCCTATATTGGTTAGTGGTTATGTTTCAACTTCTGAACCATTTGAGTAAGCTATTGGACATTTTAGATGCAATTTGTGGGTCTATAACCAATAATATGCAGAGAATATTAATTAATTAGCAAAATTCAGCCAATGCCGTACAAAATGAGACAGAAAGTGACAGGAAATCCTGTCCACTCGAATGTTTTCTTTTTCCCCATAGACCTGCCACCTTTTAAAAAGAATTCTTATATATTACCTTTTGTCAGAATGTCCTTTCTCTACTGTTAGAGGGCATTTTACAATATTGCTCTCCTTTTATTTTTGTTATTGGGCATTTTACAATATTGCTCTCCTTTTATTTTTGTTATTGGGCATTTTACAATATTGCTCTCCTTTTATTTTTGTTATTGGGCATTTTACAATATTGCTCTCCTTTTATTTTTGTTATTGGGCATTTTACAATATTGCTCTCCTTTTATTTTTGTTATTGGGCATTTTACAATATTGCTCTCCTTTTATTTTTGTTATTGGGCATTTTACAATATTGCTCTCCTTTTATTTTTGTTATTGGGCATTTTACAATATTGCTCTCCTTTTATTTTTGTTATTGGGCATTTTACAATATTGCTCTTCTTTTATTTACTGAGCTTCCGCATCATCCTATCAGATTTTAATTGATCAAATGCATCCAACGGCAACAAAGTTAAGTGGATAAGAGGCGCTATCCACACAAGTGAATAGTAGCTCATCTCTCTCTCTCTATATATATATATATATATATATATATATATATATATATATATATATATATATATATATATATATATATATATATATATATATATATATATATATATATATATATATATTCATGAATTAGACTATTTTAACTAATGATCCGCCCATTCATTGTGATCTAAATGTCTCAAAACATCTATAAAATAAAAATCATAATGATTAAATACTTCTAACACATATTTTTCATTGTCTCTTTAGTTATATTCTAGTAAAACCGTTAATTTTACAATTATTTGATGCATGAGTAACTAGAACCCAATATGGTTAATTTTAGTTTGTATACAATCTAAAACATATAAATCAAAATGAACGAATTGAATCGAATAAATTGATAACATATAATGTACTTTTGAAGGCACTACAGTAGATTGAATCTAAGGTGCCACATTATGAACACTTTTTCCATATATATATATATATATATATATATATATATATATATATATATATATATATATATATATATATATATATATATATATATATATATATCAAGGCTCCTATAAACTTAAGTTGATAGGGAATAGTTATCCACCAACTTTTCTAACCACTCATCTTGCTTTGGGATCCAAGGAGATATAAAGCACTTTGAGATTTGTGCATCACAAATCTCAAGGCAAAGGACAAAGGAAAAAGTTGGTGCATCACTATTCATTATGAACTTAAGTTCATAGAGTCTTGCTCATATATATATATATATATATATATATATATATATATATATATATATATATATATATATATATATATATATATATATCAAGGCTCCTATAAACTTAAGTTGATAGTAGAGGTTCACCAACTTATATTCGATGATGCCTTGGGATAAAGGAAATCAAGATGCAACAAAACTCAAAAGATGAGTTTTATATCTTCACCTGATCCCAAGGCAACATCAATGATTAGAAAAGTTGGTGGATGACTATTCCCTATCAACTTAAGTTTATAGGAGCCTATATATATATATATATATATATATATATATATATATATATATAGCGTCTTTATGAACTTAGCTCATACCAATAGCCACTTGCACTCAACTTTTTCAATCCACTCATCTTGGCTGATTCAAGAGCGAGCCTGATGCATCACATATACAGAGGAAAGTTACAGATCATCATTCATTACGAATCCTGCTCATGGGACTTTCGCGCATATATGAAGAAGCGCCCTACGAACTTAAGCTCTAACTTTAAATACGCCAGCACCAACTTTTTATCCACTCATTCTCTGCATTTGTGATGCACAAATCTCAAAGTGACTTTATGCCTTCAACATCCCAAAGCAAGATGAAAGTTAAAAAGTTACAAGACCACTATTCATTATGAACTTAAGTTCATAGAGTCTTGCTTCTATATATATATATATATATCAAGGCTCCTATAAACTTAAGTTGATAGGGAATAGTTATCCACCAACTTTTCTAACCATTGATGTTGCTTTGGGATCCGTGAAATAAATAAATAATATATATATATATATATATATATATATATATATATATATATATATATATATATATATATATATATATATATATATATATTCTAAAAACAGTCCAAAATTAGTTGAAATCCGTTTCAAACTGTTTACTTGACTAGCTTCATGAATATATGACATACAAAATATACAAAGAAGTACCGCCATCATCTTAAAATGGCAGTAGGAACTGTTGAAACTAGCTCAACATCACAACAAAACAACAAATACAAAACCCTTGGAGATCTGTTGTGTTATCAATTGATCGTGAGGCCATCACTGCTAGTCCAACCATCTTGAACTTGAACTGAATACTGCAGATTCCAAAGTACATCGTCTATGGATGGCCGCTCCTTGTGATCTTTTGCCACACAGTTAAGGGCAACGGCGACTAATGTCTGCAATGAGTCGAATGCAAATGTTCCTCGGATTGTGGGATCAGTGATCTCCCGTAGCTTTGCTGGAACATGGGATAAGCAATCTTGGAGCTGCAGATCATCGTCATTGTTATCACCACCATGTTTACTACTATTAAACTTTTGGTAGGTTTTATATATATGTATATTTTTTGTTTATAGCGAAGGGTTTATACTTGTCTTAATTGTTCGGATTAGGGTAAATTTCACGAATATCATGAAATAGAGAAAACAGTGGCCGGTGTGCCCTTCCAATTCCATGGTCTTGGTTGGTGCCTCGCTGACGTGGCACACATCCAACTACTACAATGCAGATCAACACACACAGATCATAGCTAACGACTTGTGTGCCATGTCCGTAACAGACCAGCCAAGACTGTGAATGAACATTTCGGTTTCGTTTACTCGATGAAATATTAGCAATTTTCAAAAAAACATTACATAAACTATTTTTATTATAAACATACCGCAAATGTTCAAATCAACAAAAAAATATCATATAATATCAGAAAACTATATGGTAGTTTATGATGATATCAGAAAGCCCATGGTATTTATCTAACAACAATGTAAAGTTCATAGTAGTTTAAGTGATTTTTATCTGAAAATTCATGTAGTTCTGTGAAACTTAAATAAAGTAAAAGTATACATATTGACAAAGGTGCACGCCTCATATACCCAGTGATGCGGGCGGTGGTAACGCCAAGCCCTGAGCTTCACACAGGGAGCATGTAAGGCATAAGCTCGTATAATATTTTTTTATTTTAACATTTCAACCAGGTCTTTATACCCACTAAACCATATTCCAAAAAGAAAAATAAATCCATCAACCATTTTTAGTAGCCTGATTGAGGACCCTAACAGGTTCTCGTTTACTATTTGTGACATTAGTCTTGATTTGACTTTTGCCATGGAAAATTATGAAATCTGCTACTATGTTGAGTGTATTAGCCTTATGAATTCATGAACATGTAACATACTATCTTGACATAATTTTATGTGAAAATTCATACACGTTCTTTCGTACTTGATTATCTATCTTGAAAAACAATGTGTGGGATGTGCAACTCGCTTCACTCTGGCACACACATTGCATTACGCCTTGTGCATGTGTGCATAAAGGAATTTGCACCCCACGTAGCGCGTCGCCAATTATTAACAATGCATAGTATATTTTATGCTGATCTGAGAGTTTGTGATCTTTTTCTCCAAGAAAGATAGTTTATGATATTTTTTATGTGAAACCCTAATAGTTCATAGTAGTTTTCTTAATTTTACCTTTCAAATTATTCATTGTCTATCTGTTCAGCATCTCTTTATAGAATACAAAATCGAAAACACTGACAAATGTTTCTGATTTTCAACAGAATAGGTGTATTACCATTTTTATATATACTGTAATAACTTCTAATTTTTAGTTTTAGGAAACCAAGAAAATGGATTATATGTTTATTTATATGCATAATTAAATAGAGGAAAATAACACACCTCGACTTTCAGAGCTTCCATTCACGCTGGGACCCGGAGGTTTGCCCGTGATTATTTCTAAGAGGATCAGGCCAAGCTGATAAACATCTTCTTTCTCACCATGTTCTAAATCATGGATACTGTAAATATAACAAAAATATTATAGTTAAGATTCAATATGCATTATAGTAGTCCATCTTTAACTCTGGTTCAAAAGAATTAGATATAGTAGTCTAATGGCTAGCCCAGTGGAGAGCATCTGAATCTATCTAAAACACAGTCTTCATTCTCCATGATATAATATTTCAAAACTTACATTGGAGTTATATTATTAGTTCTACTGTTTATTATCTGAGAAATACTTTATCTGTTCATGTTTTAACCCACTTCATATTGTCAAGAGACAAATAAAACAACCCATACAAACGCAGGAATGACGCATACAAGAAACAATGAACGGTTGTCTTAGTAGACTTGCAAGTAGGTTATAAGAATCTAGGTAAAGTATTTTGATTATTATTTCTAGTCTAAGAAGTCACAATAATGGTCATAATTGGAGCCAATCTTGTTTTGCCACAGTATGGGTTTTCTGTTTCAAATATTTCGGGTGGTTACTGCTATGGGACAAAGCTATGTTCAAATTCAACAGTAATATTATAGAATTTTCGGTTGACCTCCCTTCCATTCCCTATTTAATATTACTTTTAAACAAAAATATTATATTGTGCAGCTACTGTTTACTACTTATGATTGCTGTTATTGAGATATTAGTATTGGTATTGACAAATTGATTAAATATCACTGCCTGATAATACTATTGCTCTCATAGCATTATATTATTTATCATTTCTACATTATTTCTGATATTTTGTTAGGAACTTAGAACATTCGCAAGTTTTCAAAAACATGAACATTTAACAGTTAAGTGATGCTATGTTATTTCCAAAAGCACAACATAATAGAACAAACATATACCTTCCACAATCATTCTCTCCCAGAGCCCTGAAAGGGCTTGCTGAACCTATCTGAAAACACAACAAAGAGAAACTAGCTAAGACCGATATCCTTTAAGGATCAAACCCTATAACCTGATATTTATACCCCTTAACAATTACCTTGTAATTCTTTGATATCATGGGAAGATTATAATTGCATATTTTTGCTGTAAGAGTTTCATCCAAGAGAATATTTTCAATTCCAAGATCATTTCCAACAATACCAGGTACTGTTACTGTATGTAGAAACTGGATACCCCTTGCAACCCCAATAACAGCTGATACTGTTGTGGCCATTTCAGCATTTCGCCACTCTGCCAAGTAGACCTTAACTAAAATTAGGATAAAATTCACAAATTTGGAGGTTTTGCATAAAAATGCCATAAATTTCTTTTGGATTATCATGAACTTCGAAACTGTAAAAATACCATGAACTATTGGAAATTGTTGCTAACAACGTTAACGGCTTGGATAAAGGGTTTATACTTGTCTTAATTGTTCGGATTAGGGTAAATTTCACGAATATCATGAAATAGAAAACAGTGGCCGGTGTGCCCTTCCAATTCCATGGTCTTGGTTGGTGCCTCGCTGACGTGGCACACATCCAACTACTACAATGCAGATCAACACACACAGATCATAGCTAACGACTTGTGTGCCATGTCCGTAACAGACCAGCCCAGACTGTGAATGAACATTTCGGTTTCGTTTACTCGATGAAATATTAGCAATTTTCAAAAAAACATTACATAAACTATTTTTATTATAAACATACCGCAAATGTTCAAATCAACAAAAAAATATCATATAATATCAGAAAACTATATGGTAGTTTATGATGATATCAGAAAGCCCATGGTATTTATCTAACAACAATGTAAAGTTCATAGTAGTTTAAGTGATTTTTATCTGAAAATTCATGTAGTTCTGTGAAACTTAAATAAAGTAAAAGTATACATATTGACAAAGGTGCACGCCTCATATACCCAGTGATGCGGGGCGGTGGCAACGCCAAGCGCCCTGAGCTTCACACAGGGAGCATGTAAGGCATAAGCTCGTATAATATTTTTTTATTTTAACATTTCAACCAGGTCTTTATACCCACTAAACCATATTCCAAAAAGAAAAATAAATCCATCAACCATTTTTAGTAGCCTGATTGAGGACCCTAACAGGTTCTCGTTTACTATTTGTGACATTAGTCTTGATTTGACTTTTGCCATGGAAAATTATGAAATCTGCTACTATGTTGAGTGTATTAGCCTTATGAATTCATGAACATGTAACATACTATCTTGACATAATTTTATGTGAAAATTCATACACGTTCTTTCGTACTTGATTATCTATCTTGAAAAACAATGTGTGGGATGTGCAACTCGCTTCACTCTGGCACACACATTGCATTACTGTGCATGTGTGCATAAAGGGAATTTGCACCCGTGGCGTCGCCAATTATTAACAATGCATAGTATATTTTATGCTGATCTGAGAGTTTGTGATCTTTTTCTCCAAGAAAGATAGTTTATGATATTTTTTATGTGAAACCCTAATAGTTCATAGTAGTTTTCTTAATTTTACCTTTCAAATTATTCATTGTCTATCTGTTCAGCATCTCTTTATAGAATACAAAATCGAAAACACTGACAAATGTTTCTGATTTTCAACAGAATAGGTGTATTACCATTTTTATATATACTGTAATAACTTCTATTTTTTAGTTTTAGGAAACCAAGAAAATGGATTATATGTTTATTTATATGCATAATTAAATAGAGGAAAGAGAACACACCTCGACTTTCAGAGCTTCCAATTCACGCTGGGACCCGGGAGGTTTGCCCGTGATTATTTCTAAGAGGATCTGGCCAAGCTGATAAACATCTTCTTTCTCACCATGTTCTAAATCATGGATACTGTAAATATAACAAAAATATTATAGTTAAGATTCAATATGCATTATAGTAGTCCATCTTTAACTCTGGTTCAAAAGAATTAGATATAGTAGTCTAATGGCTAGCCCAGCGGAGAGCATCTGAATCTATCTAAAACACAGTCTTCATTCTCCGCATGATATAATACTTCAAAACTTACATTGGAGTTATATTATTAGTTCTACTGTTTATTATCTGAGAAATACTTTATCTGTTCATGTTTTAACCCACTTCATATTGTCAAGAGACAAATAAAAACAACCCATACAAACGCAGGAATGACGCCATACAAGAAACAATGAACGGTTGTCTTAGTAGACTTGCAAGTAGGTTATAAGAATCTAGGTAAAGTATTTTGATTATTATTTCTAGTCTAAGAAGTCACAATAATGGTCATAATTGAGCCAATCTTGTTTTGCCACAGTATGGGTTTTCTGTTTCAAATATTTCGGGTGGTTACTGCTATGGGACAAAGCTATGTTCAAATTCAACAGTAATATTATAGAATTTTCGGTTGACCTCCCTTCCATTCCCTATTTAATATTACTTTTAAACAAAAATATTATATTGTGCAGCTACTGTTTACTACTTATGATTGCTGTTATTGAGATATTAGTATTGGTATTGACAAATTGATTAAATATCACTGCCTGATAATACTATTGCTCTCATAGCATTATATTATTTATCATTTCTACATTATTTCTGATATTTTGTTAGGAACTTAGAACATTCGCAAGTTTTCAAAAACATGAACATTTAACAGTTAAGTGATGCTATGTTATTTCCAAAAGCACAACATAATAGAACAAACATATACCTTCCACAATCATTCTCTCCCAGAGCCCTGAAAGGGCTTGCTGAACCTATCTGAAAAACACAACAAAGAGAAACTAGCTAAGACCGATATCCTTTAAGGATCAAACCCTATAACCTGATATTTATACCCCTTAACAATTACCTTGTAATTCTTTGATATCATGGGAAGATTATAATTGCATATTTTTGCTGTAAGAGTTTCATCCAAGAGAATATTTTCAATTCCAAGATCATTTCCAACAATACCAGGTACTGTTACTGTATGTAGAAACTGGATACCCCTTGCAACCCCAATAACAGCTGATACTCGTTGTGGCCATTTCAGCATTTCTCGCTTTCGCCACTCTGCCAAGTAGACCTTAACTAAAATTAGGATAAAATTCACAAATTTGGAGGTTTTGCATAAAAATGCCATAAATTTCTTTTTGGATTATCATGAACTTCCGAAACTGTAAAAAATACCATGAACTATTGGAAATTGTTGCTAACAACGTTAACGGCTTGGATAAAGGGTTCAAACTTCCCTTAATTATATCTATGGGTTTTTCTAAGGGGGGCACATGGGCACTCATTAAGGGAAGAGAGGGAGAGAGAGGTGAGGAGAGGAGAGAATAAGTGGAAAACATTGGGACCACTTGCTACTCACCTCTCTCTATATCACATCCGTTAATGAGTGCCCAGTGCCTATGGGCACGATTAAAAAACCCACAAAAATTATAAGGCAATATAGAAGATATATAATTTACATAAGCGTAACATTTCGAAAGTAACTAGTTACCCTAACAGGTTCTCGTTTACTATTTGTGACATTAGTCTTGATTTGACTTTTGCCATGGAAAATTATGAAATCTGCTACTATGTTGAGTGTATTAGCCTTATGAATTCATGAACATGTAACATACTATCTTGACATAATTTTATGTGAAAATTCATACACGTTCTTTCGTACTTGATTATCTATCTTGAAAAACAATGTGTGGGATGTGCAACTCGCTTCACTCTGGCACACACATTGCATTACTGTGCATGTGTGCATAAAGGGAATTTGCACCCGTGGCGTCGCCAATTATTAACAATGCATAGTATATTTTATGCTGATCTGAGAGTTTGTGATCTTTTTCTCCAAGAAAGATAGTTTATGATATTTTTTATGTGAAACCCTAATAGTTCATAGTAGTTTTCTTAATTTTACCTTTCAAATTATTCATTGTCTATCTGTTCAGCATCTCTTTATAGAATACAAAATCGAAAACACTGACAAATGTTTCTGATTTTCAACAGAATAGGTGTATTACCATTTTTATATATACTGTAATAACTTCTAATTTTTAGTTTTAGGAAACCAAGAAAATGGATTATATGTTTATTTATATGCATAATTAAATAGAGGAAAAATAACACACCTCGACTTTCAGAGCTTCCAATTCACGCTGGGACCCGGGAGGTTTGCCCGTGATTATTTCTAAGAGGATCAGGCCAAGCTGATAAACATCTTCTTTCTCACCATGTTCTAAATCATGGATACTGTAAATATAACAAAAATATTATAGTTAAGATTCAATATGCATTATAGTAGTCCATCTTTAACTCTGGTTCAAAAGAATTAGATATAGTAGTCTAATGGCTAGCCCAGTGGAGAGCATCTGAATCTATCTAAAACACAGTCTTCATTCTCCGCATGATATAATATTTCAAAACTTACATTGGAGTTATATTATTAGTTCTACTGTTTATTATCTGAGAAATACTTTATCTGTTCATGTTTTAACCCACTTCATATTGTCAAGAGACAAATAAAACAACCCATACAAGCGCAGGAATGACGCCATACAAGAAATAATGAACGGTTGTCTTAGTAGACTTGCAAGTAGGTTATAAGAATCTAGGTAAAGTATTTTGATTATTATTTCTAGTCTAAGAAGTCACAATAATGGTCATAATTGGAGCCAATCTTGTTTTGCCACAGTATGGGTTTTCTGTTTCAAATATTTCGGGTGGTTACTGCTATGGGACAAAGCTATGTTCAAATTCAACAGTAATATTATAGAATTTTCGGTTGACCTCCCTTCCATTCCCTATTTAATATTACTTTTAAACAAAAATATTATATTGTGCAGCTACTGTTTACTACTTATGATTGCTGTTATTGAGATATTAGTATTGGTATTGACAAATTGATTAAATATCACTGCCTGATAATACTATTGCTCTCATAGCATTATATTATTTATCATTTCTACATTATTTCTGATATTTTGTTAGGAACTTAGAACATTCGCAAGTTTTCAAAAACATGAACATTTAACAGTTAAGTGATGCTATGTTATTTCCAAAAGCACAACATAATAGAACAAACATATACCTTCCACAATCATTCTCTCCCAGAGCCCTGAAAGGGCTTGCTGAACCTATCTGAAAAACACAACAAAGAGAAACTAGCTAAGACCGATATCCTTTAAGGATCAAACCCTATAACCTGATATTTATACCCCTTAACAATTACCTTGTAATTCTTTGATATCATGGGAAGATTATAATTGCATATTTTTGCTGTAAGAGTTTCATCCAAGAGAATATTTTCAATTCCAAGATCATTTCCAACAATACCAGGTACTGTTACTGTATGTAGAAACTGGATACCCCTTGCAACCCCAATAACAGCTGATACTCGTTGTGGCCATTTCAGCATTTCTCGCTTTCGCCACTCTGCCAAGTAGACCTTAACTAAAATTAGGATAAAATTCACAAATTTGGAGGTTTTGCATAAAAATGCCATAAATTTCTTTTTGGATTATCATGAACTTCCGAAACTGTAAAAAATACCATGAACTATTGGAAATTGTTGCTAACAACGTTAACGGCTTGGATAAAGGGTTCAAACTTCCCTTAATTATATCTATGGGTTTTTCTAAGGGGGTCACATGGGCACTCATTAAGGGAAGAGAGGGAGAGAGAGGTGAGGAGAGGAGAGAATAAGTGGAAAACATTGGGACCACTTGCTACTCACCTCTCTCTATATCACATCTGTTAATGAGTGCCCAGTGCCTATGGGCACGATTAAAAAACCCACAAAAATTATAAGGCAATATAGAAGATATATAATTTACATAAGCGTAACATTTCCGAAAGTAACTAGTTACCCTAACTGTCATCAGGCATGGTAGTTTTCTCAAATAAAGAAGTTTATGGTATGCAAAATAACCCCTGGAGTTCACGGATCTATTCTCGGGCTCTATGATTCCAAGGATTCGAGAGTAAGAAAGTTCTATTTGCAACTCTTACCTGTGAGATGACTCCTTAATGTTCCATTTGAGACATACTCAAAAACAAGGAAGATGGTTTCATTTGCATCGTCTTGGCCGCTATGAATGCAATGTCCAAGGATGCTCACCAAATTAACATGCCTGAGTTTTGAAATTATGTCTGTGTATTGAGTCAGACTCTGAGGTGATAGCCTCTGTTTTAACTTCAAGCATCTCACTACCACTCTGGTTCCCTCGCGGAGCCAGCCTTTATACATCTGTCAGGATCCAAAAAATGTCAATGCTAATAGATAAAATAAATAATAGATTCTAGATAACAAAAGCTCTATGATAAGGATCTCAGGGCTTCACTGGAGAAAGTAACTGAGATTTTTGTGTACTGTTTAAGCCATGCTTCAGTTTGATGTTTGTATGTTGTTAGATATACAGTGACGAACTACGAATTTTAAGGGTTCATAAGGATAAGATTCATCAAATAGATAGTTACATTATTAGGGCACATAAGAATAGTTTTATGCTGCGGAGGATGGTGAGGTAATCATGCCGTTAATTAACAATCATTTTGGGGAGTGACTCTGTAGGAATATGCAAACTGAGATTTGCAAATTTGACCCGATAGATACAGTGTTCTATTTATTGCATAATGTTCTCCCTTTAGTTATATTATTAGTTCTACTGTTTATTATCTGAGAAATACTTTATCTGTTCATGTTTTAACCCACTTCATATTGTCAAGAGACAAATAAAACAACCCATACAAACGAGGAATGACGCATACAAGAAACAATGAACGGTTGTCTTAGTAGACTTGCAAGTAGGTTATAAGAATCTAGGTAAAGTATTTTGATTATTATTTCTAGTCTGAAGTCACAATAATGGTCATAATTGGAGCCAATCTTGTTTTGCCACAGTATGGGTTTTCTGTTTCAAATATTTCGGGTGGTTACTGCTATGGGACAAAGCTATGTTCAAATTCAACAGTAATATTATAGAATTTTCGGTTGACCTCCCTTCCATTCCCTATTTAATATTACTTTTAAACAAAAATATTATATTGTGCAGCTACTGTTTACTACTTATGATTGCTGTTATTGAGATATTAGTATTGGTATTGACAAATTGATTAAATATCACTGCCTGATAATACTATTGCTCTCATAGCATTATATTATTTATCATTTCTACATTATTTCTGATATTTTGTTAGGAACTTAGAACATTCGCAAGTTTTCAAAAACATGAACATTTAACAGTTAAGTGATGCTATGTTATTTCCAAAAGCACAACATAATAGAACAAACATATACCTTCCACAATCATTCTCCCAGAGCCCTGAAAGGGCTTGCTGAACCTATCTGAAAACACAACAAAGAGAAACTAGCTAAGACCGATATCCTTTAAGGATCAAACCCTATAACCTGATATTTATACCCCTTAACAATTACCTTGTAATTCTTTGATATCATGGGAAGATTATAATTGCATATTTTTGCTGTAAGAGTTTCATCCAAGAGAATATTTTCAATTCCAAGATCATTTCCAACAATACCAGGTACTGTTACTGTATGTAGAAACTGGATACCCCTTGCAACCCCAATAACAGCTGATACTTCGTTGTGGCCATTTCAGCATTTTCGCCGCCACTCTGCCAAGTAGACCTTAACTAAAATTAGGATAAAATTCACAAATTTGGAGGTTTTGCATAAAAATGCCATAAATTTCTTTTGGATTATCATGAACTCCGAAACTGTAAAAATACCATGAACTATTGGAAATTGTTGCTAACAACGTTAACGGCTTGGATAAAGGGTTCAAACTTCCCTTAATTATATCTATGGGTTTTTCTAAGGGGTCACATGGGCACTCATTAAGGGAAGAGAGGGAGAGAGAGGAGGAGAGGAGAGAATAAGTGGAAAACATTGGGACCACTTGCTACTCACCTCTCTCTATATCACATCTGTTAATGAGTGCCCAGTGCCTATGGGCACGATTAAAAACCCAAAAATTATAAGGCAATATAGAAGATATATAATTTACATAAGCGTAACATTCGAAAGTAACTAGTTACCCTAACTGTCATCAGGCATGGTAGTTTTCTCAAATAAAGAAGTTTATGGTATGCAAAATAACCCTGGAGTTCACGGATCTATTCTCGGCTCTATGATTCCAAGGATTCAGAGTAAGAAAGTTCTATTTGCAACTCTTACCTGTGAGATGACTCCTTAATGTTCCATTTGAGACATACTCAAAAACAAGGAAGATGGTTTCATTTGCATCGTCTTGGCGCTATGAATGCAATGTCCAAGGATGCTCACCAAATTAACATGCCTGAGTTTTGAAATTATGTCTGTGTATTGAGTCAGACTCTGAGGTGATAGCCTCTGTTTTAACTTCAAGCATCTCACTACCACTCTGGTTTCCCTGCCAGCCTTTATACATCTGTCAGGATCCAAAAATGTCAATGCTAATAGATAAAATAATAATAGATTCTAGATAACAAAAGCTCTATGATAAGGATCTCAGGGCTTCACTGGAGAAAGTAACTGAGATTTTTGTGTACTGTTTAAGCCATGCTTCAGTTTGATGTTTGTATGTTGTTAGATATACAGTGACGAACTACGAATTTTAAGGGTTCATAAGGATAAGATTCATCAAATAGATAGTTACATTATTAGGGCACATAAGAATAGTTTTATGCTGCGGAGGATGGTGAGGTAATCATGCCGTTAATTAACAATCATTTTGGGGAGTGACTCTGTAGGAATATGCAAACTGAGATTTGCAAATTTGACCCGATAGATACAGTGTTCTATTTATTGCATAATGTTCTCCCTTTAGTTGTATTATGAGACTGGTTTTCTTTGTGCAGCAAAACTTCATGATTCTTGCTCCCAACATCAGTACTTTGCAATAACGTTCTCCACTCTCTTATACAAATTAACTATCAATGGGGGGGTTCATGTACTAATATTTGGATATAGATCGTTCTTATGCACAAACTACTTCTGGCATAAAATTATTTCTAGGCAAGAGTAATTTAAACGTTTCTTGTAATGGATAGTTGTTTCTTGTCTACTTTTTTCCTATAATATTAAGATAAAATCCATTCACATTCACACCATATAAACAAAATTACCTGTCCTTGAACACCATCAGAGATCAAATTAAACGTCTCAAATCCATTCGTTGCTTCTTCAAGCTCCTCCATGGTGAAAACCCGATAAGGGGTCAGCCCAAGTGTACCTATCCTTACTGCTTGAGACATGTGCCCTACAAAGATGAAAACACATTGTTTAATTACCCCAACAAAAAAAAAAATTTAAAATCTTTTTACATAGAAATATATCAAAAACTTTTAATCACACTTACTTGTGTCCGTGGGTGTTCTTGGAGAGGCATGAACTAATGTTTTTGCTACGGGTTTGGGTAATTTCACTAATTTCACATTCTCGTCATCCTCTGATCTTACCTTCTTAAACACCAAGAACACTATCAAAGCTAAAATTGCTGCACTTCCAATGATTCCACCAATAATACCCAATATAAGGCCTAAATTGCTCTTAGACCCCTCAACCTTCTCCTTCGAAGGAGGAAGAATTGCAGCCAATGGATCTCTACTGCAATAAGAACTCGGGTGTTGAGACCTCGTATCCATCGATTTCATGCAATTCCAAGAATCCAAAACTACCCGTGATGAAGAATTCGATACCAGGCAAGAAGGCAATCCACCCACCAAAAGATTTCTCGAAATATCGACAAACTTAAGTTTATTCCTACAAGATAATTTTGTTGGCAGAGCTCCACTGAACCTATTTTTAGACAAATCCAAGTACTGAACTGATCTTAGAGAGAACAAAAATGGTGGGATTTTACCACTGAACTGATTCTTCGACAAATCTAGCCTCTCGAGCTTATCAAATGAAGCAAGCCCAGTAGGGATATTACCACTGAAAGAGTTGTTACTCAAGTCAAGTTCAGTGAGAGATGTCAACTTTTGAGATCAGGAACTGCTCCAGTGAAGAAATTTCCACTGAGAACAAGATTCTTCATGGCGGAAAGGCGACTGATCGCGGGCAGCGGGCCCCAGATCCCGAGATTGACAAGGAGAGAGAGGTTAGGCTTGGGAGCCTAGTGAGTGTAGTGAAGAAGGAATCAACAGAGAAAGAAGGAGGTAAAGGAACTGAACTAGTGCCAGTGATCCTAAGCTCAGTGATTCTAATGCCCAAACAAGAAATGGAGAGAGATGGAGAAGGCGGAAGATAGCAGAAACTGGTTGCATTGTTCAACGGGGAAAGGGCGGGAGGTTGTTTAGCATGTGTTGGAGGCGGATTAGGGTTTTGGTTTGAGAAGGGAGAGGTTTTGTGCAGGGATTTGGGGATCAGGATCAAGACGAAGCTACGAGAGAGTGTTGTATCTTTTGTGAGTTTGATGATGGGTAGTGATTATTTTCCTTGGTTTTGAGGATTAAGAGGATTTGGGTTCGGAGAATATATGATTTCGATGCAAAAAGGGTAATTAAAGGTGGAGTTTTTTTTGAGAATCTGATGTTGAGTGATGAATGATTAGTCTGTGATCATTTTGGAGGGTTTGAAGAAAGTGGGCGTGTAGGATTCATGATGGGTCTCAAGATGAAGAGGAAGAGGCAATGAGAGCTCAGAGAGAGAAGAGAAGAAGAAGACAATGTTACTGAAATAGAAAACAAAATCATCAATAGATGAATAACAAGAAGATAATGAGAGAGACAATGAAAGAGGGTGTAGAGAGAGAGAGAGAGAGAGAGAATTTGTGGGAAACAGAGTGTCAAAGTGAGAACAGGGAGAGGGTCCCTTGAACAGAGTAGAAAGAGGAGACTGGCTTGACAGCAAAGGCACGCGCGCGTCACGTGTTCTTCGCGACGCGGGGCTTTCCATTTGTTATGTTTTTTTTGACTAGGCTGTTTGTTTCTTTGCATTTTGCAACTTTGCATTAAAAATGGACTTAGGAGATCAAAATCTTAAATTTTAACTAAATATATTATTTGGTTAGCATCTTTTATCATAAAATTAAAGCTGCCGTAGAATTAATGCATCAATTCTAATACTTAAAACATTTGATTTCACTGATTTTTAATGGGCTTATCTAAAAAGAAAATGTGATATTATACCATATTATCCTCAATAATTCATGTTTAGCTAAACAAGATTTTGCTTAGATTTGTCATTCATCAAATGCTCTTTAATATGCATGCAAACAAACAGATTATGAATATGGATTTTTTAGATCCGTGACATGAACCAAACAAACCCAGACTCAATGCACGGCAATGCACGTATGATTAAAATGTGAAGAGAGTAAAAATATTATGTGATTTTTATAAATGTGAGAACATTCTCTTTGATTTTGTGTGACGACAATTTTATGTGATTTTTTAAAGTGGTGGACCACTCACAGTTGATTCTTTTCATACATAATAGCATTTTAGAAATTCTTATAATATGGCTCACAATGATCAAAATGGAGGCTTTTCTTAATATATAGTATAGAATAATGGACAGATAGATGTATAATAGATGATGAGTATATTTTATATTAATGTATTTAGGATATTGGATATAGGCCGACCGTCCATGTAGACGGTTAAAAA
This sequence comes from Asparagus setaceus, assembly GCA_012295165.1. Classification (NCBI taxonomy): domain Eukaryota; kingdom Viridiplantae; phylum Streptophyta; class Magnoliopsida; order Asparagales; family Asparagaceae; genus Asparagus; species Asparagus setaceus. The sequence continues at coordinate 14,658,502 of CM022709.1, forward strand.
TACTCTCTTGGATCAATGCTCAGTCCGAGTCCAGGAAGTGAACACCTATGGACTAAACACTTCATGGAGGCTCAAGCATCAGCATATGGTAGGCTACAGCGAAGTTCACTTGGATCACATGTGAACATGACTGCATCCTAGCCAAAGAGGACACGTCCAGAGAATCCTCATGTCGGCCAAGTCAAAGTGAAGCTTCTAGCGAGGCTCGCCCAAAGCGAGCTTTGTCCAAATAGTCCACATGGGCCACATAGCAAAGTTCAAGCCCGAAAGCAAAGTTAGCCGGCAGCAATGGCTCACAAAACAGAAGCTCAACACCTAAGCAAAGAACGAAGCTTCAATACCGTGGAGCCGGTCATCCAATAAATTTTTCTTCGTTTCATTATAATTCTTTTATTATAATCAGGTCAATTACTACAAAAAGAAACCAAAGTCCATTTTAGAAAATGGGCTGCTAAGTCATCAACTTGTTAGTCCTCCACTCTACACTCATATTTTCTTAAATGAGTTGTTAGCCTATTTTCAATTTTCACTAACATATTTCATATTAGCATTTTGTAATAGATTACTAGTCTAACTAGTATGTTTTATACTACTTTTGATGATCCTAAAATTTAGAGCATTTATTTTCCCGTCATAGCTTATTCTTTCTCTCCTAAAAGAAACAATAGTGCAACTTTTAAACAAAATTACCTGTCCTTGAACACCATCAGAGATCAAATTAAACGTCTCAAATCCATTCGTTGCTTCTTCAAGCTCCTCCATGGTGAAAACCCGATAAGGGGTCAGCCCAAGTGTACCTATCCTTACTGCTTGAGACATGTGCCCTACAAAGATGAAAACACATTGTTTAATTACCCAAAAAAAAAAATTTAAAATCTTTTTACATAGAAATATATCAAAAACTTTTAATCACACTTACTTGTGTCCGTGGGTGTTCTTGGAGAGGCATGAACTGATGTTTTTGCTACGGGTTTGGGTAATTTCACTAATTTCACATTCTCGTCATCCTCTGATCTTACCTTCTTAAACACCAAGAACACTAACAAAGCTAAAATTGCTGCACTTCCAATGATTCCACCAATAATACCCAATATAAGGCCTAAATTGCTCTTAGACCCCTCAACCTTCTCCTTGGAAGGAGGAAGAATTGCAGCCAATGGATCTCTACTGCAATAAGAACTCGGGTGTTGAGACCTCGTATCCATCGATTTCATACAATTCCAAGAATCCAAAACTACCCGTGATGAAGAATTCGATACCAGGCAAGAAGGCAATCCACCCACCAAAAGATTTCTCGAAATATCGACAAACTTAAGTTTATCCCCACAAGATAATTTTGTTGGCAGAGCTCCACTGAACCTATTTTTAGACAAATCCAAGTACCGAACTGATCTTAGAGAGAACATAAATGGTGGGATTTTACCACTGAACTGATTCTTCGACAAATCTAGCCTCTCGAGCTTATCAAATGAAGCAAGCCCAGTAGGGATATTACCACTGAAAGAGTTGTTACTCAAGTCAAGTTCAGTGAGAGATGTCAACTTTTTGAGATCAGGAACTGCTCCAGTGAAGAAATTTCCACTGAGAACAAGATTCTTCATGGCGGAAAGGCGACTGACCTTCGCGGGCAGCGGGCCCCAGATCCCGAGATTGACAAGGGAGAGAGAGGTTAGGCTTGGGAGCCTAGTGAGTGTAGTGAAGAAGGAATCAACAGAGAAAGAAGGAGGTAAAGGAACTGAACTAGTGCCAGTGATCCTAAGCTCAGTGATTCTAATGCCCAAACAAGAAATGGAGAGAGATGGAGAAGGCGGAAGATAGCAGAAACTGGTTGCATTGTTCAACGGGGAAAGGGCGGGAGGGTTGTTTAGCATGTGTTGGAGGCGGATTAGGGTTTTGGTTTGAGAAGGGGAGAGGTTTTGTGCAGGGATTTGGGGGATCAGGATCAAGACGAAAGCTACGAGAAAGTGTAAAGATGTCATCTTTTTGGTGAGTTTGATGATGGGTAGTGATTATTTTCCTTGGTTTTTGAGGATTAAGAGGATTTGGGTTCGGAGAATATATGATTTCGATGCAAAAAGGGTAATTAAAGGTGGAGTTTTTTTTTCCTTTGAGAATCTGATGTTGAGTGATGAATGATTAGTCTGTGATCATTTTGGAGGGTTTGAAGAAAGTGGGCGTGTAGGATTCATGATGGGTCTCAAGATGAAGAGGAAGAGGCAATGAAAGAGAGAGCTCAGAGAGAGAATTTTAAAGAGAAGAAGAAGACAATGTTACTGAAATAGAAAACAAAATCGTATCAATAGATGAATAACAAGAAGATAATGAGAGAGAGACAATGAAAGAGAGGGGTGTAGAGAGAGAGAGAGAGAGAGAGAGAGAGAATTTGGTGGGAAACAGAGTGTCAAAGTGAGAACAGGGGAGAGGGTCCCTTGAACAGAGTAGAAAGAGGAGACTGGCTTGACAGCAAAGGCACGCGCGCGTCACGTGTTCTTCGCGACATCGCGGGGCTTTCCATTTGTTATGTTTTTTTTTGACTAGGCTGTTTGTTTCTTTGCATTTTGCAACTTTGCATTAAAAAAATGGGACTTAGGAGATCAAAATCTTAAATTTTAACTAAATATATTATTTGGTTAGCATCTTTTTATCATAAAATTAAAGCTGTCGTGTAGAATTAATGCATCAATTCTAATACCCTAAAAACATGCTGATTTCACTCTGATTTTTAATGAGGCTTATCTAAAAAAGAAAAATGTGTGATATTATACCATATTATCCTCAATAAATTCATGTTTAGCTAAACAAGACTTTTTTGCTTAGATTTGTCATTCATCAAATGCTCTTTAATATGCATGCAAACAAACAAAATTATGAATATAGATTTTTTTAGATCCGTGACATGAACCAAACAAACCCGTACTCCAATGCACGGCAATGCATGCGTATGATTAAAATGTGAAGAGAGTAAAAATATTATGTGATTTTTTATAAATGTGAGAACATTCTCTTTGATTTTGTGTGACGACAATTTTATGTGATTTTTTTAAAGTGGTGGACCACTCACAGTTGATTCTTTTCATACATAATAGCATTTTAGAAATTCTTATAATATGGCTCACAATGATCAAAATGGAGGCTTTTCTTAATATATAGTATAGAATAATGGACAGATAGATGTATAATAGATGATGAGTATATTTTATATTAATGTATTTAGGATATTGGATATAGGCCGACCGTCCATGTATACGGTTAAAAATACTCTCTCTTGGATCAATGTCAACCGAGTCCAGAAGTGAACACCTATGGACTAAACACTTCATGGAGGCTCAAGCATCGCGATATGGTAGGCTACAGCGAAGTTCACTTGGATCACATGTGAACATGACTGCATCCTAGCCAAAGAGGACCTGGGTCCGAGAGAATCCTCATGTCGGCCAAGTCAAAGTGAAGCTTCTAGCGAGGCTCGCCCAAAACGAGCTTTGTCCAAATAGTCCACATGGGCCACATAGCAAAGTTCGCCGAAGCCTGAGCAAAGTTAGCCGGCCGCAGCCGGCTCACCAAAACGAAAGCTCAACAGCAGACAACGAGCCACCAATCCACGTGAGCGTGTCATCCAATAAATTTTTCTTCGTTTCATTATAATTCTTTTATTATAATGTGTCAATTACAATACAAAAGAACCCGAACATCCATTTTAGAAAATGGGCGCTAAGTCATCAACTTGTTAGTCCTCCACTCTACACTCATATTTTCTTAAATGAGTTGTTAGCCTATTTTCAATTTTCACTAACATATTTCATATTAGCATTTTGTAATAGATTACTAGTCTAACTAGTATGTTTTATACTACTTTTGATGATCCTAAAATTTAGAGCATTTATTTTCCCGTCATAGCTTATTCTTTCTCTCCTAAAAGAAACAATAGTGCAACTTTTAACCAAACTTACAATCGTCGTTAAGGTAGATCTCAATTATTCGACAATTATCTCAATTTTTAGGTGGGCTATCACTCTTATATTTAGCTCTTTTAAAGCCTCCTCTACTAAGTTAATCATTATCATATCTTTTAAGATCATAATAATTTTAAGGCAAAATATCATAAAACCGTCCTTAACTTTGGATGATTATCAAAAATCCTCCTTAACTTTGAAAATATCGAAGACCCTTTTTAAGTTTAGGGGTTATCAGAAAAGCCCCCCTTAAATTTGAGATTTTATTCTGATAAAATCTCAAAGTTAAAAGGGATATTCTGATAAAATCTGAAAGTTAAAGGGGGATTTTGTGATAATCCCGATACTTAAGGAAGTTTTTCATATATTCAAAGTTAAGGAGAGTTTTCTGATAATCGTTCAAAGTTAAGGTGTTTTTGATATTTAGCATGATTTTAATGTATCAAATTACTTCGACAACTAAACTAAATTGTTAATGCTCATGAACCAATAAGCTTGATCTTCTCATATTCCCTCGAATTTATAAGCAATATCTTGAATATCCATTAGAAAGTGACAGAATTAAGAAAAATCATGTACGCGGGCATCAATTTGTCATGCACATACTCAATTATTCAAATGGCCCTAACTAAAGCAATTAATTATTACGCATGTGGATTAACGTAACTCTCACCAACAAGTTGGTATTTATCTCATAGATCAAGTACTTGTGATATGCCCTGTCAAAGTCGCCATCAAATTAATGTTCTAGTAAGGGCAATCAAAACTCTAATCCCATTGTCTTAGCTAGATCGTTGACATAAATCATTTGATGCAGTTTAATGAACACTTTATAATGGGCAATTAACTTTCTTAAACTGGCTTTTACGTCGGTGGATACCGTGAATTTTAAAGTAGGCTAAAAATCAATAGTTAATTATTCCGTTAAGGATGGTTTATCCCGAGATTGACAAGGGAGAGAGTTAGGCTTGGGAGCCTAGTGAGTGTAGTGAAGAAGGAATCAACAGAGAAAGAAGGAGGTAAAGGAACTGAACTAGTGCCAGTGATCCTAAGCTCAGTGATTCTAATGCCCAAACAAGAAATGGAGAGAGATGGAGAAGGCGGAAGATAGCAGAAACTGGTTGCATTGTTCAACGGGGAAAGGGCGGGAGGGTTGTTTAGCATGTGTTGGAGGCGGATTAGGGTTTTGGTTTGAGAAGGGGAGAGGTTTTGTGCAGGGATTTGGGGGATCAGGATCAAGACGAAAGCTACGAGAAAGTGTAAAGATGTCATCTTTTTGGTGAGTTTGATGATGGGTAGTGATTATTTTCCTTGGTTTTTGAGGATTAAGAGGATTTGGGTTCGGAGAATATATGATTTCGATGCAAAAAGGGTAATTAAAGGTGGAGTTTTTTTTTTCTTTGAGAATCTGATGTTGAGTGATGAATGATTAGTCTGTGATCATTTTGGAGGGTTTGAAGAAAGTGGGCATTGTAGGATTCGTGATGGGTCTCAAGATGAAGAGGAAGAGGCAGTGAAAGAGAGAGCTCAGAGAGAGAATTTTAAAGAGAAGAAGAAGACAATGTTACTGAAATAGAAAACAAAATCGTATCAATAGATGAATAACAAGAAGATAATGAGAGACAATGAAAGAGAGGTGTAGAGAGAGAGAGAGAGAGAGAGAGAGAATTTGGTGGGAAACAGAGTGTCAAAGTGAGAACAGGGGAGAGGAGGGTCCCTTGAACAGAGTAGAAAGAGGAGACTGGCTTGACAGCAAAGACACGCGCGCGTCACGTGTTCTTCGCGACATCGCGGGGCTTTCCCTTTATTATGTTTTTTTTATTGACTAAGCAGTTTGTTTCTTTGCATTTTGCAACTTTGTATTAAAAAATGGGACTTAGGAGATCAAAATCTTAAATTTTAACTAAATATATTATTTGGTTAGCATCTTTTATCATAAAATTAAAGCTGTCGTAGAATTAATGCATCAATTCTAATTCTTAAAACATCTTTGATTTCACTCGATTTTAATGAGGCTTATCTAAAAAAAAATGTGTGATATTATACCATATTATCCTCAATAAATTCATGTTTAGCTAAACAAGACTTTTTGCTTAGATTTGTCATTCATCAAATGCTCTTTAATATGCATGCAAACAAACAAAATTATGAATATAGATTTTTTAGATCCGTGACATGAACCAAACAAACCTCAGACTCAATGCACGGCAATGCATGCGTATGATTAAAATGTGAAGAGAGTAAAAATATTATGTGATTTTTATAAATGTGAGAACATTCTCTTTGATTTTGTGTGACGACAATTTTATGTGATTTTTTAAAGTGGTGGACCACTCACAGTTGATTCTTTTCATACATAATAGCATTTTAGAAATTCTTATAATATGGCTCACAATGATCAAAATGGAGGCTTTTCTTAATATATAGTATAGAATAATGGATAGATAGATGTATAATAGATGATGAGTATATTTTATATTAATGTATTTAGGATATTGGATATAGGCCGACCGTCCATGTATACGGTTAAAAAATACTCTCTCTTGGATCAATGCTCAGTCCGAGTCCAGGAAGTGAACACCTATGGACTAAACACTTCATGGAGGCTCAAGCATCAGCATATGGTAGGCTACAGCGAAGTTCACTTGGATCACATGTGAACATGACTGCATCCTAGCCAAAGAGGACCTGGGTCCGAGAGAATCCTCATGTCGGCCAAGTCAAAGTGAAGCTTCTAGCGAGGCTCGCCCAAAACGAGCTTTGTCCAAATAGTCCACATGGGCCACATAGCAAAGTTGGCTTTGAGCAAAAAGTTAGCGGCGTAAGCTCACCAAAACGAGCGAAGCTCACCTGCAAAGAACGAAGCCGCCAATCCACGGAGCCGTGTCATCCAATAAATTTTTCTTCGTTTCATTATAATTCTTTTATTATAATCTGTGTCAATTACAATAAAAAAAGAACCCGAAACAGTCCATTTTAGAAAATGGGCTGCTAAGTCATCAACTTGTTAGTCCTCCACTCTACACTCATATTTTCTTAAATGAGTTGTTAGCCTATTTTCAATTTTCACTAACATATTTCATATTAGCATTTTGTAATAGATTACTAGTCTAACTAGTATGTTTTATACTACTTTTGATGATCCTAAAATTTAGAGCATTTATTTTCCCGTCATAGCTTATTCTTTTCTCTCCTAAAAGAAACAATAGTGCAACTTTTAACCAAACTTACAATCGTCGTTAAGGTAGATCTCAATTATTCGACAATTATCTCAATTTTTTAGGTGGGCTATCACTCTTATATTTAGTTAGCTCTTTTAAAGCTTACCTCCTCTACTAAGTTAATCATTATCATATCTTTTAAGATCATAATAATTTTAAGGCAAAATATCATAAAACCGTCATTAACTTTGGATGATTATCAAAAATCCTCCTTAACTTTGAAAATATCGAAGACCCTTTTAAGTTTAGGGTTATCGAAAAGCCCCTTAAATTTGAGATTTTATTACGATAAAATCTCAAAGTTAAAAGGATTTTCGATAAAATTCTCAAAGTTAAAAGGATATTCGATAAAATCTCAAAGTTAAAAGGATTTTCGATAAAATTCTCAAAGTTAAAAGGATTTTCGATAAAATTCTCAAAGTTAAAAGGATATTCGATAAAATCTCAAAGTTAAAAGGATTTTCGATAAAATCTGAAAGTTAAAGGGGATTTTGTGATAATCCCGATACTTAAGGAAGTTTTTCATATATTCAAAGTTAATGAGAGTTTTCTGATAATCGTTCAAAGTTAAGGGGTGTTTTTTGATATTTAGCATGATTTTAATGTATCAAATTACTTCGACAACTAAACTAAATTGTTAATGCTCATGAACCAATAAGCTTGATCTTCTCACATTCCCCTCGAATTTATAAGCAATATCTTGAATATCCATTAGAAAGTGACAGAATTAAGAAAAATCATGTACGCGGGCATCAATTTGTCATGCACATACTCAATTATTCAAATGGCCCTAACTAAAGCAATTAATTATTACGCATGTGGATTAACGTAACTCTCACCGACAAGTTGGTATTTATCTCATAGATCAAGTACTTGTGATATGCCCCTGTCAAAGTCGCCATCAAATTAATGTTCTAGTAAGGGCAATCAAAACTCTAATCCCATTGTCTTAGCTAGATCGTTGACATAAATCATTTGATGCAGTTTAATGAACACTTTATAATGGGCAATTAACTTTCTTAAACTGGCTTTTTACGTCGGTGGATACCGTGAATTTTTAAAGTAGGCTAAAAATCAATAGTTAATTATTCCGTTAAGGATGGTTTCTCTTAAAGGCATTATTATCACGAGTTATTCTCATAATAAATAAAATTTTCCAGCATAAAGCATTGAATCATTCAGAGACGATTCAGATTCTCTGAAGTCCACGCTCAAAACTTTTAGTCAATGAATTCGTGGCCAGACTTTCTCACTTTTATGAAGGCCGCCATTATCGCAATGAGTTCACCTAATAAATTCAATGCGTAGAGACTTCCGTGTGAAGTCCTTGACTTCCTACTAACCAAAGGGTATATCTTATCACATGGCATTGAATATTGATTCATCCCATATTGTCTTCTCACTTCTCTCCTTTTTTGTAGGGTCTTTTCTGCAAAAAAAAAAGGGTCAGTATTTTGAAATCTTATTTAATAATAATAAAAAAACTCTATCAGAATTGTTCCTGATTAAAATAACTGTCTCCTATTAAAATCAAACCCACCTCCAGCAATTGCCAAACGATGGCCGGTGACCTCCGATCATCATCTTTAGCACCACCCCCTCTAGGTGTTGGTCACCTCTTGTCAAATTAGATTTTAATAGAGATTTACCAATTATTTAATGTAACTTAAAATATTTGTGGGATTTTTTCAACTCAACCTGTTTTGGGAAAATTATTTTAAAATAAATAAGATATTGGGGCTGATAATGATTAAAAAACGTTTTCTAATGTATATTCTGTAGGCTAAATAACAGAAACCCATCTTAAGTTTAGGGTTATCGAAAACCCCATTAACTTTGAGATTTTATCGGAAAACACTCTAAGAGAATGGTTTTAGAGGATTTTCGATAAAATTCTCAAAGTTAAAAGAGGGTTTTCGATAAAATGTGAAAGTTAAAGGGAGTTTTCGATAATCCTTATACTTAGAGGGGTTTCGATATTCTGAAAGCTATTGGGGTTATCTAAAATCATCATGTTTTTTGTTAAAAATAGGGCTTACAGCCCTATTCAAACTAAAATCATCATGTTAACGGGCATTTTGTAATAGATTACTAGTCTAACTAGTATGTTTTATACTACTTTTGATGATCCTAAAATTTAGAGCATTTATTTTCCCGTCATAGCTTATTCTTTCTCTCTCCTAAAAGAAACAATAGTGCAACTTTTAACCAAACTTACAATCGTCGTTAAGGTAGATCTCAATTATTCGACAATTATCTCAAATTTTTTAGGTGGGCTATCACTCTTATATTTAGCTCTTTTAAAGCTTACCTCCTCTACTAAGTTAATCATTATCATATCTTTTAAGATCATAATAATTTTAAGGCTAAATATCATAAAACCGTCATTAACTTTGGATGATTATCAAAAATCCTCCTTAACTTTGAAAATATCGAAGACCCTTCTTAAGTTTAGGGTTATCGAAAACCCCATTAACTTTGAGATTTTATCGGAAAACACTCTAAGAGAATGATTTTAGAGGGATTTTCGATAAAATTCTCAAAGTTAAAAGGATATTCGATAAAATCTGAAAATTAAAGGGGATTTTGTGATAATCCCGATACTTAAGGAAGTTTTTCATATATTCAAAGTTAATGAGAGTTTTCGATAATCGCTCAAAGTTAAGGGTGTTTTTGATATTTAGCACGATTTTAATGTATCAAATTACTTCGACAACTAAACTAAATTGTTAATGCTCATGAACCAATAAGCTTGATCTTCTCATATTCCCTCGAATTTATAAGCAATATCTTGAATATCCATTAGAAAGTGACAGAATTAAGAAAAATCATGTACGCGGGCATCAATTTGTCATGCACATACTCAATTATTCAAATGGCCCTAACTAAAGCAATTAATTATTACGCATGTGGATTAACGTAACTCTCACCAACAAGTTGGTATTTATCTCATAGATCAAGTACTTGTGATATGCCCTGTCAAAGTCGCCATCAAATTAATGTTCTAGTAAGGGCAATCAAAACTCTAATCCCATTGTCTTAGCTAGATCGTTGACATAAATCATTTGATGCAGTTTAATGAACACTTTATAATGGGCAATTAACTTTCTTAAACTGGCTTTTTACGTCGGTGGATACCGTGAATTTTAAAGTAGGCTAAAATCAATAGTTAATTATTCCGTTAAGGATGGTTTATCTTAAAGGCATTATTATCACAAGTTATTCTCATAATAAATAAAAGGACAAATTTTCAATTTAGACCCTTTAAGAATTTATTTTAACGACTTATTTCAGATATTATATGATACTTTCCATTAAAGCAATTGTAAAACGAACTTCACGAATGAATTCGAGTGAAATTCAGAATTCATTTCTCGAAGTTTAAGCTAAACTTACTTGAAATCAGTTGAAAGTTTTTCATGTCTCTGAAAACTTAAATAAACTCAATGCGTTTTTAAAAATAAAACCAAAAGAGTCTAAATCAAAAATTTGTCCTAAATAAAATTTTCCAGCATAAAGCATTGAATCATTCAGAGACCATTCTGATTCTCTGAAGTCCACGCTCAAAACTTTTAGTCAATGAATTCGTGGCCAGACTTTCTCACTTTTATGAAGGCCGCCATTATCGCAACGAGTTCACCTAATAAATTCAATGCGTAGAGACTTCCGTGTGAAGTCCTTGACTTCCTACTAACCAAAGGGTATATCTTATCACATGGCATTGATTCAACCCATATTGTCTTCTCACTTCTCTCCTTTTTTGTAGGGTCTTTTCTGCAAAAAAAGGGTCAGTATTTTGAAATCTTATTTAATAATAATAAAAAACTCTATCAGAATTGTTCCTGATTAAAAAAACTGTCTCCTATTAAAATCAAACCCACCTCCAGCAATTGCCACTACCCCAACGATGGCCGGTGACCTCCGATCATCATCTTTAGCACCACCCTCTAGGTGTTGGTCACCTCTTGTCAAATTAGATTTTAATAGAGATTTACCAATTATTCAAATGGCCCTAACTAAAGCAATTAATTATTACGCATGTGGATTAACGTAACTCTCACCAACAAGTTGGTATTTATCTCATAGATCAAGTACTTGTGATATGCCCTGTCAAAGTCGCCATCAAATTAATGTTCTAGTAAGGGCAATCAAAACTCTAATCCCATTGTCTTAGCTAGATCGTTGACATAAATCATTTGATGCAGTTTAATGAACACTTTATAATGGGCAATTAACTTTCTTAAACTGGCTTTTACGTCGGTGGATACCGTGAATTTTAAAGTAGGCTAAAATCAATAGTTAATTATTCCGTTAAGGATGGTTTATCTTAAAGGCATTATTATCACAAGTTATTCTCATAATAAATAAAGGACAAATTTTCAATTTAGACCCTTTAAGAATTTATTTTAAATTCGACTTATTTCAATTTATTTACAAATTTCGATTTGAGTGAATTAAGAAAAGAGGAAATGAATTCGTGAAGTTCAAAACTCACGAATTCATTTCCTTTAAAAACTAAATGAATTAGTGGTTTTGAAGTTTTAGACAGGTTTGTGGTCTCTAATGAATAAAACTCAATAGTCGTTTTTAAATAAAACCCAAAAGAGTCTAAATCAAAATTTGTCCTAAATAAAATTTTCCAGCATAAAGCATTGAATCATTCAGAGACCATTCTGATTCTCTGAAGTCCACGCTCAAAACTTTTAGTCAATGAATTCGTGGCCAGACTTTCTCACTTTTATGAAGGCCGCCATTATCGCAACGAGTTCACCTAATAAATTCAATGCGTAGAGACTTCCGTGTGAAGTCCTTGACTTCCTACTAACCAAAGGGTATATCTTATCACATGGCATTGATTCAACCCATATTGTCTTCTCACTTCTCTCCTTTTTTGTAGGGTCTTTTCTGCAAAAAAAAAGGGTCAGTATTTTGAAATCTTATTTAATAATAATAAAAAAACTCTATCAGAATTGTTCCTGATTAAAAAAACTGTCTCCTATTAAAATCAAACCCACCTCCAGCAATTGCCACTACCCCCAACGATGGCCGGTGACCTCCGATCATCATCTTTAGCACCACCCCCTCTAGGTGTTGGTCACCTCTTGTCAAATTAGATTTTAATAGAGATTTACCAATTATTTAATGTAACTTAAAATATTTGTGGGATTTTTTTCAACTCAACCTGTTTTGGGAAAATTATTTTAAAATAAATAAGATATTGGGGCTGATAATGATTAAAAAAACGTTTTTCTAATGTATATTCTGTAGGCTAAATAACAGAAACCCATCTTAAGTTTAGGGTTATCGAAACCCCATTAACTTTGAGATTTTATCGGAAAACACTCTAAGAGAATGGTTTTAGAGGATTTTCCGATAAAATTCTCAAAGTTAAAAGAGGGTTTTCGATAAAATGTGAAAGTTAAAGGGAGTTTTCGATAATCCTTATACTTAGAGGGGTTTCTGATATTCTGAAAGCTATGGGGTTATCTAAAATCATCATGTTTTTGTTAAAATAGGGCTTACAGCCCTATTCAAACTAAAATCATCATGTTAACGGGCATCTTCTAATATTTAGCCTATTCTGTATTTATTTTCCTTAGCCTATAACTTTTGAACATGGTTTCTTTAGTCAACTTTTTCAGACATCTTTCCTTAATTACTAAAAAAAATCTACAAGTGTAGCCAATAATTTTACTTTTTGTCTTTTTATTTTAAGATAATTTCCGACATTTTCCTTGAGAACACAAGAAGGGCGCAAATGTTTAACATTTCGCTAGAAGCAAAGCTATTGAAGTGTATTCATTGTGTATATATGAAGCATATCCTTATTCCTTAAAGTTTGTTGATCAAACTTCAAATATTTGACCAACAAAATTCTTATTGATAAATGCACGTGAATAACTTGATTTAATTTGTTGAACACAATACTTTTTTTCTTACCAGTTTTCTGTTTTCAGAGTTTTTTCATATGCCTTTTGTGACATGTCTATCAAAATTTAATTAACTCTTTTTCCCAAAAAAATTGCCTTTATGCTTGCATCAATCTTAAAATGTAATATATCTTCATAATAATATGATTATGTTGAGTAAATTATAGTTAAAAACTATGTGAACTAGAACCATTGTCTTCAACCCTATATTTTCTAAAATAACCGTTTCACTTATACGTATCTATTAGACAACTAATGCAATAAAAAATAATATTTTTCTAGAATTTTCTTGAAAGAACTGTGTCCTCCTAAAGATGTGAGGGCTCTCCCTTGAGCATAGGAGTCCCTTAATTAAGTTTCCTGTCACTTAAAAAGGAGGAAAAGGGAAAAAAAGAAAAAAGAAAGAAGAAGAAGAAGAAACTAATGCAATAAAGAATATATAATTCTTGAACTAACATATGAATTCGTCAAAAAGTCTTGTTCTTTAGTAAAATTCTAAGATAACACAATTATGTATGCATTAGTTATGGAGTCTAGGCATACATCCTCAAAATCCCTGCAGAGCCTTGCATCCAAATGCTGGCCGATGGATATCTGACAGCAAAGAGAATACTTGCATGGGCCCTCAACAAAGTACTAAATTTTGTACCTTCCTACAGTATTTTGTGTGTTTCACAAAAGGTGCTTTCTTATTAAATGCTAAGTTTGTCTTGTGTTTTCTCTGCAACAATGAATTAATGAGCATTTAATCACAAATCTCTACAACAAAGATTCAAGGCACTGGTTCAATCCCGTCTACCTAACCTGGAGCGTGGCAGTGAAAGATGGGATCCACACACTTTGAGGTTTACTCGGTAGGAGTCGGGATCGAACTCAGGTTTTGGCCTGGGAATCCTCGTGCCTCACAAAGGTTTCCCTTGTATTCAATAAATAAATAAAATAATAAAAATCAAGACTCTAGACTCCAAATAGTGCCATGCGAATGATATTTCAGACTAGAGTTAAAATTTGGAAAAGATTTAAAAAAAAAAAGAAGAGAACACCATCGAGCAAGAAAATAGATAGATTTTTTGTTCCTTTTGCTAAGGTTGATGTGGAATTTCTACTGCAGTAATCAACAAGTTATTTTTATTAACATCTTATAGACTTCAGTCACTACAAATATAGCTTTATGTAATAGAGAAATCATAATAACACTGAAATAAATAATCTGTCGAATAATTAGCTAGTAAATTTTTATAAATCAAGTAAATTTTTATAAATCAGCAAATGCTTGATTTTTTAAATCTTTTTTAGAAATAAAATGCCTGAATTGGTTTTATACATTTCAAAGTAAAAGGAGTTTTCTAATAAATCTGAAAGTTAGATTTTTTGGGGAGGGGAGGGGGTTGTGATAATCCCCATACTTAAGAGGGTTTCCTGATATTTTAAAAGTTAGGGGTGTTTTTATATCATCCAAAATTAAGGGGTTTTGTAATATTTACCCAAAACATAATGTAAGGAAAGGACTGGTACGAAGCATGCATGTATTGTTTCCATACTAATCTTAACATTGTTGGACGGTTAACGGTCCACTCACAGTTCACAGGCATTTATGGCAACTTATTGATAATAATGAGTATGACTCTGTGATTAGAAAAGGCACAAGTCAGATCCATTTATCAATAAACAGCCAAAAATGAGATCAACACTTTAGGGTTGAAATGTTAGCCCATGGGCCTTGTAATGGATCCACGCCGCCTCAGGAAAGTGGTTGAAGGTCAGAGAGTATTTAGGTCATATTTTAAAGACAATATTTAGGGAGCATTTGGCAACTTGGGCCAAAACTAGTTTTAAGTGTTATGCCCACTTATCTAGGCCAGAAATAAATCAGAGGTCTGAGGCTAAACTTGAATAAGGAAAAAATGAAGCTAAAAGTTGGCCAGTGGCAGTCTTTCAGCAAAATCTTGCCAAACACTTCCTTTTTTGGTTTCACTCCTTTAGTTTCAACAAGAAAACAAGAAAACGGTGAAATCATTTGATAACTACAGTTTAAAAGGATAGCAAGATACTTCAGAGTTCATAAAATATAAAGTATCACTCTCAAACAAACCCAATCATCAAACACAACAGTCTTCGCACACTCTCATATTCTGCTCTTTTTCTTTTTTTTGGGACTATAAACAGATATTAACACCAACAAACTTTAATTTGCGCAAATAGAAAGTTTGATATAATGAGACTTAAATTGCCTGAATTACTTCCCCAGTTACTTGTGCAACATCCATAGACTGACAATCCTGTAAAAATGTGAACAATATCAAGAGAAAACTACGTTATAACTAATAGGCTAAATATCAGAACCCCAACTTTGGACAATTATCAGAACCCCTAAGTCTAAGGGTTATAAAAAATCCCTTAACTTTGACTTTTATCAGAAACCCCCCCCTAATTTGGGGGTTGATAAAATATCAAAGTTAAAGGGGATTTTCTGATAAAATCTCAAAGTTAAAGGGGGGCTTTGTGATAATCCCGGTACTTAAGGGGGGGTTTTCTGATATTTTTAAAGTAATGGGTGGTTTTCTGATATTTAGCCTAACTAATATGAGCAGCAAGGAAAATAATTAGATAATGATGTCGCATTTCTTTTTATAAAGATCAGAGGGGAAAAAATGGCAAGCAGAAGGAGCTAACAATGTGAAAGGGAAAAAAAAAAACGATGTCATCAGCCAAAACGAAGGATAAGAAGAAAAAAAACAAGAATTAATCAAAAGAATGAACATACCATGTTCTCTTTATCTTCTAGTATGTCTTTGTCTTCACTTGATGCTTCCTCGGTAGGCATAGGGTCAACTGATTTACCAATGGAAGTGACAAATTCATACGAAGTTAAATAAACATCAACCATCCACTAAGCATTATTCAATTATATATATAAACCATCAATCAACAGCTTCTTGTGTGCCAGCCATTTCTAACTTACATATGTAAGGGTCAAGATTTACATTAGAATTATTCAATAAAAGGAAGATTGTTTTTTTTTCCCGCAATCAAAACAGAGAAAACCCTAAGAATGTAGAAAGAACTAAACAACAATTACTTTTGATCAGTTACTGCAGACTTCTAAGTTGGATAATGTATGTAAAACAGATCAAAGGTGGCACCTGTAGATAGTTTTCGCCTTAAACATAAACATTAGTTTTATGTACTTCAGTCTACAAACATATATTTGGAAATCAAAAGAAAGTCTTGTTACTTTTCATTTTTATCAATAGTTATTTTCATAATCTTTTTTCTTCTTTATTGTTATTTCTCTTTCATGATGTCTCCAAAATCTAATGTTAAATGGTTCAACATCAAATTTTTAAGATATGACTATTTATATCTTGATACACGTGGTATGGTATAATTACGCAGTGACCATAGGATTTATGTATCTACAGGGATAATCTTGAGATTACAGACTGAAATTACACGGGTAACCCTAGATAATCCTGAGATTACTTTCATGAGGTCATGTGATATCAATCAATAATCTCAAAGTTATCCAGGTAGATACCACATGGTCATCCGTGTAATTATACCAAACCATATGTTACAGAGATGTAAACAATCCTTTAATATATAACCAATATGGGATGAAGGTAGTTAAAATTTAACTTAGACTAAGTTATGGTTTGAATATTTCTCGAAAATGAGGGGCCCAAGTTATTGCTAAAAGAGCATTTTTCTGAAAATATAGAGGGAGTGTCGGCTGGGGTTTTTGCTCACTTTCATGAGGTAATCACATGAGAGGCCCATGAAAGATGCTTCAATTTATAGAATCCTTTATACTCTAATGTTAGCTCATTAAAAATCAATAGAATGTAGGATAGCTACATTGAAGGAATTGAGGGGTCAATTCTAAGGTGGGGGACCTTGATAGGAGGAAGAAGCAAAATTTACAAAGTCTATGGGGGGACCTCAATTGAAGCGTAAGGGTTATACTAAATTCCACTCATGAATCTTATATGATCACAATATCTACTACTTGTACTTCAACTTTCTTTTCTTTTTTCCCCCTTCTACAGTTGAGAGAAATATCCTAATAATTTTTTGACTTTAGCTTCTACCGAGAAAAAATAAAAGGAAATCCATGTTGACGAGAGCTAAAAATTAAGGCTAAATATCATAAAAACCCCTTAACTTTGGACAATTATAAAAAAAACTCCCCTTAAAGTTCAAAATATCTGCCCTTAAGTTTAGGGATTATCAGAAAACACTCTTTAACTTTAAAATTTTATCAGAAAACCCTCCTAATTTAGACAGATTATCTAGTAAAATCTCAAAAGTAAAAGGAGTTTTCTAATAAATCTGAAAGTTAGATTTTTTGGGGGTTGTGATAATCCCCATACTTAAGAGGGTTTCCTGATATTTTAAAAGTTAGGGGGTGTTTTTTATATCATCCAAAATTAAGGGGGGTTTTGTAATATTTACCCAAAACATAATGTAAGGAAAGGACTGGTACGAAGCATGCATGTATTGTTTCCATACTAATCTTAACATTGTTGGACGGTTAACGGTCCACTCACAGTTCACAGGCATTTATGGCAACTTATTGATAATAATGAGTATGAGTCTGAGATTAGAAAAGGCACAAGTCAGATCCATTTATCAATAAACAGCCAAAATTGAGATCAACACTTTAGGGTTGAAATGTTAGCCCATGGGCCTTGTAATGGATCCACGCCGCCTCAGGAAAGTGGTTGAAGGTCAGAGAGTATTTAGGTCATATTTTAAAGACAATATTTAGGGAGTGTTTGGCAACTTGGGCCAAAACTGATTTTTAAGTGTTATGCTTAAAAAATCTAGGTGCTTTGAATAAACGGGGCTTGAAATTTTTGTCAGGGCCCGCGAGTATAGTTTTTTGGGTTTGCCAAACACTTCCTTAGTTTCAACAAGAAAACAAGAAAACGGTGAAATCATTTGATAACTACAGTTTAAAAGGATAGCAAGATACTTCAGAGTTCATAAAATATAAAGTATCACTCTCAAACAAACCCAATCATCAAACACAACAGTCTTCGCACGCTCTCATATTCTGCTCTTTTTCTTTTTTTTGGGACTATAAACAGATATTAACACCAACAAACTTTAATTTGCGCAAATAGAAAGTTTGATATAATGAGACTTAAATTGCCTGAATTTCTTCCCCAGTTACTTGTGCAACATCCATAGACTGACAATCCTGTAAAATGTGAACAATATCAAGAGAAAACTACGTTATAACTAATAGGCTAAATATCAGAACACCCAACTTTGGACAATTATAAAAACCCCTTAAAGTTCAAAATATCTGCCCTTAAGTTTAGGGATTATCAAAATACTCTTTAACTTTAAAATTTTATCGAAACCCTCCTAGACGATTATCTAGTAAAATCTCAAAAGTAAAAGGAGTTTTCTAATAAATCTGAAAGTTAGATTTTTTGGGGAGAGGGGTTGTGATAATCCCCATACTTAAGAGGGTTTCCTGATATTTTAAAAGTTAGGGGTGTTTTTATATCATCCAAAATTAAGGGGTTTTGTAATATTTACCCAAAACATAATGTAAGGAAAGGACTGGTACGAAGCATGCATGTATTGTTTCCATACTAATCTTAACATTGTTGGACGGTTAACGGTCCACTCACAGTTCACAGGCATTTATGGCAACTTATTGATAATAATGAGTATGAGTCTGAGATTAGAAAAGGCACAAGTCAGATCCATTTATCAATAAACAGCCAAAATTGAGATCAACACTTTAGGGTTGAAATGTTAGCCCATGGGCCTTGTAATGGATCCACGCCGCCTCAGGAAAGTGGTTGAAGGTCAGAGAGTATTTAGGTCATATTTTAAAGACAATGATGCAGGAGCTGGCAAAACGAGCAATACGATACCACTTATATCTGGTACCAATGAATAAACCAGGGAGCTCCCACACGATCAGACCTGGGCCGGGCTTTTTGGGTTTACAAACACTTCTTAGTTTCAACAAGAAAACAAGAAAACGGTGAAATCATTTGATAACTACAGTTTAAAAGGATAGCAAGATACTTCAGAGTTCATAAAATATAAAGTATCACTCTCAAACAAACCCAATCATCAAACACAACAGTCTTCGCACGCTCTCATATTCTGCTCTTTTTCTTTTTTTTGGGACTATAAACAGATATTAACACCAACAAACTTTAATTTGCGCAAATAGAAAGTTTGATATAATGAGACTTAAATTGCCTGAATTTCTTCCCCAGTTACTTGTGCAACATCCATAGACTGACAATCCTGTAAAATGTGAACAATATCAAGAGAAAACTACGTTATAACTAATAGGCTAAATATCAGAACACCCAACTTTGGACAATTATCAGATAACCCCCCTTAAGTTTAAGGGTTATAAAAAATCCCTTAACTTTGACTTTTATCAGAAACCCCTAATTTGGGGGTTGATAAAACATCAAAGTTAAAGGGATTTTCGATAAAATCTCAAAGTTAAAGGGGCTTTGTGATAATCCGGTACTTAAGGGGGTTTTCTGATATTTTAAAGTAATGGGTGGTTTTCTGATATTTAGCCTAACTAATATGAGCAGCAAGGAAAATAATTAGATAATGATGTCGCATTTCTTCTTATAAAGATCAGAGGGGAAAAAATGACAAGCAGAAGGAGCTAACAATGTGGGGGAAAAAAAACGATGTCATCAGCCAAAAAGAAGGATAAGAAGAAAAAGAACAAGAATTAATCAAGGGAATGAACATACCATGTTCTCTTTATCTTCTAGTATGTCTTTGTCTTCACTTGATGCTTCCTCAGTAGGCATAGGGTCAACTGATTTACCAATGGAAGTGACAAATTCGTAAGAAGTTAAATAAACATCAACCATCCACTAAGCATTATTCAATTATATATATAAACCATCAATCAACAGCTTCTTGTGTGCCAGCCATTTCTAACTTACATATGTAAGGGTCAAGATTTACATTAGAATTATTCAATAAAAAGGAAGATTGTTTTTTTTTTTTCCCGCAATCAAAACAGAGAAAACCCTAAGAATGTAGAAAGAACTAAACAACAATTACTTTTGATCAGTTACTGCAGACTTCTAAGTTGGATAATGTATGTAAAACAGATCAAAGGTGGCACCTGTAGATAGTTTTCGCCTTAAACATAAACATTAGTTTTATGTACTTCAGTCTACAAACATATATTTGGAAATCAAAAGAAAGTCTTGTTACCTTTCTTGCTGACAGGTTCCTTTGTTGAACTCTTGATCTTTACATTGCCATGGTTAGACTCAACCCTCCTTGGTTTCTGAGGTTTCTTCTCTATGTTACTAATATCAGCATGTTTTACAGAACCAGGATCTCTATTCTTGATGTTAGAAGCCCTGTTCTTCGCCACAGAAACTCTCTTTTCTACAGTATCCTTCTTGTTTGATTCAGAAACAGTAAGAGCTTTTGAGATAAGTGACTTTGGTTTCAAATTCCTAACTCCTGTAGAAGCAGAAGAGCCATCGGCATTTTTGTTTGGAGCAAGGTTCCCTTCCTGTGACTGGGGACTGTTATTAGAGAGCTTTAACTGCTCAAACTCTTCTTCTAATATGTTGTAGCTTTGAAGTACATCTTTTGCAGTTTCTCCTAGTTCTGTTAAAAGGTTGTGTTTGCGCATATATGATTTCAGCTCCTCCCTCATCCTCTGCAGAGGCTGCAGATATAGATTGTATCGTATAGTGAATAAAAAAGAAAAATGACAAGCCTGGAAATGCAAGGTTGGCTATCATCCAATAGTAATATACAAGAAACTCACTCAAATTACACATGATTATATGCCTCCCTTAATGGATAAGATCATTGGCCCTTCTAATCTCCACAGCAGTTCAAAAACAGACATTTTCTAACCTTCCTTTGTCCACCAAAACAAAAGACAAGTGATATTTCTACACAGTCATTTAAATGTTTTAAGACAAACCAGTAATTCATCATCTATCTATCTTTAGACACTGTACCACTCTCAAGATGAGAATAGTTAGCATTTTATTCCTTTGGATGCATACAATCATTCAGATATATAAGAGATTATATCATGAATCTTGTAATTGGTAATTACTAGTCTAATTGATATTTCGAGTTGTTGAAGGCTTTCTAAAGTTGGTATTAATATCACATGTTAGCAACTTGTGACATTCTCACATATTCCTGGAGCAAAAATAAAAACAAAAAAAATCTAAATTAATAAAATAAAATTTAAATAAATGATAAAATTTAGTGGAATCCAATATATATTAGAACTTTCCGTTGAGCAAAAATGTATACTGAAAAAATCACAGAACAATCATCATAAAGTATTAATAAATCCTTCATTTTACTGTTTTATATTTTAATTCCAAATAAATAACAAAACTAGATATTGGATCAAAATAATCAAACTACCCCCAAATTTTTAAGATAAATTTTAAAAATAATAAATTGACAGATAGAGAATGTCTACTGAAACAAATCACAGAACAATCATCACAAGTACTAATATTTCCTTCTTTTCGCTGTTTTATATTTTATTTCCAAATAAATAACAAAATTAGATGTTAGATAAAAATAATCAAACTACCCCCAAATTATTTAATTTAAGATAAATTTGAAAAAAAATAAAAAATAAGTTGACAGATAGAGAATGGATCAGACCTTCTAGAAGCTGAAGAAGATTCAGATGAATCATCGATCGCCGCCGCCTTCGATCTCGCGCTGGATCGAAGAGGATACCGGAGCTTGGATCCCAAGGAAACCGCTGAAAAATCACCAAAAAAATCAGAGAAAATAGAATAATACCACTATTTTAAAAATTTTCAAAGTAGAGAAAGAATGATACCAGGGCTGGGGGATTTGTCACTCTTAATTGTCGCTTCCATTGAAAGAATTTTTGGGATTTTTCTTTATTTTTTTGTGTTTGATTGTGCAAGAATAACGAGTAGGTATATAAAAAGGAAAGGGAGCCGAGGAGATGGGAGTGGGGCCTGCTTTTGGTTTGAATTTGGGGATTTGAGCGGGATAAAGCGCTGCGTGGGGCCCGTCTGTGGATCTTTAGCTGCACCCGGATTTTAGCACACCCACGCCTAACACATGCATGGGTGCGTCAACTGAGTTGGGGAATTCGAGAATTAAATTCAAAACAAACCATAATTAAGAGTAAAATAGACTATTTTTATTAGGAAAATATAATATAAAAAGAGAAATGAAGATCAGATCATTCAAAAACAAAGTATCATAAAGAGTAAAATAAACTATTGCTATTAGGGTGTGTTTGGCATCACTCAAAACTCCGGCCGCTCAACTACCATAGTCAGGTTTAATAGACCACCACCCCTTGGTCCAACACTAAACTTGTTTTATGGCCTTTTGGCTTTTAGAAAAACTAGGCCAGCCTCGCCCACTAATCAAACACAATTCAAAACCGCTAGGTTCACCGGCCCAATTTTAAGTTTGTCAATATATACCCTCCAAATTGATGATATTTCAAACTTTGCTCCTCAAATCATTATAATTCTAAATTTATGCATCATCTTAATACTTTGTGATCTCCTAATTCCAGAACAACATGTGCAAAGCTCCTCACTATTTAAATCTATGGTTAATAGAAATTAGATGTTTTCCATAGAGCTCAACAGACTAATTTGTATACTCATTTTGTTCTTCAAAATAGTATACAAACATGTAACTGCAAAGACATACGAACAAATGTCCAATGTATTCTATAAACTAGTCAAATTAAACCAGCAGACAGATTTTGAGTGACGAAGGTATATATTTGTTAAACTATCAATAGGATAGCTTAATCTTTACGTTGTCGTGAAATTAACAGCAAAAAACAAAAAAAGAGAAGCAACAGGAGAATAAAGGTGTCAATTGTATGCATACTTCACATCCTGACTCCAGCGCAAGCTTAAAGAACCCAAGGGAAACTGAGTGCTTAGAAGCTGATTCTGAGAGTTTGATCTGTGCCAGCCAATAAGAGACAGAGGACAGCAGATTGAACTTTCGCCTATTAGATGACTTTGAAACATCAGAGAGTGGAGTAATGCTTCCGACAGATGCCTGGCGAGGGCTAAAAGCAGACTTTGTAGGTATCGACAGCCTTCGTGGAGGTTTTGTAGATTTATCCTTTGCAGAAAGATCAAGAACACCCATACTTTGGCTAACACTTGATGGAGGCCTTACCCTAATTTATCATATAACAATTACAATCAGATTAAAAAAAACGTCACATTCAGTTTGTGGAAGGTTTGAAGTAACTTGTGATCAAAACAATGTTAGAGGCAGAGCTAAAGAACATAAATTCTTAGAATTAACTAGAGGTGAACCTGGCTTGAACCTGCGGGAGTTCAGATGCTTGGGTCATCTCCTAATTATAACTAGGATATATATATTTAATAACACGGGACATAGATTCAATATCAAAGAACACCTTGAAGTTCAAAGTTGCATGGGCGTTCAAATGATTATCGATTATTTTATGCCAATTTTTTGGTACGTTCAAAGATCTGCAGTGAGAATAAACTTGAATGGAGTAAAGATATCTTAAATATAACTTGAATGTTAAACCAAAACTTCATATATTATGGTCCTATATGCAGCTAACCCACTCTGATCTATCTTATGCAACGGGCGTCTTTAATTATTATATCGAGTTAGATCTAAGTGATCTTAACAATTTTGTGGTTACCCAATAATCATAGTTTTGCATATGAAATTGATCCAAAATTATGAAGTGCGGGTCAGAGCATTAAAAATGGTTGTATGCTTGGGGATATGTTTACATAATCTATTCTACTTGACATTTATCATTGTACGCTTGCTAGTTCTATGTTGAAGGTATTTAGCTATTTATAAAGTACTACTCTCTAAGATAAGATATCATCATGAATCTTTTTTGAGTTACAATCATAATGTACGCGCCAGTAACTTCTCAACTTCAGCATCTAGGAATTCACATATCAACGAGATTTTATCTCCATTGCATACCTATCACAAAAAGAATAATATTGAAACGAAAAAATGGGTGGTAACTAATTTCATCATTAATTTAACATGCCATTCAACATAAGACTAGTTGTATCGTAGTAAGGTTCCAAACCTCCTGCCAAGCAAAGCTTGCTATTGTGTTTTCTTTATGCACAACATTCTCGAGCATATCCAACAACCTCCCTAAAGAAAAGTTTTTGTTACTCCAACTGGTTGTTTTCATTGTTGAATGAACAAATTACACTACTCTACCTTTTCTATTAAAAGACATGTGCCTACATATTAGCCAAGGAACTTTATCCAATATGATGGAGATAAGCCCCCCAAACCAAACATCACCTTTCTTAACTTCTACAACGTGCACAAAGATCAACACCTCAAGATGAGAATAGTTAGCATTTTATTCCTTTGGATGCATACAATCATTCAGATATATAAGAGATTATATCATGAATCTTGTAATTGGTAATTACTAGTCTAATTGATATTTCGAGTTGTTGAAGGCTTTCTAAAGTTGGTATTAATATCACATGTTAGCAACTTGTGACATTCTCACATATTCCTGGAGCAAAAATAAAAACAAAAAAAATTCTAAATTAATAAAATAAAATTTAAATAAATGATAAAATTTAGTGGAATCCAATATATATTAGAACTTTCCGTTGAGCAAAAATGTATACTGAAAAAATCACAGAACAATCATCATAAAGTATTAATAAATCCTTCATTTTACTGTTTTATATTTTAATTCCAAATAAATAACAAAACTAGATATTGGATCAAAATAATCAAACTACCCCCAAATTTTTAAGATAAATTTTAAAAATAATAAATTGACAGATAGAGAATGTCTACTGAAACAAATCACAGAACAATCATCACAAGTACTAATATTTCCTTCTTTTCGCTGTTTTATATTTTATTTCCAAATAAATAACAAAATTAGATGTTAGATAAAAATAATCAAACTACCCCCAAATTATTTAATTTAAGATAAATTTGAAAAAAATAAAAATAAGTTGACAGATAGAGAATGGATCAGACCTTCTAGAAGCTGAAGAAGATTCAGATGAATCATCGATCGCCGCCGCCTTCGATCTCGCGCTGGATCGAAGAGGATACCGGAGCTTGGATCCCAAGGAAACCGCTGAAAAATCACCAAAAAATCAGAGAAAATAGAATAATACCACTATTTTAAAAATTTTCAAAGTAGAGAAAGAATGATACCAGGGCTGGGGATTTGTCACTCTTAATTGTCGCTTCCATTGAAAGAATTTTTGGGATTTTTCTTTATTTTTGTGTTTGATTGTGCAAGAATAACGAGTAGGTATATAAAAAGGAAAGGGAGCCGAGGAGATGGGAGTGGGGCCTGCTTTTGGTTTGAATTTGGGGATTTGAGCGGGATAAAGCGCGCTGCGTGGGGCCCGTCTGTGGATCTTTAGCTGCACCGGATTTTAGCACACCCACGCCTAACACATGCATGGGTGCGTCAACTGAGTTGGGGAATTCGAGAATTAAATTCAAAACAAACCATAATTAAGAGTAAAATAGACTATTTTTATTAGGAAAATATAATATAAAAAGAAATGAAGATCAGATCATTCAAAAACAAAGTATCATAAAGAGTAAAATAAACTATTGCTATTAGGGTGTGTTTGGCAATCACTCAAAAACTGGGTCAGGTTCAACCTTGGCCCAGTTCTACTCTAGACCAGTTTAGTGTTAGACCACCACCCCCTTGGTCCAACACTAAACTTGTTTTATGGCCTTTTTTTGGCCTTAAATGGAGTTCGGCTGAGTTTTTGCAATCAAACAAATTAGCGGGTAGGTTCATCCGGCCCATTTTAGAAGTTTGTCAATATATACCCTCCAAATTGATGATATTTCAAACTTTGCTCCTCAAATCATTATAATTCTAAATTTATCCTTCAAATTACTTTCTTCACTCAAAGTTGTCGTACATCTTATCAAATGCTAACAGTTTTCACAAATAAATTACCTTTATGTCTTTATAATTATTTTAAAAGAAAATCATGGAAATTAACTAAATTCATTATGTTTGTAAAATTCAAAATAAAATTCATGAAAAATTAACTAAATTCATATGTTTGTAATAAGCGACCCATTATTATAAGGAGTTTTGACTTTAGACTCAAAGTTTTACCACGATTTATGTTTAAACTCAAGTACTTTTATTTGTACTTTTAAACCTGTTCAACTTTTTCTTTTTGTCTTTCAACCCAAAATAGTATAATTCATAGTTAAAACATATTATATTTGCACTTTTAGGAGACAAAACAAAATATCCACACATCTCCTCAAATCTCTCTCTCTCTCTCTCTCTCTCTCTCTCTCTCTCTCTCTCTCTCTCTAACATATGAAAAAAATTATGAAACCTAAAATCATAATTTTTGATTTTTTAGTATTATTAATTATTATTAATTGTAATGAACAATCATGAGGAATTCTAAATAATCATGTGAAAATTTGTGATGAAGAAAATGACAAATTAATGCTATATAATTTTCCCAAATGATTATGTGTATTTATGCTACAAAATTAGGAGTTGAGGAATTGGGAGAATTTATACCTTAAAATAACAAAAAGAGATGAATCCTCACCAAAAATTAGTATTTAAACCTTAGGCATTAAGGGAGTTGAGGAGTATTTAATGGTTTTATGAGATTTGAAGAAAAAATAAGAGAGAAAGAAGGTAAAAGAGAATTAAATGAGAAAAAGAGAAGGGTAAAATTAGAATTTTTTTGGGTAAAATTTTAGGCGGACCACATAAGTATGAGTTGTATTTGAGAATTTGGGTTTAAAAATAAATACACAAAGTTAATTGGGTCTAAAGATACAAAGAAAATTAATTAGTTTTAAACATAAATCATGATAAATCTTTGGGTCTAAAGGCAAGTTATTATAAACTGTAAGACCCGAACCCGGTTTTCAAAAATTAATCAAATCCGACATCGTTTTCCTTCTCCCGTTCCCCTCATTTTGTCTCCTCCATAAAAAAATCATGATCTCAACCCCACTTTAATTCGCCGAAGGCAAAGCCCATGTCATTGCAGAATTCGAGATGCCGTCGTCTTCTCACAGATTCTTCCCGCCTTCTCACAAAATCCCCAATCTCAATTTATAGGTTTTCTCCAAAAATCCTAAGTTTATAACTATGTTCAACCATGGATCATGAACGTTTGAAGAGTTCACTAATAGCACAAGTAGGGAAAATTGTTACAACTTCATCTTATCATGCTTATCAACCAATGTTTCAGAAACTAGACAATTTTCTAATGGGAGTTCAATTCATAGACCAATCAATCTAATTTTGATTTTTTCCAATGATTTGATAATTAGCGCATAAAACATGAACTCGTGTCTTGCCTTCCGCTTTGGGCCGACAAGATTTTGAGAAGAGAAACAAGTGTACGCTATGAAAGTGATGAACTGATTTTTATTATTATTCAATAACGGGTTTTGATATTGAAGTTTAATAGTTCTGGTTTAAGAATTATAATGGATTTAGTTTTTCTTGTTTGCTATTTTCATAAAAATAATTTTAAAAGGATGTAAAGATAATTTATTCGTCAAACCTGTGCACATTCTCACATATTCCTGGAGCAAAAATAAAAACAAAAAAATTCTAAATTAATAAAATAAAATTTAAATAAATGATAAAATTTAGTGGAATCCAATATATATTAGAACTTTCCGTTGAGCAAAAATGTATACTGAAAAAATCACAGAACAATCATCATAAAGTATTAATAAATCCTTCATTTTACTGTTTTATATTTTAATTCCAAATAAATAACAAAACTAGATATTGGATCAAAATAATCAAACTACCCCCAAATTTTTAAGATAAATTTTAAAAATAATAAATTGACAGATAGAGAATGTCTACTGAAACAAATCACAGAACAATCATCATAAAGTATTAATAAATCCTTCATTTTACTGTTTTATATTTTATTTCCAAATAAATAACAAAATTAGATGTTAGATAAAAATAATCAAACTACCCCCAAATTATTTAATTTAAGATAAATTTGAAAAAAATAAAAATAAGTTGACAGATAGAGAATGGATCAGACCTTCTAGAAGCTGAAGAAGATTCAGATGAATCATCGATCGCCGCCGCCTTCGATCTCGCGCTGGATCGAAGAGGATACCGGAGCTTGGATCCCAAGGAAACCGCTGAAAAATCACCAAAAAAATCAGAGAAAATAGAATAATACCACTATTTTAAAAATTTTCAAAGTAGAGAAAGAATGATACCAGGGCTGGGGGATTTGTCACTCTTAATTGTCGCTTCCATTGAAAGAATTTTTGGGATTTTTCTTTATTTTTTTGTGTTTGATTGTGCAAGAATAACGAGTAGGTATATAAAAAAGGAAAGGGAGCCGAGGAGATGGGAGTGGGGCCTGCTTTTTGGTTTGAATTTGGGGATTTGAGCGGGATAAAGCGCGCTGCGTGGGGCCCGTCTGTGGATCTTTTAGCTGCACCCGGATTTTAGCACACCCACGCCTAACACATGCATGGGTGCGTCAACTGAGTTGGGGGAATTCGAGAATTAAATTCAAAAACAAACCATAATTAAGAGTAAAATAGACTATTTTTATTAGGAAAATATAATATAAAAAGAGAAATGAAGATCAGATCATTCAAAAAACAAAGTATCATAAAGAGTAAAATAAACTATTGCTATTAGGGTGTGTTTGGCAATCACTCAAAAACTGGGTCAGGTTCAACCTTGGCCCAGTTCTACTCTAAACCAGTTTAGTGTTAGACCACCACCCCCTTGGTCCAACACTAAACTTGTTTTATGGCCTTTTTTTGGCCTTAGAAAAACTAGGCCAGTTCTGGCCCAGTTTTTGCCAATCAAACACAAATTCAAAACTGGGCTAGGTTCAGTCCTGGCCCAATTTTAGAAGTTTGTCAATATATACCCTCCAAATTGATGATATTTCAAACTTTGCTCCTCAAATCATTATAATTCTAAATTTATCCTTCAAATTACTTTCTTCACTCAAAGTTGTCGTACATCTTATCAAATGCTAACAGTTTTCACAAATAAATTACCTTTATGTCTTTATAATTATTTTAAAAGAAAATCATGGAAATTAACTAAATTCATTATGTTTGTAAAATTCAAAATAAAATTCATGAAAAATTAACTAAATTCAGTATGTTTGTAATAAGCGACCCATTATTATAAGGAGTTTTGACTTTAGACTCAAAGTTTTACCCGATTTATGTTTAAACTCAAGTACTTTTATTTGTACTTTTAAACCCGTTCAACTTTTTCTTTTTGTCTTTCAACCCAAAATAGTATAATTCATAGTTAAAACATATTATATTTGCACTTTTAGGAGACAAAACAAAATATCCACACATCTCCTCAAATCTCTCTCTCTCTCTCTCTCTCTCTCTCTCTCTCTCTCTCTCTCTCTCTAACATATGAAAAAAAATTATGAAACCTAAAATCATAATTTTTGATTTTTTAGTATTATTAATTATTATTAATTGTAATGAACAATCATGAGGAATTCTAAATAATCATGTGAAAATTTGTGATGAAGAAAATGACAAATTAATGCTATATAATTTTCCCAAATGATTATGTGTATTTATGCTACAAAATTAGGAGTTGAGGAATTGGGAGAATTTATACCTTAAAATAACAAAAAGAGATGAATCCTCACCAAAAATTAGTATTTAAACCTTAGGCATTAAGGGAGTTGAGGAGTATTTAATGGTTTTATGAGATTTGAAGAAAAAATAAGAGAGAAAGAAGGTAAAAGAGAATTAAATGAGAAAAAGAGAAGGGTAAAATTAGAATTTTTTTGGGTAAAATTTTAGGGCGGACCACATAAGTATGAGTTGTATTTGAGAATTTGGGTTTAAAAATAAATACACAAAGTTAATTGGGTCTAAAGATACAAAGAAAATTAATTAGTTTTAAACATAAATCATGATAAATCTTTGGGTCTAAAGGCAAGTTATTATAAACTGTAAGACCCGAACCCGGTTTTCAAAAATTAATCAAATCCGACATCGTTTTCCTTCTCCCGTTCCCCTCATTTTGTCTCCTCCATAAAAAAATCATGATCTCAACCCCACTTTAATTCGCCGAAGGCAAAGCCCATGTCATTGCAGAATTCGAGATGCCGTCGTCTTCTCACAGATTCTTCCCGCCTTCTCACAAAATCCCCAATCTCAATTTATAGGTTTTCTCCAAAAATCCTAAGTTTATAACTATGTTCAACCATGGATCATGAACGTTTGAAGAGTTCACTAATAGCACAAGTAGGGAAAATTGTTACAACTTCATCTTATCATGCTTATCAACCAATGTTTCAGAAACTAGACAATTTTCTAATGGGAGTTCAATTCATAGACCAATCAATCTAATTTTGATTTTTTTTCCAATGATTTGATAATTAGCGCATAAAACATGAACTCGTGTCTTGCCTTCCGCTTTGGGCCGACAAGATTTTGAGAAGAGAAACAAGTGTACGCTATGAAAGTGATGAACTGATTTTTATTATTATTCAATAACGGGTTTTGATATTGAAGTTTAATAGTTCTGGTTTAAGAATTATAATGGATTTAGTTTTTCTTGTTTGCTATTTTCATAAAAATAATTTTAAAAGGATGTAAAGATAATTTATTCGTCAAACCTGTGCACATTTTAACCATTATTGGTGAGGGTAAATTTGAGTAAAGAAAACAATTAGAGGGGTAAATTTAAAAGTATAATAATTTGGAGGAAATTTAAAATTATCATCAATTTGGAGGTATATATAGAAAAACCATAGAAAAATTATCAAAAGATAAATAAAGATCAGATCATTCATTTATCTAATGCTATTATTTGAAGTGTTTTTCATGAGAACGACTGTAAAATATAGTAAATTTTCGGAAAACCATCACAAGCTTTTTATTGTTTGTAAAATTACCATGAAAATATTTACTGCTAATAAAGTACCTTCAAGTCATAGTTTTATCCACATTCCTTTAAATAATATATTATAATCTCAAAAATACCTTTATGGCGGACCCACCAAATCTTTTATTACATTTTCTTACCCCTAACAAAATACATTACTACCCTCCAATAACTTAGTTAACTCCCTCGCAATTTTTAAATTTCCTCCAAATACACCTACTCTTCCCCACCACCACCCCCAAAAAAGAATTTAGTCATAATGAGTGTTTATGTCATTTAATACTCTTATTTAACAAAGTATGGATGAAAACTATGTCTTGGTGACATTTTGTTAAAGATGCGTATTCTCATAATGATTTTATAAAAATTGCAAATTTTGTGGTGATTTTCCGAAAAACACGTTTTTTGTGGTGGTTTCAGAAAGAAAACGTTATATAAATGAAATTTGGACTTTTCGTGGTGTGAAGCATTTTAGGTTTTTCCTAAAACCTCCTTAAAAGTAGGTTAATTATATAAAACCATATTTCAATTTAATTTATACATAAATCATCTTTAAAGTAAGTTTTGTTGCAATCAACCACCTCATAGTCAAATATTCATTTAAAAACTAAAAATAAACTTAAAAATTTCAAGCTCAATATACATGAGTTGTATCCTAACAATACCTAACCACTAAAAGAAGAGTTATGTGCCTTGAATATGAGTTTTTACGGATAAAATTGGATATTTAATGAAAATTTGGTGAGAGGTAGTTGATTGCAACAAAACCCACTTCTAAGATGATTTAGGTATAAACAAAAATGAAAAATTAACTAAATTCAGTATGTTTGTAATAAGCGACCCATTATTATAAGGAGTTTTGACTTTAGACTCAAAGTTTTACCGATTTATGTTTAAACTCAAGTACTTTTATTTGTACTTTTAAACCCGTTCAACTTTTTCTTTTTGTCTTTCAACCCAAAATAGTATAATTCATAGTTAAAACATATTATATTTGCACTTTTAGGAGACAAAACAAAATATCCACACATCTCCTCAAATATCTCTCTCTCTCTCTCTCTCTCTCTCTCTCTCTCTCTCTCTCTCTCTAACATATGAAAAAAAATTATGAAACCTAAAATCATAATTTTTGATTTTTTAGTATTATTAATTATTATTAATTGTAATGAACAATCATGAGGAATTCTAAATAATCATGTGAAAATTTGTGATGAAGAAAATGACAAATTAATGCTATATAATTTTCCCAAATGATTATGTGTATTTATGCTACAAAATTAGGAGTTGAGGAATTGGGAGAATTTATACCTTAAAATAACAAAAAGAGATGAATCCTCACCAAAAATTAGTATTTAAACCTTAGGCATTAAGGAGTTGAGGAGTATTTAATGGTTTTATGAGATTTGAAGAAAAAATAAGAGAGAAAGAAGGTAAAAGAGAATTAAATGAGAAAAGAGAAGGGTAAAATTAGAATTTTTTTGGGTAAAATTTTAGGCGGACCACATAAGTATGAGTTGTATTTGAGAATTTGGGTTTAAAATAAATACACAAAGTTAATTGGGTCTAAAGATACAAAGAAAATTAATTAGTTTTAAACATAAATCATGATAAATCTTTGGGTCTAAAGGCAAGTTATTATAAATAAGAACCGAACCGGTTTCAAAAATTAATCAAATCCGACATCGTTTTCCTTCTCCGTTCCCCTCATTTTGTCTCCTCCATAAAAAATCATGATCTCAACCCCACTTTAATTACCAAGGCAAAGCCCATGTCATTGAGATGCCGTCGTCTTCTCCGCAGATTCTTCCGCCTTCTCACAAAATCCCCAATCTCAATTTATAGGTTTTCTCCAAAAATCCTAAGTTTATAACTATGTTCAACCATGGATCATGAACGTTTGAAGAGTTCACTAATAGCACAAGTAGGGAAAATTGTTACAACTTCATCTTATCATGCTTATCAACCAATGTTTCAGAAACTAGACAATTTTCTAATGGGAGTTCAATTCATAGACCAATCAATCTAATTTTGATTTTTTCCAATGATTTGATAATTAGCGCATAAAACATGAACTCGTGTCTTGCCTTCCGCTTTGGGCCGACAAGATTTTGAGAAGAGAAACAAGTGTACGCTATGAAAGTGATGAACTGATTTTTATTATTATTCAATAACGGGTTTTGATATTGAAGTTTAATAGTTCTGGTTTAAGAATTATAATGGATTTAGTTTTTCTTGTTTGCTATTTTCATAAAAAATAATTTTAAAAGGATGTAAAGATAATTTATTCGTCAAACCTGTGCACATTTTAACCATTATTGGTGAGGGTAAATTTGAGTAAAGAAAACAATTAGAGGGGTAAATTTAAAAGTATAATAATTTGGAGGAAATTTAAAATTATCATCAATTTGGAGGGTATATATAGAAAAACCATAGAAAATTATCAAAAGATAAATAAAGATCAGATCATTCATTTATCTAATGCTATTATTTGAAGTGTTTTTCATGAGAACGACTGTAAAATATAGTAAATTTTCGGAAAACCATCACAAGCTTTTTATTGTTTGTAAAATTACCATGAAAATATTTACTGCTAATAAAGTACCTTCAAGTCATAGTTTTATCCACATTCCTTTAAATAATATATTATAATCTCAAAAATACCTTTATGGCGGACCCACCAAATCTTTTATTACATTTTCTTACCCCTAACAAAATACATTACTACCCTCCAATAACTTAGTTAACTCCCTCGCAATTTTAAATTTCCTCCAAATACACCTACTCTTCCCCACCACCACCCCCAAAAAAGAATTTAGTCATAATGAGTGTTTATGTCATTTAATACTCTTATTTAACAAAGTATGGATGAAAACTATGTCTTGGTGACATTTTGTTAAAGATGCGTATTCTCATAATGATTTTATAAAAATTGCAAATTTTGTGGTGATTTTCGAAAAACCGTTTTTGTGGTGGTTTCAGAAAGAAAACGTTATATAAATGAAATTTGGACTTTTCGTGGTGTGAAGCATTTTAGGTTTTTCCTAAAACCTCCTTAAAAGTAGGTTAATTATATAAAACCATATTTCAATTTAATTTATACATAAATCATCTTTAAAGTAAGTTTTGTTGCAATCAACCACCTCATAGTCAAATATTCATTTAAAAACTAAAAATAAACTTAAAAATTTCAAGCTCAATATACATGAGTTGTATCCTAACAATACCTAACCACTAAAAGAAGAGTTATGTGCCTTGAATATGAGTTTTTACGGATAAAATTGGATATTTAATGAAAATTTGGTGAGAGGTAGTTGATTGCAACAAAACCCACTTCTAAGATGATTTAGGTATAAACAAAAAATGAAAAGTTATTTTCAGTATAATTACCTTATTTTTAAGGTGGTTTCTAGGGGCAAAAGCCCTCACTATCACAAACTTAAGTGTTGTTTCATAACTTATAATAAATGTTTTTACAAATTATAATACTTTAGAACTTATGATAGAAATAAATTTATAAAGATCTCACAACCTCACTTCCGGTGAAACTAATTCGATAAGTTTATATTATTGAGATTTGTTCATATAATTCTCAATAGAGGTATTGGATAAAGCGTTTGGAAATATAAATCTCCTGAAAAATGCCCTGCATGCAATCATAGTATTCTTAAAGTAGATGAAAAGTCTTTAACTACTCGTCTTATCCATTATTAAAAGTTGAGAATGCCTTGCTAGCAATCAGGGCGTTTTGACCCCAACTTACAAGTGTTTATAATATTTTTCGATTATTTTTCTTGGAGATAACCTAGTTTTTTTCCTCCTACTTTCCCAAAATGTCCCACCTTTTATGTGTGCTCATAGAATAATATATTCATAATAATTTTGAGGTCTTCTGGTAAAAATTATTGTAAATAAATCTGGGTAAATTCTAGTGAAAGTCATGACTTTTAGGGTGAACTGTATAAAAATACCGGAAATTGTCCTTGGAACTTTTCTAAAGTTTATGAGAGTTTTGTGAAATTTCCTTAAAATTGGGGAAGGAAGGGTTACTAATTTTAAAGTCCATGGTTATTTCGTACAAATCACCCCAAAGTTAAGGGTTTTTGTGAAATTTACTCAATATATAAAATTTGTCGAGGGAGCTTAGAGACATATATTTATGCTTAGGAATTAAACTGAAAAATTCCATGTAAAAAACAAAGACAATCTCTCCATTTGCTCAATTTCTTCCCAAATCAAGGTTTAGGGTATTAGGCATTCGAATTCTACTCCTCTCGATCTCATATCAAATCCCCAATTCATCGCTCAATTCACAAATCATGGCAAAGAAAATTCCAACAACGCTTGTTCAACCATGGATCATGAACGTTTGAAGAGTTCACTAATAGCACAAGTAGGGAAAATTGTTACAACTTCATCTTATCATGCTTATCAACCAATGTTTCAGAAACTAGACAATTTTCTAATGGGAGTTCAATTCATAGACCAATCAATCTAATTTTGATTTTTTCCAATGATTTGATAATTAGCGCATAAAACATGAACTCGTGTCTTGCCTTCCGCTTTGGGCCGACAAGATTTTGAGAAGAGAAACAAGTGTACGCTATGAAAGTGATGAACTGATTTTTATTATTATTCAATAACGGGTTTTGATATTGAAGTTTAATAGTTCTGGTTTAAGAATTATAATGGATTTAGTTTTTCTTGTTTGCTATTTTCATAAAAAATAATTTTAAAAGGATGTAAAGATAATTTATTCGTCAAACCTGTGCACATTTTAACCATTATTGGTGAGGGTAAATTTGAGTAAAGAAAACAATTAGAGGGGTAAATTTAAAAGTATAATAATTTGGAGGAAATTTAAAATTATCATCAATTTGGAGGGTATATATAGAAAAACCATAGAAAATTATCAAAAGATAAATAAAGATCAGATCATTCATTTATCTAATGCTATTATTTGAAGTGTTTTTCATGAGAACGACTGTAAAATATAGTAAATTTTCGGAAAACCATCACAAGCTTTTTATTGTTTGTAAAATTACCATGAAAATATTTACTGCTAATAAAGTACCTTCAAGTCATAGTTTTATCCACATTCCTTTAAATAATATATTATAATCTCAAAATACCTTTATGGCGGACCCACCAAATCTTTTATTACATTTTCTTACCCCTAACAAAATACATTACTACCCTCCAATAACTTAGTTAACTCCTCGCAATTTTTAAATTTCCTCCAAATACACCTACTCTTTCCCCACCACCACCCCCAAAAAAAGAATTTAGTCATAATGAGTGTTTATGTCATTTAATACTCTTATTTAACAAAGTATGGATGAAAACTATGTCTTGGTGACATTTTGTTAAAGATGCGTATTCTCATAATGATTTTATAAAAATTGCAAATTTTGTGGTGATTTTCCTAAAACACGTTTTTGTGGTGGTTTCGAAAGAAAACGTTATATAAATGAAATTTGGACTTTTCGTGGTGTGAAGCATTTTAGGGTTTTTCCTAAAACCTCCTTAAAAGTAGGTTAATTATATAAAACCATATTTCAATTTAATTTATACATAAATCATCTTTAAAGTAAGTTTTGTTGCAATCAACCACCTCATAGTCAAATATTCATTTAAAAACTAAAAATAAACTTAAAAATTTCAAGCTCAATATACATGAGTTGTATCCTAACAATACCTAACCACTAAAAGAAGAGTTATGTGCCTTGAATATGAGTTTTTACGGATAAAATTGGATATTTAATGAAAATTTGGTGAGAGGTAGTTGATTGCAACAAAACCCACTTCTAAGATGATTTAGGTATAAACAAAAATGAAAAGTTATTTTCAGATAATTACCTTATTTTTAAGGTGGTTTCTAGGGGCAAAAGCCCTCACTATCACAAACTTAAGTGTTGTTTCATAACTTATAATAAATGTTTTTACAAATTATAATACTTTAGAACTTATGATAGAAATAAATTTATAAAGATCTCACAACCTCACTTCCGGTGAAACTAATTCGATAAGTTTATATTATTGAGATTTGTTCATATAATTCTCAATAGAGGTATTGGATAAAGCGTTTGGAAATATAAATCTCCTGAAAAATGCCCTGCATGCAATCATAGTATTCTTAAAGTAGATGAAAAGTCTTTAACTACTCGTCTTATCCATTATTAAAAAGTTGAGAATGCCTTGCTAGCAATCGGGGCGTTTTGACCCCAACTTACAAGTGTTTATAATATTTTTCGATTATTTTTTCTTGGAGATAACCTAGTTTTTTTTCCTCCTACTTTCCCAAAATGTCCCACCTTTTATGTGTGCTCATAGAATAATATATTCATAATAATTTTGAGGTCTTCTGGTAAAAAATTATTGTAAATAAATCTGGGTAAATTCTAGTGAAAGTCATGACTTTTAGGGTGAACTGTATAAAAATACCGGAAATTGTCCTTGGAACTTTTCTAAAGTTTATGAGAGTTTTGTGAAATTTCCTTAAAAATTGGGGGAAGGAAGGGTTACTAATTTTAAAGTCCATGGTTATTTCGTACAAATCACCCCAAAGTTAAGGGTTTTTTTTGTGAAATTTACTCAATATATAAAATTTGTCGAGGGAGCTTAGAGACATATATTTATGCTTAGGAATTAAACTGAAAAATTCCATGTAAAAAACAAAGACAATCTCTCCATTTGCTCAATTTCTTCCCAAATCAAGGTTTAGGGTATTAGGCATTCGAATTCTACTCCTCTCGATCTCATATCAAATCCCCAATTCATCGCTCAATTCACAAATCATGGCAAAAGAAAATTCCAACAACGCTTCTTCATCCAAGAAGAGAAAGGGTTTGGAGATCGAGGGTTACCCAATCGAAGGGCTTTCGATTGGAGGGCAGGAGACTTGCGTCATATTCCCAACGATGAAGATGGCGTTCGATATCGGACGATGCCCTCAGCGAGCCATTGCCCAGGATTTCCTCTTCATCTCTCACGCTCACATGGATCACATTGTAAGATTTCTAATATCTAGGGTTTTATATTTATGTGGGTTCTTGGATTCAAGACTTGTAAGTTAGCACGATAGGGAGAAAATAGAGTATAACTTAAAATTTGTCGATTCCTTGCTTGTTTACATTGCTTAAGCAAGAGATTTTCTCTTGATCTCCATGGTCACATATACCATATTGTAGAATTTCTATTCTCTAGGGTTTATCTAGATGTTTTTTTTGAATTGGGAGCATGTTGCTAGTAGGTGAGAATTGAGAATTTTTGGATTTATCGTTCGACGTTTAAGATGATTTTCAGGTATCTTGGTTGGAGGTGTTGAATTGCTGAGGCTTTGCTAGAGAACTTAGAGACATTTGCTTGATGGCATAATTAGATGGGTATATGGATCAGGTTTTGTTAACGAGTAATTGCAGATACAACCCTATACTATGAGGGTGCAACCACTTATACCAATTGAACT
Organism: Asparagus setaceus; assembly: GCA_012295165.1. Taxonomy (NCBI): domain Eukaryota; kingdom Viridiplantae; phylum Streptophyta; class Magnoliopsida; order Asparagales; family Asparagaceae; genus Asparagus; species Asparagus setaceus. Next base: position 14,697,033 of record CM022709.1, read on the forward strand.
ATTTGTAGTAGCACTTACATCCAGTTAACTCTGGATGGCCGTATTTCTCCTGTTTGGTTGAGATGTTATGTGAATCATGCGACAATAAATTACCTTTTGCCCTCAGTTCAGTGGGCAAAAAGTAACAACGTCCGAGTCTCAAGAGGTATAAAAGCTAATAAAATAGTTTAGAGAGTATAAGTGGTTACACCACCATAGTACATGGGGGTGCATTTGCAGTTAAAACCCTTCATTAAAACACATCTGAAAAGTATGGGACTGGGGATATATTGGAAACTAGGTTACCTGGACACTTCGTTTTGGGTGCTGTGTTGGTGTTGTTGGACACATGTTGAACACGGATTCACCGCGGACTCGGGATATATTGGAAACTAGGTTACCTGGGCACTTTGTTTTGGGTGTTGTGTCAATATTGTTGGACACGTGTTGGACATAGATTCACTGCGGACACGCTATGGACACGTGTGGTTCAAAGCAAACAATTTCCCATTACCAATAACGCTAAACTAGTTACTTTGGTATATCGAGCTCAAAACCGATAGGTTTATGAACCCGAAAACCGAAACCATTACTTAAAGATTTGAAAAATACCCATCGTATCCCACGCTACCAAAACTAAACTTTTGTTGTTAAACATTAATTCTTTGTTTGGTTTAACTGTTTCTTAATTGGTATAGATAGTAAAATAAACATACAAATGTGATGGGTATTTTAATCTAATATTTGATCTATTGTAATTATTGTACATATACATGTGTGTGTGTGTCTATGTGTCCCTGTATCCTGCCTTTTACAAATTTACCGTGTCCCGTGTCTGTATCCGTGTCCGCACCCACACCCTTATCTGTGCAAACATAGATTGGAAATGGCTGTAGGGCCTAGTGTTTTCAAGCGATGGAAATGCTTTACTTCCCTGGCGGAGCTTCCATATCAATAGGAGACACGTTTAAGTATGCGGTGTGCATGTAATTTATTACGTGATTATAAGAATTCGTTCTTATCTCCATTATCAGAAAAGAAAGGTCAATGTGTTACTAAGGGTCTTACCATCTTAGCTGTAAATAAGCGAGTCGTTATTTCTTTGTTAGTGAAAGTACAAAAATTGAAGTTTTAACATCTAAGTTTGTGTATTTAAGATGATCTATTAGTTTCCCCAGTTGATTGGCAATGTGCTTTCAATTGGAATTGAGTGTATATTTTATCTGACAGGTTTAAGGTATCCTGGAAAATTGTAGGTTTGGCGTGGAAGGGTTAAGCTAACTGAAGGCGTTTAGAGATAGTTGATAAAGAACAGAATTAGCCATTTATATAGGTTCAAATTTGTTAAAATATATCTGAGAAATATTGATTTGGTCAGTTGTTGTGAAAGAGCCCGCTAAAAGCCCTGCCTAAGCCCCTACTTCAAAACCTTAAAGCTTTTATATTTGTGCATATCATCTTCTCTTATTGATATTTATTGCTCCCGCTCTCTCTGTCACAACATTGGACTGGTTAAGGGTTAGAAACAATTATTGTCTAGTGTGGCAAGCAATGGAAATATACACATTTAGGTTGCTCTTCCCTTAGTTGGGTTCCATGCCAAAAGAAAGATGCCAATACAGACTTAGCATATTCAATTGTGCTGTATGCATAATTCATTTTGTGATATCTCTGTTATCGCCCAAAAAAAAAAAAAGAAAAAGAAAAAGAAGAAAGAAGAAAGAAACTTCAACATAGTGGCAAGGGTTTAATTTCTAAATCAGTTGATAACTCTTTTAGGTTGCAGTGATTATCGTTACCATTTTGGTTTTTTGCATATATACCCTTAAAATAATTCAAATTTGCAAAATTACCCTGATTCATCAACATTAGAAAAAATGCCTCCACTTAACTCTGTCACAGAATATTCCTTATTTTTGTTTAATGTAATATACTTGATTAACTATTACTAAGCGACCCCAGTCCCCAATATTAATTAATCCAATTCCCAAATCAAAGCATTAGTTGTCATTTCATTGGAATCACACCTCAAATCAGATCATAATCCTTGGGCTATCTTCTTCCTTCAATATTCCATGGCTACCTACATGCTCTATGGAGTTGAAAGGCTCTAAGTACTGAGCACCAAACCCCCAAGCAGGTTGAGCTTCTTGGTCTTCTTGCAAAAACCACAAATTAACCAATCATGTGCTAGCACAAGCAACCATGAAGCAGAAAAAGAAAAAGAAATTGTAAGGAGACACATTAATTGAAGAACCTCACCTCCATTGATCAAACAATCAACCCAACAACTATAACTTCTTTTGTTGACCTTAATTTGAGTTCAAATTGAAGGGAATGAAAACCAACCAAGAAATAAAATCAAAGAAATCAAATCCAACTCCTTCAAAACCTCCCGTACCGTTGAAGAAAAAGACGGCAGCCACTTCTCCAACATCCTAAATCACAATCCCATGTTGGCATTGGCGACAGAGCCATTGCTGTTGTTTAGAGACAAAGGAGGAGTGGAACCGTTCACAATTGGGTGATTCCTTACTCCTTGATGTTGAGGGATCGGCGGATGCATTAAGGCAATGGGAGCAGTGAATTGGACGACTCCTTGAAAGGGGTTGGGGTTCTTCTGAAGTTAGCAATGCGTTATGGCAGAAGGTCTGACTTGGTTAATGGGGATTAGATAGGTAATTTCCATGCCAACTTTGAAAACTAACAAAACCAATGTCAAAGAAGTGGAGGGTAAATTTGCAAATACTACGATTTGTTGGGTAAATATGCAAATATGGAAGATTCAATGGGTATATATGCAAAATCCTTACCATTTATTCAACACCATTGACGTATATCCACCATTTATGTAATGAACCACCTCACCGAAAGGTTAAAATGTTGGGCTGTGGCTTAACAATGTATATAGCTAATGTGATCCTTAAAATTACCCCTCGTGTTAGTCTTTAAGCTGCATGGAAAAGCCTCTATCTTTGAATTGGGAGCATGTTGCTAGTAGGTGAGAATTGAGAATTTTTGGATTTATCGTTCGACGTTTAAGATGATTTTCAGGTATCTTGGTTGGAGGTGTTGAATTGCTGAGGCTTTGCTAGAGAACTTAGAGACATTTGCTTGATGGCATAATTAGATGGGTATATGGATCAGGTTTTGTTAACGAGTAATTGCAGATACAACCCTATACTATGAGGGTGCAACCACTTATACCAATTGAACTATTTGTAGTAGCACTTACATCCAGTTAACTCTGGATGGCCGTATTTCTCCTGTTTGGTTGAGATGTTATGTGAATCATGCGACAATAAATTACCTTTTGCCCTCAGTTCAGTGGGCAAAAAGTAACAACGTCCGAGTCTCAAGAGGTATAAAAGCTAATAAAATAGTTTAGAGAGTATAAGTGGTTACACCACCATAGTACATGGGGGTGCATTTGCAGTTAAAACCCTTCATTAAAACACATCTGAAAAGTATGGGACTGGGGATATATTGGAAACTAGGTTACCTGGACACTTCGTTTTGGGTGCTGTGTTGGTGTTGTTGGACACATGTTGAACACGGATTCACCGCGGACTCGGGATATATTGGAAACTAGGTTACCTGGGCACTTTGTTTTGGGTGTTGTGTCAATATTGTTGGACACGTGTTGGACATAGATTCACTGGACACGCTATGGACACGCGGTGGTTCAAAGCAAACAATTTCCCATTACCAATAACGCTAAACTAGTTACTTTGGTATATCGAGCTCAAAACCGATAGGTTTATGAACCCAAACCAAACCATTACTTAAAGATTTGAAAAATACCCATCAGATCCCACGCTACCAAAACTAAACTTTTGTTGTTAAACATTAATTCTTTGTTTGGTTTAACTGTTTCTTAATTGGTATAGATAGTAAAATAAACATACAAATGTGATGGGTATTTTAATCTAATATTTGATCTATTGTAATTATTGTACATATACATGTGTGTGTGTGTCTATGTGTCCCTGTATCCTGCCTTTTACAAATTTACCGTGTCCCGTGGTTCAGTATCGTGTCCCACTCCACACCCTTATCTGTGCAAACATAGATTGGAAATGGCTGTAGGGCCTAGTGTTTCCAAACGATGGAAATGCTTTACTTCCTGAGCGGAGCTTCCATATCAATAGGAGACACGCTTAAGTGTGCATGTAATTTATTACGTGATTATAAGAATTCGCTTATCTCCATTATCAGAAAAGAAAGGTCAATGTGTTACTAAGGGTCTTACCATCTTAGCTGTAAATAAGCGAGTTATTTCTTTGTTAGTGAAAGTACAAAAATTGAAGTTTTAACATCTAAGTTTGTGTATTTAAGATGATCTATTAGTTTCCCCAGTTGATTGGCAATGTGCTTTCAATTGGAATTGAGTGTATATTTTATCTGACAGGTTTAAGGTATCCTGGAAAATTGTAGGTTTGGCGTGGAAGGGTTCGCTAACTGAAGAGCGTTTAGAGATAGTTGATAAAGAACAGAATTAGCCATTTATATAGGTTCAAATTTGTTAAAATATATCTGAGAAATATTGATTTGGTCAGTTGTTGTGAAAGAGCCGCTAAAAGCCCTGCCTAAGCCCCTACTTCAAAACCTTAAAGCTTTTATATTTGTGCATATCATCTTCTCTTATTGATATTTATTGCTCGCTCTCTCTGTCACAACATTGGACTGGTTAAGGGTTAGAAACAATTATTGTCTAGTGTGGCAAGCAATGGAAATATACACATTTAGGTTGCTCTTCCCTTAGTTGGGTTCCATGCCAAAAGAAAGATGCCAATACAGACTTAGCATATTCAATTGTGCTGTATGCATAATTCATTTTGTGATATCTCTGTTATCGCAAAAAAAAAAAGAAAAAGAAAAAGAAGAAAGAAGAAAGAAACTTCAACATAGTGGCAAGGGTTTAATTTCTAAATCAGTTGATAACTCTTTTAGGTTGCAGTGATTATCGTTACCATTTTGGTTTTTTGCATATATACCCCTTAAAATAATTCAAATTTGCAAAATTACCCTGATTCATCAACATTAGAAAAAATGCCTCCACTTAACTCTGTCACAGAATATTCCTTATTTTTGTTTAATGTAATATACTTGATTAACTATTACTAAAGCGACCCCAGTCCCCAATATTAATTAATCCAATTCCCAAATCAAAGCATTAGTTGTCATTTCATTGGAATCACACCTCAAATCAGATCATAATCCTTGGGCTATCTTCTTCCTTCAATATTCCATGGCTACCTACATGCTCTATGGAGTTGAAAGGCTCTAAGTACTGAGCACCAAACCCCCCAAGCAGGTTGAGCTTCTTGGTCTTCTTGCAAAAAACCCACAAATTAACCAATCATGTGCTAGCACAAGCAACCATGAAGCAGAAAAAGAAAAGAAATTGTAAGGAGACACATTAATTGAAGAACCTCACCTCCATTGATCAAACAATCAACCCAACAACTATAACTTCTTTTGTTGACCTTAATTTGAGTTCAAATTGAAGGGGAATGAAAACCCAACCAAGAAATAAAATCAAAGAAATCAAATCCAACTCCTTCAAAACCTCCCCGTACCCGTTGAAGAAAAAGACGGCAGCCACTTCTCCAACATCCTAAATCACAATCCCATGTTGGCATTGACGACAGAGCCATTGCTGTTGTTTAGAGACAAAGGAGGAGTGGAACCGTTCACAATTGGGTGATTCCTTACTCCTTGATGTTGAGGGATCGGCGGATGCATTAAGGCAATGGGAGCAGTGAATTGGACGACTCCTTGAAAGGGGTTGGGGTTCTTCTGAAGTTAGCAATGCGTTATGGCAGAAGGTCTGACTTGGTTAATTGGGGATTAGATAGGTAATTTCCATGCCAACTTTGAAAACTAACAAAACCAATGTCAAAGAAGTGGAGGGTAAATTTGCAAATACTACGATTTGTTGGGTAAATATGCAAATATGGAAGATTCAATGGGTATATATGCAAAATCCCTTACCATTTATTCAACACCATTGACGTATATCCACCATTTATGTAATGAACCACCTCACCAAAGGTTAAAATGTTGGGCTGTGGCTTAACAATGTATATAGCTAATGTGATCCTTAAAATTACCCTCGTGTTAGTCTTTAAGCTGCATGGAAAAGCCTCTATCTTTGAAATACACTCGAGAGAGACTGAATGATGGTATATAGATGTATTTTAAATTTGAGAATCATGTGGATTGAACCAGGACCTGTTGAAATTTGATGCTCATTGAGATCCAGTTTACATGAAACTTAAGCACAATGTACATGAAGCTAGTATAGTGCATGTCAAACGTTATTCTCAAATCACTACTTCATTGTTTTAATTTCTTATTGAATGTCTCAATGAGTATTATCAACAATTTATGGTCTTAACATTTTTCTCTCGATATTCCAGGGAGGGCTGCCCATGTATGTTGCTACCGAGGCTTGTACAGCATGAAACCTCCAACTGTTTTCGCTCCAATATCTATAAAGGAGACAGTAGAAAAGCTTTTGAGGTGCACAGAGCAATGGACCAATCTGAATTAAAGCACAATCTTGTAGGCTTGAATGTAGGTAATGTCCTACCCTGTCTAACTTTCACTTATGCCATCTTCTTGTTGATAATTTGCATGCAGTAGAAGAGAACTCTTGAACTTTGATTCTGCAGGAGAAGAGTTTCAGATAAGAAAGGACCTTAAGGTGAAAGCTTTTAGAACTTATCATGCTATTCCTAGTCAGGTGAGGCCATGAGGACATTTAGTTATTAGTGCTTATTGCTCAGAAGATTTAATGTAAAAGTGCCTCTTTTCTGGCTCAATTTTTGAGAAGTTGGTATAATTTTGCAGGGTTATATCATATATTCCGTGAAGCAGAAACTTAAGCAGGAATATGTTGGTCTTTCTGGCAATGAAATCAAGAACTTAAGATTGTCAGGTGTGGAGGTCTGTTTTTGTAGATATTTCATATGACATCAACCACAGTTACTACACTATAGTCTAATACTATTGAAAAGGCTAGAATTAGTTTGAGAATGAAGGTGCAATCTTTATTTTATTCTTTTTTGACTATTGTTACTCGCAGATTACTTACACTGTCACATCACCTGAAATTGCTTTTACGGGAGACACCAAGTCAGATTTTATTGTTGACCCAGACAATACTGATGCTTTAAAAGCAAGGATTCTTGTCATGGAGGTATCTATTGTATTCATCATACATACTTTTTTAATGTTTTTTGATATGTAACTTTTGAGTAATGAGATGAACTTGGTAAAGAGAAGATTATCTGCATATGCTTAGTGGTTTGGCGTGTTTTATTGCCAAATTTGTAATTGCACATACTTTTTATGATCGATATTGTTTACATTGATGTCGATAGAAAGACAATCGTGTGCCTTTCTGATAATGATGTACCTTATTTATTTCTTGGTTTAACTGTTTCTTAATTGGTATAGATAGTAAAATAAACATACAAATGTGATGGGTATTTTAATCTAATATTTGATCTATTGTAATTATTGTACATATACATGTGTGTGTGTGTCTATGTGTCCCTGTATCCTGCCTTTTACAAATTTACCGTGTCCCGTGTCAGTATCCGTCCCACTCCACACCCTTATCTGTGCAAACATAGATTGGAAATGGCTGTAGGGCCTAGTGTTTTCAAACGATGGAAATGCTTTACTTCCTGAGCGGAGCTTCCATATCAATAGGAGACACGTTTAAGTATGGTGTATGTAATTTATTACGTGATTATAAGAATTCGTTCTTATCTCCATTATCAGAAAAGAAAGGTCAATGTGTTACTAAGGGTCTTACCATCTTAGCTGTAAATAAGCGAGTCGTTATTTCTTTGTTAGTGAAAGTACAAAAATTGAAGTTTTAACATCTAAGTTTGTGTATTTAAGATGATCTATTAGTTTCCCCAGTTGATTGGCAATGTGCTTTCAATTGGAATTGAGTGTATATTTTATCTGACAGGTTTAAGGTATCCTGGAAAATTGTAGGTTTGACGTGGAAGGGTTCGCTAACTGAAGAGCGTTTAGAGATAGTTGATAAAGAACAGAATTAGCCATTTATATAGGTTCAAATTTGTTAAAATATATCTGAGAAATATTGATTTGGTCAGTTGTTGTGAAAGAGCCCGCTAAAAGCCCTGCCTAAGCCCCTACTTCAAAACCTTAAAGCTTTTATATTTGTGCATATCATCTTCTCTTATTGATATTTATTGCTCCCGTCTCTGTCACAACATTGGACTGGTTAAGGGTTAGAAACAATTATTGTCTAGTGTGGCAAGCAATGGAAATATACACATTTAGGTTGCTCTTCCCTTAGTTGGGTTCCATGCCAAAAGAAAGATGCCAATACAGACTTAGCATATTCAATTGTGCTGTATGCATAATTCATTTTGTGATATCTCTGTTATCGCCAAAAAAAAAAAAAAAAGAAAGAAGAAAGAAGAAAGAAACTTCAACATAGTGGCAAGGGTTTAATTTCTAAATCAGTTGATAACTCTTTTAGGTTGCAGTGATTATCGTTACCATTTTGGTTTTTTGCATATATACCCCTTAAAATAATTCAAATTTGCAAAATTACCCTGATTCATCAACATTAGAAAAAATGCCTCCACTTAACTCTGTCACAGAATATTCCTTATTTTTTGTTTAATGTAATATACTTGATTAACTATTACTAAACGACCCCAGTCCCCAATATTAATTAATCCAATTCCCAAATCAAAGCATTAGTTGTCATTTCATTGGAATCACACCTCAAATCAGATCATAATCCTTGGGCTATCTTCTTCCTTCAATATTCCATGGCTACCTACATGCTCTATGGAGTTGAAAGGCTCTAAGTACTGAGCACCAAACCCCCCAAGCAGGTTGAGCTTCTTGGTCTTCTTGCAAAAAACCCACAAATTAACCAATCATGTGCTAGCACAAGCAACCATGAAGCAGAAAAGAAAAGAAATTGTAAGGAGACACATTAATTGAAGAACCTCACCTCCATTGATCAAACAATCAACCCAACAACTATAACTTCTTTTGTTGACCTTAATTTGAGTTCAAATTGAAGGGAATGAAAACCCAACCAAGAAATAAAATCAAAGAAATCAAATCCAACTCCTTCAAAACCTCCCATTACTTGAAGAAAAGACGGCAGCCACTTCTCCAACATCCTAAATCACAATCCCATGTTGGCATTGACGACAGAGCCATTGCTGTTGTTTAGAGACAAAGGAGGAGTGGAACCGTTCACAATTGGGTGATTCCTTACTCCTTGATGTTGAGGGATCGGGCGGATGCATTAAGGCAATGGGAGCAGTGAATTGACGACTCCTTGAAAGGGGTTGGGGTTCTTCTGAAGTTAGCAATGCGTTATGGCAGAAGGTCTGACTTGGTTAATTGGGGATTAGATAGGTAATTTCCATGCCAACTTTGAAAACTAACAAAAACCAATGTCAAAGAAGTGGAGGGTAAATTTGCAAATACTACGATTTGTTGGGTAAATATGCAAATATGGAAGATTCAATGGGTATATATGCAAAATCCCTTACCATTTATTCAACACCATTGACGTATATCCACCATTTATGTAATGAACCACCTCACCGAAGGTTAAAATGTTGGGCTGTGGCTTAACAATGTATATAGCTAATGTGATCCTTAAAATTACCCCTCGTGTTAGTCTTTAAGCTGCATGGAAAAGCCTCTATCTTTGAAATACACTCGAGAGAGACTGAATGATGGTATATAGATGTATTTTAAATTTGAGAATCATGTGGATTGAACCAGGACCTGTTGAAATTTGATGCTCATTGAGATCCAGTTTACATGAAACTTAAGCACAATGTACATGAAGCTAGTATAGTGCATGTCAAACGTTATTCTCAAATCACTACTTCATTGTTTTAATTTCTTATTGAATGTCTCAATGAGTATTATCAACAATTTATGGTCTTAACATTTTTCTCTCGATATTCCAGGGAGGGCTGCCCATGTATGTTGCTACCGAGGCTTGTACAGCATGAAACCTCCAACTGTTTTCGTTCCAATATCTATAAAGGAGACAGTAGAAAAGCTTTTTGAGGTGCACAGAGCAATGGACCAATCTGAATTAAAGCACAATCTTGTAGGCTTGAATGTAGGTAATGTCCTACCCTGTCTAACTTTCACTTATGCCATCTTCTTGTTGATAATTTGCATGCAGTAGAAGAGAACTCTTGAACTTTGATTCTGCAGGAGAAGAGTTTCAGATAAGAAAGGACCTTAAGGTGAAAGCTTTTAGAACTTATCATGCTATTCCTAGTCAGGTGAGGCCATGAGGACATTTAGTTATTAGTGCGTTTATTGCTCAGAAGATTTAATGTAAAAGTGCCTCTTTTCTGGCTCAATTTTTGAGAAGTTGGTATAATTTTGCAGGGTTATATCATATATTCCGTGAAGCAGAAACTTAAGCAGGAATATGTTGGTCTTTCTGGCAATGAAATCAAGAACTTAAGATTGTCAGGTGTGGAGGTCTGTTTTTGTAGATATTTCATATGACATCAACCACAGTTACTACACTATAGTCTAATACTATTGAAAAGGCTAGAATTAGTTTGAGAATGAAGGTGCAATCTTTATTTTATTCTTTTTGACTATTGTTACTCGTGAGATTACTTACACTGTCACATCACCTGAAATTGCTTTTACGGAGACACCAAGTCAGATTTTATTGTTGACCCAGACAATACTGATGCTTTAAAAGCAAGGATTCTTGTCATGGAGGGATATATTGGAAACTAGGTTACCTGGGCACTTTGTTTTGGGTGTTGTGTAAATATTGTTGGACACGTGTTGGACATAGATTCACTGCGGACACGCTATGGACACGTGTGGTTCAAAGCAAACAATTTCCCATTACCAATAACGCTAAACTAGTTACTTTGGTATATCGAGCTCAAAACCGATAGGTTTATGAACCCGAAAACCGAAACCATTACTTAAAGATTTGAAAAATACCCATCGTATCCCACGCTACCAAAACTAAACTTTTGTTGTTAAACATTAATTCTTTGTTTGGTTTAACTGTTTCTTAATTGGTATAGATAGTAAAATAAACATACAAATGTGATGGGTATTTTAATCTAATATTTGATCTATTGTAATTATTGTACATATACATGTGTGTGTGTGTCTATGTGTCCCTGTATCCTGCCTTTTACAAATTTACCGTGTCCCGTGTCTGTATCCGTGTCCGCACCCACACCCTTATCTGTGCAAACATAGATTGGAAATGGCTGTAGGGCCTAGTGTTTTCCAAACGATGGAAATGCTTTACTTCCCTGAGCGGAGCTTCCATATCAATAGGAGACACGTTTAAGTATGCGGTGTGCATGTAATTTATTACGTGATTATAAGAATTCGTTCTTATCTCCATTATCAGAAAAGAAAGGTCAATGTGTTACTAAGGGTCTTACCATCTTAGCTGTAAATAAGCGAGTCGTTATTTCTTTGTTAGTGAAAGTACAAAAAATTGAAGTTTTAACATCTAAGTTTGTGTATTTAAGATGATCTATTAGTTTCCCCAGTTGATTGGCAATGTGCTTTCAATTGGAATTGAGTGTATATTTTATCTGACAGGTTTAAGGTATCCTGGAAAATTGTAGGTTTGACGTGGAAGGGTTCGCTAACTGAAGAGCGTTTAGAGATAGTTGATAAAGAACAGAATTAGCCATTTATATAGGTTCAAATTTGTTAAAATATATCTGAGAAATATTGATTTGGTCAGTTGTTGTGAAAGAGCCGCTAAAAGCCCTGCCTAAGCCCCTACTTCAAAACCTTAAAGCTTTTATATTTGTGCATATCATCTTCTCTTATTGATATTTATTGCTCCCGCTCTCTGTCACAACATTGGACTGGTTAAGGGTTAGAAACAATTATTGTCTAGTGTGGCAAGCAATGGAAATATACACATTTAGGTTGCTCTTCCCTTAGTTGGGTTCCATGCCAAAAGAAAGATGCCAATACAGACTTAGCATATTCAATTGTGCTGTATGCATAATTCATTTTGTGATATCTCTGTTATCGCCAAAAAAAAAAAAAAAAGAAAGAAGAAAGAAGAAAGAAACTTCAACATAGTGGCAAGGGTTTAATTTCTAAATCAGTTGATAACTCTTTTAGGTTGCAGTGATTATCGTTACCATTTTGGTTTTTTGCATATATACCCCTTAAAATAATTCAAATTTGCAAAATTACCCTGATTCATCAACATTAGAAAAAATGCCTCCACTTAACTCTGTCACAGAATATTCCTTATTTTTGTTTAATGTAATATACTTGATTAACTATTACTAAAGCGACCCCAGTCCCCAATATTAATTAATCCAATTCCCAAATCAAAGCATTAGTTGTCATTTCATTGGAATCACACCTCAAATCAGATCATAATCCTTGGGCTATCTTCTTCCTTCAATATTCCATGGCTACCTACATGCTCTATGGAGTTGAAAGGCTCTAAGTACTGAGCACCAAACCCCCAAGCAGGTTGAGCTTCTTGGTCTTCTTGCAAAACCCACAAATTAACCAATCATGTGCTAGCACAAGCAACCATGAAGCAGAAAAGAAAAGAAATTGTAAGGAGACACATTAATTGAAGAACCTCACCTCCATTGATCAAACAATCAACCCAACAACTATAACTTCTTTTGTTGACCTTAATTTGAGTTCAAATTGAAGGGGAATGAAAACCCAACCAAGAAATAAAATCAAAGAAATCAAATCCAACTCCTTCAAAACCTCCCCGTACCCGTTGAAGAAAAAGACGGCAGCCACTTCTCCAACATCCTAAATCACAATCCCATGTTGGCATTGACGACAGAGCCATTGCTGTTGTTTAGAGACAAAGGAGGAGTGGAACCGTTCACAATTGGGTGATTCCTTACTCCTTGATGTTGAGGGATCGGCGGATGCATTAAGGCAATGGGAGCAGTGAATTGGACGACTCCTTGAAAGGGGTTGGGGTTCTTCTGAAGTTAGCAATGCGTTATGGCAGAAGGTCTGACTTGGTTAATTGGGGATTAGATAGGTAATTTCCATGCCAACTTTGAAAACTAACAAAAACCAATGTCAAAGAAGTGGAGGGTAAATTTGCAAATACTACGATTTGTTGGGTAAATATGCAAATATGGAAGATTCAATGGGTATATATGCAAAATCCCTTACCATTTATTCAACACCATTGACGTATATCCACCATTTATGTAATGAACCACCTCACCCGAAAGGTTAAAATGTTGGGCTGTGGCTTAACAATGTATATAGCTAATGTGATCCTTAAAATTACCCCTCGTGTTAGTCTTTAAGCTGCATGGAAAAGCCTCTATCTTTGAAATACACTCGGAGAGAGACTGAATGATGGTATATAGATGTATTTTAAATTTGAGAATCATGTGGATTGAACCAGGACCTGTTGAAATTTGATGCTCATTGAGATCCAGTTTACATGAAACTTAAGCACAATGTACATGAAGCTAGTATAGTGCATGTCAAACGTTATTCTCAAATCACTACTTCATTGTTTTAATTTCTTATTGAATGTCTCAATGAGTATTATCAACAATTTATGGTCTTAACATTTTTCTCTCGATATTCCAGGGAGGGCTGCCCATGTATGTTGCTACCCGAGGCTTGTACAGCATGAAACCTCCAACTGTTTTCGTTCCAATATCTATAAAGGAGACAGTAGAAAAGCTTTTTGAGGTGCACAGAGCAATGGACCAATCTGAATTAAAGCACAATCTTGTAGGCTTGAATGTAGGTAATGTCCTACCCTGTCTAACTTTCACTTATGCCATCTTCTTGTTGATAATTTGCATGCAGTAGAAGAGAACTCTTGAACTTTGATTCTGCAGGAGAAGAGTTTCAGATAAGAAAGGACCTTAAGGTGAAAGCTTTTAGAACTTATCATGCTATTCCTAGTCAGGTGAGGCCATGAGGACATTTAGTTATTAGTGCTTATTGCTCAGAAGATTTAATGTAAAAGTGCCTCTTTTCTGGCTCAATTTTTGAGAAGTTGGTATAATTTTGCAGGGTTATATCATATATTCCGTGAAGCAGAAACTTAAGCAGGAATATGTTGGTCTTTCTGGCAATGAAATCAAGAACTTAAGATTGTCAGGTGTGGAGGTCTGTTTTGTAGATATTTCATATGACATCAACCACAGTTACTACACTATAGTCTAATACTATTGAAAAGGCTAGAATTAGTTTGAGAATGAAGGTGCAATCTTTATTTTATTCTTTTTGACTATTGTTACTGCAGATTACTTACACTGTCACATCACCTGAAATTGCTTTTACGGAGACACCAAGTCAGATTTTATTGTTGACCCAGACAATACTGATGCTTTAAAAGCAAGGATTCTTGTCATGGAGGTATCTATTGTATTCATCATACATACTTTTTTTTAATGTTTTTTTTTGATATGTAACTTTTGAGTAATGAGATGAACTTGGTAAAGAGAAGATTATCTGCATATGCTTAGTGGTTTGACGTGTTTTATTGCCAAATTTGTAATTGCACATACTTTTTTTATGATCGATATTGTTTACATTGATGTCGATAGAAAGACAATCGTGTGCCTTTCTGATAATGATGTACCTTATTTATTTCTTGGTATAACTGTAATTGCCAGTCACTTGAAGATTATTGAAAATAACCATTGAATTAATAAATGATGGTTGCTGGCGTTTGTGAATATGGCTTATTCTTTATTACAGTTGTAGATTCATTTCGTGCTCTCCCGTTGAGGAGTTGCACCTTTGTTATACATGCTTCCTAAATCGACGATACTTTCGTATGGTAACAAGGAAGACAATTTGATTTCACCTGTCAGCGTGGCTTGCATAGCTGTTGATTTCTGTCACTTAACGTGAATCTGCATAGCTCTCGACTTTCCGCATGCTTCTATTTTTGAAGGCCAGTTAGACATAATTTGAAACTTCAATGCAGAGTTCATATTGTATATGCTGAAGTAGGCAGACATTTTAATCTCAATATTCCTTGGTTGTAAAAGAAATGTACTGTTGCATTTTCTAGTATTTCTTCAAGGTAAACGATATCCTTCAATCATCCTACAATCAAGCCCCGATTATATGAGCAAACATTCCTCATATAGACTAGCTTTGGTGAAAGATCTTTAGAGAAGAAATTAGATTAGCTTTTGTGGAGGATGAATTTCCACCATGGCACAAAAAAAAAAAAGAGTAAATAATTACTGTGATTAGCTTGAGTCATCATGAGATCCTGTTGAATAGAATTAAACAACCCTATGCAGAAGTAATATGTGTAAAGCTTCTGTTACATTCATTCAAACAATTTTGCCAGTTAACAGGCATAAGTGAACCGAGTATCCCGCTACTTGTGTCTCAAACATAGGGATCATATCAACCAGTTCTGGCAAAATCTAATTTTACTGTTAGTTTTTATCTTTAGGGTTTTGTAATTTTGATAATACTTATTATGTAATCTGTTAATTTTCTAAGCTGATATAGCCTTTCATGCTATTTACCTTCTCTCATTACTCTTTGGATTCAGCTGATCTTGATAGTTTATCTGTCATACTTCATAGAGCACTTTTGTTGATGATGCAATGGCAATACAGCATGCAAGAGATTTTGGTCACACCCACTTGTTTGAGGTTACTTCTTCAGACTCTTTCAATGTCTCATAGATTTTTTCTAAAGCGAGGCTGCATGAGTTCATAATTTGACTTTTGCTATTTGTTCAATATTTAACAGATTGTGAACTATGGTGATTTGTTTCAAAACAGAGCTATCCTTCTTATCCATTTTTCAGCTCGATACCGACCGGATGTAAGCAAACTTTCTTTTAATGAGAAATATTGACGATCTTAAATTGGTGCCTCTTAATACCCTTCACTATCATTCAATCTAGTGGATTTAATTCTTGAAGTTAGCATCCTTCTTTCACATAAGACTTTCCTGACATATTCTCATGCAGCTGAATTGGTTGTTTGTCATTTTATCCTTCACATGTGCAATGCGTAATTTGATTTTATTTTGTATAGAACTATCAATTGGGTTTTTCTTGCATAATTTTCCTCACCTCTGTCACTCTCACACACGCACAAATGTACATATATAGTCTTACCTTTTGAAGTCATAGAATTATCAGGTTAGCTTGATGCCTCTCTAAACTATTTTATTAGCATTTACGCTCCCAGCTCTAGACAATATTATTTCTCTCGTTAGATTGAGATGTCATGTGAGAATCACATGACAATAAAAATTACCGTTTGCCCTTAGTTTAGCTAAAAAAGACTAAAATCACCTTCTAAATTGAGGGTAAAAAAGTAACATCGTATAAGATTTTGGTAACTGACTATCCACCATTGCACATATGGGATATATTTGCAATTAACCATGCTGATATCTTGCAATGCACTTTAAGCGACATTAGAACTTAATACTCTCTCTTTTTGTGTCTTCAGGGCAATGGAGAAGTCTCCAACATTAACATGACTCTTAAAAAGTAGAACAGATAAGGGTTAATAATTATTTTAAATTGCAATAATGATGTTTAAACCCCAGGACGTTTTGTAGTATGTTTCTCTGGTATCGTATCAGAAAACTATTTTACCTGAAAACTTAAATTGTTGAATTCTGGACTAGCAATGAACAAACAATGTTTATTAAACCGAGTTAACATGTGAAACTAGTTTCATATTGTATGATTATCGTGTTGATATTTGTGTAGTTAAGCACAATTCTGATTCTGAGGGGTTTAATTTATTAGATTGCTTGGTTTTCAGGAAATCGAGGCAGCTATCTCTAAGCTTCCTCCATCTTTATCCAGTCGAGTTTTTGCTCTAACAGAAGGCTTCTGATGCGAAGCAATCCATGGTTGTATCATGCGAAGAGCCATAATATGAAATTAGCAATTCCTTGCGCCCTCATGTAAACCGATACTAAACTCAGTTTTCTCATTTTTTTTTTCACAGCAGATTTTAGTTGTTACAATGGAATCATTATTGTGTAAAATCCAAATCGCACTTGAATTACATTAATAGCTACAGGTGATTGTTTTGGGGCATTGGCTGTTTTTTCACGTTTATTGTGGTTTTTTGCCATTGGGGTTATAGCTTAAGCCCCATTTCAGCTCACTTGCGTCAAAATTCGAATATCTGTAGTCTATATAAAAAGCCCCAAGGCTTGAACAGATCTGCGTAACATTTGTATGGCAATTTTTGCCTCTGGTGGTTTACAATAATCAGGACATTTATCGATTCTGAGTGAAAAGAGCCCTGACATCATACGTGCTAGCAATCCCACAGTTACAAGCACTGTCCGCCACCTGGCTCATCAAACAAAAATTTTAAGAAACCCCCTAACATTCCTGAAATTCCCATCCATACCCACGTCATCTCCCTAATAGCAAGACCAAACGAAGTCCATTTCCGAATGGATGAGAGTCACCATCCTATTTTCATAAATGTATTATTGTACAATAAATACTGTACATGTATGCTGGTGTATAACATATGTGTGTGTCTTGACATATTATACAGTAAATTACGTTAAACCCCCAAGAACTTTCATCTCATCATTTTGTAGTAAATTCCCAATAACTTTCAAAATAGCAGTAAACCCCCAATAACTTGCAGAAAACCCTCAACCATTTTGGTAAATTGCACTAAACCCTCAATAACTTTCAAAATGCCTTTTTATGTTGTATTATGGTTCTCATTTATGGTTTTCTCGCAAAACACAAAATCTATTTGGGTTTAGTGCAATTCTGAAAGCTTTTGGGGTTTACTGCAAGGCGCTAAAAGTTCTTGGGATTTTGTGTGATTTATCCATATATTATATATACAACATGGTGTACTAAATTATGATATATGTGTTGAGATATATACAACTTATCTTGATGTATTGAATTGTGAATGTGTGATGCATTTTGATCCCTAAAACGAAAAAGTATTATGCAAAGGACTGGTTCTTTATCTAAACTCTCTTCATTTAGATCCTTTTTTTCTTCTTTTTGATAGAATCTTCATTTAGATCCTCACTTATAAAGATATGAAATACTACCAAAATAACTATCTTAACTGCATAATATAAATTTTAAAGAACAATTTAAAAATACCAAGGTTAAAGTTTGCGAGAGTGAAAAATTGATGACACCTCCTTATCTACACCTTATAGGTTATTCTACCATACTATACCTTCTAATATAATATAAATGAGAATGATTTTAAAAATACCAAATTTAAAGGTTATAGGAATGAAAATTTGATAGAGAAGGGTATTAAGAGGCATTCCCACATATTATACCTTTACAACTTATTGAGGACTACATATATTTCTAGATATTTACTTTCCTAATTCATATGTATCTACCATCTTCTATATTTTGTCTTGCCATACATAGTCCTTCAATTTTGGATTTAGATCCTCTCCAATTAGGTGATAATTGGAGTCTCCAATTTCTCAAATCATTACCGTACAATCCAAATTTAATGGATGAGATTAAACCACGTAGGATTCCACTATTATGATGGTGGTTTTCAAAAATAGTGGTTTTCAAGATCATAGTGGTTTTATCTCGTGGACAAATATTGTCCCTTGAATTTAAAATGTACGGTAATGATTGGAGGAATTAGAGACTCTCAAATTACCACCTAATTGGAGAGGATCCGAATCCTTCAATTTTATACAAGACATATAGAGCATGCACGCGCGAAGCACGTGTCCTCTTAACTAGTCATAAATAAGATGTTATGAACTTATTAATTTTCAGGGAATTCTTCAACTATATCTTATTGTTTTTGACAGATATAGAAAAATTTCTTCCTGTAAACTATCTATGTGCCATGGGCTTTGTCTGCATGCAGTATATTTCTTCAAATAAAACAACTATCTACCCATTTAAAACATTTAGGGTGTGTTTGGTAATCAATGTGATTTTCTTGTTGTGTTTTTGTAGAAAAACACCATGCCATGGTGTTTTTTCAAAAGTGTTTTGAAACACCATTTAGAAAGTATTTGGTCAAACTAGTTTGACCATGTATATAGCACATGATACCAATCGACAAGCATTAGTCACACCCAACCACTGACCTTACTCTCGCCCGTTGCCGTTCCCCCGCCGCTAGCCACTAGCCGGCCGTCAGTTGTCGCCGGCCGCCGTCGACGACCGTCGGCTAGCTGCCGCCGCCGGCCGACCACCATTCAGGAGCTTTTTTTCAATGCCTATAATTCAAATGTTTTTTTAAAAAAATTCTAATAGGCCACCACCATCATGAATCAATGATGAATAATTGTTCAACATATTCCAACTACATTGATAATATATATGCATCAGGCTCAAAATGTTTGATTGGCTGGATGAATTTTATAAAATTTTTAGGGAACGGACTTTCATATAAGATTAATACTTCAGTTTTGCTTCTCATGACCTGATGAACACCGTCATTTTTCCTTCTCATGACCTGGTGAATACAGTTAGATGCAATATATCAATTTAAGCTATTTCCTCCGTAATTGAATTGTAGGTGCTACTCTCAAGGATTTCACTTCTAGTTCAGAGGAATCTGATTTTGTGGCTTATTATTTCAGCTTTCATATCGTTCTTTCTATACAAGGTATCAAAATAAGAATTATTATCATAAATGATTATATTGAAAATTTAGGATAAAATTAGAAAAATTTCAGAAGGGGAGTCGGGAATAGATCAGGATGTGAGGGAAGGAATAAAATTAGGGCAAAGATGAAATTGATACAAATTAGGGCAAAAGTAAAATTAACACAACTTAGGGCGAAAATCAAATGAAAATATATGGATTATAGCAATAAACTAGTGCAAAGTTGAGAAGGGAGTGAGAGGAAGAAGAAAGCATGTGAGAAGATAAAGTGAGAATAGATGGATACCTTGATCTTAGATCTGGACGGAAATTGGACGGGAATGACTTCACAGGCGGTGGCGGCGAGTCGGAGGTGGTGGAGGCGAGTCGGAGATGGTGGCGACGGTGAGTCGGAGGTGGTGGCGGCGAGTCGGAGATGGTGGTTCACTGGAGGTAGAAGGGGAGTTGTTGGGGAGAGAGTTTGAGATCAGATTTGGGAAAAAAGAACACGGTAAGCTCAAAACACCTTTTTGGTGTTTTGACAAACATGTTTATTTTTGGGCTTTTTGATGGGTCAGCTTAAAAAAACACCACATTTTCCAAACGCGTTTTGTTTTTTTTTTGGAAAAAAAATAGAAACGCAAAAAATGCTCCGGTTGCCAAACGCTCTCTTAGTGAAAGTTGATTATAATTGTATGAAGCGAAGCTTCTATTAAATAATAAATAAAAAAGTATACGACAAAACAAGTTATGACAATTCCGAAAACTGAGATACATGAAATTCTTATTACATACTTCATATTCTCTAAAAAATAATAACAGGGGCACACCCCCAACCACACCATCAACCACACCCTCTCTCTCTATAGTGCATTGAGACCCACATGAAATTATTTTTTTGCAATTTCATGGGGTCCCAATGCACTATAAAGAGAGAGAGGGTGTGGTTGATGGTGTGGTTGGGGGTGTGCCTCTATTAGGACTCTTCTCTAAAAGCTACTGCCACGAAGAAACACGAAAGACATGAATGTGAAATTTTTGCTATCCAACAAATAGAAAGAATACATGAAAGACATAAAACACGAAGAAAACACGAAAGACATAAAACAAGTTGCAACAAACGCAACTCAACCAAATTAATGAAATACATGAAAACTTCTATAGTAGCTTCCTTATTCTTTATTACCACCATCACCTCCTCCTTACACATAACGTCATATTCTCTATAACCTACTACTATAAAAGAAGAACATAACAAATAAACACAGTATATCAACATATTTCTTCTTTCTACTCTTGTTTGTTTCTTCCTGATCTTTCTGCTCCAGCTGGAATCAACATGGTTCGCCGACCTTGCAGTTGAGTGCACCTACGTGGCGAGTGAGCCTACGGACGAACGTTCCAGGCTTCGCCTTGAACACATCGTACCTCGAGAAGTTCTTGGTGACGTCGGAGGAGCTACTCACTCCCGACGCGTTGAAGTAGGCGCCGTTCAGGAAAACATCCCCCTCGGAAGTCCAGTTCCATGATTTCCACTCCCACTCCGCAGCGTAATCCCTATGACAGACCTGATATGCATGCATGCATGTTAGTAATATATCGGATCCAAATTTGTTTTGTAACTCAGTGTTATCAATGCACAAGCGCAATGCGGTGCAATGTCCCTTGACGAACACATACGCAAGGGGCAAAGCGATTTGCGCGCTCAAGTGAAGCAAGCTGCACACCGCAAGCGCGGGGTGCTTATGAATTTGAAAATAAAAATATGTCAAGATAAATAATATCTACTGCCAAATTACAAAATAAGGAATTCTTAATGTTACCATAGTCAACATAGTAGCAGGTTCATACTTTTCCAAATGAAAAGTCAAATCAGACTATTATCAAAACAAAATCAAATATTAAATGATGATTAGTTCGAGTCTTAAATCGAGCTACTAAGAAGGCCTAATGAGTTTATTTTGCTTTTCAGGATATGAGTTATTGGGTATAAAGTCCAGATTAAAAAGTTAAAGAACAAAAATATATGAGGCTATGTCTTGCATGCAACCTACGGCTACAAGCCAGGGTGTTTGCGAGACGCAAAAGGCGCTGCCGCATTAGATGTGGGGCGCTTCGCCACCACCTCGAATTGCTAGGCGTGTGTGGAGCAATGACGCACACGCTATTGATAACACTGGTATAACTAGCGATGAGGATCCTTATAGGTACATATATACGATATGTTGAGGTTTTTGTACATACATACGTATATATATACAATATATATACGTATGTATATATACAACAGACAAGTTTTGAGGTTTATGTGCTCTGAAATGATTAGTATAGTTGAAATATATGCGTTTACAAGTACCGCTTTAATGAAACCAGCGCTGTATCTGTTTCCTTGGCTGATCATAGTTGGATGCTCACTACCACCAATTGCATATAACCCCCATTCGTTATAGTCATTATTGACAATGTGCACAAACCCATATCGACCCCTGGGCATCCTCTGCTTACACTTTGCTCCGAACTGGTTGAATGCAACTGTCACTTGCATGATACTATCATTCTGGTGCTTCTTGTCGGCTCCCAACAACATGACTTTATCGTGTTCCGTGAAGAAACAGTTTGAGACTGTCACGCCTGTTGATGCCAATATCACGTCGATGAGCCCGTCGTCGCAGTTCGACATTGTTAGGTGGTCGAGCCATATATTCGACGCGCCAAAGAGTGAGATTCCATCCCCATCGCTCTGCGTCCGTAGGCCCATGTGTGTTAGGCTGTCGCGTATTATCCCTCCCTCCTTGGAGACGATATGGTGGATGTGGATGTTGTGGATGATAACGTTTGTAACGTACTGGATGGTGATCCCAGCGCCGTGGGCAATCTCGACTTTGGCGCCCCGGCCGTCGATGGTCTTCCAGCTGGTGACGATGAGCTCTTCCTTGAGGCTTATGACCATGTCTCGTTCGAATACGATCCATAGGGGCTTATCTTGGATAACTCCCCACCGTAAGGTGCCCTCCTTAGGATTCTCCATGTCGTCATCGGAGTCGTCGGTCACGACGTAGATCTCACTCTTCTTGCCCCCACCATAGGCCTTGCGGCCAAACCCCTTGCCGCAGTTTGCCAGACGCTGCCGGTCTTCGGCCCAGTTGGCGCGGCACCGAAAGCAGCGGTCGATCGGGTTGGTGGCTTTGCATGAGCCCGCCTTCAGTAGGCCTCTCCTTGTGCTGTTCTTTTCCATTGACCTGCATATGTTTGTTCTCGTCAAACATACATACATACACATATACAGATACGTAACCGCGCTAATAAAAAATTGAGGAATAATAAGCATTCAGGAAAAAAAAAAAAATTGTAGTAAAAGAAAAAGAAACTAAGATTTGACAATCAATTACTTACTTGTGAACAGCTGCATTGAAAGAGTTTGTGACAGAGAAAGGATCAGGCACATAAGTTGCTCTTGCAATTTCTTGGGCTTGCATCTCCCTCCTCCCCCAATACTCCTCATCAGTCTCTCCAAAGACAAAGGCTAAAAATGAGACAAAGAAAACAAAGGATATGAGTCTTGTATACTCCATCTTCTTAAATTTTTTTAAAAAAAAAACCTTCTCTTGGTTCTTTTTCTCTGTCTCTTATTTTACTTTCTTAAGACCCAAGGGATCTCCATAACAATGATTAGACTAAACCAACCATTGTAATGCAAAGATGGAGCAAAATTGAAAATACCTCTAAGGGAGGAGAATGGATGGTATCCTTTGAATTAGAGAAATAAGGGGAGAGAATTGGGGATAGCCGCAGAGATATATTCAAACATAGACACAAGACATAAATGTAGAGACAGACTTGGTCTATGGACAGAGTGAATTTAGGCTAATTTTGTAGGAAACACAAACTTTGAAAGGTTTTTGATAAAACTACACCTAATAATATTAGAGACAGACTTGGTCTATGGACAGAGTGAATTTAGGCTAATTTTGTAGGAAACACAAACTTTGAAAGGTTTTGATAAAATTACACCTAATAATATTATCACCAGTGATATATGAAGTATATTAAACTAAAATACACATAATTCAACAATAGATGACAAAATTTCCCAATCATTCTTGAGTTTTCTTCCATATGGCATGGAAGAAATAAGCATCTAAAATAATTTGGATAAATATTATTTGTTCTCGTACAAATAAAGTAGACTCATATACTTTAATATCTATGAGATATATATATATATATATAGATATATATATATATATATATATATATATATATATATATATATATATATATATATATATATATATATATATATATATATATATATATATATATATATATATATATATATATATATATATATATATATATATATATATATATATATATATATATATATATATATATATATATATATATATATATATATATATATATATATATATATATATATATATATATTATTTGTTCTCGTACAAATAAAGTAGACTCATATACTTTAATATCTATGAGATATATATATATATATATATATATATATATATATATATATATATATATATATATATATATATATATATATATATATATGAAAGGCTCCTATAAACTTAAGTTGATAGGAATAGTCATCCACCAATTTTTCTATCCATTCTTTGTTGCATTGGGATCCGTGAAAGATATAAAGCCCACTTTGAGATTTGTGTGCATCTTGATTTCACGGATCTCAAGGTAAGATCAATGGATATAAAAGTTGGTGGACACTCCTACCTATCAACTTAAGTTTATAGGAGCCTTGCTCTCTCTCTCTTATATATATATATATATATATATATATATATATATATATATATATATATATATATATATATATATATATATATATATATATATATATATATATATATATATATATATATATAGAAACAAGGCTCCTATGAACTTAAGTTCATAATGAATAGTGATGCACCAACTTTTTTATCCACTCATCTTGCCTTGAGATTTGTGATGCACAAATCTCAAAGTGGCCTTTATATCTTTCACGGATCCCAAAGCAAGATGAGTGGTTAGAAAAGTTGGTGCACCACTATTCATTATGAACTTAAGTTCATAGGAGCTCTTTATATATATATATATATATATATATATATATATATATATATATATATATATATATATATATATATATATATATATATATATATATATATATATATATATATATATATATATATATATATATATATATATATATATATATATATATATATATTACAGATCCTAATAAAAATTAGCATATAAATAATATATAAATGTTTCTGTCATATTAAGGCTAAGTATTATAAAACCCTCCTTAGGTTAGGGTTATTAGAAAATCCCTTTAACTTTAAGATTTTATCAGAAAGCCCCACAAACAGCATTAAACGCAATTCTCATTGGCAGAGATATTCCCCTACATAATTTTACTGACCCATGTGAAAATTACAGTTAACGATGTTAAAGGGGTTTTGTGATAAAATGTTCAAATTAAATGAGGTTTCTGATAACCCCTAACTTAAGGAGGGTTTTCTGATATTTCGAAAGTTATGAGGGTTATCTAATAATCATCCAAATCCTTGTTTTTTTGGGGGTTGTGGGGTGTCGCTGGGACTTAGCCTTAAATTAATTTTATTGGTGTAGAAGTTATTGAAAATGGATGCGCCGTCAAGGATGCCCAGATTTCTACTTGTGTTGATTTCAGATATGAGGTTCTGCTCTACATCCCCTATCTATAAATGCCAATACTGATGAAAAAATTCCATCTGCTAATACTCAATCAAAACTTTCCTTGTTTAGGGGAAAAAAAAACCTGCTAATGAATTACATATAGATTATTTGGTAGGTATATCATTCCAAAACCTTGTTAAACTTAGGTCCCAAGATAAGAAAAGGCCTTTTCTAAAGGTCATGGATGTTTCGTCAAGTTGGGAAAATATTTGAGGGTAGCATTGATCATGTACAGGATACACAAGACATCTTGGTTTTTTTTTTCTCTAATCAAAGATGAGCAAGTTCCATTCTGTTTCTTTTAAGAATGTTTTGTCTGGTACAGCAAGAAAATGTAGCATTGTTGTAGTAACAAAAGTTTTATGTAGCATCAGAAAATCAACTTCAAACCATCGTTTCGATATAGGGTAAAATGTCATTTGGTTCCTGTACTTGGGTTTGATACTCAAATCAGTTCTCTACTTTCTTTTTTTTCTCAATTTAGTCCCCGTATATCACCTTAGGGTGTGTTTGTTTCAAATCCCAAATATCCAAGAAAACAAATCTTGGAGTAGAACATCAAATCCAAGCTTTTCCATGCTTTTCTTGGAAAGTGTTTATTTTGCTTGTTTCACCCAAAAATTAGTGTTGGAAAGAGTTTCCAAAGTACTTTCTTAGTTTGGCTCCAACCAAAAAAGTGGAAGGAAAAGTACAAAGCATCATATATTTAAAAATAAACCAATCAACCATACTCCATTTCATAACAGATCGAAACCGCCCACCAAACAGCCCACCAAACAGCAAGATTTTCGTCATATATAAACCCTCCAAAGTTTATGCTCATCACCAATTTGCAGCAATGGTGAGATGGTTGACAGCAATGGTGGCACGATAAAAGCAACAATAGACTAAGAAAAGCTAAAATTGTCAACATGGGTTACACATAATAACATTCGTATATCAAAGTGAACTCAAACATGATGGGCTCAGATAAATATACTTCATCATCGTATGCCAGACCAAAGTTCACGTTTTAGTATGTAGGCTGCAAAATATTGCCTCGCCTAAACATATTCAACATGAAACTTTAATTGCAAATCTCACAATGCGTTCACAAACCAATATCATCATCATAGCCCTCAATAAAAACAAAACAAACTCAATGTGCAGCTCAGCCAACAATAAACAAATATTGTACAACAACAGATGGGTATGCTCAACAGTTAGCAACCGAGGCCACAATAAACACAAAGACAAATGCAGCTAACCAAAACCAACAGAATTTGGTCATCAGTTTGCAGCCGAGGCAAAAATAAATAGCTTACCAATCAATAAAACCAAAACCATCTACTAATTGCAGCAAGGCCGATTGATAATTAGCTTACCACTCAAGAAAACCAAATCCAAAACAATATGAGCCAACAATTTGAGGAGACCCATCAATAAATTCAGAGTTTTGATCCAAACATGAGTGAGAAAAATGCCAATATAGAAAGAAATACCGCTGAATAACAACAAAAAAACGGCTAGTTGGCGAAGCAACGGTAAAAAAGCACACCAACGGTAAAAAGGCAACGGTAACTAGAGGGGCCAGCAAAGGAGAGAAGCAATTGAGTGATACTTGCTTATAAATATAACAAGTGCATAACTGGGCTGGCATTGCAACTTGTTCCAACCCAAAACAAACCCAAAATTTAGTATTAGAGATGATGAAATCAGAAGGGACTGACTTACATGAAGTTAGATGTTTTTGCAACATTCCCACACCACTGAAGCTCTGCAAGAATGGAAAGAATGCGGGGAAATATTTCTGGGGTTGTGCAACATACCCAGAAAGGAAATGTAAATTTTTTCGCTGGGCTCAAGATGGTCAGAATGCTAAATCAGTATTAGAGACTGATGATGAAGTTGCCAATAAATCTCAGTTAGTCAAAGCAAAGCTATTGAAGAAAGAACTGAAATTTGCACGTCAGCAAATAGCTACATTAAAGCTTTCTCTAATTTGTACTCTCTCATTTTTCATGATCATGTATGTAGCAACACTTGTAATTTGCGCTTTGTTAATCAAATGAAAAACATGGATAAAAATTAATGGCTAAAAAGCAGATCTGTAAAGCATACACTGATTGCATGGAAAACAGAAAACTAATCATGGATAAAAATCCAATAAAAACCCAAAACCAAAAGAAAAAAACATGCAAACTAACATATGACTTAGTTGAGCTGAAGCATTGACTAATTCATATATTAAAAAATACACCAAGAAAAAACCATCAACAAAGTCCAAAAATAACATGGAAAATTTCAAAAAATGGGAGAATCAACAAATAGGGGCTCAGATATTTTGATATCATCAACGTATGCCACACCAAAGAATATATACTACCAATGTAGGCTGTAATTTCTTGCCTCGCCTAAATATTTGTAAGTAGATATCTTGATTGCATATCTTAGTTAACTTTCCTAAAAGAATATCATCATCATAGCCCACACTAACCTTGAATGAGCATAATAAATTTGTCTCCTGTAGAGCCCATGCTCACATCATTTATTGATTGCAAAATGCACAATCTTGCATCAAATTGAATACAATTGTGTAAATACAATTAAGTGCAGGAGCAAACTGAGGTAAAGAGCAACATGGGATAGTATGAGGCAACTATATCAACAAATATAAGTAGCAGCAAATGAACTAGGTTACATACATATACTAATGATGTATCAGTTCAACAGATTTGAGTAGCACAATCCTACATACATATTACAAACCATAAATACGACTAACAGTGCCTCATTTATATTTGTCCTGAGGCATATTAAAGTGTCATAAAAGTAATCACAGAGGTTAGAATCTGTGCAAATATAAACATGTAATGGTGAGACATGTAAGGCACCCAAAAAATCAAAAGTATCAACTGTAACCAAAATACTGAAGCTATGTGGATCAGATGCCTTCAACATCCAACCCATTATCCTTCACAAACGTGGCAAGATACCTAGACTGACTCTCCATAGATTTACCTATAAAGTACCTTGCCTCGTTTTCATCTCTAAAAAGTTTATCATATAACTTGTCTAGAACCAATTCACTATATTCACCTTTATGTGATTGTATAACCTGAGATAACTTTTCAGTCCAGTGAAGCATATGGGCATGTTGGATTGAGTATGACACAGAGTCCACTTTTTCTAAGAACCTATTAATGATGTCAATTTCTTCATTTGATTTAGCAACCTTCTTCTTGCCTTTTGGCTTAGTGCTAGTGTTAGCACCACTTGTTGACTTGAGGTTAGTGGGTTGTGTGGGAGTGTAAGTAACATTTTCAACTTGCTCATCATCAGAATTGCTAGCATGTTTCCCCGAACTAGGTGTAGGAAAGTCCTCATCTTCATCTGAAATAGGGATGGATTTACTAGACCCAAAACTAGAAAAAAATATCTGAAGTTAAATCCCCTTTTGCTTTATCATCCCCTACGATGATTTGTAGATTCTCATAGTGTACCAATGGCTTGTTGAAATAATCTTTCAGCTTAGAATTGGAAGCTTTGTTACCCTGTACATAAGAAACTAGCACACATGTCTAGAATTAGATACATTTGAAGTAAGAGGGAAATGAAAGTTTAAAAAACATGAGACTAATAATACCTCAGACCACCTATCATATGAAACTTCATCCAATGTAATGGATTTGGTCTCATTGTCCCATCCAGCACCACTCATATTAGCACAAGCTTGCATCGCATAAAATTATTTCTTCAAGCTCTTCAAGCGATTCATAACATTCTCTTTATTGAAGTCAGATTTGCACTTGTTATTAATATGAGCAGCAGCCATGCTAAAAGCAGTTGCTTTGAAATTTTTATCGGGTTTGAACCCATCCTTGGCCAACTTAGCAAGATAGGGAATGAGCACATCATCATGATGAGGTTCCTATTTCTTATTACCTGAGCCCTTTGAACCCGTATCAGGTATATCATTGCTTGATGTTCTTCTTTTCTTAGTAGCCCTTTTCTTCTTTTTGTGGGAGAATTTTCTTCCACCTCCTCAATAAAAGCCCTCTTTGTAAGATCAGGAACAGGAACAGCCCCTCTGTCAAATGAAGGTGGTAGAACACTACCACTTTCTTGTGAACTATGACCAGGCTGGAGGTAAAGGCTAGGGTTATTGAGCATGTTCATGTAGCTCATTTGAGGCTGTGAAATAGGAAAATAATTCCCTTCATAACCTCCAAAACCAGAGTAGGGTGCGGCTGAGTTTGGAAAAAGCATAAACCCCATATTATACGCATGAGACTGCCTTTCACTAGATGGTGAAGGAGTCATTGATTTATTGGCATCAAGCTTTTTTGCACCATCAACCATACCTATAAAATGCATTTAAACCAAACATATATTAAGGGAAAAGAAAATCATATTATCACAATGCAAGTAAAATCCATCAACTACCACATTCATAAAAGAAACATAATTATACAACACATATATGAAGAGCAACAAAGTAGTATAAGTCTTAGACAAATTAAAACACTCATAATAATACAACATATAATTAGTCTATTCCAGTTTTAGTGGTGTCACTCGCATGATAACGAGCACAATAATTAACCCACATTTCCCAAGCAATTTGATCCCGACGAGCTTTCCATTCATTTCTTAAATTTGTTTGCTCTCTTTGAGTCTGTGATTGACTAAAGTCTACTAAGTTTGCTCCATCCTCATTTGCTAATTCACCATCATCATCTTCATCATCCACAGTCTCATTAAGGAAGTCATCCTTGGGATCCTCTATTGCAATATAATTATGAAGTACTGCACAAGCGAGAGCAATATGGACTTGTGTGCGAAAAGGGTAATTAGGCTTTGCAGAAAGAATCTTGAATCGATTCTTGAGTATTCCAAATGCACATTCAATTTTAGACCTAAGAGACGAGTGTCGTAAATTAAACAACTCTCTTCTATTTCTAGGGGTTTTCCCAACATACTCTTTTAGATGATAGCGCACACCACGGTAGGGAGAGATGAAACCAGGCATAGTAGTGTACCCCGTATCACAAAGGTAATATTTTCCTACATATTACATCATAGGAAAGTTAATAATAGACTAAAATTTAAAAGAAAAATTAATATTATTAAAAAATTCATTTTATTACCATCATAGACCCTCAAGCCATGAGGTTGTGGTCTTGAAAGTGCATCTTGAAGGACTCTATAATCGTTAGCTGAGCCCTCCCACCCTGCTAGCATGTACGTGAATAATTTGTTTGGGGTGCAAGCCGCTAGAACATTCGTGTCCGCCCTTCACGATCTCTAAAATGTGCTATAATATTACTAGGTAGCATGGCATCAATGTGTGTTCCATCTATCATTCCAATCTGATCCTATAAATATAAGCAGTTGTTAACTTAAATTTTTTTGTAGACTTTAGTATTTGTGTTGAATAATTACCTTGAAGTAAGGATAATATCGAGGGTTGTTGGCAATCTCGGTGGCACTTGATTTGGTGCTTGTCGAACATAACGGTCACGCAATTGACAAATGGCATACAAAGCCTTGTTGAAGTATCTACTAATTGTTTCTCGACCTAATGAAGTTAGATCTTAGTACCCTATTTTTTATTTTATGACCCAATTGTAGGCGTTAAAAATTGCTTATCGATGCGAACAAGACTTCGTAAGCGGTGGGTTGACAACCGGCGATCCGTCAAACAAGCGACCAGAACTCACGGCAGCGCGATTCGCCCCAAAGCAGCGTAAAGCGAGTCGGCGCATGAAGTGAGTCGGCAAAGCGTCTGAGCCAGCGAAAGCGGCGTGTAAAAACCCGGCAGCGAAGTTCGCGAAGGCGAGTTGACTAAACTCAAAAGCGGCGAGGCGGAATGAAGCGTACTTAGTCCGTCGATGCAAGCGAGCGTTCGAGCTCACGAAAGTTGATCGGTACGGACTCAAACACAACGGCGACATCACCGAGCAAAACTAAGCGGAAGACCGAGAAAGTCGGCGAAGCGACTCAAGTCGACAGCAACGCAAAGGCGGCGAGGCGACCGGCAAGGCGACCGGCCAAGTTGGCGGTGGCTCGGCACCGCGAGTGCCTCGGCAGTGGAAACATGGTGGCGGCAGATTTGTATAAATAGGGGGTCTGTTAGTTGGCCAGGGATTTTGGAGACTTGGTGGAATTCTTCTTTTCGATTCTGAGGCGATTTTCAAGTTTGGATTCTCGCGAGATCTACGAGCCGCCGACGATAGTTCCGAAAGCACCGGCGAGCACGAGTTCAATCGACAATCACGAGGTAAATAAATCGAGATTGACTCTGGATCAGTGTGATTTCTCCTAGTAGATCTCACCGCTCCGTGATCCTCTCCTTCGTGAGTGTGATCCCCAAAGGCGATCCTCTCCTTCGTGAGTGTGATCCCCTCGAGCTTCATTTCCTTCGTCAAGCGAGCCCCTTCCGTCGTAGTTCCGGAGCAGGGTTTCTACGGATCGAATTGCGGTGGTCCACGGGCGATTCAAGTCCGACACGGCGAAGAACCCACACGCGAGGATCGATAAGCGGATCCGGCGTTTGTTCACTCAGAAGAAGTTATACTTTTCATTTTCATTTATGCGCCTTAAAATAAAGGCATTTCTTTTTGAATTTTGTTGTAGGCCCAAGAAGGCGTAGCGAGTTCAAGCGACAATGAATAACAAACCGACTTTCTGCGAACAAGGCTGGCGACCACGATGGGAACCAGGCCTCAGTCCGGAGGAGTGTCGCATAACCGCCATTCTTATCGGTGGAGGAAGAGGTCGAAGTTCGAGTTCGACCAAGAGAAGTTCGAGGAGTACCTATCCTCACCCTCCTCGAGATCAGTTCCCCGCTCCAAGAAGGTCTCGGCGCAAGGAGAACCCGATGGGCCTCCGATGTAGAGCCCGGGGCCGGCGAGTCCATCCGGCTACTTGCGAGTGAAATTCCGCCGGCCGAAGTCCACGATTACGGCGCGCGAGATGACGCCGATAGCCAGCGCTTTCAAGCGAGCCGCCAAAGGCGATGACAAAGCATGGCGCAAATATGCCAAGCCGTGCAATCCATGGATGGGGTCGCTTCTGGCGGATCTAAGATCTAGACTTCTGTGAGGCTCGGCCTCAAGCGTCGGCAGTTCATCAAGCCGTCAACCAGCGAGTGGGTCCGTGTCAAGCGGAACGCTCCGCGCTTTCAGTATCCGAAGCATCGTGCACTTCTTGCCGCGAGCACGAGAGTTGGTACAACAAGCTCGTGAATTGAAGAAGGAGGTGGGGAAAAGCGTAACATCTGCCGAGTTTGGAGGCCCAAGTCTAACGGTGCCCCAACCCGATTGCCCACACTCCGGTTCTGTCCGGCACTTAAGCCGAAGGCTACAAGCGTTACAAACTTCGGTGCAAAGTCCAAGTCGGCCAGCCTCAAAGTCAAAGGCATCGCATCACGAATCGGTGGTGAAGCCAACTCCGCCACCACCACCAATCCAACTATCAAGGATCGTTTGGGTCCTCACGAAGGAATCACGGGTCACTCCTCATGCAGGATGTCGCACCCGCTCCGCGAAGGAGGGGAAGATCCCTATGGTCCCACCAACCGGAATAAAGATCGAAGTCAGAGTCGCCGAGACTTCACGCCACATAAGCGAAAGTCGGCGAGTCACTTTCGGTAATTCTCGGAAGGAGGCGGCTTTCGTCGGCGGCGGCGTTATACAGGGGATCGTCTTGAACCTGCGGCGGTTGCTCCGTACTCATCTGATAGTGCGTATTAGAAGTGCGAGGAAATCTCGGAGGATTCCCCAAAGTCATACGGTCGTGCTTGTGCTCTAAGCTCATCAAGGCGGTGCTCGGGTACAATTGCTTGAGCAAGAAACTCGAAAAGAGTTTGGTCTTCGAGACTTAGCACCGACACGCCAAGACCTAGGTCAAGGCGATTCCTTGAAGGATGGCATCAGAAGATGAATTGCCGAGGTCACTAATAATATGACCAGCAAAGAACCGTCGTCACGGGCTATTCGGCGCTCGCAGCGGCTAACTTCGTTTGCGGTCGGGACTATCCGGCGGTCGAATCGACAAGCTTGAAGAAAGGATACCAGCGGAGGATGATCGTCGGATATTGGCTCCTAATCGCCTCGATCATCTGTATCTAGTGAAGGAGCCCCAAAGCGCTTATGATCGATCACGGATCAAGTGGCTAAAATGCTAGGCGGCGTTGGCTAAACAACGGGAAAACTTCAAGCTAGAGATGGATTTGGCCATGCGAGGCGATGAAAAAATGCGACCAACAGATCAAGCCTTGACAAAGCATCGAGGTGAATCGAGTCGCGCATCGGCGTCGATCAAGATAGCCGGCGGTGGACCGAGGAAGTACAAGAGGAGGATAACCCTCTGAACCATAACGCCGCACATAGCGTAAAGTTGTTGCTCATGAGAACGAGAAGATCAAAGACCTCGAAAGCAAAATCAACTCATTAATTTCCGCTCAAGAGGTGAAGAAGACAGGTATTCCTTGCCCATACCCGAGGGAGTGGGAATCAATCCCGTACCCGTCTAAGTTTAATTTAATAAACTTCACACCGTTTGTGGGAAGGGTTTCCGACGACACTTGATTTACTTCAAGTCGCACCTGAGTCATATCGAGCTTGAGCCCACGATGGTTCGGTCATTCGTTGGTACCCTGCGGGGAGCTGCCTTCGATTGGTACCGCCGTCTCAAGCCAGGGAGCATTCACAGCTGGGACGACATGGAGTCTAGCTTCCTCACCAATTTCTTCGGCGGCGATACGAAGTATCGATCGGGACATGCTTTCGAAGCGAAGGGACGGGCTAATGGATATTTTTGTCAAACGATTCGGAACAAGGCAATGAGCTGTCGGGATCAATAGCGGAAGAGTTCATCGCCGGACTGCCACAACAACTTGTCGATAGGCGTGCTTTCGAGCAATGGGGACAGCACCGTCTATAGCGTGGAAGGACTTGAAGGTTCGTGGAAACAAATTGAAAAGATTCCTCAAGAGGAAAAAGCGGAAAAAGCCGGTAAACGGTGGAAGCTCAAGCGTAACTTTGTCAGCGGCAAAGGAAAGAGCGAGCCAAGGCGGTGGTTGCAAACCAGCGTTCAACTCAACCATGGCGGCAACAACAACAATACGAGCGACGAGCAATCAGCGTGGCAACACGGGCCGCAAGAAAGGCCTTAGATGAGATTCGAAGTCCTATTCCTTTAGGGGCGGCGAGATTCCGGTCTCTTCAAATATCTTGTCGAAAATAACAAGATCAAGCTCCCTCGATTCGAATCAAGAGGAAGCAATGAGGGCCTTGACCAAAATCTGCGTATCCGCAGGGGCAATTCATCACCCACTAAATCTGTTTGACCTTAAGGATAAAATCTAAGCTTTAATTGGCGTAGGGGTCATCACTATGAAGCCGTCCAAAGAAAAGAAGGTCGAACAAATCACGGTGTCCATAAGCTTTGGGTCGGTGCCATTGACATGGTTTGAACCCAAACCGGTGGTCAAAGTCGCAATGAAGGCGGTGAATGGCGACCCACATAAGCAACGCCAAAAGAACTTGTATCATATCTGACCCCAAATGGCGAAGTCTGTGGATCCACCGGACACAGCGAGGATGAGCAATGGGTAGCCTCTTCTTCATTGAAGAAAAATCAAAGCGGAAGGAAAGGCATGCCATCTTTATACGCAGTGCGGAGGAGATAGCGAACATGTGGTAACATTCGGTGTCCAGAAGGGAACTGAAGCCAGCGCCACCGGGGAGGCGGACCGAGTATAAATACAAGTACGGAAGTCCCGACCCTAATGCCAAAGCTTATTTGTCAGGCGGGGGTGCCAGCGATTCCCCTCACTCGCCAGAAAGCGCCAGTGGTCGCCAAAGCCCGCAGAAGCGAGCCACAAAGTTGACTCGGCGGTCGGTTCAATCACCCGATTAGAAGAGACAAACGGGAAGCTCCAGCCCATATCACCGGCGTTATGGCCCAATTGGCTAATATTCCCCGAGAATCACTCTCTGAGTTCTTTGCGGTTGTCAAAAGAGACAAGAGAAGCTCTTCAAGAAGCCCTCGCCCGATTGAGGTCTTCCTCACCGATTAGGTAGAGTCGAGAAAAGTCGGCCCAACAATGCAACCTTGCGGCTAAACACTTCCCTTGCATCACCTTTACAAAGGAGGATATGCGACGAGGAATTCCAAGCACGATAGGCGCTATACTTCAGGGTATATTGGCTCTAGTGAAGTTAGCAGGATCCAAGTCGATCCGGGTTCCGCCGTGAGCATCATGCCCCTGCGCCTCATGTATCATCTTGGAATCCCTACCCGATGGTACGTCCACGAGGCACAATGATCTACGGATTTAACACTAGCGGGTCTCGACATTTGGGTAAAATCGGATAAAGTGCCAAATGGGGACTTAAAGTCGAAGTCACTGCTATGTGATTGTGCGAGACTTCCTATAACTTATTGTTGGAGTGGACCTTGGATCCCGATAGCGTTATAGTCCCATCCACTCTTCATCGGTGTCTCAAGTATGTAGACACGAATAATGAAGTCAAGGCGGTGGTCGCGGACAAGCGGCCGTTTAAGGGGATGGAGAATTATTTCAGCGATTCTCTCCTCTACGGTAATGAGTCCGGCGAATCATCGGCCCAAGGCACGGACGGTGAAGAAGGCGTCACGAGGGCTTGATTATAGTGGTGGTTTTATTTTAAATGACATTGTACCCCTTGTAATCAATCTTGACGATGAAGAATCGTCAGAGGAACATTGTAATTGGCAAATTGCCGACCAATCAATAAATGACGATTTAGAGTACCCTTTGTCTTTGAATGATGTGATGACAGGTTTATACAACAATCCGGAGTTGCACTTACCGACTCGGTCGTCTTGCTTTACACAAAAGCAGTTCCGAGACTCCTTTGGGACAACACTCGTCATCCCACGAAGACCGAGTATTGAAAAAGACTTGGTTTACGGTAAAGGAGATGCAGTTCCAGCACCAAATCATTTCTTAGAAGAAGAAGAAGATGACAATAGGCCTATCCTCCACACATTGGATATAGTCGAAAACGGGTATCATGAAGAGGTGGGGGTACGACTTGACACAAGGGGAAGGTCTATGTTTTGGGCGAGGTCCTCGAGTCCCTCCCAGAGCGGCATATGTCCCAAGTGGGAAGCCGGATAATTATTATGCATTTAGATGGGGTTTGGGATACGAATCCTCTTCAGAAGATGAATGCTCATGGCTGATTGATAATAATCCACCCGATGAGGGGGACGGACATTCGTCTGATTCTTCGGCTTGGGATTAGACACGGCCTCGGAGAAGCCTTCAAGGCTTTGATGTCAAATATAGCTACGGTCGATCACACTCTTGTTGAGAGTGATGAAGACATGCCAACATGGGAAGACCCATGGATCCATCAACTCAAAGAAGCGGTTTGGGGATAGGTTGAACAAAGAGAACCCCCACTAAGGATGAGGTAGTCGAGGTTAATATGGGTGGCGAAGAGCATCCTAAGCTCATAAACATCAGCAATACTCTTCCCTCGGAAGAGAAGGAAAGTTGATCGACTTAATCGGGGAATATATCGATGTATTAGCACGGAGCTACGAGGACATGCGAATTTGGACCCTAATGTGGCGACACATCGCCTCAATATCAAAATGGATGTCAAACACGTCAAGCAACGCAATGGCGGTTTAAGCCCTAAATCTTCGGTGTCGTTGTGAAGTGAAGAAACTCATAGAATCGGGATTCATCAAGGAAATTCAACATCCGGATTGGGTGGCGAATATAGTCGGTCATGAAGAAGAATGGTTCGATTAGGATGCGTATGGACTCTGAGACACGAGCGGCTGCTTGCGAAAGCGACTTTCCTCTTCCAATCAGCGATGTCATAGTCGACAATCGTGTGGATTTGAAAGAATGTCGTTCATGGATGGTTTCTCGGGATACAATCGGATCAAGATGCACCGATGATGCCAAACCACAGTTGAGCGCCCATCGGTATATATTGCTACGGTCATGCGTTCGGCTGAAAAATCTTTGGCGCCGTACCGGTGAGCAATGACTAGAATTTTCGGGATCATCTCGGAAAGCGGTCGAATGCTCGTCGGCGACTTGGTGGTGAAAAGCGTGACAAAGAAGATCACATTAAAGATCTTAGAGCGGTATTCGAGCTCATGCGGACTCATTAGCTAAAGATGAACCACCAAATCCTTCCTTGGGATGTCGGTGGCAAGTTCACCGGCCGTCGTCACCGACAAAGGAATCCACGTCGATCCTGACAAAGTAAAGGCGATTCAAGAGTTGCAACCTCCGAGAAATCTGAGAGAACTCAGGGGGTTACAAGGGCGATTGGCGTACATCTGACGGTTCATATCGAACCTATCTGGGAAATGCCAACCATTTTCTAAGTTGAACAAGATGGGCGTGTCGTTTATTTGGGACGACACCTGTCAGAAAGCGTTTGAAGAGATCAAATCGTATCTTGCTAAACCTCCTGTTCTTGTTGCACCGTGGTCGGGAAAACCGTTTCTGATTTACGTCAAGGCAGCGGATCACTTTCGTTAAGCGCTTTACTCAGCGGGGCGGCGGCGGCGGTCCGCGAGCAGGCGATGTACTACGGCCGAACATTAGTGGTGAGTCTCGATATCCAATGGTCGAGAAGCAATGCCTTGCATTAGTGTTCGCGATTCAGAAAATGCGGCACTATTTAGTCGGACAGACAATTTATGTTATCTCTAGCGTAAATCCGGTCGAATATTTATGATTGACCGACCTCAATGAGTTGGCGTTTGGCGAAATAGGCCTTGCTCTTGTCCCAATATGACTTGCACTTCAAACAACGAAGTCGGTCAAAGGACAAGCGTTCGCGATCTCTTGAGCACGACTGACGGCCGGACGCAATTGAACTATATGGCGATCTTCTGATGAAGTCCGCGAAGTCAACACTACATCGCACCAACAAATATGGCGTACTTTGGCGAACTTCTCGAGCTACCAGCGTGGCAAGTGCCCGGATGTTCTAAAATCTCATTTGAGTCGGAGTTGTCTTGATTTCAGGAAATCATGTCATACCGATGCTTATTCACTCGAACCTTGCTCTAATAGCGTAGCGAATATAATGCGCTACTTATTGGACTTAGTTTCACCAAGGTTTGGGGGTTGAGTATCTCGGCGTATGGCGATTCACAATTGATAGTTAAGCGGTCCGTGGTGATTACGAAGTTAGGAATCGATCGGTCCCCTATCATCGGTGCAATCGAAATGGCGGACTTCGTTGAAGAGTTCTTCATCGAATATATCCGCCTCCAAAGCGCTCACTTGGTCTGCTGGCGTTAGGCGTGTCATTAGCACAACCTTAGAGACCGGCGGCTAGTTACGGTCGGGACTCATCGACTTTTGTACCCATATATGATGAGGTACAAGAAAACAAAGGGTAGTTACCAAAGAAGTGCATGCAACCCATACTAAGTTGGAGCCCGAGATTGGCTTTCCTATCATCGATTCGTCTTACATGATATTCTACGGAAGGCGTGAAGGAGAGAGTCAATCGGCGAAGAGCTCCAAGATTCTTCTACGACACGAGGGCAGGATGTTATATCCGAGTGCGATGGTCTTTTCTCCGATGCCTCTCAAACAAAGAGAAGAGGTCGCCGGGGAAGCACATGAAGGTGAATCGTGGCGCACCAGCTGGTCCTAAACTCTGTCGAATCGGAGAATGGGCTACTTTTGGCCAACAATGATTAATGGCGATCGCGTATGCTTTCGGAGATGCCGCGTGTCAAATTCCGCGAATTATATGCATCGACCTCGAGCGGTGCATCCCGGCCACATCACGGCCATTGAGACATGGGGAATGGGCGTCATAGGTCCCATTTTCCTCCGTCAGTCAAAGGCGATCGGTTTATTCTAGCAATCACCGACTACTTCTCCAAGTGGGCTGAAGCAATCCGCTAAAAGAAGTAAAGAAATCACGTCGTCAAATTTATCAAACACCATGTCATTTACCGACACGGTGTTCCAAGGCGGATCGTGCATGACAGCGGTCCCCAATTCATCGACAATTCCATCATCGAGGTTTTGCGAGAAATTCAAGATACAAGGCGTCTCGTCGATGTAAGCGATAAAATTGCCTTAATCCTTACACAACAACTTCGGAATGGCGAGAAGAGCTTAGGGGTCCATCAGAGTGAAGTCGAGCCCGCTAAAGGCGAGGCTTCGCCAGCGGCGAGGCTCGACATTCAGCGAGGCTCGACATTGAGCGAGGCTTCGCCAAGCAGCGAGCTCGACATTGGCGAGCTCGACATTGAGCGAGGCTTCGCCAAGCAGCGAGCTCGACATTGAGCGAGGCTTCGCCAGCGGCGAGCTCGACATTGAGCGAGGCTTCGCCAAGCAGCGAGGCTCGACATTGGTGAGGCTTCATGGCGAGCTCGACATTGAGCGAGGCTTCGCCAAGCAGCGAGCTCGACATTGAGCGAGCTTCGCCAAGCAGCGAGCTCGACATTGAGCGAGGCTTCGCCAAGCAGCGAGCTCGACATTCGGCGAGCTCGACATTGAGCGAGGCTTCGCCAAGCAGCGAGCTCGACAATCGGCGAGGCTTCGCCAGCGGCGAGCTCGACATTGAGCGAGGCTTCATGGCAGCGAGCTCGACATTGAGCGAGGCTTCGCCAGCGGCGAGCTCGACATTGAGCGAGGCTTCGCCAAGCAGCGAGCTCGACATTGAGCGAGGCTTCGCCAAGCAGCGAGCTCGACATTGAGCGAGGCTTCGCCAAGCAGCGAGCTCGACATTGAGCGAGGCTTCGCCAAGCAGCGAGCTCGACATTGGCGAGGCTTCGCCCGGCATCGATGGTCGGCGAGGTTGGCCGTTCTTGCGCGCCCAGCGTTCTTTATGCGATCGACAATCAACTGCCGGCGCCGCTTCGCGTAGCAAACCGAGGCCATTGTCGAACACGGAACTGGCGTTGGGTAGCTCACGGCGATGGGAAGGGTCATTAACCCTCATATGAGAGTGACAATAGAGTTGATTACACCCCTCAAGCCCATATAAATAGTTGAAAGCCCAACAAAGAAAGTGGCAAGGCTGAGGAAAGAAAGTTTGAGAACTTTTAGATCAACACTTGTGTGCCCAAGAGATTAAGAACCTCTCCAACAACCTCTAGATCATCCGCTGACTTTGATCGATGCGTCAGCGGGAAGCAACCTCGACTTCGAGCATCGAGTGAAGCATCCTCTGCCACCAGAACCCATACAAAGAGAGTCAAATCAACCTCCTCTTCCTCATGTCGAGAGAATTTGATTGTAATACATTCATTCAATCAATAAATATTTTTCGACCCTCTGAGAAGATGGCGACCACGATGGGAGCAACCATTCATTAGATGGTGGTGGTGGCAATCGAGACAAAGTTGCGGTTGGGCAGAGGTTCAAACCTTGGTCATTGAATTTGATCGAGTAAGTGCGAGGAGTTCCTCTCCTCAGGGCATCTAGCCCGATAAAGACGCGCCCGGTGTCGTCGAGTCTCGTATGAGACTTCATCCCCGTGGCTTTTGTTGAATCCTCTGAGTGAACCTCGGCGAGCGACCTCTGTCTCTCAGGGCGAGGCTCCAAAAGCTACAGCCCGGGCTAAGTGGGTTGTTAAGCAACCCAAGTCAACTTCGGATGTTGTTAGCCAAGTTTTGGCTTACGGAACCTTCAGCTGCACTATGGGGAGACCGATCCTACTAGCGGTTCCCTATCGGGCAGCGCCGGAACAGCGTCGTGGCGAGAACCAAGCTTCGCCGATGTGCTCGAGCTTTGGTCTGGTTGGGCGGATTCCACTATCGTCAGAAGAAAGCCGGCGAACCTGCGTCATCATCAAGAGGTTCATTGAAACAAAGGCGGCGTCGCCCGGTGCGAACCTCGTCCACAAGGCGAGCGTCGCCCATCTTTGCGAGCCTCGTCCAAGTGGCGAACCTGCGCCTAGCGTGGGGTCCCCTCAGAAGTGGCGAGCCTGCGTCAAAGTGGCGAACCTGCGCCTACAGCGAGGTCCCCTTGAAAGAGGCGAGCCTCGTGCAGCAGCGAATCTGCGCCCGACAGCGTGATGAGCGTCGCTCGTTGGCGAACCTGCGTCATGGCAAGCGTCGAGAATGGCGAACCTCGTCAACATGAGGTCCATCTTTGAGCGGATGAACCCGGCTCGGATGGCGAACCTCTCCATAAGCCGCCCGAGCCAAGGGAAGTGGCAACCTCGCCCGGGTTAAGCCAAACTTCGACTTCGGAAGCCCCTCTCCGCGAGGCTCATTTTTGAATCAGCGGGGGTACACCCACTTCGATCTCCGTGATTATCTCACCATAGCGCGATGCCAATCAAATCGGTCTCATTCTTTGCGTGAGAAGCTCATCTGCGATCTTGGCGCCCAATGTTCATCAACGCGCCGATGCGGTTTTGGCGGTTATCGACCGTCAACTAGGCGAAGCGGTTCCACCAATAAAAGCGGCTGACCCGAGGTCATGGAGTGACCATTAACATGGTTGGGAGGCGGGAGCAAGACCCGATAGCGATCTGAATCGTCGACCCGAGTACTCCCGAGGTTCTGGCGCATTAATCAATAGTCAAAGCCCTATCGAAGCACCGTCTTAGCACTAGAGGCGGCAATCCGTTTGATTATAGCCGGTTAGGTGGGGTCCTTCGAAAAATTGGAGAACTCTGCCATCGCTACATCTCAACC
This sequence comes from Asparagus setaceus, assembly GCA_012295165.1. NCBI lineage: Eukaryota > Viridiplantae > Streptophyta > Magnoliopsida > Asparagales > Asparagaceae > Asparagus > Asparagus setaceus. The sequence continues at coordinate 14,739,089 of CM022709.1, forward strand.
TTCAAATCACGATTTCGGTGTCGGGCCGGTGTCCTCATGGCGAGCGAGAAGAAGAGATGACACGAAGAATTGAAGAGCAACAAGCTACTATTCTTGCACAACAAGAATCTATCGAGGCAGCTTAGAGATGATGATGGAGAAAGTTGTGGGCAAGAAGAAGATGGACGAAGGAGGATCGGATCGAAGCAAGAAGGCTACGATGGGGATCATGATGTTCACTCAATGTCATCGGGCGGAATCGAATCCGCGTCTGAAAGCGAGATCATATGTTGCGAGATTTCCAAAAGCGGTGGGCCACGAAACTCAAGGGCAATCTAAGGAGAATTTGGGGGTGGCAAGGCCATACCTATAGAATGGGATGATGTCCCATATCCTCGAAATTCAAGCCACTTAATTTAGTGCGGTTCGGCGGAAAAAGCTCTCCGTCATAACACATCTAATACTTCAAAGCATAAGCCGGGCATATAGCGGGTAACGATCCTATCATGACTTCGGTTATTCATTAGCACTCTTAAAATTAAGCCTTGAATGGTTTGAAGGTTAGAGCTAGTTCTATCGGCTCTTGGAAAGATGTCGAGAGGCTTTTATGGCCCGATTCTTGATGATGACGAGGTGTCTATGGCCACTGGTTGGCAAAAAGGCAGATGCAATCGGCCGCGTTAGATCAGCGATTCGAATCTGTCTTTGCACTCCGGGACCGAGGCCTCAGGCGACATTCATCGGGATGTGCGAGCCAACCTCTCGATCAACATACTTTTAAAGATGGAGTGCGGTTGAAGCACACTCTTGGAAAGTGGTGGCGAGGCGAGCAAGTTGAGAACATGCTTATGAGGATCGGTAGGGAACCCGAGTTCGTCATAAAAGGGGTAATCGAGAACAATTTTATTCCCCAAAAGCGGTCGAAGGGAAGGAGACTTTGGTAGTGGAGACCAACCTACTTGAGACCCTTCAATGAATGTTTTGGCCAGTAGTCCCGGAGGAAGTATGACTTTAAGGATGACGAGTCATACCAATCCTTAAAACTTTACTCAAAATGAACAAGATCAGCTTAGGAATGAGGGAAGCGGACTTCAGGGCGGATGATCAAAATCTTGCATGTACCATCGAATGGTACACCACTCGGCGAGGTCATGCTACGTTTTGAAGGACAAGATCAAGTCTTGTTAGAAGCGGGTGTTATGACTCTGCGAGAGGATCGAAGAAGGTGTCTGCAAACATGGTCACCCTCAATTTGGTGATTTTTGAATTCAGTGCAAGATGGAGTAGAAGCGATCCCTCAAGCGGAAGCGAGTTGTGAACTTTGACCTCCGGCGGGAGGAACAAGGTATGGTCCCTTACACCCGCCGGAATTATAATGGGTTCACCACGACTTGCTATCGGATGAGCAATGGACTTCTTCAAAGTCAAAGGGAAGACTTATGCGCCACCTCTGCTTAGGAAAAGAGCAAATCAATGATTCCACGGAACGAATCACCCCATTGCACAATTTGTACCCGGCGTTGGCTACGGTGGTGGGAAAGAGTTCTCTAGGGAGTATCGGCGGTACCGATGTACCATCAAAGCGCCGTTGGTGAGCCCAAAACAAGGGAGATCGCTACAGCAGGCGCTTAGGAAGGATACACACGAGACTTGAAGGCCCTTTCGGTTGATGTTTTAGCTCAACTCTCCAACATCCGGCAAGGATCACTTTATTGAGCTCTTAGCCTCTCTCAATCTACGGAGCTTTGCGAGAAGCATTGGCGGACAACGAAGCCTTTCTCGCTCATTTCCCGAGCTCAGCAGTTTCGCCCAATGTCACCCGGTCTTGAGGGGCCAATACCTTGCATTACCTTCTCCTCGGAGGACATGCAAGTGAAGAACCCGAAGCATGATAGGCCATTATACTTTCACGGTTACATTGGCTCTGTCGGATCAGCAGAGCTCAAGTTGACCGGGATGCGCATTGAGTATCATCCCATTGAGAATTATACAACATCTCGGGATACATTTGCATCGTTTAGCGACAGCGGGACTACCATTCACGGTTTCAATGCCACAATTCGTCCCTTGGGCAAAATCAAACTTCGGATGCGGATAGGAGACTTGAAGGCGGGCGTCACACCTTTCGTCATTGATCTTTGGTACATCCTATAATTTGCTATTGGAGTGGACCACGGATCCATGAAAACTTGATCGTCCCATCTACATTGCATCAATGCATGAAGTATGTAGATGAAGAGGGATGGTTAAAACATTGGTGTGGAAGGCAACCATTCAAAGGTGTGGAGAATTATTTTCTTGATTACGTCCACTACCTTGAGGAGGGCCAAACCGATGAACCACGGTCGAGGACTATGGCGGAAATGAGGTGACATAGAGTCAGAACAAGGAGTTGTGTTCAATGATGTAAAACCCTTTGTAATCGATCTGAATGATCCAGATGGCGATATAAATCGTTTTCAATGAAGATTATGATTTAGCTTACGCCGGGTGTTAAAAGTCATCTTGACTTAATGTCGAAGTACATACCGGTTGTATCTTTGAACCTACTGCACATGCCAACTTCGATTAAGTGGTTCATGATGATCCAAAGGCATAATGACTCTTCCTGGCGGTTTTGTGATACCAGCCGAAACAATGATCGAGAAAGACATTATCTTTGGGCAGGTCAACAAACCATTGCAAGCGAGGTGGAACAACCAAGCAAAGGAAAAGAACCGCCAATTTTCATATTTCTGCGCCCGAAGAAACAACATTTGATGAAGAAAATGGGGTATGACTTTCTTCACAAAGAAGGCTTAAACTATGGGAAAGGCATCGGGACACCCGATCCGATCTGCTTATGTCCCGGAAGGCCAGCCTGATGATTACTATCATAAAACTCGTAAAGGGTTGGGGTATGAGTCGCCACCGTACTCGTGGCTGTTCGCGGTAAAAGTAGACTTGTTATTCATTGCTCGTTTGAACTTGTTTACAGCTTCGTTGGCCTACAACAAAATTCAAAACAAAAGAAATGCCTTTTTATTTTAGGCGTACAATGAAAACAAAATTACAACTTCTTCCTTTTGTGAACAAACACGAGGATCTCTATTTTCACGGGATCACGCTTGCGTGGGTTCTTTGCTTGTCTTGGAGACTTTTATTCGTCAGTGGACCACGCGCAATTCGATCGGTGGAAACCGGGTTACGGAACTTCTGAGGCGTGAAGGGGCTCGTTTCCGCGAAGGAAGCGGCCTTTGAGGATCACACTCCGCGAAGGAGAGGATGCGCCGGGGATCGCCTCCGCGAAGGAGAGGATCGCCGGGCGGGTGAGATCTACTAGGAGAATCCTGGCAGCGCGTCGTAGCCGACCGAGTTAAACACCTCGCGGTTTGTAGATCGGCGTGCTTTCGCCGGTGCTTCGGGGCGTGTGTCGGCGGCTCGTGGATCTCGCGAGGGCTCTCTCAAGAATATCGAGAAAATCAATCTCCAAAAATCCAGCCCACGGCTGGGCACCCCCACTATTTATAGGAAAACAAGGAGGGGGTTGGCGGCGGACACCATTTGGTGTCCGGCCGTTAACAACAAGCGGTGTCGGGTTTGGCGAAGCAGCAGCTTGGCTCCTCGGTTTGGTTTGGTTTTCGGACTTTTCGTGGCGTTCGTTCGATCTTGTCGTCGTCGTTCTAAGTCCGTGCTTGGTTCACTTGATTGGTTTCATCCGTCAGCGGTTTAAGTGGCGATCGGTCGGTGTTCAAATCCGATCTTGTTGGCGTTCGAATCCGATCGATCTCGTTGAAGCTTTGCTTGTTGGATTCATTCCATAACCGTAGCCTCGTTGATTAAATGCGCCTTGCGACCCACTTCATGAGTTCGTCATTCGCTGCAGCGTTATCGCGGCGTCGGTTTGTCGAATGGATCGTCGGTTGTCAACCCACCGTTCACGAGTCTTGCTCGGGTATTGACAAGCAATTTTTATGCCTTGAGATACCCCTCCAAAGCGTCTCGGTCGATTCTTTGGTGATGCAGGATGCTTTGGACATGATGAACCCTTCACCCTTCGATCGGTGATGGGTCTTGTGAATGACCTTGGCGTTTGATCTCTCCACTCCTTTCGGTCTTTCCGGTGTTTTGTAGGATTCTTTGAAGGTATTGCAGTCTTGCATTTTTTGTCGGCCGTTGTCGAGATCTTGACCAGAAGTCGGTAGATAAATTTCTTTTGAGATTGGCTCGATATTTGATTCCTCCAATTCTCTCGGGTTCTCCGGTGCTTTGTAGGATACACGGATGTTCTGATCTTTGCATTTATTGCTTGACCGTTGTTGGAATTCGAGCTGTAGCTAATTGAGTTCATTTGTTGTTGACTTCGTGTCGGTGAATTGTCGTCCAATTGACCATCGAGATTCCTCCATTGATGGGAATTCTTCACTCTGACAGCGTTAATTGACTTCAAACTATATGGGTTTGGCCTTCAATGGTATAGCGTTGGCGTCGCGATCTTCGTGGATCGAACCGTTGATCGGTGAATCCTTAAATCGGCGGCGTCGGTTGGCGTCGCTCTTGTATTACTCCTCGTTGGAGTGTATTCATCCACGGTGGGAGGTATTCTTCACGGGATTTGTTCGGTCCTTAATTGTTGCTTGGTAGGCCCTCGGTGACGGCCTTGAATCGGCCCGATCTGATGGGGGTTCTTTCAAGGTAGGCGTTGTTAGCCTATATAAGTCTCGGCGAGAATTCATTAACTTTTCCCGCAGTGGGAGGTGAAGATTATCGAGTTATCCTTAAGAACATGGTAATATTCTCCGGGAACTTCTCGTTAAATTGGGAAGCGGTTTATACTCATAATCCTAGTTGGGTAGGATTAGGCGGCGTTGATTGGCGTCGATGCAATCCGTACAATCGAGTTATCCACGAGAATATTTTTGTGAAAATATTCTTAGGAACTTCTCGATAAATTAGGAAGCGGTTTATACTCGTAATCCTAGTTGGAGTAGGATTAGGCGGCGTTGAATGGCGCCGATGCAATCCGTTACAATCGAGTTATCCACGAGAATATTTTTGTGAAAATATTCTTAGGAACTTCTCGATAAATTAGGAAGCGGTTTATACTCGTAATCCTAGTTGGAGTAGGATTAGGCGGCGTTGATTGGCGTCGATGCAATCCGTACAATCGAGTTATCCACGAGAATATTTTTGTGAAAATATTCTTAGGAACTTCTCGATAAATTAGGAAACGGTTTATACTCGTAATCCTAGTTGGAGTAGGATTGGGTGGCAGCGTTTGATTGGCGTCGATGCAATCCGTTACAATCGAGTTATCCACGAGAATATTTTTGTGAAAATATTCTTAGGAACTTCTCGATAAATTAGGAAGCGGTTTATACTCGTAATCCTAGTTGGAGTAGGATTAGGCGGCGTTGAATGGCCGATGCAATCCGTACAATCGAGTTATCCACGAGAATATTTTTGTGAAAATATTCTTAGGAACTTCTCGATAAATTAGGAAGCGGTTTATACTCGTAATCCTAGTTGGAGTAGGATTGGGTGACGCGTTTGATTGGCGTCGATGGGCCTTCGCAAGGTGTTATTAGGAATAAATCTTGAGAATCTTTCCAAATATAGCGGAGGGGTAGGAGCCAATCAGCGGACTGATTTGGCACTTATTTTGACATCGGATAAGGTTCAATTAGGACTCCTAATTAGGGGCTGACTAGAGTTCTAATTAGAATTGGTTTGGGCCCATTAGGAGTTGTTATAAATACCCATACCCCTCTATTCTTGACCTAGGCGGCCCCCATGCTCTCTCTCTCTTGTTTTCATCTAAGCTTCGCCGTCTTATCTTCCTCGATCAACAAGGTATGCACGAGAGTTTTACAAGATCTTTTCATCTTTTCCTCTCTCTCTCTCTTTTTTTTTCTTCTTTTTTTGTTGTTGGTGTATGCATGCGGGAGGAGGATATCGACCCGGTCGGCGGACGGGCGCCAGCGGCAACAACGCCGGCCCGGCTTCGGTGGCGGCGAGCACTGGCGCTGGCTTCGGTCGCGGCAGCGCTGGCAGTGGCTTCGGTCGTGACGGCGCTGGCCAGCAGGCGCCCGGTGTGGCCGGCGCTTGCGCTTGAAGCGCCAGGTGCGGCAGCTTATTGGCGCTGATGTGACGGCGCTTGATGCCGGGCGGGCTTGGTTGTTGGCGTGTTTGTGCCGGTTCGTCGTCGTTAGTGCCGTCGTTAGCCAATGAGCGCGACGACAAGCGAGCTCTATTTGTATACTCGGCGATCTTTTAGCCATGTATTTGATTTTTAAATCGTGTTTTGCGGCTTCGATGTCGTCGGAAGATCCGCTCAGAAGGCCGACCGTCTACTCCGTCTCGTGATGGCGCCACCATCATTATTTGGTGAGGTTTTCATGTTAAATTGCTCATTCACAACTTGTATTTGTAAATTGCGGCCTTGATTCCTCCTTAGTGGGGAGCGGCGCCCATATAGCCTCGATTTCTCCTTGAGAATCGGCCATACGACCTTGATTCCTCCTTAGTGGGGAGCGGCGCCCATATAGCCTCGATTTCTCCTTCATTGAAAATCGGCGGCTCATATTCGGCGATGGGGGCGATTTGAGTACTACGATTAGGCGGATAGGATGCATCGTCATTTTATGTGGCGGGGTATATTATCGATCAATGTAGTGTGTTGGGATTGATCTTCCCATTATAATGCGTGACTCTATCTCACGAATCTCGTGAGATGAGTTCAACGTCTTATATATATATGTTTCTTTGGGTTGACTCATTCCTATTTCATCTTTTCGGTTGAGTATCCCTGCAGTGCGCTCCTTAGCATCGGTTGGCCGGACGTCGTGGTGACCAATTCTCCTCCTCGATGACCCACTATTCTTATTTAGCCCGGTTTAGGCCGGATCGCCGGAGGTGACCCGATTGGTACTTGGGGAGGTCCTCGTGTGTTGAATTGATTGTTGTAGCGCCACTTGAAGATGCGGTTCTTCTCGGCCTTTGGGCAAGGCGGACTATTTATTTGGCGACTCGTCGAGGACCGGATCGACTTTCATTGAGAGTGAGCAATGGGCGCACAAGGATGATGGTGGATTCTTATATCTCCCTTGGGTTCCTCGGCACCGTTGTTTAAGCGAGTTCGTCATCGAGTCGCCGCGGAAAATGTCGTGGTGCGGCGAAGGCGTGGCGGCATTCATTGCGGGTTTATCACCCATCGGTTAGTTCTGGCTCACTTTCGGAGGTCGGGTTATTGGGTACACCACGGTATATTGGAATTGGATTCTCCGCCTCGTGGCGAGCATTTCATCAGCGGTCGATTTTGAAGAACCGCCTTGCCTGTTGGGGCGGGAGATGCGGCATCGGTCATAGATTCTTGGTGGGTTCATTACGGATAAGCTTTGGTGGACTCGTCGGTAGTCCGCGTTCTCGGCCGATGGGGCGAGGACCTTCGTGCTGTGGTTTATATCTTGCGATTCGTGCCACCATGTATGGGCTCGATCGGCACCAACCACTTCTTGGCTTTATCGAGACTTTATGATCTGATTGAACACATTCTTAACCGGGCATGGCGAACTTGGATTGGCTTTGCGAGATGCGGGTCGGGTTTACCTATGGGAAGGATGCTCTATCGGGAATATTTCCCTTCGGCCAAGAATTGGATCGTGAAGGCTACTCGCGGCCGTTATGACACTCTGTGGGACCTCCGTGCCATTATCACATTGCTCTATACGAGATAGAGCCGTCAATAAAGAGGAAGTCGATTATAAGCTGAAGATTCGCCAATTATTTGTTCAAACATCACGGAGGGCGATTACGATGAAGCGATTTGTGGTGGCTCCTTCTACCCCTTGAAGTTAATCGTTGATCGAAAAGTCCGGCTAAGTCTTATACCTCGAGTAGCCGATGCGGTTTTCAGCGGGGACCAAATTCGACCTTCTTATGGCATGCGATAAAAGCGCATCCGGCCGATGACTCTCTTAGCGGCTTTATCGCCATCGGTTAAAGAAGTGTGTGATGCGTGTCGACCTAGCGGCGCTTTGCGTTAGAGGTACTCTATCCTGCCGATTCGGTGGCTCATAAGAAGGGCTGTCTCTTCTTCGGTGATGGTGGCTAACATTCATCGGGGACTTAGTCAAATAGCTGCCTTTACCGGAGGAAAAACAAACCGTCGGTGAGATTCCTCATGTCAAAGTGGAGCTGCCGTACACCTACTTGATGGCTTGGTTAGTCCTTCATCGACCGATATGATGACCACGCCCGAAGCTTGAATCCGTCTGTCCCTTTTATCAATCTTTGGAGAAATGTAAATGGCAAAGGCGGATTTTTAGCGGTGGCGGCTACAAATCCACAAGGGTTGGGTCTTACGTAGGTGTTTTCCTCGGTTCTCCGGTCGATGCAGGGAGGCCTTGATTGATGAGGAGAGACACAAAATGAACGGACTTTACTTGGCGTTGGCTGTTTTAATTGGTGACCAACATCCGACTGGTTATCTTATTTGCGAGTGAAAGCGAGTGCTACATTGAGCCTTATTTCCCTTCTCATTTAAGCTCGTCGGTTCGGTTCTGACCGGCTTCGTTAGGAACCCGAACGAACTCCGGACTCACTTGCGGTTTGATCGATGGTGTCGGCGTGGTAATGGAGTATAGCGGGTTGTACCGGCGCTAAATTTAGCCTCCAGTCTTGTCGCGGTTAGATCGACATATTTATCTGCGGTTGGCTTTTGGCGCCGGCGAACTTCGTTCTGTGAAGTCCCTTGGCTGAAGGTGAGGCTTCGGTGACACTCGGTATTGAGCCTTCGAGCCGGAAGAAGCGTCGCCGTGCCGCGAATCGGCAGTCGATGGGGAAATTCATAGTTCGTGGGCGATGCCGGAGATGACCCGGAGGAGATTGCAACTCATGAAGAGGACTCTGGTACTCTCTCCCTTACTCTCATTATTCCCCTCCTATGATATCTTAGTCTGACTCTGATCTATCTTTTCAGGCATACTGGAAAGAGATGCGGTCCGCCCTTGCGATGGGGACAAACTCCGCAATGGAGTTCCTCTTAAACGAAAGAGACTTGTCCACAGATCTCGACCTGCTTCTCGGACCATTAACTTGGATTCGACAAGCGAAGACTTCTGCCGGTGATAGGGGTAATGTTGGCTAACCCATAACCTTCGTTTATCAGGCCTTTTATGGGTCTCACGATTTCCTCATGCGGGAGAATTTGGTGGGGATGCCAATTTTGATTTTCCCTTCCCGACTTTGCGTCCGGCCGTGGAGCAAGTACTCGGTTGTGGATGAGCCGAGAATACGGCATAGGACGAGTTGGAAAATCGGTTCATCTAATATTGGTATTCTTCTACCGTACATCACTTGCAAAGACATGAAATTTGTTTCCCTGCGGTTCTCATCTATACTTCACACTCTTATGCGGCTTTTTGATGGAGGAGTTCGAGGATTTGATCGCGATTTACCGAGGCGCTCCTCCTCACAGCGATCTTGAGCTTGAGTTAGGAATTCCTAGGGATATCGGTGATTCCTTTGAAGGTAAAGCTTCCCTTCACGATAATCATAGGACTATTCAATTTTAAATAGTTAGTCTATGATCAAAATGTCTCCCATTTGATATGAGACTTCGTCTGGTGACATTGAGGTGCTATTCCTCGAGTCGACTTCATAACTATTGATATGTCGGACGTGCGAGGTTGAGATACCGATTGAGGCTGTTGATGCATACCATTGCTGTTTGTTTCGCCCGGTTTCATTAGGGCAAGGAGCTCTGGTATGAACCCTTCGGCGCCAATACTCATATTGAGTTTTTGGGGGTTTTAACCCTTTTCTTCCTTTTTGAGAGTCATCCCGACTCTTCCCGACTTAGTGAGAGCTTTGATGTCGGCGGCGATCCATCTCGGCTTATTATCAGGGTGGAAATTAGTTCGTTCTTTTCCTATTTGGCCATAGTGGTAGACACACTTCGGTACCGGGCTTTCTCTTCGTCGGTTTGGCCATTCCTTGATCCTAGGGTAACGCGATCTGAGATCACGGGTTATCGAGTTGGCCGGACCATTCTTGATGATCTCGATCATTTGGAGGTTAAGCTCAAAGTGCAAGACTTTGAGGCAGGAGCTCTCCTCATATATAGAGTCGAGGCAGGCTCGCTGAAAGCTTGGCGTGATGCTCGCGTCATTCTTGGACTCGAAGTTCAGTGCGGCAAGACGGATCGTCTTTTGGAGGCTGCTGTCACGAAGCCGTCTTCAGTGGAGCATTTTCAATCTTGTTAATTTCTTGGGGAAGCGAGGATAGTAGAGCTCGAGCAGGAACTTCAAGCGGCGAGGAGAGCTTGATCATCTTGAAGGCGACAAAGGCCAACAAGGAGGAGACTCTTGCGGTCATGTCAGAAGCTTGAGTTTTCAAAGCGGAAGCTGGTGAAGTCGAGGAGAAACCGCAAAGACCCTTAATGGCGTGAGGAGACTGGGCCGAGCCGGGAGAACCAGCAAGCTTTCCTCAATAAAGTATCGATTTGAAGCGACAAATTTGCTATCACAAATTTGATGTTTAGAAAACTTTAACCAGTCTTTTATCAATAAAGCGTGTTTCTATCCTCTTTTGTGCTTTATTACGATTCTTTTATTTAGTGAAATAATGCCGTAATAGTTATAGGATTTTGGCAAACCCTCGGTAGTCAGCAGTTTGATTAGCCTTTACCAACTACCGTTTGAATTGGGCTGGCGTCGCGGATTATCTGGACCCGTTCATGCGTGGCGTTGTCTTTGGAAGAATGAAACTCTTCTAGACTTGTTGCTATGATATTGAATACATAGGCTTGGTACTCTTTTACGGGCAAGAGACCACGGCAGCGTATTACATGTAGACTCATCCCTTCTTAGGCCGGGATGAAATACCCAGTCGAACTCGGTGTCTTCTTGATCGGAGAAAGACTAAGCCGACAGCAGCGTGTGGCGTTGACTTTAGGGTTATTAGCCAACCCGACCTTCAGCGGGTTTGATGAGCCTTTACCAACTACCGTTTGAGTTGGGCTAGCATGTAGATTATCTAAATCCGTTCTACACACAGCGTTGTGCTAAAAGAATGAAACTCTCTTAGACTTAATGCTACGATGTTGAATCGTAGACTTAGTCTTTTCACGGAAGACTAACGGCCCAGCAGCGTATTACATGTAGACTCATCCCTTCTTAGGCTTGGGATAAAATACCCCAAGATGAACCTTGGTGTCTTCTTCAATCGGAAAAAGACTAAGCCGACAGCAGCGTGTGGCGTTGGCTTTATCCCTTCTTAGGCTTGGGATAAAATACCCCAAGATGAACCTTGGTGTCTTCTTCAATCGGAAAAAGACTAAGCCGACAGCAGCGTGTGGCGTTGGCTTTATCCCTTCTTAGGCTTGGGATAAAATACCCCAAGATGAACCTTGGTGTCTTCTTTTGACCGGAGGATGGCTGAACCGGATTAAGATTGATTGAGGTGGGAAAGAAAGAATGTATTCTATTTCCCGAATGTGGAGAGGAAGGAGGATCTTGTCTCCTATCTCCGGGTGAAATGTGGGATGAACAAGAGAGGAAGGTTTTGTATCCTATCTCTTGCCGATGGAGAGGAAGGAGGATCTTGTCTCCTATCTCCGGGTGAGGGATGAACAAGAGAGGAAGGTTTTGTATCCTATCTCTTGCCGATGGAGAGGAAGGAGGATCTTGTCTCCTATCTCGGGTGAAATGTGGGAAAGGAAGAATGTATTCTATTTCGAATGTGGAGAGGAAGGAGGATTTTGTCTCCTATCTCGGGCGTTTGGAAAGGAAGGATTTTTGTCACATTTCCGATGAAAGCTGAAAGTGGGATTTCCGCCGAGAATCTTGAAAGCGAAACTAAGGCGGGATCTCCACTCCAGAATCTAAAACAAGAGAGGAAGGTTTTGTATCCTATCTCTTGCCGATGGAGAGGAAGGAGGATCTTGTGTCCTATCTCGGGTGAAATGTGGGAAAGGAAGAATGTATTCTATTTCCCGAGAAAAAACTAAGGCGGGGTCTCCACTCACGAGAATTACGGAAGAGTGCGGATAGCTTTAACTTTTATAGGATCGCTAACAAATTTGAAAGTGGACCTCTCGTTAGTGGAAAGAATCAAGAGGGATTTTCTTGGTGGTTGGACGGGGAGATTTTTAGTGGGCCACCGTCAATGAATTTGATCGGTGAGAGAATTTGGAGGAGAACACAATAATTTAGGGTTATCCTCATGAAAATGAGTGAGATATTCTCGAGGAACTTCCCATCAAAATGGGTTATCACGAATGTATTAAGGATAATACTTTTGAAACTTCCCATTTATCGGCATTAATTGCGGTTAGCCATACGTGTGATAAGGCGATATGCACCGTTTGAATAGGCGTGTCTATTACAAGCGGTCCTTCCATTGGGTTGAATTTACCTTTCTTTTTAGAGGTGAGGATTATCGGCCGTCGGCGGCGAGGGCGAGATCTCCCTCCTTAAAGGTTCTCTGTCGAATTTTCTTGTTGAAAGCCCTCGACATTCTAGCTTGATAGAACTCAATGCATTGTTGAGCCTCAAAGCTTCTCATCTAACATCTCAAGCTCTTGAGGCGTTTACGATGTTGTTCTTGGTCGTCATCTGTTGAAAGGCGTGCGAGTGGCGAATCTGGATTTCCAGCGGAGAATTGCTTCACACGCGTAGACCCGAGTGCGGGGTAGCTCTGTCGGCGTGCGTCTGGTTGTGCGATATGCCCGAGTGCTTCTCGAGTTTATCGTCCGGTCTAGCTTGTTATTCTTCACAAGCTTTGACAAAATCTTGATGATCGTCTTGTTGAGCGCTTGGCTAACCCATTATTTCTTTGGATTATAGGTATCGGCGAGGCGTCTTGTATCTTGAATTTCATAAAACGATGAAGGAATTGCGATGAATTGGGGACCGTTGTCATGCGATCCGTCTTGGGACACGTGTCGATAGATGACATGGTGTTTGATAAACTTGATGGCGGTACTTCGCCTTTACTTCCTTTAAGCGGGATTGCTTGAGGCCACTTGGAGAAATAGTGGTGATCGCTAGAATAAACCGATCTCCTTTAGCAAGCGGAGGAAAAATGGGACCTCGGCGTCCATTCTCCATGTCTCGAATGGCGGGATGTGGCGAAGGATGCAGCTGCTCGGGAGGTGGTGCATATAATTGGCGTGAATTTGACAGCGTGGCATTTCGGCGTACTCGGGCGTCATTAATTATTGTTGGCGAAGTAGCCCATTCTCTGATTCGATCGTAGAGTTTGGGACCCGGTGGTGTGCACCACATTCACCTTCATGTGCTTCAGAAGGACCTCTCCTGCCTCTTTGTTTGAGAGGCATCGAGCAAAAGACCATCGTACCCCCGACGATATAACATCTGGGTCTCCGTGTCGTAGAAGAATCTTGGAGCTCTTCTCCGGATTGACTCTCTCTCCCTTACGTCTTCCGGCAGAATACCGTGCAAGACATAGTCGATGATAGGAAAGCGCCAATCTCGGGGCTCTAATTCGGTTTGGGTTGCATGTACCTCTTTGGACACCATCCCTTTGTCTTCTTGTGCCTCATCGTATAATGGTACGAAGAGTTGGTGAGTCTGGCCGTAACTAGTTGCTCGGTCTCGGAAGGTTGTGCTAACGACACGATACGCCGCCGATGCATCCATAAAGCGTTTTGGAAGCGGGATATATTCGATGAAAAACTCTTGAATGAGTGCGCTATTTCAGCGACTATCGATGATAGGGATTAGATCAGTTCGACCGTAGTCACCACGAACACTTAACCATCAATTGCGAATGCGTGCAGCGAGATATTCGACCCCGGCTCCTTGGCGAAACTAAGTAGCGTTGTATTGACTCGTTATTGGAGCGAGGGTTGGTGAGTGAATATGCGGGGCATGACATGATTCCCGGAAATCAAGACAACTCGACTCCGGTGGAGATTTTAGAACATCGGGGTACTTCGCCACATTGGTGGCCGAAGCTCCATCAAAATACAATCGCCATATTTGTTGGTGCGATGTAGTGTTAACTTTGTGGACTTCATCGGAAGGTCATCATATAGCTCAAGCTGCGTCGTCGTCGGTGGCGACCAGAGATCTAAATCGCTTGTCCTTTGGTGACTTACGTTGTTTGAAATACAAGTCATATTGGGACAAGAGCAAGGCCCATTTAATAGCGCCAACTCATTGAAGTTTGGGTCATAAATATTCGGACGGATTTCGTTAGAGATAACATAAATTGTTTGTCAGGCTAAATAGTGTCGCATCTTGAATCGCGAACACCAATGCAAACCTTTGCTTCGACCATTGGATATCGAGACTTCGGCCCGACTAATGTTATTTCGAGATAATACTGCACGTTACGTGACCGCTATCGTCGTCTTGCGCGAGTAAAGCGCTTAACGAGTGATCCGTTGCCTTGGCGTAGATCAAAAGCGGTTTTCACGACTGTGATGCAACAAAACGGGAGGTTTAGCGAGATAAGACTTGATCTCTTGAATGCCTTACGGCGGCGTCGTCCCCAAATATATGACCGCCCTTCTTGTTCAACTTTGAGAGCGGTTGGCACTTCCACGATAGGTTCGATATGAACCGTCGGATGTCATGTCGCCCTTGTAACCCCGAGTTCTCTCGATTTCGGAGGTTGCAACTCTTGAATCGCCTTCACTTTGTCGGGATCGGCGTGGATTCCTTTAGTCGAGGCGACAAAGCCCAGAACTGCCACTAGACATCCCAAGGAAGGATTTGGCGGGGTTCATCTTTAGTTGATGAGTTAGCATGAGTTGAATACCGTTCTAAGATCTTTGATGTGATCTCCTTTGTCCGCGGCTTTTCACCACAAGTCGTCGGCGTAGTTGTAGAGTCGAAAAAGTTTTGTTTGATTGACTTTGAAAAAATTACAATCACACCCTCGATTCTGAGGAAGAAGATTGATTTGACTCCTCTTTTGTATGGGTTCTTGGTGGCGAAGAAGGCTTCACTCAATGCTCCGTAGAGTTTCACTTTCGTTGTGATCGAGCGAGTTGTTGATGATTGATGAAGAACTTCGATCTCTCTTGCGGCGCAAGTGCTAGATTTTCTCAACCGTCCAAAGTCCTCAGCCCAATGGCTACTCACGCCATTTATAGGGCTTTTAGCATGTAGCGGCATCTTTGGAATTGTGGGAGCGTGGGCTAGCGGCATGGGCGTGGGTATAACCGATGTCCACTACTTGGCCCGCGTGATTGTTGTAACTTCGTGGCCTTTGGGTCGCTACAGAGCTGAGCCGATAGATGGCGAGCTTAGCTCTTCCTTGGTGGGTGAACCTTGATCGAATGGCGAAGTTAAGCTACTTGGGCAAGCCGGTTGGGTAGCGAGCCCATTGCGTGGGCAAATCTCATTTGGATGTGTTTATACATTTTGGTTGGATGGCGAGCTTAGCTATTATAAGCGAACCTCGGTTGAATGGCGAGGTTCCTTTGCTATAAGCGAACCTCGGTTGAATGGCGAGGTTCGCTGCTATAAGCGAACCTCGGTTGAATGGCGAGGTTCGCTGCTGTAAGCGAACCTCGGTTGAATGGCGAGGTTCGCTGCTGTAAGCGAACCTCGGTTGAATGGCGAGGTTCGCTGCTGTAAGCGAACCTCGGTTGAATGGCGAGGTTCTTGCTATAAGCGAACCTCGGTTGAATGGCGAGGTTCCTTTGCTATAAGCGAACCTCGGTTGAATGGCGAGGTTCTTGCTATAAGCGAACCTCGGTTGAATGGCGAGGTTCCTTTGCTATAAGCGAACCTCGGTTGAATGGCGAGGTTCGCTGCTGTAAGCGAACCTCGGTTGAATGGCGAGGTTCTTGCTATAAGCGAACCTCGGTTGAATGGCGAGGTTCTTGCTATAAGCGAACCTCGGTTGAATGGCGGGGACTTCGGCTTGGCGAACCTGCGTCCGAAGGAGAGCTTAGCGAACTTTGACGTTGAGGAGGCCGCCTGAAACTTTGATCTTGTAAGCGAGCCTCGTCAAACTTAAGCGTTGTTAGGCGAGCCTCGTTTAATCCTGTTGAGCCGTGTCGTCGCCGAACCTCGTATTGAGTTGAGCCTGCGCTGACGAGTCTCGTTTGAAGCTTTAACAACTAAGTGCGCTGACCCTCGTCACGGAGGATTTTTGGTGTCTACAAGACCCCTTCAAAGTTTTCGGACTTCGAATCGGGTTGTGTGGGGTGCGGAATACTTTGAATTTTTCTAACGGTTATTGGCGAACCGCGCCAACCTCGCCGAGGAGTTGGATATGAGGGCAAGGCCATGAACCTCGCACTCACCGACCCTTGGCGTTTAGTTTCGATTTCTCTTTAAATCCGCATCCGCGTGGCAAATTAGGGATTAGACCCTTTCGGCGACTTGTCACATCCCGGATCTCGTCGCGAGATCTGCATTGATGATCAGTGATAGATGCGGGCGTATATCTCGGCCGTCGGTTGGGTTCTTGAGACCCTATATGGCCAGTATGAAAACCCTTCCTTGCTCATCTTCTCCAAGCCATCAATCTAAATCGCTGAATTCCTCCTTGCCGCTCGAAGCAATGGCCCCAAAAGCTGCTGGCAAAGGCAAAAGCAGTTGGGACCGGCTCTGCCACCGTGCGTCGCTTTCCACGGTAAAGCATAAAGAAACGCTATTCGCCAAAACATGACTTTACGATCTGCAGTAGAGTTAATTTTACGGCGTGATTTTCACTCACGGAGATGAGATTGCTCTCAAGATCATATCTTTCTAGCTGGCAGGCCGGTTTTCGAGAACTTGCCTCATTTGGCTTGATAAACCTCATTGAGGTTCTTGATCTCAGTCCCCATAGGGTCTCTGTTTTGAAACTTCGCTTTGTTTGGCGAGTTTGATTATTTTAGATGAAGCTTCGTTTGGTGAGTCGTCTTTTGAATGATGAGTCTTGTTTAGCGAGGCTCGTCTTCTTAATGGGATGGGTCGTTTGGCGAGGCTCATTTTCTGGCGAGATGAGTCTCGTTTGGCGAGCTTCGTTTTACGGAAAGATGAGTCGTTTGGCGAGGCTCGCTTTCTTGTTGGATGAGCCTCGTTTGGCGAGGTTCGTTTGTCTGGCGAGATGAGTCGTTTGGCGAGCTCGTTTTACGGAAAGATGAGTCGTTTGGCGAGGCTCGCTTTCTTGTTGGATGAGCCTCGTTTGGCGAGGTTCGTTTGTCTGGCGAGATGAGTCGTTTGGCGAGCTTCGTTTTACGGAAAGATGAGTCTCGTTTGGCGAGGCTCGTTTTCTTGTTGGATGAGCCTCGTTTGGCGAGGTTCGTTTGTCTGGCGAGATGAGTCGTTTGGCGAGCTTCGTTTTACGGAAAGATGAGTCGTTTGGCGAGGCTCGTTTTCTTGTTGGATGAGCCTCGTTTGGCGAGGTTCGTTTGTCTGGCGAAGTTAAGCCCATTGATGGCAGTTAGATGCGTTTGACAAGGTTAGCTCTTGGTTGACTTTGTCCTTTTGAAGTGGCGATTTGACCCTCACGAGACTAACTTCTTCTTCTCTTTTGTGTAGTTGAGCATCCTTCTACCCCATTCCTCAGCGGGGTTCTTTTGGATCAAGCGGTGCTCAAGAGGCAGAACGATTTCCTCTCCCCTCTTGTGAGCGTTCACGCATTTGGGGGCGGGGTGAAGAGGAGTTGAGACTTCTTTACGAACCTTCAACATCCACCTTGAGGCGTTGGATTACGGATGCCCTTGGAGTCGTGCTTAGGGACGGATCATAAAGCTGTCTTTGTTTGGAGATGATCTTGAAGATCGGATCTGTTGGACTTGGGTTTGTACAAGTGGCTCAGAGTGGTAAACTCCGCTACATGTTCTTGCCGCAATGGAGCAGGATTGCTCCTTGACCTCCTTAAGAGCGCTTCTAATCCTCGGAAGATGGTGGGATCTAACCCTACTCAAGATGGAGTGATGTGCGGTCACTTCTCGGGGGTGGTGCAGGTGGACCGCCATGGTCATCATGTAGCGGTCTACAACACGGGCTTTTCGAGGAGGAGCTTCCTGTTGGCGAATCAGCTGTCGCGGCCAACACCTTTGGTCGTGCTTTCCATAAGGTGGAGGGGCAATTCCCTGCCAAGGATTTCCGGACTCCTGGTTGGTCTCGATGGGGTTCTTCGCAATGGTGGCCTCGCATCACTGAATACATTCTAGAAGAGTATCGTGATGAATTGGAGAGGTTTGGCCTTAGGGCTCCTATCAGGGCAACTCAACTGGGCTTGAGGAACAATTCTCAACAGTTCTTTGGGATTTTGGAATTGTATAATCCTGATACTCATACCTTCTTCACTCAGGGCCGGTGGGGATTGCCTTGCGAGATGGCGAGGTTTGGGCTACCTCATGGCGGTATCCATATGAAAGTACATCCGGGGTATAAAGAGGCGTGGTTGGAAAAAGATCACCCCCAAGTAGTGGAGACCTATTGGGAAGTGATGTGCCACTATTATATTTGCACATGTAGGCGCGGTCGTCTTTGATAAGAAGGAAAAGTTCATCAGTCATAATATTTGGGCCCACTACCTCTTTGAAGAGTGGATGATAAGGAAGGTATTGTGGTGCCCACAGGTCCTCTTGGTGAATTAAATTAGCGGCTTGTCGACAACCTTCCGGCTTTCTTATGTGACTCACCTGAGGCGAGCATGGTTTCGGCGGGAACGGACGTTTGACACTTATATTTATCGAGGCGGGGGCGATTTCTTCAAAGGCGGTGCTAGCGGGCTACCTTATGTTGTGGCTTAAACATATTGTAGTCCTGTAGGCGACTTTGACATCTTGGCATCGAGGTGATTTTCCTGTGCTGTGCGCCCCAGCGCGTCAATATGCACTTCTCCGCCATGATTGCGCGTATTCGCTGCGGGTTCGCGGCGTCTTTGCTATGCCTTACGCCATGGTACCCGAGAACCCAGGGTGGAATTACCATGCGCCTATCTTATGGCGTGGTTAGTCATGCATTGCCCTACCCTTATGGGTACACCTTCGCACTGCGTGGAGGGACAAATTACTCCTTTCATCCGAGGCTAGAGAGCGTCGATTGGACCAAACATTACATGGCCCGGTCGCGGCGGCTCTCGGGACTATAAGAGTTATTCTTTTAACGGTGCCTCCCTCATTTTCGGGGTCAGCTATGGACAAGCTTTAGTGGATGAACCCAATGCTGGGGTTATACCACTTTATCGGCAGGCGCTTCTTATGGCTCATGAGCATCCGGCGGGGTATCTTGTATGCGTTTAGGTCCTATATGTGAGCCTTATCTACCTGCCGCTTTGCCCGTCGGTTCGGGTATGACCAGCTGATATGCGGTAATCCCAATCCTCTATTACAATCCGGCGGTGCGGCTTAGTTGTGGGAGCGGGGCTTGATGCTTGGACCGTCGGCGGCTTACGGGTGCTCGTTTTCTCTTCATAGCGAGACCCTCAATCGGGACAACGTTAAGCGTCGCAAGTGGCATTGCATGGCAAGCGCCGAAATTCGGGCTTCAACATCAACTCTTACGGGCTCACGATTGATTCGGGGCGTTATAGAAGGCGGACTTCAGCGAGGAGCCGCATTAGGGACTAAAGAGTATTTGCATGCGAAGCGGATCTTTGGGGCTGCTAAACCCCAGTCGGTGTGGAGCCCTCCGCCAATCCGACCCTCATGGGACCCGAGAGCCATCCGTCAACCCGGCCCACATGAGACCCGGTGGATATAGATGAGGCTCTAGATGATGCGGTAGCAACATGCCTTCTTCTGGCGGTGTTGAAGCAACTCGGGGTTGAACACATGTCGAGAGGCACCTAGAGTTAGCTCCTTTTGGAGAACCATGGAATATATTCGGAAGATCCTCACAGCTCTACCTCGCCCGGCCGGTTTGTTGGGCTGTGCCTCGAAGCCACCCACACTTGAGCACGGAGGAAGCCAAGCTTTGGTGCCAGCGGATCAAGGATCTAAAGACGGGGCCCCTCGGTCCAAGCGTGTAGTCAGCGGGTGAGGAGAAAGCCTTGATTGAAGTTGCCGCCAGCTGAGCCCCATTCGAAGGCCCTCGATCTTTGCCAAGGGTATGCACAGTATCTTGGCGAGCCTCCGGTCATTGTTGTTGAGTCGAACCGAGGACCGAGATGATGATTGGCGATCAGCGGTTGTGCTGAGACTTCAGCTTTGGCTATGCCACCACCGCCGATTGAAGTCCGCCAATCCGGTCCTCGGCTTGTCCGTCGGGTTCAAATCCTTCTGGCTGTACCCCTCTTCTTTTGATTTGTCAAAGAATCACGGGGTATCTATGATCGCCATAATTTCCTCACCATCCTAAAGAATCTCTGCTCAAGTGTTAGGCGTGGTGGGGACTTTAGGGATCAAAGGCGTATTGGAACCTCTCACGGATGTGATGCAAAGCGACCAGCGCTATTCTGTTGCCTTACCGAACTTAAAGTGCAGGCGGGGACCCTTTACCCGACAAATGGCGAGGCAGTGACCCGGTCCCCGCCGTTCGGGATTGAGGACCGTGCTATGCGGCTTAGGAGAATAAGGGATGATACCCAATTTGAGCTCCATAACTACTCAGAAAAAGCGATCTATTGGCGGCTCTTTGAAAAGGCCACATCTACGTATGATGAAAAGAAAGGGTTCTTTGGCGTCGGCGTAACCAACAACTCTGGTTGACTCTTACTTTTTCGTCGATATTCGGGCACAATTGGGAGGCGAGAAAGTGGGCTAGCGGCTGCTATTGAGGAACATCGGACTTTGATAGCTCAATGTCGCGCCGCGAGGCGCTGATGCAATCTAATGACCTGGAAGGGCTAAGCATTCTTGTGAGCGGATGCTGTACTTTTCGGCGGCGATCTTTATAAGCGGTGACGGAGGAGGTCAAGGTCGCTCACAAGGAAACTATGGTCAAAATTGCTACCGAAATCCGCCAAACCCTTGAGAACTTGTAACCCATGTATATCTTTAACTACATGATGAATAAAATTCCACTTTTTTGTGTTCACTCAAAATTTTGTTGCGCACTTTGCATTTGCAATCACGGAATTTTTAGCAAACTCCGACTATCAGCGGACTTGATATGTCTTTACGGTTAGTTTAGCTGGACTAGCCATACTTTTCCCCTCGGTATGATGAGTTTTCGAGGAGGTTTTTTTAGGCTTAATACTAAAATCTCCCCTCTATCCTTAGCCGTTCAAGGCGTTGGATTAAAAGATAAAGGCAAATTGCCTAGTAGGTCATTAATAGGAATAAAATGATATGAGGATGATCGAATCGTTCGGTGACATAAAAGTATAGCGATTGTGATCAAGAGTAAGGAGTTGTTGTTGACATGAAAGTATAACAACGAGGGATTACAAATAGAATCGTTTAAAGGAATGATCATGTGGGAGTAGTCAAATTAGTTCATTGACATGAGAGTATAGCGACTATGATTGGAATAAAGGTAAATTGCATGGTAGGCTACTACCGGGAATAAGATAATGTGAAAGTTGTGATCGAATCGTTCGGTGACATAAAAGTGCGATAAGTCAGAAAGTAATCAAGTTGTTGATGACATGAAAGTATAACAACAATGATTATGAACAAAGTCATTCAAGGAAATGACTACGTGGGGTTAAGAGTGGATTCATTGACATAAGAGTATAGCGACTACAATTGGAATAGGAGCACATCGCATAGTAGGCCACTATTCGGTGAGGGAGTTGATAAGGGTATATTGCTTAATTAATGGCTTTCTAACCTAAAGTTATTTAGACAAGAGGCGATATGGAAATGATCAGGTCGTTCATTGGCGTAAATTATGATGAAAACAATCATATTGTTGATGGTGTGAAAGTATGACGCTGATCAACATGAAGACACATCATTCGATAAATCAAAATTAGGTGGCAGGAGTTGTTCCGCGAATTGAAACATTGGCTCATCGTTGAGTAAGCCCATAAGGGATGGCGAACATCATTGGTATGAATAACAAGCGTCGGAGAATTAGAATATTGGCATCACTTGGTAGGCCAAAGGTGGATATCGTAAAGATAAAATATTGACTTGGTAAGTCAATACTTAAACGATAAGATAATTGACTAGGGGTAATATTTCTTGAAACTTACCATTGATAGGCATCATGATTTTGTCGCCTTCTTGATTGGTTAGGCTGATGCGCTCCATTCGAAAGCAGACTCCCTCTGAAGGTCCTTCCCATTTTGGTTGAATTTCCCCTTCTTCTTAGAATTGAGGATCATCGGGCGTGACCCTGAGCACAAAGGTCGCCTTCCTTGAAAATCGACCTCGGACTTTCTTGTCAAATGCTTTAGAAATCGGATGCGGTACAACTTCGATATCTTTGTTGAGCAGTGAGTAAGCTTCTCATCCGGCATTTCAAGTTCCTCAAAGCGTCGGCGATGATTTTCTTGATCGTCATTCACGTGGTTAATGCCATTAAGTAGTGGCGAATTTGAATCTCCATCGGTAAAATAGCTTCCAAACCATAAACTAAAGAATATGGGGTGGTACCGTTTGGTGTCGGAACCGTTGTCGCGGTAAGCCCACAAACTTTGTCCCAACTTATCATCCCAATCCTTCTTATTTGAAGAAACCATCTTAGTAAGGATCTTGATGATCGTCTTATTAAAAGCTTCAGCTTGTCCGTTCGCAGCGGGGTAGTAAGCTGTTGATGCTAAATTCGGTTCGATTTATCATTTCAGCGTGAAAGCATGGTGACAAATTGTGGACCATTGTGCGTGGACAATGCACTTAGGCACACCATATCGGTATATGACATGATGTTTAACAAATTTAATCACATCACTTGTCTTGACCAATCTCAATGGGATGGCCGGTACTTTGAGAAATGTCGATTATCGCCAATATGAAGCGATGTCCTTTTGAAGAAGGCGGAGAAATTGGACCAACAATGTCCATTCCCCATGTTTCGAATGGCCAGGACGTAGCAGTAGGATGCAAGTGTTCCGGCGGTTGATGAAGATAGTTAGCATGTATCTGGCATGCATGGCACCGTTTAGCGTAAGCTACAGCGTCTTTTACCATAGTTGGCCAATAATACCCAAGTCTACATCGGGTCCCATAACTTAGGTCGGTGGTGTGCTCCACAAACACCATTATGAGCTTCTTTCAAGACTTGCTCTGCTTCCTTAGTTGACAAACATCGGACGATAACCCATCATCGACCTTCTATATAAAGTGCATAA
This sequence comes from Asparagus setaceus, assembly GCA_012295165.1. Taxonomy (NCBI): domain Eukaryota; kingdom Viridiplantae; phylum Streptophyta; class Magnoliopsida; order Asparagales; family Asparagaceae; genus Asparagus; species Asparagus setaceus. Next base: position 14,762,213 of record CM022709.1, read on the forward strand.
TGGGAATCATAGTAAAATCTTGATGCTTTCGTGAATTGACTCTCTTTCTTTTATGTCTTGGGCAATATCCCATGCAAGACATAGTCGATGATCGGAAAGCCGGTCTAGTGCTTCAAGTGACTTAGGTTAGTCTTATTTGCTTGGATTTGTAATGCATATTTTGGTGAAATAGCTGCCGACTAGACACAATAACCTGCTGAGTAGCATTCGAGGCGGGGCTAAGCGTAAACGCAAGAGGCAGCTAGCGCATCGGCATAAGTGTTACGCAAGCGGGGCACATGATCAATGTAAAAGCTTCCAAGGATTGACTAAAGTCCGCGGCGGCGCATGATGAGGGATAAGGTCTTCGTGCGACCGTACTCTCCTCTTAGTTGTTTCACGATTAGGCTGTGAATCCCCAAATGCTTCAAGGTGTTTCGCTAAAATGTTTGGCTATGTCGAGACCAATCAATAGCGCGTTATACTACGCTTTCGTTATTGGTGCATGGTTCGACAACGACCGCATTTCAGCGGTATCCGCGTGGTTTTGTGGAGATATCAATACCACCCCCTCGGCTACAGCGAGGCCATCGAGGGTGGCTCTGGCGGCTCCATCGAAGAACAAGCGCCATACATTTCCTTAGAGACCAAATTAGCCTCATAAGGTTCATCGGGCATGTCTTGATACAATTCGATTTTACCTTTCAATGGATGGTTAGCCATAAGGTCACACTGACTTGACCCTTCACGCTTTCGAGGTTTGAAGTGAATATCGTCTTGAGATAATAACAATGCCCATCTAGCCATTCGGCCATTCAGCGTGCGGTAGGGTCATAAATACCGTATGGGGTCGATTCTAGAGATGGCGTGTATAGTCGTCCCACGGGTAATGCGCATCTTTTGGATGGCAAAGACCAAAGCCAAACATTCCTTCGAATGGGAGGATATCGATATTCGGCCCCGGCAATCCTCTGAGGTAATAGGCTGCTTGTTCATGGCCATTGTCGTAGATCACATTGCTAAGAGACACGCTAGCATACTCGTAGATCGGATGTAAATCGGGAAGGGCTTTCACGATTTAGGTGCAACTAACAGAGGATTAGAAAGATATGTTTTGATCTCTTGAATGCCTTAGGCAATCTTCATCCCAAGCGAGCGATACACCTTTCTTCATGAGCTTGAGAAGGGTTGACATTTCCCGATAAATTGGAAATGAATCTGCGAATATAAGCCAAGCGCCCTTGGAGACCACGAAGCTCTCGAGGCTTCTAGGAGGTGGAAGTTCTGGATAGCTTTGACTTTGTCAGGTCGAGAGCGGATACCATCTGCTGTGACCACGAACCCTAGAAATTTGCCACTAGACATCCCGAGAAAGACTTAGTGGGTTCATCTTCAAGTGATGTGACGCATTACCTCAAATGTTGTCTTTAAGTCGTGCAAGTGATCACTTTTGCGGCGACTCTTGACTACTAAATCATCTCGTAGCACTCCTTGTTTTTCGTAAATGTTTTGGAAAATAGTGGTCATGTGTTGGTATGTAGCCCTGCGTTTTCAAGCGAAAGGCATGGTATAACGATATATTCACGGCGGTGTTGAAGCGATGTGCTTTTCATCATCGGGGTGCATTTTGATTTGATTGTACCACGAAAAGCCATCCATAAAGACATCCTCTCGAATCCACATGTGTTGTCGATGATAATGTCGTAATGGGAGAAATGCGTCTTTCGGACATGCATACCGTACGTCGGTAATCAACGCCGCGGTCGGATCTGTCCGTTTTCTTTACCACGGGTACTATATTTGCTACCGGTCGGGATCTTTGCACTTCGGATGAACCACCTTGATCGGCTTCGATTTCTTTCGATGGCTTTCATGACTGAGGGAAAATCGTCGTTGTTGTTGTTTAACGAGTTTAGCTCGGCTTAATGTTAAAGGCGATGCATGGCCACTTGAGGGTCTAAACCGGCATATCTTCATAACTCCATGCGAAGACATCGATATATTCTGTACCAAAGCGATAAGGCTCTCCTTTTCTTGGTAGTCAAACTATAAACTTATGAATATGGGTTTTGGATTAGATTAGTCCCCATATTTATTTGGATTATTTTGTCATCGATGGGTGGTTCCGTTGTTCAAAACAATGTTCCCATTGCATTCCCATTTGCGACTCATTGGATCTTCCAATAGCGGTAGAGATCATCTTCTTGGATCTCTATTGGATCGGTGAGTCATATTGACCATCAAGAACTTAAATTCATGTCCTATCTTGGCGAGAATCGGGAAGTTGCTTGAAGATGAGTGATCTAACTCATCCTCGGTCATAACATGCCAATGAGTGGACTCATATCCCAACCCTTCACGAGTTTTATGATAGTAATCATTAGGTGGCCAGGGACATAAGCGGTCGGATCGGCGTTTTGATACCTTTTAAGTAATTTAACCCTTCTTTGTGAAGGAAGTCATATCCCATTTTCTTCATCGGATGTTGCGCGGTAGAAATATGAAAATTGGGGTTCTTTTCTTTACTTGGGGTTGTTCCACCTCGGCTTGCAATGGTTTGTTGACTTGCCCAAAGATAATGTCTTCGACCATTATTAGGGCGGTATCACAAAAACCACTTGTGAAGAATTAAAGTGCCTTTGAGTTGTCATAAATGGCGGTGAATGGGCATGTGCAATGCGAGGTTCGACATACAACCGTGGAAGAATTTACGACATCAGTCGATTATGACTTTTAACACCGGTCGCGTAAGCTAAATCATAATTTTCATTAAAATCGACTATGTCGTCATCGGGATCATTGGTCGATTACAAAGGGTTTTACATCATTGAAAACAACACCTTGTTGGGACTCTATGTCGGCTTCATTTCATTGTCATAGTCCTCGATCATGGTTCATCGGTTTGGCCTTCCTCAAGGTAGTGGGCCGAATCAGTAAAATAATTCTCCACACCTTTGAATGGTTGCCTTTCGCGACCAATGTTTTAACCATCCCTTCTTCATCTACATACTTCATGCATTGATGCAGCGTAGATGGGGCGATCAAATTTTCATGGATCGAAGTGCGACCAGAGCAAATTGTAAGATGTATCGCGTCGATGACATAGAACATCGTCTTCAAATCTCTATTTGGCATTTGAGTTTGATCTTGCCCAAGGGGCGAATTTGTAGCATTGAAGCCGTAGATGGTAGTCGGTTGTTGCTAACGGTCGGCGGTATCCCAGATGTTGTATAATTCTCAATGGGATGATACTCAATGCAGATCCGGGTCAACTTGAGCTCGGTTGATTGGACGATCCGATATAGCGGTGAAGTACAACGGCCTATCGTGCTTTGGGTTCTTCACTTGCATGTCCTCGATGAAAAAGTAATGCAAGGTATTGGCCCTTTGAAGACGATAACATTGGGCACAAACCACATTGTCCTTCAGGAAATGAGCGAGGCAGCATTATCATGGCCTTCTCATGAGCTTCTCAGTAGATTGAGAGAGCCAAGAGCTCAAATAAAGTAATTCTCGTAGGGATGTTGGAAGTTGGGTTAACGTCCAGCTGGAAAGGAGCCTTGAAGTTTGGGCATGTCCTTCACGAGTGCTTTGTTGTAGCGGATCTCCCTTGTCTTGGACCCACCAGCTGGCTCCTTCTTTGCTACATCGGGCGTTGCCGGGTACTCCCTTAGGAACTCTTTTCGCCTCGGGTGGCTAAGCCGATGCGGGATGTGCGGCAAGGCGGTTTGTTGCTCGGTAGAGTCATTGACTTGCTCCTTTTCTGCGCGTAGAGGTGGCGTTACAAGACTTCCCTTTTGACTTTGAAGAAGTCCATTGTTCATCGATAACAAGTCGGGATGAACCCACATAATTCGCCTTCGGCGTGTGTAGGACCATACCTTGTGCTTCCCTTGCTGGAGATCAAAGTTCACAACTTTGGCTTGCTGATGGATCGGTTTTACCCGTCACGCACGGAATTCATAAAATCGCCAAATTGGAGGACCATGTTTTAGAACACCTTCTTTTGATCCTCCTTGAGTCATAACACGCTTCTAGCAAGACACGGATCTTGTCCTTCAATATGTAACATGACCCGTCGGATGGTGTACCATTCGATGGTACATCTGATATTTTGGATCATCCGTCCTTGAAGCTTCCTCGGCTTCTTTATTTAGGAGCGTGATCTTGTTCATTTTAAGTAAAGTTTTGAGGATTGGGATAACACGGTCATCCTTAAAATCATACTTCTTCGAGGGCGGTTGTCGAAGCGTTTGATTTACGCTTGAAGGATCTTGAAGTAGGTTGGGCTTCCTGACTAAAGTCTCCTTCCCCTTGATTGCTTTTGAGGAGTAAAATTATTACGGTTACCCCTTTTTAAGGCGAGAGTCACGAGGTTCCTCCCTCGATCCTCTTAATCATGTTTTCAACTTGTTAGCCTTGCCTCACCAATTCTTTCCAAGAGTATGCCTCAAGCGCACCCATCTTAGAAAGTATGTTGATCGAGAGGTTGGCTCTGCATCCCAGATGAATGTAAGCTTAGAGCTGGTCGGGAGTGCAAAGAGCAGTCGAATAAACGACAAGCGTCTTGGCGGACTCCGTCTTCTTTTGCTTTTCGACCCGCAAAGTGGCCATAGACACCTCGGTGTCATCATCAAAAATCGGGCCATAAAGAGCGCTGCGAGATCTTTCCAAGAGTTGATAGAACCGGGCTCTAACCTTGAACCACTTTCGGCGACTCCTTAAGAGTGCTAATGAATAATCGGGTCATAATAGGATCATTACCGTTATATGTCGGTTTGTGCTTGGAAGTAGTAGATGTGTTGTGGCGGAGAACTTTTCCGTCAAAGCGCACTAAGTTAAGTGGCTTGAATTTGGAGGATATGGGACATCGTCCCATTCTATAGAGATATGGCCTCGCCACCCCGGCTCCTTTGATTGCCCTTGGGTTTGAGCATCCGGTTGCTTTTGGAAATCCCGAACACATGATCTTGCTCTTTTGTGGGCGATTGAAGCTTCGATGACATTAGTGGGCGTCATGATTCCGTTATAGCCTTCTTGCTTCGATTTGGATCCTCCTTAGTCCATCTTCTTCTTGCCCACAAGTTTCTCCATCATCATTTCTAAGCGATGGATTCTTGTTGCGCAAGAATAGTAACTGTTGCTCTTCTATTCTTCGTGTCATCTCTTCCTCTTATTACATGAGGACACGATCCTTGAAGTCGGTATTGAAGGTTGGGATGTAGCAATGCGGAATTCTCAACTTCTTGAAGTACCCCGACCAATTGGCTATAGTCAAGTGGAATTGCCACTCGGTCGAAGGCGGGTGCTTGATAGGCATACGAGTATTGATTAAAGCCTCTTAACCACAGGGAATACTGTCGATGATTGGAATGCCTATCGGGGTCTTGCTCCGCTTCTCCCCACCATATTGATAGTCACTCCATGACCATTGCGGCGCTTTCGCTTTTATGGTGGAACGCCTTCGTCACGGTTGAATTGAACAATCGCTCAAAAGCGAAGGCGATCGTCGATGAACATTGGTAGCCTCGGCGAAATAAGCTTCTCCACGGCAATGAGGCGCATTTGACTAGCATCAGCTGCGAGTGAGATAATCGGAGTCGAAGTGGGTGTTCCCCACGGTGACTCGAAAAGCGAGCCTCATAGAGAGGCTTCCTAGATCAGTTTGGCGAACTGGCGAGGTTGCCATTTTCTTTGATTTTGGCGAGGTTAGCCGTTCGCGAGTTAGATCTGTTTAGAGACCTCATGTTGGCCGTTCATTGCTTGGCGAGGTTCAACCCTTTAAAGGGACCTCATGTTCTTTGGCGAGGTTCGACCCTTTTAAAGGGACCTCATGTTCTTTGAGGTTAAGCCATTGAGAAGTTCGTCCTTCAAGGGACCTCAGCGTTGTAGGCGAGGTTAGCTGAAGCGAGCTTCGTTCCTTTTGAGGACCTGCGTTGTGGCGAGGTTAGCCGCGAAGCGAGCTTCGCTGATTTGGGCGAAGCGAGCGAGTTGATCATTTGGACTAGGCTTCGCGGCGAGGCGGCGTTAGATAAGGCGAGGTTAGATTAGGCGACTTCGTCTTGTTTTGAATGAACCCCTTGATGATAGCGAGGTTCGTTGATTTTCTTGGACGATAGTGGAATCCGTCCAAGAGACCAAAGCTTCGAGACGTCGGCGAGCTTGGTTACATCGGCGCGTTGTCTAGCCGTCTCGAAAGTGGACCATTAGAAGGTCGGTATCTTCTCATAAGCGAGCGAGCCCGAGAAGCCAAAACGGCTAAAACATCGAAGTGGACTTGGTGCTTAACAACCCATTTCTTAGCCATTTGGTTGACTTTTGGAGCCTTGTCTTTGAGACAAAAGGCGCGTCGTCGAGTTAAGCTTTCGAGGATTCAGCGAAGCCACGGGTGAAGTCTCATATGAGACTTCGGCGACACTGCGTGTCTTCAGCGGGCTAGATGCCCGGAGAGAAACTCCTCGTTACTTACTCGATCAGTCGATGACCAAGGTTTGAACCTCGGTTCCCCACTGCAATCTTGTGCGATTAGCCACCGCAATTCATCGGAATGAGCGGTTGCTCCCACTTGTGGTAGCCATCTTACGTAGAGTCGAAAAAGTTTTGTTTGATTGACTTTGAAAAAGAATTACAATCACACCCTCTCGATTCTGAGGAGAGAAGATTGATTTGACTCCTCTTTTGTATGGGTTCTTGGTGGCGAAAGAAGGCTTCACTCAATGCTCACGTAGAGTTTAAGCTTTCCGTTGGCGTCGAACGAGTTGTTGATGATTGATGAAGAACTTCGATCTCTCTGCGGCGCAAGTGCTAGATTTTCAAACGTCAAAGTCCTCCATTGATGGCTACTCACCGCCATTTATAGGGCTTTTAGCATGTAGCATCTTTGGAATTGTGGGAGCGATGGGCTAGCGGCATGGGCGTGGGTATAAGATGTCCTGCTTTACGTGATTGTTGAATGCTTCGTGGCCTTTGGGTGCGCTACAAGGCTGAGCGATAGATGGCGAGCCTCTTCCTTGGTTGGTGAACCTTGATCGAATGGAAGTTAAGCTACTTGGGCAAGCCGGTTGGGTAGCGAGCTTCATTGCGTGGGCAAATCTCGGTGGATGTGTTTATACATTTTGGTTGGATGGCGAGCCGCTATTATGGCGAACCTGAAATGCGAATATCGAGGTTCCGGCTTTGGCGAACCTCGGTTGAATGGCGAGGTTCGCTGCTATAAGCGAACCTCGGTTGAATGGCGAGGTTCGCTGCTATAAGCGAACCTCGGTTGAATGGCGAGGTTCGCTGCTATAAGCGAACCTCGGTTGAATGGCGAGGTTCCTGCGCTATAAGCGAACCTCGGTTGAATGGCGAGGTTCGCGCTATAAGCGAACCTCGGTTGAATGGCGAGTTTCTTGCTATAAGCGAACCTCGGTTGAATGGCGAGGTTCGCTGCTATAAGCGAACCTCGGTTGAATGGCGAGGTTCGCTGCTATAAGCGAACCTCGGTTGAATGGCGAGGTTCGCTGCTATAAGCGAACCTCGGTTGAATGGCGAGTTTCTTGCTATAAGCGAACCTCGGTTGAATGGCGAGGTTCTTGCTATAAGCGAACCTCGGTTGAATGGCGGGGACTGTTGCTTGGCGAACCTGGATGCGAAAGGGAAGCTTCGCCGAACTGGCGTTGGGGGCGAGCCTGCGTAAACTTTGATCTTGGCGAGCCTCGTCAAACTTAAAGCGTTGTGGGAGCCTCGTTTAATCGCTTTGTTGAGCTTAGGTGTCACCGTGCGAACCTCGTATTGAGTTGAGCCTGCCTGCCCGGGAGTCGTTTTGAAGCTTTAACAACTAGAGCGCTGACCCTCGTGCGGAGGATTTTTGGCTGTCTACAAGACCCCTTCAAAGTTTTCGGACTTCGAATGGGGTTGTGTGGAGTGCGGAATACTTTGAATTTTTTTACCGATTATTGGCGAACCGCTGCGCCAACCTCGCCGAGGAGTTCAGATATGAGGGCAAGGCCATGAACCTCGCACTCACCGACCCTTGGCGTTTAGTTTCGATTTCTCTTTAAATCCGCATCCACGTGGCAAATTAGGGATTAGACCCTTCGGCGACTTGTCACATCCCGGATCTCGTCGCGAATCTGCATTGATGATCGCGTGATAGATGCGGGCGTATCTCGGAGTCGGTTGGGTTCTTGAGACCCTATATGGCAATGAGCCTTGAAAAACCCTTCAACTCATCTTCTCCAACCATCAATCTAAATCGCTGAATTCCTCCTTGCCTTCGAAGCAATGGCCCGCCGCTCTTGGCAAAAGCAGTTGGGACCACGGCTCTGCCCGTCGTCGCTTTCCGGGTAAAAGTAGAGCATCGCTTCGCCAAAACATGACTTTTACGATCTGCCCAGTAGAGTTAATTTTACGGCGTGATTTTCACTCTGGAGATGAGATTGCTCTCCAAGATCATATCTTTCGCTGCGCCCGGCGTTTTAGAGCTTGCCTCATTTGGCTTGATAAACCTCATTGAGGTTCTTGATCTCCAGTCCCATAGGGTCTCTGTTTTGAAACTTCGCTGTTTGGCGAGGTTTGATTATTTTAGATGAAGCTTCGTTTAGTGAGTCTCGTCTTTTGAAAGATGAGTCTCGTTTGGCGAGGCTCGTTTTCTTGTTGGATGAGCCTCGTTTGGCGAGCTTCGTTTTACGGAAAGATGAGTCTCGTTTGGCGAGCTTCGTTTTACGGAAAGATGAGTCTCGTTTGGCGAGCTTCGCTTTCTTGTTGGATGAGCCTCGTTTGGCGAGCTTCGTTTTACGGAAAGATGAGTCTCGTTTGGCGAGCTTCGTTTTACGGAAAGATGAGTCTCGTTTGGCGAGCTTCGCTTTCTTGTTGGATGAGCCTCGTTTGGCGAGCTTCGTTTTACGGAAAGATGAGTCGTTTGGCGAGCTTCGTTTTACGGAAAGATGAGTCTCGTTTGGCGAGCTCGTTTTCTTGTTGGATGAGCCTCGTTTGGCGAGCTTCGTTTTACGGCGAGATGAGTCTCGTTTGGCGAGCTTCGTTTTACGGAAAGATGAGTCTCGTTTGGCGAGGCTCGTTTTCTTGTTGGATGAGCCTCGTTTGGCGAGGTTCGTTTGTCTGGCGAAGTTAAGCCCATTGATGGCGAAGTTAGATACGTTTGACAAGGTTAGCTCTTGGTGACTTTGTCCTTTGAAGTGGCGATTTGACCCTCTGAGACTAACTTCTTCTTCTCTTTTGTGTAGTTGAGCATCCTTCTACCCCATTCCCTCCGGGGTTCTTTTGGATCAAACGGTGCTCAAGAGGCGAGAACGATTTCCTCTCCCCTCTTGTGAGCGTTCACGCATTTGGGGGCGGGGTGAAGAGGAGTTGAGACTTCTTTACGAACCTTCAACATCCACCGGCGTTGGATTACGGATGCCTTTGATGCTTAGCGGGACGGATCATGGCTTTGTCTTTACGTTTGGAGATGATCGAAGATCGGATCTGTTGGACTTGGGTTTGTACAAGTGGCTCAGAGTGGTAAACTCACGCTACATGTTCTTGCCGCAATGGAGCAGGATTGCTCGCGACCTCCTTAAGAGCAGCTTCTAATCCTCGGAAGATGGTGGGATCTAACCCTACTCAAGATGGAGTGATGTGCGGTCACTTCTCGGGGGTGGTGCCGAGGTGGACGCCATGGTCATCATGTAGCGGTCTACAACTGGGCTTTTCGAGAGGAGCTTCTGTTGGCGAATCGGTGTCGCTGACCAACACCTTTGGTCGTGCTTTCCATAAGGTGGAGGGGCAATTCCACCCAAGTTTCCGGACTCTGGTTGGTCTCGATGGGGTTCTTAGCAATGGTGGCCTCGCATCCTTGAATACATTCTAGAAAGTATCGTGATGAATTGGAGAGGTTTGGCCTTAGGGCTCCTATCGGGAGCAACTCAAGCTGGGCTTGAGGAACAATTCTCAAGCAGTTCTTTGGGATTTTGGAATTGTATAATCCGATACTCATACCTTCTTCACTCAGGCGGAGATTGGGGATTGCCTTGCGAGATGGCCCGGGTTTTAGGCTACCTCATGGCGGTATCAAGTATGAGGAGTACATCAGAGTATAAAAATTTGTGGTTGGAAAAAGATCACCCCAAGTAGTGGAGACCTATTGGGAAGTGATGTGCCACTATTATATTTGCACATGTAGGCGCGATCGTCTTTGATAAGAAGGGGAAAAGTTCATCGGTCATAATATTTGGGCCCACTACCTCTTTGAAGAGTGGATGATAAGGAAGGTATTGTGGTGCCCTGGGTCCTCTTGAGTGAATTAAGTGTCGGCGGCTTGTGCGACAACCTTCCGGCTTTCTTATGTGACTCACCGCAGACGAGCATGGTTTCGGCGGTGACGTTTGACACTTATATTTATCGAGGCGGGGGCGATTTCTTCAAAGCGGTGCTAGCGAGCTACCTTATGTTGTGGCTTAAACATATTGTCGTCCTGTGCCGGACTTTGACATCTTGGCATCACGGTGATTTTCCTGTGCATGCGCTTAGCACCACGAGCGTCAATATGCACTTCTCCTGCCATGATTGCGGTATTCGCTGCTTGGTTCGCGGCGTCTTTGCTATGCCTTACGCCGTAGTGCAGAGAACCCAGGGTGGAATTACCATCGCTATCTTATGGCGTGGTTAGTCATGCATTGCCCTACCCTTATGGGTACACCTTACTGCGTGGAGGGACAAATTACTCCTTTCATCCGGAGGCTAGAAGCGTCGATTGGACCAAACATTACATGGCTTCGGTCGCGGTAGCTCTCGGGACTATAAGAGTTATTCTTTTAACCGGTGCCTCCCTCATTTTCAGGGGTGACTATGGACAAGCTTTAGTGGATGAACCCAATGCTGGGGTTATACCACTTTATCGGCAGGCGCTTCTTATGGCTCATGAGCATCCGTAGGCGGGTATCTTGTATGCGTTTAGGTCCTATATGTGTAGCGAGCCTTATCTACCTTGCCGCTTTGCCCGTCGGTTCGGGTATGACCAAGCTGTATGTCGGTAATCCCAATCCTCTATTACAATCCGGCGGTGCGGCTTAGTTGTAGGAGCCGGGCTTGATGCTTGGACCGTCGGCTGGCCTTACGGGTGCTTCGTTTTCTCTTCATAGCGAGACCCTCAATCGGACAACGTTAAGCGTCGCAAGTGGCATTGCATGGCAGCGCGAAATTCGAGCTTCAACATCAACTCTTACGGGCTACGATTGATTCGGGGCGTTATAGGAAGGCGGACTTCAGCGAGGAGCGCATTAGGGACTAAAGAGGTATTTGCATGCGAAAGCGGATCTTTGGGGCTGCTAAACCCCAAGTCGGTGTGGAGCCCTCGCGAATCCGGCCCTCATGGGACCCGGGAGCCATCCCGTCAACCCGGCCCACATGAGACCCGGCGGATATAGATGAGGCTCTAGATGAGTCGGTAGCAACATGCCTTCTTACTGGCGGTGTTGAAGCAACTCGAGGAGTTGAACACATATCAGGCACCTAGAGTTAGCTCCTTTTGGAGAACCATCGGAATATATTCGAGAAGATCCTCACAGCTCTACCTCGCCCGGCCGGTTTGTTGGAGGCATTGCCTCAAGCCACCCACACTTGAGCACGGAGGAAGCCAAGCTTTGGTGCCAGCGGATCAAGGATCTAAAGACCGGGGCCCCTCGGTCCAAGCGTGTAGTCAGCGGGTGAGGAGAGAAGCCTTGATTGAAGTTGCGCATGACTGAGCCCCATTCGAAGGCCCTCGATCTTTGCCAAGGGTATGCACAGTATCTTGGCGAGCCTCCGGCGTCATGTTTTCAGTCGAGAACCAGGACCGAGATGATGATTCGGATCCACCGGTTTGTGCACGAGACTTCAGCGGCTTTGGCTATGCGCCACCACTCCCGATTGAAGTCCGTAATCCGTCCTGGCTTGTCCGTCGGGTTCAAATCCTTCTGGCTGGTACCCCTCTTCTTTTGATTTGTCAAAAGAATCACGGAGTATCTATGATCGCCATAATTTCCTCACCATCCTAAAGAATCTCTGCTCAAGTGTTAGGCGTGGTGGGGACTTTCTTAGGGATCAAAGGCGTATTGGAACCTCTCACGGATGTGATGCAAAGCGACCAGCGCTTCGACTCTGTTGCCTTACGAACTTATGCAGTGCAGTGAGACCCTTTTCCGACAAATGGCGAGCGAGCGTGACCGGTCCCGCCGTTCGAGTTGAGGACCGTGCTATGCGGCTTAGGAGAATAAGGATGATACCCAATTTGAGCTCAGCCAACTACCGAGAAAAAGCGGTCTATTGGCGGCTCTTTGAAAAGGCCACATCTACGTATGATGAAAAGAAAAGGTTCTTTGGCGTCGGCGTAACCAACAACTCTGGTTGACTCTTACAAAGCTACTCGTCGATATTCGAGGCACAATTGGGCGGAGGCGAAAAGTGGGCTAGCGGCTGCTATTGAGAACATCGGACTTTGATAGCTCAATGTCGGCCTGCCGCGAGGCCTTGATGCAAAATTTGAATCTAATGACACGGAAGGGCTAAGCATTCTTTGTGAGCGGATACTGTACTTCGGCGGCGATCTTTATAAGCGGCGACGGAGGAGGTCAAGGTAAGCTCACAAAGGAAACTATGGTCAAAATTGCTACCGAAATCCGCCAAACCCTTGAGAACTTGTAACCCATGTATATCTTTAACTACATGATGAATAAAATTCCACTTTTTTGTGTTCACTCAAAATTTTGTTGCGCACTTTGCATTTGCAATCTGGAATTTTTAGCAAACTCCCAGCTATCAACGGACTTGATATGTCTTTACGATTCTTGGTTTAGTGGACTAGCCATACTTTTCCCCTCAGTATGATGAGTTTTCGAGGAGGTTTTTTTTAGGCTTAATACTAAAATCTCCCCTCTATCCTTAGCCGTTCAAGGCGTTGGATTAAAAGATAAAGGCAAATTGCCTAGTAGGTCATTAATAGGAATAAAATGATATGAGGATGATCGAATCGTTCAGTGACATAAAAGTATAACGATTGTGATCAAAGAGTAATCGAGTTGTTCAGTGACATGAAAGTATAACAACAGGGATTACAAATAGAATCGTTTAAAGGAATGATCATGTGGGAGTAGTCAAGTCGTTCATTGACATGAGAGTATAACGACTATGATTGGAATAAAGGTAAATTGCATGGTAGGCTACTACCAGGAATAAGATAATGTGAAAGTTGTGATCGAATCGTTCGGTGACATAAAAGTATAGCGATTGTGATCAAAGAGTAATCGAGTTGTTGATGACATGAAAGTATAACAACAATGATTATGAACAAAGTCATTCAAGGAAATGACTCGTGGGGTTAAGCGAGTCGTTGGTGACATAAAAGTATAACGACTACAATTGGAATAGGAGCACATCATAGTAGGCCACTATTGGTGAGGAGTTGATAAGGGTATATTGCTTAATTAATGGCTTTCTAACCTAAAGTTATTTAGACAAGAGCGATATGGAAATGATCAAGTCGTTGGTGGCGTAGAAGTATACGGCTGTGATCGAAAACAATCATATTGTTGATGGTGTGAAAGTATGACCACTGTGATCAACATGAAGACACATCATTCGATAAATCAAAATTAGGTGGCGGTAGTTGTTCACGAGGAATTGAAACATTGGCTCATCGTTGAGTAAGCCCATAAGGGATGGCGAACATCATTGGTATGAATAACAAGCGTCGGAGAATTAGAATATTGGCGCATCACTTGGTAGGCCAAAGGTGGATATCGTAAAGATAAAATATTGACTTGGTAAGTCAATACTTAGAAACGATAAGATAATTGACTAGGGTAATATTTCTTGAAACTTACCATTGATAGGCATCATGATTTTGTCGCCTTCTTGATTGGTTAGGCGATGCAGCTCCATTCGTAAGCAGACTCCCTCTGAAGGGTCCTTCCCATTTTGGTTGAATTTCCCCTTCTTCTTAGAATTGAGGATCATCGGCGTCGGACGTGACACAAAGATTCGCCTTCCTTGAAAATCGACCTCGGACTTTCTTGTCAAATGCTTTAGAAATCAGTGCAGGTACAACTTCGATATCTTTGTTGAGCACGTAGTAGCTTCTCATCCGGCATTTCAAGTTCCTCAAAGCGTCGGCGATGATTTTCTTCGATCGTCATTCACGTGGTTAATGCCATTAAGTAGTGAATTTGAATCTCCATCGGTAAAATAGCCGCAACCATAAACTAAAGAATATGGGGTGGTACCGTTGGTGTGCGAACCGTTGTCGCGGTAAGCCCACAAACTTTGTCCCAACTTATCATCCCAATCCTTCTTATTTGAAGAAACCATCTTAGTAAGGATCTTGATGATCGTCTTATTAAAAGCTTCGACTTGTCGGTTCCTTGGGGGTAGTAAAATTTGTTGATGCTAAATTCGGTTGAATTTATCATGAGAAGCGTGAAAGCATGGTGACAAATTGTGGACCATTGTCGTGGACAATCTGCACAGGCACACCATATCGGTATATGACATGATGTTTAACAAATTTAATCACATCACTTGTCTTGACCAATCTCAATGGGATGGCCGGCCCACTTTGAGAAATGTCGATTATCGCCAATATGAAGCGATGTCCTTTTGAAGAAGCGGAGAAATTGGACCAACAATGTCCATTCCCCATGTTTGAATGGCGGGGCGTAGCGATGGGATGCAAGTGTTCGGCGGTTGATGAAGATAGTTAGCATGTATCGGCATGCATGGCACCGTTTAGCGTAAGCTTCTGGCGTCTTTACCATAGTTGGCCAATAATACCCAAGTCTCATAATCGGTCCCATAACTTAGGTCGGTGGTGTGCTCCACAAACACCATTATGAGCTTCTTTCAAGACTTGCTCTGCTTCCTTAGTTGACAAACATCGGGCGATAACCCATCATCGACCTTCTATATAAAGTCGTAATTGGGAATCATAGTAAAATCTTGATGCTCGTCGGCGAATTGACTCTCTTTCTTTTATGTCTTGGGCAATATCCCATGCAAGACATAGTCGATGATCGGAAACCGCCGGTCTAGTGCTTCAAGTGACTTAGGTTAGTCTTATTTGCTTGGATTTGTAATGCATATTTTGGTCGAAATAGGCTGCCGACTAGACACAATAACTGTGAGTAGCATTCTCCGGGGAGGGCGTAGCTGCAAAGAGGCATGCTAGCATCGGCATAAGTGTTACGCAAGCGGGGCACATGATCAATGTAAAAGCTTCCAAAGGATTGACTAAAGTCACGGCGGTTGCATGATGAGGGATAAGGTCTTAGTGCGACCGTACTCTCCTCTTAGTTGTTTCACGATTAGGCTGTGAATCCCCAAATGCTTCAAGGTGTTTCACGCCTAAATGTTTGGCTATGTCGAGACCAATCAATAGCATTATACTCGCTTTCGTTATTGGTGCATGGTTCGACAACGACCATTTCAGCGGTATCCGCGTGGTTTTGTGGAGATATCAATACCACCCCGGCTCCTAGCGAGGCCATCGAGTCGCTCTCGGCTCCATCGAAGAACAAGCTGCCATACGTTCCTTAGAGACCAAATTAGCCTCATAAGGTTCATCGGGCATGTCTTGATACAATTCGATTTTACCTTTCAATGGATGGTTAGCCATAAGGTCACACGGCTTGACCCTTCACGCTTCGAGGTTTGAAGTGAATATCGTCTTGAGATAATAACAATGCCCATCTAGCCATTCGGCCATTCAGCGTGCGGTGGGTCATAAATACCGTATAAAGGTCGATTCTAGAGATGGCGTGTATAGTCGTCCCACGAGTAATGCGCATCTTTTGGATGGCAAAGACCAAAGCCAAACATTCCTTGAATGGGAGGATATCGATATTGACCCGGCAATCCCGAGGTAATAGGCTGCTTGTTCATGGCCATTGTCGTAGATCACGTGCTAAGAGACACCTTCGCATACTCTGTAGATCGGATGTAAATCAGGAAGGGCTTTCCTGATTTAGGTGCAACTAACACAGGGGGATTAGAAAGATATGTTTTGATCTCTTCGAATGCCTTACGGCAATCTTCATCCCAAGCGAGCGATACACCTTTCTTCATGAGCTTGAGAAGGGTTGACATTTCCCGATAAATTGGAAATGAATCTGCGAATATAAGCCAGCGCCCTTGGAGACCACGAAGCTCTCTGAGGCTTCTAGGAGGTGGAAGTTCCTGGATAGCTTTGACTTTGTCCGGGTCGAGACGGATACCATCTGCTGTGACCACGAACCCTAGAAATTTGCCACTAGACATCCCCAGAAAAGACTTAGTCGGGTTCATCTTCAAGCGATGTGACGCATTACCTCAAATGTTGTCTTTAAGTCGTGCAAGTGATCACTTTTGCGGCGACTCTTGACTACTAAATCATCTCGTAGCACTCCCTTTGTTTTCCGTAAATGTTTTGGGAAAATAGTGGTCATGGCACGCCGGTATGTAGCCCTGCGTTTTCAAGCGAAAGGCATGGTATAACGATATATTCGGCGGTGTTAGGAAGCGATGTGCTTTTCATCATCGGGGTGCATTTTGATTTGATTGTACCACGAAAAGCCATCCATAAAGACATCCTCTCGAATCCACATGTGTTGTCGATGATAATGTCGTAATTGGTAGAAATCGTCTTTCGGACATCGCGGTATTCGTCTCGGTAATCAGCGCCGCGGTCGGATCTGTCCGTTTTCTTTACCACGGGTACTATATTTGCTACCCGGTCGGGATCTTTGCACTTCGGATGAACCACGCCTTGATCGGCTTCCGATTTCTTTCGATGGCTTTCATGACTGAGGGAAAATGCGTCGTTGTTGTTGTTTACGAGGTTTAGCTCGGCTTAATGTTAAGGCGATGCATGGCCACTTGAGGGTCTAAACCGGCATATCTTCATAACTCCATGCGAAGACATCGATATATTCTGTACCAAAGCGATAAGGCTCTCCTTTTCTTGGTAGTCAAACTATAAGCTTATGAATATGGGTTTTGGATTAGATTAGTCCCCATATTTATTTGGATTATTTTGTCATCGATGGGTGGTTCCGTTGTTCAAAACAATGTTCCCATTGCATTCCAGTATAGCGACTCATTGGATCTTCCAATAGCGTAAGAGATCATCTTCTTGGATCTCTATTGGATCGGTGAGGTCATATTGACCATCAAGAACTTAAATTCATGTCCTATCTTGTCGAGAATCGGGTTGCTTGAAGATGAGTGATCTAACTCATCCTCGGTCATAACATGCCATGAGTGCGGTGACTCATATCCCAACCCTTCACGAGTTTTATGATAGTAATCATTAGGTGGCCTTAGGGACATAAGCGGTCGGATCGGCGTTTTGATACCTTTTAGTAATTTAACCCTTCTTTGTGAAGGAAGTCATATCCCATTTTCTTCATCGGATGTTGCGCGTCGTGAAATATGAAAATTGGGGTTCTTTTCTTTTACTTGGGGTTGTTCCACCTCGGCTTGCAATGGTTTGTTGACACGCCCAAAGATAATGTCTTCGACCATTATTAGGGGCGGTATCACAAAAACCACTTGTGAAGAATTAAAGTGCCTTTGAGTTGTCATAAATGGCGGTGAATGGGCATGTGCAATCTGAGTTGACATACAACCGTGGAAGAATTTACGACATCAGTCGATTATGACTTTTAACACCGGTCGTAAGCTAAATCATAATTTTCATTAAAATCGACTATGTCGTCATCGGGATCATTGGATCGATTACAAAGGGTTTTACATCATTGAAAACAACACCTTGTTGGGACTCTATGTCGACTTCATTTCATTTGTCATAGTCCTCGATCTGTGGTTCATCGGTTTGGCCTTCCTCAAGGTAGTGGGCCGAATCAGTAAAATAATTCTCCACACCTTTGAATGGTTGCCTTTCGCGACCAATGTTTTAACCATCCCTTCTTCATCTACATACTTCATGCATTGATGCAGCGTAGATGGGGCGATCAAATTTTCATGGATCCGTGGTCACTCCAAGAGCAAATTGTAAGATGTATCGCGTCGATGACATAGCGGTAACATCGTCTTCAAATCTCTATTTGGCATTTGAGTTTGATCTTGCCCAAGGGGCGAGAATTTGTAGCATTGAAGCCGTAGATGGTAGTCGGTTGTTGCTAACGGTGCGGTGGTATCCCAAGATGTTGTATAATTCTCAATGGGATGATACTCAATGCGAGATCCGGTCAACTTGAGCTCGGTTGATTGGACGAGATCGATATAGCGATGAAGTACAACGGCCTATCGTGCTTTGGGTTCTTCACTTGCATGTCCTCGATGAAAAAGTAATGCAAGGTATTGGCCCTTTGAAGACGATAACATTGGGCACAAACCATTGTCCTTTAGGAAATGAGCGAGGCAGCTTCATTATCGCCCGGCGCTTCTCATGAGCTTCTACAGTAGATTGAGAGACGCAAGAGCTCAAATAAAGTAATTCTGTAGGGATGTTGGAGAGTTGGGTTAACCACGTCAGCTGGAAAGGAGCCTTGAAGTTCGGGCATGTCCTTCTGAGTGCTTTGTTGTAGCGGATCTCCCTTGTCTTGGACCCACCAGCTGGCTCCTTTCTTTGCTACATCGAGCGTTGCCGGGTACTCCCTTAGGAACTCTTTTCGCCTCGGTGTGCCTAGTCACGGATGTCGCGGTTTGTTGCTTCGGTAGAGTCATTGACTTGCTCCTTTTCGGCGGCCGAGGTGGCGTTACAAGACTTCCCTTTTGACTTTGAAGAAGTCCATTGTTCATCGATAACAAGTCGGGATGAACCCACATAATTCGCCTTCGGTAGTGTAAGGGACCATACCTTGTGCTTCCCGCCGGAGATCAAAGTTCACAACTTTGGCTTACGCTTGATGGATCGGTTTTACCGTCACGCGCGGAATTCGCAAAATCGCCAAATTGGAGGCGACCATGTTTCTGAGACACCTTCTTTTGATCCTCCTTGAGTCATAACACACCTTCTAGCAAGACACGGATCTTGTCCTTCAATATGTAACATGACCCGTCGGATGGTGTACCATTCGATGGTACATCTGATATTTTGGATCATCCGTCCTTGAAGCTTCCTCAGGCTTCTTTATTTCGGGCGTGATCTTGTTCATTTTAAGTAAAGTTTTGAGGATTGGGATAACCTGGTCATCCTTAAAATCATACTTCTTCTGAGGGCGGTTGTCAGAAACGTTTGATTTCTGCTTGAAGGATCTTGAAGTAGGTTGGGCTTCCTGACTAAAGTCTCCTTCCCCGATTGCTTTTGAGGAGTAAAATTATTACGGTTACCCCTTTTTAAGGCGAGAGTCCTGAGGTTCCTCCGCCTCGATCCTCTTAATCATGTTTTCAACTTGTTCGCCTTGCCTCACCAATTCTTTCCAAGAGTATGCCTCAACTGCACCCATCTTAGAAAGTATGTTGATCGAGAGGTTGGCTCTGCACATCCGATGAATGTAAGCAGAGGCTGGTCGGGAGTGCAAAACAGTCGAATAAACGACAAGCGTCTTGGCGGACTCCGTCTTCTTTTGCTTTTCGACCCGGCAAAGTGGCCATAGACACCTCGGTGTCATCATCAAAAATCGGGCCATAAAGAGCCTGCGAGATCTTTCCAAGAGTTGATAGAACCGGGCTCTAACCTTGGAACCACTTTCGGCGACTCCTTAAGAGTGCTAATGAATAATCGGGTCATAATAGGATCATTACCGTTATATGTCGGTTTGTGCTTGGAAGTAGTAGATGTGTTGTGACGGAGAACTTTTTAGTCAAAGCGCACTAAGTTAAGTGGCTTGAATTTGGAGGATATGGGACATCGTCCCATTCTATAGAGATATGGCCTCGCCACCCCGGCTCCTTTGATTGCCCTTGGGTTTGAGCATCCGGTTGCTTTTGGAAATCCCGCAACACATGATCTTGCTCTTTTGTCGCGGATTGATTCGCTTCGATGACATTGAGTGGGCGTCATGATTCACGTTATAGCCTTCTTGCTTCGATTTGGATCCTCCTTCGTCCATCTTCTTCTTGCCCACAAGTTTCTCCATCATCATTTCTAAAGCGATGGATTCTTGTTGCGCAAGAATAGTAACTGTTGCTCTTCTATTCTTCGTGTCATCTCTTCCTCTCGTTAGGCCATGAGGACGGCACGATCCTTTGAAGTCGATATTGAAGGTTGGGATGTAGCAATGCGAAATTCTCAACTTCTTGAAGTACCCCGACCAATTGGCTATAGTCAAGTGGAATTGCCACTCGGTGCGAAGGCGGGTGCCGATAGGCATACAGTATTGATTAAAGCCTCTTAACCACAGGGAATACTCGGCGTCGGATGATTGGACTGCCTATCGGGGTCTTGCTCCGCTTCTCCCCACCATATTGATAGTCACTCCATGACCATTGCGGGCTGCTTTCGCTTTTATGGTGGAACCGCCGTCACGGTTGGCCGGGTCGGACAATCGCTCAAAAGCGAAGGCGATCGTCGATGAACATTGGTAGCACCGCGAAATAAGCTTCTCCAGCAATGAGGCGCATTTGACTAGCATCAGCTTGCGAGTGAGATAATCACGGAGATCGAGAAGTGGGTGTTCCCCTGTTGACTCACAGCGAGCCTCATATGAGAGGCTTCCTAGATCGAGTTTGGCGAACTGGCGAGGTTGCCATTTTCTTTGATTTTGGCCGAGGTTAGCCGTTCTGCCGAGTTAGATCTGTTTAGAGGAGACCTCATGTTGGCGAAGTTCATTGCTTGAGCGAGGTTCAACCCTTTAAAGGGACCTCATGTTCTTTGGCGAGGTTCGACCCTTTTAAAGGGACCTCATGTTCTTGGCGAGGTTAAGCCATTGACGGATTCGTCCTTCAAAGGGACCTCGCGTTGTAGGCGAGGTTATTTGCTAGAAGCGAGCTTCGTTCCTTTTGAGGACCTCGCGTTGTGGCGAGGTTAAGCGGCTGGCGAGCTTCGCTGATTTGGGCGAAGCGAGCGAGGTTCGTCATTTGGACTAGGCTTCGCGGCGGGCGGCGTTAGTCTTGTAGGCGAGGTTAGCGATTAGGCGACTTTCGTCTTGTTTTGAATGAACCCCTTGATGATGGCGAGGTTCGTTGATTTTCTTGGACGATAGTGGAATCCGTCCGCGAGACCAAAGCTTCGAACGCGTCGGCGAGCTTGGTTACTGTCGGCGGCGTTGTCTATGCGTCTCGAAAGTGGACCATTAGAAGGTCGATCTTCTCATAAGCGAGCGAGGCTGCGAGAAGCCAAAACTTGGCTAAAACATCGAAGTGGACTTGGGCGCTTAACAACCCATTTCTTAGCCATTTGGTTGACTTTTGGAGCCTTGTCTTTGAGAGACAAAGGCGCTCGTCGAGGTTCGCTCGAGAGGATTCAGCGAAGCCACGGGGCTGAAGTCTCATATGAGACTTCGGCGACACTGCGTGTCTTCAGGCTAGATGCCCCGAGGAGAGAAACTCCTGCGTACTTACTCGTCGAATTCGATGACCAAGGTTTGAACCTCGGTTCCCCTTGCAATCTTGTGCGATTAGCCACCACAATTCATCGGAATGAGCGGTTGCTCCATTGTTGCGCCATCTTACGTAGAGTCGAAAAAGTTTTGTTTGATTGACTTTGAAAAATTACAATCACACCCTCGATTCTGAGAGGAAGAAGATTGATTTGACTCCTCTTTTGTATGGGTTCTTGGTGGCGAAGAAGGCTTCACTCAATGCTCCGCGTAGAGTTTAAGCTTTCGTTGGCGATCGAGCGAGTTGTTGATGATTGATGAAGAACTTCGATCTCTCTTAGCGGCGCAAGTGCTAGATTTTCTCAACCGTCCAAAGTCCTCAGCCCAATGGCTACTCACCGCCATTTATAGGGCTTTTAGCATGTAGCGGCATCTTTGGAATTGTGGGAGCGATGGGCTAGCGGCATGGGCGTGGGTATAACCGATGTCCACTACTTGGCCCGTGATTGTTGTAACTTCGTGGCCTTTGGAGTGCGCTACAAGAGGCGAGCCGATAGATGGCGAGCTTAGCTCTTCCTTGGTGGTGAACCTTGATCGAATGGCGAAGTTAAGCTACTTGGGCAAGCCGGTTGGGTAGCGAGCTTCATTTGCGTGGGCAAATCTCGGTGGATGTGTTTATACATTTTGGTTGGATGGCGAGCTTAGCTATTATAAGCGAACCTCGATGCGAATATCGAGGTTCCGGCTTTGGCGAACCTCGGTTGAATGGCGAGGTTCACCGCTATAAGCGAACCTCGGTTGAATGGCGAGGTTCGCTGCTGTAAGCGAACCTCGGTTGAATGGCGAGGTTCGCGCTATAAGCGAACCTCGGTTGAATGGCGAGGTTTCTTTGCTATAAGCGAACCTCGGTTGAATGGCGAGGTTTCTTTGCTATGGCGAACCTCGGTTGAATGGCGAGGTTTCTTTGCTATAAGCGAACCTCGGTTGAATGGCGAGGTTCCTTTGCTATAAGCGAACCTCGGTTGAATGGCGAGGTTCGCTGCTGTAAGCGAACCTCGGTTGAATGGCGAGGTTCGCTGCTGTAAGCGAACCTCGGTTGAATGGCGAGGTTCCTTTGCTATAAGCGAACCTCGGTTGAATGGCGAGGTTCACCGCTATAGGCGAACCTCGGTTGAATGGCGAGGTTCCTTTGCTATAAGCGAACCTCCGGTTGAATGGCGAGGTTCGCTGCTGTAAGCGAACCTCGGTTGAATGGCGAGGTTCGCTGCTGTAAGCGAACCTCGGTTGAATGGCGAGGTTCCTTTGCTATAAGCGAACCTCGGTTGAATGGCGAGGTTCTTGCTATAAGCGAACCGGTTGAATGGCGAGGTTCGCGCTATAAGCGAACCTCGGTTGAATGGCGGGACTTCGGCTTGGCGAACCATGAAAAGGAGAGCTTAGCGAACTGGCGTTAGGGGCGAGCCTGCATGAAACTTTGATCTTGTAAGCGAGCCTCGTCAAACTTAAAGCGTTGTGGGCGAGCCTCGTTTAATCCTTTGTTGAGCCGTTTCGTCGCGAACCTCGTATTGAGTTGAGCCTCGCCTTTGACGAGTCGTTTTGAAGCTTTAACAACTAGGGTCGCTGACCCTCGTCACGGAGGATTTTTTTTGTCTCGGTAGTATTGACCGTTTTCCGTAGATGATCTGGAAAATTTTAGTCATCGCTTCGTGATATGTGGCGGCATTTTGAGGCGAGCGGCATGGCCGTGTAGCAATATATACCGATGGAAGCGTTACGAGCGGCTGTGTGCTTGGCATCATCGGGGTGCATTTTGATCGATTGTAACCGAGAAACCATCCATGAATGACATTCTTTCAAATCCACCGTATTGTCAACTATGACATCGGTGATTGGGAGAGGAAAGTCATCTTTTAGACAGCGGCGTTCGGTCTGTAGTCGACCACGGATCCTAATCGAACCATTCTTCTTCGTGGCCAGGGACTATATTAGCCACCCAATCCGGATGTTGAATTTCCTCGATGAACCCGATTCTATGAGTTTCTTTGCCGTCAGCGATTGCTTGCAATATTTGTGGGCCGAAACGTCTTCTTTGTTGCTTGGCGGGTTTGACATCCATCTTGATGTTGGCGATGTGTCGCCACATTAGAGTCGAGTCTGGCATGTCCTCGTAGCTCGGTGAATACATCGATATACTCACGATCAAGGCAACTAACTCTTCCTTTTCTTCCGAGGGGAGAGTATTGCTGATGTTTATGAGTTTAGGATGCTCTTCATCCCTCATATTAACCTGGACTACCTCGTCCTTAGTGGGGGGTTCTCTTTGTTCGAATCTATCCCCAAACTGCTCTTTGAGTTGATGGATCCATGGGTCTTCCCATGTTGGTATATCTTCATCACTCTCCGTAGGGATGGGGCCGTGGTCATATTTGACATCAAAGCTTTGAAAGCTTCTCGAGGCTGGTGTCGGGATCCCAGCCGATGAATCGGGCGAATGTCGAGTCTCCCTCATTGGGTGGATTATTATCAATCGACCATGAGCATTCATCTTCGAGGAGGATTAGTATCCCAACCCTCTGTTGGTCATATAAGCCTTTGAGACTCGATCTTGTTGCCAAGCCTATCAAAGGCGGCCTTCTTGGTGGCAGTGCGATTACATTCGATAACACATACGATTAGTTTGAGAACACGGACAATGCGTGTTCAATTGAGAGAACTTCTCTTCGAGATTTTCGTACCCCGGCCGCGATAGTACAACTCATCGGCATGAATGCGGAGCAACCCTTCGTGTGTTGGTATGACTTCTCGGGTATAGCGTCATCGTCGTCGGATAAGCGTCTCCTTCGAGGATGAGTCACATTATCGAGAGGTTCTAAGAGTCACTAATCTCAGCGTTAAGCCTGCGGTATACGAAGTTCGGCGGGCTTTGAACCGATCCGAATTCGGTGAGGCGACTCTGGGGAATCTTCTTATCACGGTTGAGGTGGAGTGCGACCCCACATACCGGAGTGACCGGGACTTCCTTAGCGGGCTGAATCGTTCTTTGATCGAAATTTTACCTCGATCATCATGCAATGAGCGAGGTGCTCCAAAGCCGTTTTCTTGCTGCGGGATCGCCAGCGGGATTGGCCGAAGCGAGCCGCAGTGGATGGACATTTGGATGAAATCGCCGAGGTGTGATCTTCTTTGAATCAAGTCACCCGTGGCGGCGAGCCTTAGCGAATCGGTTTGAGGTGGTGATTCTTGACTAACGTTTTGGCCTTCGTCCGAATCGTTGTTCGATTCGGACTCCAAACTTGGCGCATTTTCGGCTTCTTGTCCACTTCTCCCTTTTTCTACATCAGGGCCTCTGAACTAGAGCCCGTGTGTGTCGCAGTAATGCAGCCTCGGATCACGTTCTTCAAGTGTTGATCGGTTCCGTTTGGCGGAACCAATCATTTGTTAGCGGCTTGGAGGAGTTGTCGTGCACCTATTGATGAGGTTCTTGACCTCTCACGGACTTCAGATCCACTTTGTAGCGGACACCGTCGGTGATTCGGGGCCTTGGCGAACTCAGCGTCGGAGAGTCGACGCGCCATCGTGGCGATCTCTGCGTAGATCCGGCGATCTTGGATGCGGAAGGATGCCATTGGTGTAACCCGACGCGGCGGAGTTAAGATCCTCGCCTTAAAGTTCGGGCGAGGACAAATGGATCTTTCTTCGTGAGAGATCATACGGATTTGTGGGGAGGGCGATACGGACAAGGATGATAGTATGATACTCCGGCGGAACCGGATCAACTTAGATTCGGTTGACTTATTTGGGCGTAATTATTACACCCTACGCCAAAGTTTTGGCCCGCTAGCGGTTAGCGGGGTCAAGGGGCAGCGGCCCCTTCGGAGTCGAGGCGGCGCCAATTTTCTATCGTCCTTGAGGCCTTTGACTTCTTCTTGGTAGGGATGCGGATTCAGCGGCTACGACCACGGCGATCTCGACTTGAGACCGTTGGCTCCCCTTGTGGTCGCCCGGCTTGTTGCGGTAAAAGTAGACTTGTTATTCATTGCTCGTTTGAACTTGTTTTACGGCCGTTGGCCTTGCGGTTTGTAGATCGGCGTGCTCGCCGGTGCTTTCGGGTATTGTCGGCGGCTCGTGGATCTCGCGAGGGCTCTCTCAAGAATATCGAAAATCCAATCTCCAAAATCCGGCCCTGGCCAGGCACCCCACTATTTATAGGAAAACAAGAGGGGTTTGTTGGCGGCGGACACCATTTGGTGTCGGCTATTAACGGACACCAAGCGGTGTCGGGTTTGACCGGCAGCAGCTCCTCGGTTTGGTTTGGTTTTCGGACTTTTCGCGGCGTTAGTTCGATCTTGTCGTCGTCGTTCTAAGTCCGTGCTTGGTTCACTTGATTGGTTTCATCCGTCAGCGGTTTAAGTGGCGATCGGTCGGTGTTCAAATCCGATCTTGTTGGCGTTGAATCCGATCGATCTCGTTGAAGCTTTGCTTGTTGGATTCATTCCATAACCGTAGCCTCGTTGATTAAATGCGCTGGCGACCCACTTCATGAGTTAGTCGGCT
Source organism: Asparagus setaceus (assembly GCA_012295165.1). Taxonomy (NCBI): domain Eukaryota; kingdom Viridiplantae; phylum Streptophyta; class Magnoliopsida; order Asparagales; family Asparagaceae; genus Asparagus; species Asparagus setaceus. Next base: position 14,788,177 of record CM022709.1, read on the forward strand.
CGCACTGCAGCGTTATCGCGGCGTCGGTTTGTCGAATGGATCGTCGGTTGTCAACCCACCGTTCACGAGTCTTGCTCGGGTATTGACAAGCAATTTTTATGCCTCTGATGGCGTTACGGTGAGGGTGAGTCGGATCACTCATCTTAAAGTAGTTTCACGGGATTACGGCCCGGTATAGGGCGAAATTAGATCCACGATGGCCAATATGACCTCAGTTGATCCAATAGAGATTCAAGAAGATGATCTCTTACGCTATTCGAGGATCCGCGAGTCAGCGACTTGGAATGCAATGGGAACATCGTTTTGAACAACGAGAAGCCAGCTGATGACAAAATAGTCAGAGTTGATATGGGGATGAAGCTAATCCGAAGCCCATATTCATAGCGATAGTTTGTGGTGAAGAAAAAAGCCTTATCGCTTTGATGCGGGAATATATCGATGTCTTGGCTTGGAGTTATGAAGATATGCGGCTTAGACCCTCAGTGGCTATGCATTGCCTTAATATCGAACGAGCTAAGCACGTTAAACAACGACAACGGCGATTTGCCCCTCGGGTCATGAAGGCCATTGAGAAAGAAATCGAGAAGGCGATCAAAGCGAGGTTTCATTGGGAGGTTCAACACCGACCGGGTAGCCAATATAGTACTGTTTTGAAGAAAAGCGGGCCAGATCGGCCGTCGCGTTGACTATCGAGACTTAAATTGACATGTCAGAAAGATGATTTTCCTTTACCAATCCGGATATTATAAATCGATAACTGCGTGTGGGTTTGAAAGGATGTCTTTATGGATGGCTTTTGAGGTACAATCAGATCAAAATGCACCCGATGATGAAAAGCACCTTGCTTTCGAACACCGTCGAGGAATATCTTATTATCTGATTATGCCTTTCGGCTTGAAAAGCGGGGGCAACATACCGGTGCCATGACCACTATCTTCGAAAACATTCACGGAAGGCGGTAGAATGCTACGTAGACGATTTAGTGGTCAAGAGTCGTCACAAAAGTGATCATTTACGACTTGAGGGCGGCATTTGAGATAATGCGGGCACATCGGTGAAGATGAACCCAACTAAGTCTTTCACAGGGATGTCTAGTGGCAAATTCTAGGGTTAAGTAGTCCTGGCGAGGCGGTATCGCCTCGACCGGATAAAGTCAAAGCTATCCAAGAACTTCCACCTCCTAGAAGCCTCGAGAGCCGTGATCTCCAAGGCGTTTGGCTTACATTCGCAGATTCATTTCCAATTTATGGAAATGTCAACCATTCTCGAAGCTCATGAAGAAAGGTGTATCGTTCATTTGGAGCGAAGATTAGGAAGGCATTGAAGAGATCAAAACATATCTTTCTAATCCCCACGTGTTAGTTGCACCTAAATCGGAAAGCCCTTCGATTTACATCCGGCTTCTGAGTGTGCGTTAGCGAGTCTTTTACGGGGCGATGACAATGGCCCGAGCAGGCGATCTATTACCTCGATAGGACGGCGGGGCGAGTATCGATACCCTCCCATTCGAAGGAATGTTTGGCTTTGGTCTTAGCCATCCAAAGATGCGGCACTATCTAGTGGGGCGGACCATACCGTCATCTCCAAAATTGACCCTATCACGGGTATTCATGACCCGGCTGTACGTTGAATGGTCGAATGGCTAGATGGGCATTGTTATTATCTCGATCGACATTCACTTCAAACCTCGAAGCGATGAAGGGTCAAGGCGTGTGTGATCTTATGGCTAATCATCCATTGAAAGGGAAGATCGAATTGTATCAAGACATGCACGATGAACCTTATGAAGCTAATCGGTCTCTAAGGAGCAGTATGGCGGTTGTTCTTTGTAGACCTCGAGGCGACCCACGGCGGCCCGTTGTAGCGGAGTGGGGGTAGTATTGATATCTCATAAAACCACGTGATACCACGGTACGTGTCGTTATCGAGAACCATGCACCAATAGCGTAGCGAGTATAATGCGTTATTGATTGGTCTCGACATAGCCAAACATTTAGGCGTGAAGCACCTTGAAGCATTTGGGGATTCCGCGACTAGTAAATAAAACAACTAAGAGGGGAATACGAAGTCGGGCGAGGACCTTATCCCTCATCATCGGCGACCATAACTTTAGCCGACTCCTTTGAAAGCTTTTACATTGATCATGTGCCCGTTTGCGGAACACTTATCTGAATCTTGTTGGCGTCTCTTGCGGCTTCGCTACTATGCGAGAATGCTACTCGGCGGGTTAGTGTGACTAGTCGGCAACTATTTCAGCCAAAATATACATTACAGTCGTGCGGTTGAAGGCGAGCCTAAGTCACTTGAAGCACGAGGCTGGCGGTTCCGATCATCGACTATGTCTTGCATGGGATATTGCGAAGACATAAAAGAAAGTCGATTAGTCGGCGAGCATCAAGATTTTACTATGATTCCCGATTCTGAGACCTTATATAGAAGGTCATATGATGGATTCTTGCCGATGTCATCGACTAAGGAAGCGAGCAAGTCTTGAAAGAAGCTCATGGCGGTGTTTGTGGAGCACACCAACACAGGCCCAAGTTATGGGACGGTGCGTGAACTTCGGTTATTATTGGCCGACAATGGTGAGGATGCGTGGCTTCACGCTAAGCGATGCCATCGTGCCAAATACATGCTAATTACCTTCACCAACCTCGGAACACTTGCATCCTACGCCCGCGTCACGGCCATTTGAAGCGTGGGGAATGGACATCGTCGGTCCTATTTCTCCACCTTCTTCAAAGGACATCGCTTCATATTGGCGATAGCGAGTATTTCTCAAAGTGGGCTGAAGCGTTCCGTTGAGATTGGTCAAGACAAGCGATGTGATCAAATTTGTTAAACATCATGTCATATACGGTATGGTGTCGGCGGTCGTCCGCGATAATGGTCCGCAATTTGTCGGTCATGCCTTCCGCGCGATTCTGCGATAAATTTGAATCGGAACCTAGCGTCAACGACTTACTACCCGCCCGCGAATGGACAAGCTGAAGCTTTTAACAAGGCGATCATCAAGATCCTTACTAAAATGGTCTCTTCAAACAAGAAGGATTGGAGCGACAAAGGCTGGGGCAAAGCACGTGGGTTTACCGTTACAGCGGTTCGCTGCCAAGCGGTACCACCCCATATTCTACGGTTTATGGTTGTGAAGCCATTTTACCGATAGAGATTCAAATCCCATCGCTTGAATGGCGTTATCCACGGAATGACAACCGAGGAAAATCATCGCCCGGCCTTGAGGAACTTGAAATCTTTGGATGAAAAGCGATTCTGAGCTCAACGGCATATCGAGCTTTACCAGACCCGGGTTTCTAAAGCATTTGACAAGAAAGTCCGATGTCGCATTTTCGAAGAAGGCGACCTCGTTCTCGCTGTCCGACGCCCGATGATTTTGAACTCCAAAAAGAAGGGGAAGTTCGAGCCAAAATGGGAAGGACCATTCGTGGTAGAGTCTGTTTACTCGAATGGAGCATACCGCCTAACCAATCAAGAAGGCGACAAAATCATGATGCCTATCAATGGTAAGTTTCTGAAAAAGTACTACCCGTAGTCTTCTTTCAAACTCCCATTAAGTTATCGTGTTAACAGTCACATCAGATAACTAATTTCCTCCAAATTCCCTCGCCAATCCTCCTCAACAGGATGGCGGGTCCCCAAAACTATCATGTTAACAATCACCTCTGATAGTTACCCCCAAGATTTCCTCCGTCCATCCTCTCAAAGCGGGATGGCGGGACCCTCTTGTCATGTTAATATTACACCTCTGACAAATTAACTTGCTAATCCTCTTCAATGGGATGGTGAGTCCTCAGAGTTGCCCCAATCGCAACAAATTCTTGTCGGGTTAACAATCACCTCTGACAAACTCCCTTTCCAATCCTCGTCAATAGGGTGGTGGGTCCACATAACTGTCATGTTAATAATTACCTCGGCGGTCCGATCCACGGTTGTTATACTCTCCGTCCTTTGAACAACTTGATTTCTTCTTGATCGCGATCGTTATACTTTTATGTCCTTTGAGCGATTGATCATTTTTGAATAGTGGCCTACCATGCGATGTGCCTCTATTTTAGCCATAGTCGTTATACTCCCATGTCCACTGAGCGACTTCGGCTACCCCGCGAGTCATTTCCTAAATGACTTTGTTAAGTAATCCTTGTTGTTATACTTTTAAGTCAGCGAACAACTTGATTGCTTCTTGATCGCGATCGTTATACTTTTATGTCGAGCGATTCGATCATTTCTGAATAGTGGCCTACCATGCGATGTGCCTCTATTTTAGCCATAGTCGTTATACTCCCATGTCACTGAATGACTTCGGCTACCCCGCGAGTCATTTCCTAAATGACTTTGTTAAGTAATCCTTGTTGTTATACTTTTAAGTCAGCGAACAACGATTGCTTTTGATGCGATCGTTATACTTTTATGTCGCTGAGCGATTGATCATTTTTGAATAGTGGCCTACCATGCGATGTGCCTCTATTTTAGCCATAGTCGTTATACTCCCATGTCACTGAGCGACTTCGGCTACCCCGCGAGTCATTTCCTAAATGACTTTGTTAAATAATCCTTGTTGTTATACTTTTAAGTCAGCGAACAACTTGATTGCTTTTGATCGCGATCGTTATGCTTCTATGTCGAGCGATTGATCATTTTTGAATAGTGGCCTACCATGCGATGTGCCTCTATTTTAGCCATAGTCGTTATACTCCCATGTCACTGAGCGACTCGGCTACTCCCACATGATCATTCCTCTAAATGATTTTGTTAAGTAATCCTTGTTGTTATACTCTCCGTCCTTTGAACAACTTGATTGCTTTTGATCGCGATCGTTATACTTTCATGTCAGCTGAGCGATTGATCATTTCCGCATGATGGCCTACCGGGCTATTTGCCCTTATCTTTTAATCCAGCGCCTTGAGCGGCTAAGGATAGAGGGAGATTTTAGCACTAAGCCTAAAAGAAACTCCTGCAAACTCACCATCTTGAGGGAAAAGTATGGCTAGCCGATTCAAGCGGTGTCGGTAAAGGCATATCAAATCCGTTGATAGGCGGGGTTTGCTAAAAATCGGAAGGCGATCATTAGGCTGCGGTGAAGAATTCAAATTTACGTGTTCGTTAGAAGGTTCCTCGCTCGATGCACGGCGACCATCTTACAAGTCTTAGTATCCAAAGTGTTCGGACTCCATTCAACGCATTCAAGTCACGAAAACTTTGGAGGGGTTTTGTAGGCGAAAATTGCCTTAATCCTTACCGCAACTTCGGAATGGCGAGAAGAGCTTAGGGGTCCATCAGAGTGAAGTCGAGCCCGCCTAAAGGCGAGGCTTCGCCAAGCGGCGAGGCTCGACATTCAGCGAGCTTCATGGCAGCGAGCTCGACATTGAGCGAGGCTTCGCCAAGCGGCGAGGCTCGACATTGGCGAGGCTTCGCCAAGCGGCGAGGCTCGACATTGGCGAGGCTTCATGGCAATGAGCTCGACATTGGCGAGCTTCATGGCAGCGAGCTCGACATTGAGCGAGGCTTCGCCAAGCGGCGAGCTCGACATTCAGCGAGCTTCATGGCAATGAGCTCGACATTGAGCGAGGCTTCGCCAAGCGAGCTCGACATTGGCGAGGCTTCGCCAGCGGCGAGCTCGACATTGAGCAGGCTTCGCCAAGCGGCGGGGCTCAACATTGAGCGAGGCTCGCCAAGCGGCGAGCTCGACATTGAGCGAGGCTTCGCCAAGCGGCGAGCTCGACAATCGGCGAGGCTTCGCCCGGCAGCGAGCTCGACATTGGCGAGGCTTCATGGCAATGAGCTCGACATTGAGCGAGCTTCGCCAAGCGGCGAGCTCGACATTGGCGAGGCTTCATGGCAGCGAGCTTCGACATTCAGCGAGCTTCATGGCAATGAGCTTCGACATTGAGCGAGGCTTCGCCAAGCGGCGAGCTCGACATTGAGCAGGCTTCGCCAGCGGCGAGCTCGACATTGGCGAGGCTTCGCCAGCGGCGAGCTCGACATTGGCGAGGCTTCATGGCAATGAGCTTCGACATTGAGCGAGGCTTCGCCAAGCGGCGAGCTCGACATTGAGCAGGCTTCGCCAAGCGGCGAGGCTCGACATTGGCGAGGCTTCATGGCAATGAGCTCGACATTGAGCGAGGCTTCGCCAAGCGGCGAGGCTCGACAATCGGCGAGGCTTCGCCAAGCGAGCTCGACATTCAGCGCAGGCTCGCCAAGCGGCGAGGCTCGACATTCAACCGAGGTTCGCTACGGCGGTGAACCTCGACACTCAACAAAGCTAGACGGTGCAAGCTTGAACAAGGCTTGCTCAAGAGGCGCAGGCTCGACCTCAACCACGAGTTTGCGTGAAGCGAAGCTTCAGCGATCATGAGGTGAGGCTTCGCCCGCTGACATCGATGGTCGGCGAGGTTAGCCCGTTCTGCTTGGCGCCCAGCGTTCTGTATGCGATCGACAATCAACTGCGGTGGCGCCGCTTCTTGTAGCAAACCACGAGGCCATTGTCGAACCACGGACACGGCGTTGGGTAGCTCGGCACGATGGGAAGGGTCATTAACCCTCATATGAGAGTGACAATAGAGGTCGATTACACCCCTCAAGCCCATATAAATAGTTGAAAGCCCAACAAAGAAAGGGGTCAAGCCGAGGAAAGAAAGTTTGAGAACTTTTAGATCAACACTTGTGTGCCCAAGAGATTAAGAACCTCTCCAACAACCTCTAGATCATCCGCGGCTTTGATCGATCGTCAGCGAGGAAGCAACCTCGACTTCGAGCATCGGTGAAGCATCCTCTAGCCACCAGAACCCATACAAAGAGGAGTCAAATCAACCTCCTCTTCCTCATGTCGAGAGAATTTGATTGTAATACATTCATTCAATCAATAAATATTTTTCGACCCTACGATCGGCGACCTATAATCGGTACCAAATAGATTAGTAGAGGCATTCAACAAAGCGATTATTAAGATTACGTGAAGCTTGTGAAGAATAACAAGCGGACTGGGATGATAAACTTCGGGCTTACTACAGGCGTGCTCGCGGCGATACGCCATGCCCGGAGAGACCGGTATTCCACGGTCTCACGGGTGTGAAGCGATTCTCCCATTAGAAATCAGATTCCGTCACTCCGCGCCCTTACAGCGGAGATGGCGATTGAAGAACAACATCGAAGCGTCTCGAAGAGCTTCGAGATGTTGGATGGCGCTGGAAGCTCAACAATGCATTGAGTTTTACCAATCTAGGATGTCGAGAGCTTTCAACAAGAAAGTCACGACAGCGGAGTTTCAAAGAAGGAGATTTGGTCCTCATTTGCTTTCGGCGACCGATAATCCTCACTTCAAGAAGAAAGGCAAATTGAGCCTAAATGGGAGGGTCCGTTTGTAATAAAGCGGTCTATTCCAATGGTGCATACCGTCTAATAACACAAAATGGTGACGGCAATTATCTTAGATAAATGGGAAGTTCTGAAGAAATACTACCCCTAGTATCTTCAGGATAACCCGTTTCGACGGGAAGTTCCTCGTGGGATGTTTCACCCACTTTCCTTGAGGATAACCCTAGATTTATTCCCCACCATAATCTCCCCCACCGATCAAATGCCTTGACGGTAGGTCTACAAATTTTCTGGTACATTACCAAAACCCCCTCTTGATTCCGTCTATGAACAAGAGGCCCACTCAAAATCCCTCTCCTTGGGAGATAGAATATAAAATTCTTCCTCTCCAGCGTAAGATCCTTTCGTGACAAGCGGAAGGGTTGTCCATCCCTCTCGAGTAGCGCCGGTGAAGGTATCTTGTAGGGATTTTCGAGACCGGGTTGTCGCTTTGAAGGTCACTGAGTCTCTTCGGTTCTGAGTGGAGATCCCACTCTTAGTTCCATCTCTCTCTAGGTAGCGCCCGTGAAGGTATCTTGTGGGATTTTCAGACCGGGTTGTCGCTTTGAAGGTCACAGTCTCTTCGGTTCTCGGTGGAGATCCACTCTTAGTTCCATCTCTCTAGGTAGCGTGAAGGTATCTTGGGGATTTTCGAACCGGGTTGTCGCTTTGAAGGTCACACGAGTCTCTTCGGTTCTGAGTGGAGATCCCTCTTAGTTCCATCTCTCTAGGTAGCGTGAAGGTATCTTGTAGGGATTTTCAGACCAGGTTGTCGCTGAAGGTCACTGAGTCTCTTCGGTTCTGAGTGGAGATCCCTCTTAGTTCCATCTCTCTCTAGGTAGCGCCGGTGAAGGTATCTTGTAGGGATTTTCAGAACCAGGTTGTCCTTTGAAGGTCACTGAGTCTCTTCGGTTCTGAGTGGAGATCCCTCTTAGTTCCATCTCTCCTAGGTAGCGTGAAGGTATCTTGTAGGGATTTTCAGACCGGGTTGTCCTTTGAAGGTCACACGAGTCTCTTCGGTTCGGGCGGAGATCCACTCTTAGTTCTATCTCTCCTAGGTAGCCGGTGAAGGTATCTTGTAGGGATTTTCAGAACCAGGTTGTCCTTTGAAGGTCACACGAGTCTCTTCGGTTCGGGCGGAGATCCCTCTTAGTTCCATCTCTCTAGGTAGCCGGTGAAGGTATCTTGTGGGATTTTCAGACCAGGTTGTCCTTTGAAGGTCACACGAGTCTCTTCGGTTCGGGCGGAGATCCCACTCTTAGTTCCATCTCCTCCTAGGTAGCCGGTGAAGGTATCTTGTGGGATTTTCAGACCGGGTTGTCGCTGAAGGTCACGAGTCTCTTCGGTTCTGAGTGGAGATCCCACTCTTAGTTCCATCTCTCTAGGTAGCGTGAAGGTATCTTGTAGGGATTTTCAGACCAGGTTGTCGCTGAAGGTCACGAGTCTCTTGGTTCTCGGTGGAGATCCACTCTTAGTTCTATCTCTCTCCTAGGTAGCGTGAAGGTATCTTGTAGGGATTTTCGAGACCAGGTTGTCGCTGAAGGTCACGAGTCTCTTCGGTTCTCGGGCGGAGATCCCTCTTAGTTCCATCTCTCTAGGTAGCGTGAAGGTATCTTGTAGGGATTTTCGAGACCAGGTTGTCCTTTGAAGGTCACACGAGTCTCTTCGGTTCTCGGTGGAGATCCCACTCTTAGTTCCATCTCCCTCCTAGGTAGCGCCCGTGAAGGTATCTTGTAGGGATTTTCGAGACCAGGTTGTCGCTGAAGGTCACGAGTCTCTTCGGTTCTGAGTGGAGATCCCACTCTTAGTGCCATCTCTCTCTAGGTAGCGCCGGTGAAGGTATCTTGTAGGGATTTTCAGAACCGGGTTGTCCTTTGAAGGTCACGAGTCTCTTCGGTTCTCGGTGGAGATCCTCTTAGTTCCATCTCTCTCTAGGTAGCCGGTGAAGGTATCTTGTAGGGATTTTCGAACCGGGTTGTCCTTTGAAGGTCACTGAGTCTCGGTTCTCGGGCGGAGATCCCACTCTTAGTTCCATCTCTCTCTAGGTAGCCGGTGAAGGTATCTTGTAGGGATTTTCAGACCAGGTTGTCCTTTGAAGGTCACGAGTCTCTTCGGTTCGGGCGGAGATCCCACTCTTAGTTCCATCTCTCTCTAGGTAGCGCCCGTGAAGGTATCTTGGGGATTTTCGAACCGGGTTGTCGCTTTGAAGGTCACGAGTCTCCGGTTCTCGGTGGAGATCCCACTCTTAGTTCTATCTCTCTCCTAGGTAGCCCGTGAAGGTATCTTGTAGGGATTTTCGAGACCGGGTTGTCGCTTTGAAGGTCACACGAGTCTCTTCGGTTCTCGGTGGAGATCCCACTCTTAGTGCCATCTCTCTCTAGGTAGCCCGTGAAGGTATCTTGTAGGGATTTTCGGACCGGGTTGTCCTTTGAAGGTCACTGAGTCTCGGTTCTCGGGCGGAGATCCACTCTTAGTTCCATCTCTCTCCTAGGTAGCCGGTGAAGGTATCTTGTAGGGATTTTCGAACCGGGTTGTCCTTTGAAGGTCACTGAGTCTCTTCGGTTCTCGGGCGGAGATCCACTCTTAGTTCCATCTCTCTCCTAGGTAGCCGGTGAAGGTATCTTGTGGGATTTTCAGAACCAGGTTGTCCGCTGAAGGTCACTGAGTCTCTTCGGTTCTCGGTGGAGATCCCTCTTAGTTCCATCTCTCTCCTAGGTAGCGCCGGTGAAGGTATCTTGTAGGGATTTTCGAGACCAGGTTGTCCGCTGAAGGTCACTGAGTCTCTTCGGTTCTCGGGCGGAGATCCCACTCTTAGTTCCATCTCTCTCTCTAGGTAGCGCCGGTGAAGGTATCTTGTAGGGATTTTCGGACCGGGTTGTCGCTGAAGGTCACTGAGTCTCGGTTCTCGGTGGAGATCCCACTCTTAGTTCCATCTCTCTCTAGGTAGCGCCGGTGAAGGTATCTTGTAGGGATTTTCAGACCGGGTTGTCCTTTGAAGGTCACTGAGTCTCTTCGGTTCTCGGTGGAGATCCCTCTTAGTTCCATCTCTCTCCTAGGTAGCGTGAAGGTATCTTGTAGGGATTTTCAGACCGGGTTGTCCTTTGAAGGTCACGAGTCTCTTCGGTTCTCGGTGGAGATCCCTCTTAGTTCCATCTCTCTCTAGGTAGCCGTGAAGGTATCTTGTAGGGATTTTCGAGACCGGGTTGTCCTTTGAAGGTCACGAGTCTCTTCGGTTCTCGGTGGAGATCCCTCTTAGTTCCATCTCTCTCTAGGTAGCCGGTGAAGGTATCTTGTAGGGATTTTCGAGACCAGGTTGTCGCTTTGAAGGTCACTGAGTCTCTTCGATTCCTCCCAGGCCCACGCTGTGGTTTCATTAGAAATAAAACATAAAGTTCCTCTTCTCTGCCAATTTAATCCTATCAATCAAAACTCCTTAATCCAAGATTCTTCTTGGGGTATTTTATCGAAGCCTAAGAAGGGATAAAGCCAGCGCCTCACCGCGTTGCGGTTTAGTCTTTCTCCGATTGAAGAAGACACGAGTTGATTACGGGGCATTTTATCCGAAGCCTAAGAAGGGATAAAGCCAGCGCCTCCTGCAGCGTTGCGGTTTAGTCTTTCTCCGATTGAAGAAGACACGAGTTCGATTACGGGGCATTTTATCTGAAACCTAAGAAGGGATAAAGCCAGCGCCTCCTGCAGCGTTGCGGTTTAGTCTTTCTCCGATTGAAGAAGACACCGAGTTGATTACGGGGCATTTTATCCGAAGCCTAAGAAGGGATAAAGCCAGCGCCTCACCGCAGCGTTGCGGTTTAGTCTTTCTCCGATTGAAGAAGACACGAGTTGATTACGGGGCATTTTATCGAAGCCTAAGAAGGGATAAAGCCAGCGCCTCCTGCAGCGTTGCGGGTAGTCTATTCCGTGATAAAGAGCGAAGCCTCATTATTCAACATCGTAGCATTAAGTCTAAGAGAGTTTTATTCTTTTAGCACAGCGTCCGCGTCTTGAGCGGATCGGACAATCCATGCGCTAGCCCAATTCAAGCGGTAGTTGGTAAAGGCTTATCAAATCCGTTGAAGGTGGGGGTTGGCCAATAACCCTAAAGCCGGCGCCTCCTGCAGCGTTGCGGTTTAGTTTTTCGATTGAAGAAGACACGAGTTGATTACGGGTATTTGATCCCGAAGCCTAAGAAGAGATGAGTCTACGCGTACCACGCGTTGCCGGGTGATCTCTTGCCCGTAAAAGAGTACCGAGCCTATGTATTCAATATCATAGCAATAAGTCTAGAAGAGTTTCATTCTTTTAGCACAACGTCCGCGTCTTGAGCGGATCGGACAATCCATGCGCTAGCCCAATTCAAACGGTAGTTGGTAAAGGCTAATCAAACCCGTTGATGGCTGAGGGTTTGCCAAAAATCCTACAAGTATTATGGTTAATTATTTCTGACGAAGTAAAAGAATCATAATAAACAATGAAAGGAATAAATCTTATTCATTTGAAGCAGATATAGAAGGAGCTACAACTGTTTAAACATCAAGTTTATGACAAAGGATTTGTTGTTCGAGCTGAGACACTTCATCACTATAAGCCTGGTGGAGTTCTCCCTGCAACTCAGCCCTGAAGGACTCCTCATCGGTATTCAGTGTCTTCGTGGCTGCCTCCTCGATCTCAACCAGTTTCTGCTTCGACAGTTCGAGTTTCCTAGATGCGACGGCGAGAGCTTCTTCCTTGTTAGCCTTAGCCAGCTCCAAACTGCTCATCTTGTCTTCCTCGGCGTGGAGCTCTCCCCTGAGCAGTATTATCCTCTCCGCACTCGCCACAATACCAGTCTGGATGTGGTTTAGAGAAGAATATATTTCAGCAACAACAGCTCCGAGCTGATGGTAGCGGTCTCTCGCATTTGGACCTCGAGCCCAAGAAAACACGAGCATCGGCGCCATGCCTCTAAGCGCCGTCGGTCACGGCGGCTATGTATGAGGAAGCCCGGCTGCCGCGGTTCTTGCGATCTCTGAAGCTTTCCCTCGAGATGGGCGAGGTCGTCAACAATGGCCTGAGCCAGCTCGGGATAACCCATATCCCGTATCAAGGCCATCCGGGGATCAAGCGTGGCTTTGAACTAATGAAGAAAGCCGCCATGAAGGACCTTTTCGATCACCGTGTTCACGGAGAAAAGAATGGCGTACTTCCAAACAGATAATAAGATGGGATGGATCTTCATCCAGCATCAACGCTCTCGCCAGATCATGGAGTCGAGATGTAGGCTCTACACAGAAGAAAAGAGGACTTTAGAATCTTCAGTCAAAAATTGGCGAAAACTTATTTGAAGGACTCTTACCCGTCTCCTTCGGTGTAGTTTCAGAGACTAGTGAGTCTACGGTATCTATCATTTGGGATCTTTGCCAACCACGGTGAGCCCTCGGTGTGCTCATCTATCTCAGCGATTATTTGTGGTAGGCGATTAGAAAGTGGCGGAAAGAGGAGTCCTGCCACTACACAAAGGGAGCGTCTCAGCCTCTTTTAATTATAGTGGTATTGGCCAAACGGCTGGTCCTATAATTAATCGAAGAGAAAATTCATACCTTCTTCAGGGATGGTAGCTTCAGGTAAATCTTCACCAAATGCATCGCCATCCATGTGACCAAGTGCGTAGCAGGTCATCCATGGAAGTATTGCCGTAAAACCGGCTTCCACGAAATCTTCCATTGAGAAGTCCGAAAAGAAGGCATTAGGAAAACGAATGCAACTAAGAGTTGACGAACAATAGGTAAAGCTACTTACCTCCTACAATTGGGGTTAGCTTGCCTAGCCTCGGTGTGTGCATTTGTCTCCTGCAATCTCTCTAAAAGAGCAAAAAGCGAAGAGGCAATTAGTGGGGTACAATTCGAAGTCGCTCAATTCTCGTGATTCGCCATCCGTAAGAGGAATTATCGATGTTAGATGTACAGGGTTCACGAATCAGGTCCTACATCGGCCTCCTCGCCATAGCTCCATACATTTCTTGAGTAAAACTTGGCTCGGCATGGCGAGCGGGCTCGTGAGGTGTGGTGAGGAAAATCAAAGCCGAATTATAATCTCTAAAACCCCACATGCAAGCGGAGAAATTTTAGTCTCCAAAGCCAAAAATTTCAGGTTACATCACGGCGAATTGTTACCTCCGTCATTGTTGGATCGTCATTTGGTCAAGTCTATATCAAAGGACCGAGGATTCACGCGAGTCTTATGGGCTTATCTCTTCGTTTAACCCTTGAGAAGGTGAAATTCTTCTTCTTCAACAGATTTTCACGAAAATTACGTTGGATGAGAATCAATAGAAAGGATGAGAAAGCGAAGGGGAAAAGAGAGTACCAAGGTTCGCGACCTCACTCGGTCCTCTTCTAAAGTCCCGGCACGAGTCGTGGAACTTCCCTCGGTCTCAATTGGTGGATGAGATTGGCGCTTCCTCGAACTTGGCGGCATCACGGGGATGTCGAGTGTCGGCTCGCAACGATGCTTCGGCCACAGTGCGAGATAGCCCTCCAGGGGCCGGCTCGTTAGCTATTAATAGCCAAGCGCATTGAAGGAATGTTGACTCCGGTGGCGGTGCGAGCTCGGGAGGCTGAATCTAGCACCGGTACATCCCATGGCGCTCCACAACCATGCTCGAAGGCCATCCACAAGTCCACCACGAGTGCAGGTGTCGGTTCGGGTTCCCAACATAAAGTTGGTCAGAACCGAACCGGGCGAAAGCAAAACGACAGTGGAAAATAAGGCTCAATGAAGCATTCCTCCTTTACTCGGAAAGTGAGATACCCTGGCCTGATGTTCACTAGCCAGTTGAAACAGTCAATGTCAAGTGAAGTCTGCTGTGTCTTTGGCACCTCCTCGTCGACCAAGGACTCACCATATTGACCAGAGAATCTGGGAAAACATCTGGAAAAGATCCACCCTTTATGAATTTGCATCTGTTTCTTGATCTCTGTAAAGCCACGCCCTTTCCATCTGCAATCCTCTACCAACCGCAAGAAAGGAGTAGACGAATCGGTGGAGCCTGGTGCCGACATCATTTCGGGACGATGAAGGATCAGCCAGGCCATCAAATAGGTATATGGGAGCTCTACTCGGACGGAAGGAATACGTGATGATGGCTCGTCCTTTCTCTGAGTAAACGCTCGGACTATATGCCGCAATCCACGGTGAATATTGGCCACCATTACCGGAAGGAGAGAGAGTTCCTTCTTGTGGGCAAGGCTGAGCTGAGGGTAAAGGACCTCCAAAGGTAAAGCATCATCAGATTGATATGGAACCACACACTTCTTTAGCCAGATTGCAAGATAGCCGGCTAGAAGAGTTGTCGGCTGGATAGGCTTCACCGCATGTCACAGAAAGGTTGCAAACTTGGTCCCTGGAGGAAAGCCATCTTTGGCGTAGCTGAGCGTATAAGAGTTAGCCTCGGACCTCTCGATTAGTTCATTAACCTTGAAGAGTGGCGGTGGCAGTTCACATATTTCCTCGCCGATTTGTCCTCCAAATCTTTGGAACAAGTAATTGGCGACCGCCTGCACTCACTTGCAATTTCCTTTTAGCGCAAGGTTGATTGGGCGAGCTATATAATAATGACAAGTGAGATCCCATAAAGTCTTATAGCGATTGGTGTGTTCCTTGGCTCGGTTCTGATTGGAGGAAGTACTCGATATAGCATCTTCCCATGGGTAGACACGAAATACGGTACATCTCATGTAAAGCCATTGACTTCGCCGTGTTTAGTGAAAAACGTATTCGAATCTGGATTATAAAGCTCGAATAAGGTGAAGAAATGGTTGGCGCTGATTGGAAGGCCATACATGGTGGCACGAATCGCTGAATACAGGCCGCAAGCACGAAGTTCTCCATCCCATCGGTTGAGGACGTAGTTGGTTAGGCGACCCCTGATGCTTACTTGGCGAGTGAACCCGGTGAAGAATCTATGGCGGGCGGCGGCATCTCGCCCCAATTTAGCGAGGCGATTCTTCAAAGTCGAGGCAGGAACAAAAAGCTCATCACGGGGCGGTGTGTCCAACCCCACAATTCCGGGACGAAGGCCGATGATGCGATTCCTGTTGGAACCTGGAACCGGCTGCTGGGTAATAAACCCGCAATGAATGTGATCATGCTCCTCGGTCAGACGCCATGACATACGGCGTGTCACAGCATGGCGTCTGAGATCGGTCAATGAGAGCTGACGAGGTATCCGGGGAATATATAAAGGACCTCCATCATCTGCGTTCAACCACCGCTCACTCTCGATAAAAGCTGTATCTGGATCCTTAACTGAGTCACCGAACAGATAATCTATTTTTCGCAAAGGTTCAGTGGAGCTGATATCTTTTACAAGTGGCGCATCGGTGACCAATAATCGGAGAATGCGGGAACTCCCCTCAACTACAATCTGAATCGCCTCCGCTGATGTACCAGGTGCAAATCGAGGCGAGATAAAAATCGCGGGATCGTCACACGTGGAATAATAGTCACTATGGCGTCCATCAACCGCGTAAGTCGGAAAAGCTTCCGAGGAATAATACTCTGAAATCAGAAAATATTCAGTTAGTAAAAGGCGTTGAATTCATCTTACATAGATTGAGTCACGACCTTATAACGGGTATGACGATTTCATCCATATCAGTACCGAGCGATAAATATAGTCCGTAAACAAAGCGGCAATATATTCCGTTCTGAGCAAAGTGCGGTATGAAATCGCTCCCGTTAAAGATATCGAGACGGGTGATGACCGAGCAAAACCAATCTGTGAAGCGTCGGTCCCCACAAAGGAGGATTTCGGCTCTTCCCAATCGCCTCACAAAGGAGAACGAAGCGGGGTCATAATGGGTGTACACAATCTGAAGCGTCGGTCCCCACAAAGGAGGATTTCGGCTCTTCCCAATCGCCTCACAAAGGAGAGCAAAGCGGGGATATAACGCATATTTGTACGAGAATATGATAAGCTGGCGTACCACCGAAAGAAGGAGGCGTGCATTCACGCGGCGTGCGAGTTGATCGACCCCGTTGAACATGAGATCTTCGCGACGACATCGGAAACTACAAAAGAAGACAAATAGAGTCAGATACACAGTTGAAAATCAGCAAATAAAGTGTCAAAAAAGCTACACAATCGGCCGAGCACCGGCGAATGTCGGCGGACATCGCCCTTGGCCAGCGGCTGGAGCCCACTTCTGGCCTTGGCTATCCCGCTCGCCAGCCCCGCCATATGGCAGGCGGCCAGCCGGCTTGGCGCCAATGGCGGCCGGCTGGCCAGCTGGCGCCAGCGCCGGCAACAGCTAGCCGTATTGCGCCCAGCGCGAAGTCGCATTGCGTATTTCCGGCCGATAAACGCCCGGCGCCCGATGTGAGCTGTGGCGAATGCGTACCCGCCGCCCGGCATTGTCCGTCTGCTGACAGCTGGCCAGCTGCCGATCGCCGCCATCGTCGACGTCCTTCTCCCCTCGCGGTTCGCGGCGCCTGCATGCACAAAGAAAGAAAAAAAGAAGAAAAGAAGAAAAAGAATTTACAAAACCCTCGTGCACATACCTCGTTGATCGAAGGAGGCGAGGCAATGAAGGAGAAAAACAAGAGGAAAGCACAGAGAGGGGGGGGCCTAGGTCAAAGAAAAGGAGGATTTATGAGTATTTATAACAACCCCATATGGATCCAATCCTCTTTGAATAAGGAGTCCTATTTGGCAACAAGTAGGAATTCTAATTGGAGCCCAATTGGATAGCCAAAAAGGAATCAAATCAGTCCCTAATTAGAAGTCCTAATTGGAACCTTATCCGGATGTCAAGATAGTGCCAAATCAATCCGTTGATTGGGCCCTATTCTCTCCGCTATATTTGGAAAGGTTCTGAAGATTTATTCGATGGGATAACACCTTGCGAAGGATCACATCGACGCCGATCAACGCGTCGCCCAATCCTACTCCAACTAGGATTACGAGTATAAACTATTTCCTAATTTGTCGAGAAGTTCCCGGAAGAATATTTCACAAGAAATATTCTTAGGGATAACTCGATCGTGCGGATTGCACCGACGCAAATCAACGCGTCGCCTAATCCTACTCCAACTAGGATTACGAGTATAAACTGTTTCCTAATTTGTCGAGAAGTTCCTTAAGAATATTCTCACAAGAAATATTCTTAGGATAACTCGATCGTATGGATTGCACCGACGAAATCAACGCTCGCCTAATCCTACCCAACTAGGATTACGAGTATAAACTGCTTCCTAATTTGTCGAGAAGTTCCTAAGAATATTCTCACAAGAAATATTCTTAGGGATAACTCGATCGTATGGATTGCACCGACGCGAAATCAACGCTCGCCTAATCCTACTCAACTAGGATTACGGTATAAAGCTGTTTCCTAATTTGTCGAGAAGTTCGGAAGAATATTCTCACAAGAAATATTCTTAGGGATAACTTCGATCGTCGCGGATTGCACCGGCCAAATCAGCGTCGCCTAATCCTACTCAACTAGGATTACAGTATAAGCTGTTTCCTAATTTGTCGAGAAGTTCAGGAAGAATATTCTCACAAAATATTCTTAGGGATAACTTCGATCGTGCGGATTGCACCGGCCAAATCAGCGTCGCCTAATCCTACTCAACTAGGATTACGAGTATAAACTATTTCCTAATTTGTCGAAGTTCGGAAGAATATTTCACAAGAAATATTCTTAGGGATAACTTCGATCGTCGCGGATTGCACCGACGCAAATCAACGCGTCGCCTAATCCTACTCCAACTAGGATTACGAGTATAAACTGTTTCCTAATTTGTCGAGAAGTTCCCGGAAGAATATTCTCACAAGAAATATTCTTAGGGATAACTCGATCGTGCGGATTGCACCGACGAAATCAACGTCGCCTAATCCTACCCAACTAGGATTACAGTATAAAGCTGTTTCCTAATTTGTCGAGAAGTTCCTAAGAATATTCTCACAAGAAATATTCTTAGGGATAACTTCGATCGTGCGGATTGCACCGACGAAATCAACGCCTAATCCTACTCCAACTAGGATTACAGTATAAAGCTGTTTCCTAATTTGTCGAGAAGTTCGGAAGAATATTCTCACAAGAAATATTCTTAGGGATAACTCGATCGTATGGATTACACCGACGCAAATCAACGCGTCGCCTAATCCTACCCAAATAGGATTACAGTATAAAGCTGTTTCCTAATTTGTCGAGAAGTTCCGGAAGAATATTCTCACAAGAAATATTCTTAGGGATAACTCGATCGTATGGATTGCACCGACGCAAATCAACGTCGCCTAATCCTACTCCAACTAGGATTACGAGTATAAACTGCTTCCTAATTTGTCGAAGTTCGGAAGAATATTCTCACAAGAAATATTCTTAGGGATAACTTCGATCGTGCGGATTACACCGACGAAATCAACGCGTCGCCTAATCCTACTCCAACTAGGATTACAGTATAAGCTGTTTCCTAATTTGTCGAAGTTCCTAAGAATATTCTCACAAGAAATATTCTTAGGGATAACTCGATCGTATGGATTGCACCGACGCAAATCAACGCGTCGCCTAATCCTACTCCAACTAGGATTACAGTATAAAGCTGTTTCCTAATTTGTCGAAGTTCGGAAGAATATTCTCACAAGAAATATTCTTAGGGATAACTTCGATCGTCTTGGATTACACCGGCGCAAATCAGCGGCGTCGCTAATCCTACTCCAAATAGGATTACGGTATAAACTAGTTCCTAATTCTTAACGAGAAGTTCCTGGAGAATATTACCATATTCTTAAGGATAACTCGATAACCCTCGATTCCCTCCCACTGTGGAACCTCAAAGAGGGATAAATTGACGAATTCTGACAAGGCTTATATTGGCGCCGGACAGCGCGTTCTACCTTGAAAGAATTCCTCCCACTGTATCAATGCCGATTCATGCGTCGCCGCCAGAAGGCCCATCGGTCAACAGTTTGGAATTGGAATAAGTCCCAAGAAAAATTCCTCCCACTGAGGATAATTGTGCTCCAACAAGGAGTAATACAATAGCGACGCCAACCAACGCGTCGTCGCCGAAGGATTCACCGATCAACGGTTCGGATCCACGCAAGGTTGCACGCCGATCAACGCGTTGCACTCGCCGATTGAAGGCTAAAATCTATATAGTGTGGCGCTAATTAACGCGTCGCAGCCAAGGATTCCCCCGATCAACGGAGGAATCTCGATGGTCAATTGGACGACAATTCACCAACACGAGTCGACAGTAAGGGGACTTAATTAGCTACAGTTTGAAATTCCAACAACGGTCAAGCAATAAATGCAGCACCGTAACACCCCTGGGTATCCTACAAAGCACTGGAGAACCTGAGAGGATTAGAGAAATTAAATACTGGAGCTAATCTCAAAAGAAATTCATCTATCGACTTCTGGTCAAGATTTCGACAACGGTCAGACAAAAAATGCAGTACCGTAATACCTTCAGCAATCCTACAAAGCACTGGAAAGACTGAAGGGAGTGGAGAGATCAAACGCCAGGGTCATTCACAAGTCCTATCACGCAAATTAAAAAGTGAAGGGCTCATCATGTCCAAAGCATCCCAGACTCATCAAGAATCGAGACTGAGACGCTTTGGAGGGGGTATCTGTAGGCGTTAAAAATTCCTTATCGATGCAGACCAAGACTCGTAAGCGGTGGGTTGACAACCGACGATCCGTCCGGCAGCGACCAGAACTCACGGCGGCGATTACGTCGCCAAAGCAGCGTAAAGCTAGTCGGCGGCGCATGAAGTGAGTCGACAAAGCGTCGAGCCAGCGAAGCGGCGTGTCGTGGAAAAAACCGACGGCGAAGTTCGGCGGCGAGTTGACTAAACTCAAAAGCGGCGAGATGGAATGAAGCGTACTTAGTCCGCCGATTTCGCTGGCTCAGACGCCTTTGCCGAGAAGTTCCGGAAGAATATTCTCACAAGAAATATTCTTAGGGATAACTTCGATCGTCGCGGATTGCACCGACGCAAATCAACGCGTCGCCTAATCCTACTCAACTAGGATTACGGTATAAAGCTGTTTCCTAATTTGTCGAGAAGTTCCGGAAGAATATTCTCACAAGAAATATTCTTAGGGATAACTTCGATCGTCGCGGATTGCACCGGCGCAAATCAGCGTCGCCTAATCCTACTCCAAATAGGATTACAGTATAAACTAGTTCCTAATTCTTAGCGAAGTTCACGGAGAATATTACCATATTCTTAAGGATAACTCGATAACCCTCGATTCCCTCCTTTGTGGAACCTCAAAGAGGGATAAATTGACGAATTCGACAAGGCTTATATTGGCGCCGGACAGCGCGTTCTACCTTGAAAGAATTCCTCCCACTGTATCAATGCCGATTCATGCGTCGCCGCCAGAAGGCCCATCGGTCAACAGTTTGGAGGGGGTATCTGTAGGCGTTAAAAATTCCTTATCAGTACACGACCAAGACTCGTAAACGGTGGGTTGACAACCGACGATCCGTCCGGCAATAGCGACCCGAGAACTCACGGCAGCGATTACGTCGCCAAAGCAGCGTAAAGCGAGTTGGCGGCGCATGAAGTGAGTCGGCAAGGCGCACGAGCCAACGAAACGACGTGTCGTGGAAAAAAAACCCGACGACGAAGTTCGACGAGGCGAAGTTGACTAAACTCAAAAGCGGCGAGGCGGAATGAAGCGTACTTAGTCCGTCGATACAAACGAGCCGTTCGAGCTCGAAAGTTGATCAGTGCGGACTCAAACACAACGGCGACATCACCGAGCAAAACTAAGCCCTAAGACCGAGAAAGTCGACGAAAACGACGCAAGTCGACGAAAACGACGCAAGTCGACGGAAAACGACACGAAGCGGCGAACCTCGCCAAGTGGTCGAGGAGGCTCTACCAACTTGGCCGAGGTGGCTCGGCCACCATGGCGAACCACCTTGATGGCGGCGCACCCGATTGTATAAATAGGGGGTCTTGATGGTTCAGAGGGATTTTCGGAGACTTGGTGAATTCTTGCGATTCGGAGGATTCTGGTGATTTTCAGGAGTTTGGATTCTCGCGAGATCTACGAGCCGTCGACGCATAGTTCCGAGCACCGGCGAGCACGAGTTCAATCGACAATCACGAGGTAAACAAATCCGGGATTGACTCTGGTCGGTATTGTGATTTCTCCTAGTAGATCTCACGCTCGTGATCCTCTCCTTCGTGAGTGTGATCCCTCGGTAACCGTTTCCTTCGTGAAGCGAGCCCTTCCGTCTGTAGTTCGAACCGGGTTTCCACGGATCGGAATTGCGCGGTGGTCCACGGACGATTCAAGTCCCCGGCACAGGCGAAGAACCCACACAAGCGAGGATCCCGATAAACGGATCCGAGCGTTTGTTCACTCAGGAAGAAGTTGTACTTTTCGTTTTCATTGTACGCCTTAAAATAAAAGGCATTTCTTTTTTTTGAATTTTGTTGTAGGCCCAAGAAGCTGTAAACGAGTTCAAACGACAATGAATAACAAACCGACTTTTACCGCGAACACCAATATGTTCAAGAATATTACAAGTTGTTCTTCAACCGTAATGTGCCTAGAGTCTTTAAGTAGGCCCTCAGTCCTCATCAAAGTTACAAGCTTGTCAAATGTAACTTTACGCATTCTTACATAGTCTTTACAACTAGTAGCATAACCTTTAAATATCCTAGACAATTGAGCATCTCGGTACCTTTCATTCGCTATCTTTTCTAATCTAGGCACATGAGTGATACGCCTTCGTCTAGACTGTAATCTCTTTAGAAATGTAACCATCAACAGTAACATCGTCATAGCACCCCCAGAAACAATCCTCATCATCATCTCCTCCTCAACATTATCCATCTACATTACCGTGCATGCAAATAGAAAGTGGCATACATAAGCATATATACTTTAATAACATTCGAAGCTCAGTTTAACTTAGAAAAAATTATAGAAAACAAGTTTATACTAATCAAGGCAAAGTGAAACATAAGACTAGCACTAATATGATTTATTTACACATTGCCAAATTGACCCTAATAAGCAAAATCAGTGCCTATTCTGATCTATTGAATTAATAAACAAAAGAGCATCATCAAACAATGCATTAATAGGAATTTAATACAATTTTTACAGTTAATAGGCCTGTAAGCATGATAACCACAGTGTAGAAAATAAATAAATCACTATCAACATTAGCACAAGCCAAGTGTCTAGACCTATAGGCATGAGAACCGAGAGATCTTGTGGTAAACTGAGAGCATCGCACAATTAAATGTTCATGATCATTCCAAAAATCTCAGATACAAATTGTCTAATTATTTTTTTTGAATAAAACTTTCAAATACAAGGCAGATTTGCTAGCACTTGCGGCAATCAAATTTTCAATATGCAAGTAATTTATGATAGATTAAGAAAAGCCAACAAATTTCAGACGCAAATCAACAAAAAGTTGCCAATCTAGAAAAATTCGGCAATGTTTGAGCATGAAATTGAGCAATAGTATACTTTACTTAAACAATCACAACATGCATCTAAGTTATAGGCTTTAAAAAAAATTTCAATTTTACGTAAAAAATTGAATTTTTACCTTCTTTTTTCCTTTGATTTCAACTGCAGGAACCACCAGGGTCGGAGAAAGCTCAGATCCGAACTTTCAATCGCTGGAAATGAGAGATCTTTAGGAAGATGTCGAGACCTAGGGTTTTTCCCCCAGATCTTAAGATGAGGTGCAAGAGGGAGAGGGATCAGCAGCGATCTTGAATGATCGCTAGATTTTTTTCTCAACTTTTTGTTAGATGTCACCGAGAGAGACGGAGCAGCAAAGTAGGGTTTTTACCCCTCTCGAGAACAAAAACCAGAGAAAGGAGAGGGAGGGATGAAATGGTGGCGCGAGCTCGAAGACCACGAGAAGCGTTACCGCTTTTTGTGTCAAATCATCTTTTTTTTTATTATTTCACAAGCCCGTTTCCAATGCTTCGCCCCCAATTCCAGTCCGAAGGCAGGGAATTTTTTTCCCTCATCTTTTCCAGCTTTTCTCGCTTTCTAGGAAAATTTTTCCTTTTTTTTATTTTTGAACCAAACATGAAAAAGGAAGTAACCGGTCGCCAAAATTTTTTTACTGACAGCTACAGTTGCTTTCCACTCTTTTCCAGCCTCATTTTTTTGAAACAAACACGCCCTTAGTTACAAACCACCTCCTTTTTGAACATATGTTAGAAATTGGGTGTTAACGTTTCGTTTATGACTACATTACCCTTAATAACATGGCGAAAAGGCCCCTGATTCCCTGTACTTTTTTATCTAGAAACTTATTTAAGGTTAGAATCAATTTCATTTTAAAATGGTTTGCAGATATCCTAATGACTTGATCTTACAATTTCACAAGTTTCATTTTCAGCCATTCTGAGACTTCAACCATAGCCACTAGGAAGTAAATTCTTCATAGTTGAGCTGTTGCATATATGACTAAAGAAAATAACTCCAAACAACAAATTTGAACCAAAGTTCCTGCAAAAGGTTGCATTGTTGAACATTTACCACACTTGAAACAACAATCAAGCGAGATGTATAGCTCCAAGTACAATAAGGGGCCTCAAGATGGAAAACCAAATATGATAATTTTATATTGGAAAAATACAATCCAATCAAAACAGTAAGAGTTACAACAACAGGAGCAACAACAATATTACTCTCTCTTTTCCTTCTTCTATCATCAGACCCTCTAACCCTAACTATGAAAGAATCACAAAACAAAACAAAATACAATATCCACCTCTTATTGAACATAAATGGGCCGGGTCGGGCCAGGCAGTTAGCAGGGCTCTCCGACCTTGCAGCTGAGGGCTCCGGCGTAGCGGGTGAGCCGGCTGACGAATGACCCAGGCTTCGCACGGAAGACATCGAACCTCGAGAAGTTCTTGGTGAGGTCGAAGGTGCTCCCTGCGCCGGAGGTGACGAAGTAGGCGCCATTCTCGAAGATGTCGCCCTCCGACGTCCAGTTCCATGACTTCCATTCCCACTCAGGCGTGTACTCCCGCTTTGTCACCTGAAATGAGTAAATGCATATATGCATGCTATGTGATATGCAAAAGAAATAAATATGATGATATTTTTAGGGTAAAGTTCACATAAACCGCTTAAAGCTTTGCTCATTTTGAGATAACCCCTTATACTTTATAAATGTCACTTAACCCCCTGACTTTTGCGGCTTGCCACACACATTTTCAACATACCCTCTCTAACTTTAAACATTATTTTCAGAAAATCAAATGTTTGAACATTATTTTCAGAAAACTCCCATGAACTTTTGATAAAGTTTAAGAAACCGTTACATCGTCCCGAGTATATTGAAAAAATTGCAAACGTTCAGGGTTGTGGAAAGCCCCAGCTGGAATTCGGAGTTAAGTGACATTTATAAAAGTTTCAGGGTTACCTCAATACTAGGCAACCCTTGAATCAAAATAAATAAACAAATATGAGTCAGAAAGAGATTTGCATGATCTTCAACGTATTAAAAAAAAAAAAAAAAGTATGCTTGAAATGAATCACAACGCTCTATTAGTTTACCTCTTTAGTGTAGCGGTTGTCTTGGGCTCTGAATCTGTTCCCTTGGCTGATCAATGTGGGATGCTTACTCCCTCCAACCGCATACATCGTCCACTCTTGGTAGTCATTATTGACGATATGCACGAACCCGAACCTCGCCCTCGGCAATCTCTGCCTCAAATGCAGTCCAAAGTGATTAAACGCCAGCGTTACCTGCAACACACTGTCATTCATATTGTGATCACTCGCCCCGAACAACATCGCCTCGTCATGCTCCGTCAAGAAACAGTTTGATATCGTTATCGCCGTCGACGCCTCAATCGCGTCGATTAACCCGTCCGCGCACCTAGCTAGCGATACATGGTCGATCCAGATGTTCGACGCTCCGAAGATGCTGATGCCGTCACCGTCGGACTGAGTACGGAGGCCCATGTGCCTTATGCTATCGCGAATTGTTCCGCCGTTCTTACTCACGATGTCATGGATGTGGAGACCATGGATGAGGATGTTGGTGACGTACTGGATCGTGAGGCTCGCGCCGTAGGCAATTTCTACCTTGAAGCCCCGCCCGTCGATCGTCTTGTGGCTGGCGATGATGAGCTCTTGTTGGAGGGTGATGAGCATGTCGCGGGAGAAGATGATCCATAGGGGTTGCTCTTGGATGACGCCCCAACGGAGGGTTCCTGGCTTCGGGTCCTGGAGGTTGTCGTCGGAGTCATCGGTCACAACGTAGATCTCGCTCTTCTTGCCCCCGCCATAGGCCTTTCGGCCAAACCCTTTGGCGCATCCCGCGAGACGCTGGCGGTTTTCAGCCCAGTCAGCACGACACCGCCAGCAGCGATCAATGGGGTTCGTGGCCATGCAAGAGCCCTGCAGCGTCGAGCGGAGGCCCCTTCGAGTCGTGTTCTTATTGCTGATAGCCCTGCATGATTATTCGGGCCAAATCAATACATGATTACACAAGAAAACTAAGATCAAAATGGTCTTTAAATCTCGACATCCTTGATTGTAGAGAAATCCTACCAAACCGATACCGATAAACAAATACACTGCATGGGCCCACAAGGAAAAAAAGGTGACTCCAAAATCAAGAATGTGAAGGATTTAAAGATATGTGACCTACCTGTTAACTGCAGCATTGAAGGAATTGGTAACTGAAAATGGATCAGGGACATAGGATGCCCTTGCAATTATTTGAGCTTCTTGCTCTCTCCTCCTCCAATACTCCTCATCAGTCTCTCCATTAACAGATGATGATGCAAAAGTGAGGACAGAGAGCAAAAACAACAAGATGGTTTTTAAGTACTCCATCTTCAGACTCTTTATGTTTTTTCCCTCTCTTTTTTTGAACTTTTTCTTTCTATTTTCTCTTTTTTTTAATCCTCCTCTCTCTCTTGTAGGTTTTTTTGCGGAGGAGGAGGTGGTGGTGGTGATTATGGTGGATAAGACTCAATTAGCTTGGTTATTAAGCTCGAAAGAAACTTTTGGACCCATCATTAGGCTATGAATAGGCAAGAAAAATAGATGGAAAGACTAAGAATAGAAAAAGGAGGGAGAAAATGGAGGAGAGCCATTAAGTTGATTATCAGAGCTCTAACACCCGAGCTTGGTGCTACACCACAAGTAGAGCATTCGAAAGGTAAGCATTTCATAATTTCAAAAAAAAAAAAAAAGCAAGAAAAATGATAGATAAATGTTTTTAAAAATGTACAAAAGCCAGGTATACAATTAGCACAAGCCATTGGAATTTGATTCTATCATCCTAATGAACTAGCAAAATTCTCCGCATGACACGGGGAAAAGCAAAAAAATTCAAGCTCTATTCAAACAAATGGAAGATAATTTTTATTTTTTTCAAATGATTTCATCTCAACATTCAAAAGTTTTGTTAAACAGCACTTGAAGACCTAACAAAGAGACCAAAAAAATTGTCGAGTATAATTGATAACCTCAAATAGGGGGAAAACACAAATCAAAGCTCACAAAAAGGAAAATCACAGAAGACTACCTATGTATGATGGCTGCGACTGTTGCTTGTTGTGAGACTCCCATTTAGTCCCACATCGGGAAATAAGTGAGAAGTTAAGTGGCTTAAATATGTAAGCTCAAGACTCAAGTGTAACATCGGCTAGTCGATTTTGGTAGTGGATTGAGCCAAACAACGCGTTACACTCAGTGGGTCCCGGGGTGTGACAAATGGTATCAGAGCAGTTGCCAGCCGAAAGTATGGAGCTAAGCGCTATGGGGGGGGCTAAATGCTACACCGCATGAGCGCGGTGGAAGCCGCCGCCAGAGCCCGTAGGAGTCACCTCTAGAGTCCTCATCGCCTGGCCATACTGGGATGTGCCAATTGTCATGTCGTGATGAGGACTTACCTTATGTAAGGTGGGGGTCATTGTGAGACCCTCATTTAGTCCCACATCGGGAAATAAGGGAAAAGTTAAGTGCTACACCGCGTGAGCGAGGTGGCTCCGGAGCTAAGTGCTACACCGCATGAGCGCGGTGGGAGCGACCTCTAGAGCCCGTAGGAGCCATCTCTAAAGTCCATATCGCCTGACCATAGTAGGATGTGCCAATTGTCATGTTGTGATGAGGACCTTACCTTATGTAAGGTGGGGGTAATTGTGAGACCCTCATTTAGTCCCACATCGGGAAATAATTGAGAAGTTAAGTGCCTTAAATAGGTAAGCCCAAGACTCAAGTGTAACATCGGCTAGTCGATTTTGGCAGTGGATTGAGCCAAATAACGAGTTATATTTGGCGGGTCCCACGGTTTGCACCGCCCCAATGGACCCGCGGGCTCGGGGCGTGACACTTCTGACAACCGAAAGAAGTCATCAAAGTTACCTCGTCATAGCACATAGCCTATGTGATACATGACTACTTGACTACTTGGAAGATTACATTTCAGCTAGGATTTTATTTTTCTTTTTATTCAGATGTTTTATTAAGGATATTTAGTTAGGAAATGTCATTGTTTTTTCTTTTTTTCAATTTTTTTTTTTGGTTTTGTGGGTGTTGGGGGTTTTTATAAACCTTAGATTTCATTCATTACCGAGCACATATGACAAACATAAAACCAAAAACTCTCAAACAGAGACATCTGACTTCCAGATTGTGACAGAGACACCCTATACATTCAACCTGAACATATAAAACTCACCTACTAAAACTGATATCCAAAGTTGTATTTAAAAAAAAAAAACTGATGTCCAAAGACATCTATCAGCCTGTACATGTATCTCTAAACAATCAAAAAATGTACACACAAGACGAAGAGCTCAAATGGAATCTACACAAGGAAAACCCCATTAACTCAGATCTTACGATAAAAGTCGGTGGTAAGCAAAGAGCTTCACATCATCAACACCCGGAAAGAACTAAAATGGCACAAGGGACGACTTGCACAAAGCTATAAACAGAACACAAGATCTCTTTTCTAATCTCACATTCGAAGAACAAGCGTTCAATCGTTTCAGGCTCACAATCACAGAAAGGGCACGAAAACTTGAACAATTATACCTCTTCTCAATAGATGAGTTCTTGTAAGCAATCTATCATCATAATCACCCAAAGCCATTTGTTCAGCATGATTGTTTGGATTTAAAAGGTATCTCCCATGTAGTATAATCTGTGATATAAACTTTATGCATTCATTTTTCTCATAGCCTGTCCACTTTCAATGCTAAGTGCCACAGGTGTTTAAGCATAATTGAAATATTATTGCTCAATTCAACATGATTGTAGCCAGGCCTCTCGGACTTTAGACAGACAAACTCTCACCCAAACAATCGAAGAAAGTTTGTTTTTATTCTCAGTACTTCCCCACAAAAATTTCCAACAAATATCCTTCACTTACTTAAATCACCTTCTTAAGGAGTACAAAGAAAGATGCCCAGAAAGTATGAAGACTATGTACAACAAACCCTAATACCTCAGAAAACTTCTGAATTTTTCGCTAGAAGATTAATAGAGCAAACATCACCTTTACAAAACATAAGAAGATTGTCCGCATAAGTGAAACGAGTGATTTTGAGCTTTTGACATGTAAAATGGAATTTAAAAGAAGGATAATCTTGAAGTTCCATTAGGCATCTCACTAAATATTCCATTGCCAAAGTAAACAAACATAGAGACATAGGATCTCCTTGTCTTATACGTCTCTGGCTCTCTCAGCAGGAAAATATCATGTAAATCTCATCCAATACAATAGAATAATAAGCTCCTCTGACATATTGCGTAACCCATTTTGTGCATCTCTCAGGAAATCCATAACCAATCATAACTGCTTGAAGAAAATCTCAATTAAGAGAGTGATTTGCCCTTTTTATATCAAATTTGAATGCACATCTAGGACTCAAATTCTTTCCTCCAAGTATTGTACAATCTTCTGAGCTATGGAGAAAACTTCTGACTTCGATGAAAACATCTTGATTAAGACCCACCACTTCATTTATAACTTTTTAAGCCTATTAGCACGTATATTTGATATGTACTTAACATTGCAACAGGAGATGGGTCCAAACTCAGATGCAAAATTGGGACTTACACTTTACGAATAATGTCAATAGAAGCTGCATTCACATCACCTAACAACTGACCCTGTCTAAAGTAACTTTGAATTGCATTATAGAAGTCACCCCTAAATAACCTCCCAAGCAGCTTTAAAAAAAACTTTGTGAAGGCATACATCGGTTCTTAATTACCCGACGTTTTGATTCAATAAAGCATTGTTGGTCTTATAAGAATTTCCCTTCAATTTTATGGGTACTTTACGATCAGTATCAGCACCAGAAAAACTCATATTGAAGCATACGTACACGAACACACGTATACACACATGCCACGTGAATAGAAACAGAAAGGAAAAGGAAAACCTGTAGTGCAGAGTATGAACATTCATCTTGTTTGAAACAGATCAAATTCTCTTAACCCCACGGAGTAATGTTTCATACTGAAGATTTACCATCAAGAAACCATATATGCATCATACGAGTCAATTATACCTAAAGAATGTAATAGCATCATGTCTGACAATATCACAATATTTATATATTGATCATGCAATAAATAATAGAGCTGGTAAAGATTGTCAATATATTTCCTGTAGCCACTCACTTGCTAAGCATACTCACCCAATGTTTATATGAAAAAAATCAGAAAGAATACTAACCTTATTTATTGTTGAGTTCTTCACTTTATGTTCCGTCTGCGATTGTCTGTTTTCTACTAGTGGGGATCATCCCAGCCATCTACAAATTAATTTTTGCGTCACTAAAAGATTCAACTGAAATGCCAAACTTAGTCACAACAGAAACATAGACATGCAAAATATTAGAAGCTATTGCTTGTAGGGGATTCCGTGATGCAATGTACCTTAAGCTTTGACAGTACTGCGTTTGAAATCTTCAACATTTGAAACTGGTTAAAAAAAAAAATCAAGTGCTTTCAAAAGTCGGTAGTATTAAGGTCGACGAATCTCGAATTTGAGTGTGCACAGGTTCACAGCAAACTTTACTGCAACATCTCTGATGCGAGGACATAGGATACCTAAATCTAGTCAATAACAATCACACATATTTTTCAAAAATAAATCAAGTTTTTCAGAAGAAGAAAATATGCCAAATACAAACAAGGGTTAATTTCACAAAACCCCCTGAACTTTGGGGAGTTTTCACATGACCCCAACTGTTTGAGGGAGGAAATGACAATTGACCGACATTTCAATTTTTTGTAAATTACCAACTTGTTCTTAAGAAACAAGTATATACCCTAATAACATAAACTATAGAATGGGGAATGTTCACCATTTCTTCAAAAGAAATTTACACCCGCTTTATTTTTTTTAAGTTGTATAGATTAGATAAATAAAAGGTTTTTTTTCAATATTAGCCCATCAAATCTTCTTTCAAATTAGTCCTCCAAATATTCAAATTTTGAAATCAATCCCAAATTTTATAAGTGTTTGGAAAGTTGTCCCTCTAATTAACAGCTAGTTGAAACTAAGAATAATCCGGTATCTTAAGGATTTATTCAATACTAGCTCTACCTTTATGCATTCACATCCAAACTTGTTTAACTTAAACTCCTCTACAACCCAACCATTTAAAACAAGCAAAACAAAAACCTATTTAAAGTTGGCGGGGAGATTTATTTTCATGAGGATAAATTAGTAATTATCCATCCCTACTTAACGACTAATCTAATCATGCCTTACAATGTGGATGGTAATGTGACATAGAGACTAATTTCAAAAGACATGCATATTTCAGGGTCTAATTTCATAATATGAAAGATGTTGGGGGTTAATTTTGAAACTTTTTTAAATGAAGAGTAAATAAGGGTTAATTGCGGTAGACCCACTTTAGTGTCACTCTAATTGAGTTATTAGACGCTCTGTAGTTCTATTTGTGTGAATAAATTCCCAACTGAATTTATTTTGCATGTTAAGATTGTTAAAAAGATTTTAGGAGGCGGAAAGACCTTATATAGTTCTGTTGGTAAGGATACGCCCATAATTGCTATTTTTTTCAACTTTTAAAAAGCCAAAAAAGTTCAATAATGAGAAGGTGTATTCGCACTTGGGCTAATACTATGGTTCCTCTATTCGCAAAAATAGAGCTAGGGGTCTAACCACAATTAGGTGATACCGCAAGGGTCTATTCACAATTAACCCAGCAAATAAACGGGTGCCTCCAAACCTCTGATCTCGCTCTCTGCGATTCGCGCTCAGATCTGCAACTGTTCATCTCATCATCATCATCGATCTCCGCGCTCCAACGATGTACGGATTCGAAGCCCTAACCTTCAACATCCATGGCGGGTTCCTCGAGGCGATCGTCAGAGGTCACCGCGCCGGCCTCCTCACCGCCGCCGACTACAACAACCTCTGCCAGTGCGAAACCCTAGACGACATCAAGATGCATCTCTCCGCCACCGAGTATGGCCCTTACCTCCAGAATGGTGAGCTCGATCTAAATCGATTCCTCAGTTTGAAGTTCAAGATTCTGTTGATTCATCTGTACACTAAATTGAACCCTAATTTTACAAATCATAGTGTTTCTGATGCTGTATGCTAGTGTTATTATTATGTTGGGCAAGATGGAGGGTTTTAGAGTTAGGAGAGCAAAAATTTAGTTCATAGATTGTAATTTTGTAAAATCAATGAGAAAAATGAGGGTACTGTAGCATACGCCAGTGTGATAACCTAGATGCGACTAAGTATGGCTATGACCTGTAGAACCGCGAGTACGATTTACAAAAATTCCTTTGATCAAGATTTTGCTTGATTCGTCTGTAGCCTAAATAGAACCCTAATTTTGTAGTTTATAGTGTGTTTGGTGTTGTATGCTAGCTGTATCGTTTAGGAAAATTTGCTGAAGAGATTTGGTTGGGTAGAGAGGAGAGGATCTCTCAAATGTGATGTAATGTTAGTGAAATCATGGTAAAGATTAGTGCATAGTATAATATTGACAGTCCAAAACACTAGTTAACGTCAATATGCATTTCTCCACCAACAACTAAGGCCCTTAACCCCAAAACGGGGCACTCGATCTAAAATGATTACTCAGAATAGCAGATCAAGATTTTGGTACATCTGTAGGCTAAAAGAGAACCTTAATTTTTTAGTTTATAGTGTTTTTTGATGTCCTATATTGGTTTTATCATTTAGGGAAATTTTGTGAAAAGCTTCAGTTGGAGATTTGTATTATCTGATTTAGGTAGGCAATTAATTGGTAGATTTTGGTCAATTTGAGTTGTTTATCACAAGTTTGGGCGACAAGCTTCTCAGATCACAGATGCTAGATATTTAATCTATTGGATCTGCTAGAACTAGAAAACTAAAGGCCGTGAGAAATCTACAAGCTAAAGAGAAGGCATTTTTTTTGGCAGTTTATAGTGTTTTTTTATGTATGTGCTAATGTTTAAACTGATTTCTCAGCGTAAAGATCAAGATTTGAGTTAACAGACTACTCGGGTGAAGTTTCTGTTGATTCACCTGTAGGCTAAACTGAACCCTATTTTTGTAGATTGTAGTGCCTTTCATGTTGCATTCTATTATTATCATTCAGGAAATTTTGTTTAAGTGATTTGTTTGGGTAAAATGGAAGTTATCAAATCTAAATGATTTAGAGTCAGTTAAACAAAAGAAAATATAGAAAATGTAATTTGGCAGGCAAATAGGCAATATATACTCAGGAGTACTCATTTTTTGCTATTTAGGATCAGTCATCAAGGTGGTGAGATTATGGATGACATGCTTCATTGAATCAAATTTCGATGATTAAAGTGGAGAAATGCATCCTGAGCTCTATATAATAGTAAAATGCTTATTAAATTGAATAGAAAGTTTTATGGAGTAACTATAAGATTAACAGTGTTTTATGGATAATAATCTTGAGCAATTAAGAAACGTATGCTAAAATGTGTGAAAAATGACCATAGCAGAAGTGAAAATGTTAATATGGACGTGCGGATATACAGTAACCTCCAAGATAAGAAATGAGTGTATTCGAAGAAAGTTAGACATTGTTCCCACTGAGAATATAATGAGAGAGAATCAATTGAGATGGTTAGACCATGGGTAAATGCACTAATTGAGATAAGTGATAGGATTATGATTAATGGTGGAAGAAGGATTAAATTTAGGCCTAGGAGAACTTGGTCGGAAACAATTAAGATAAGTGATAGGATTATGATTAATGGCGGAAGAAGGATTAAATTTAGGCCTAGGAGAACTTGGTCGGAAACAATTAAGAAGGATATGGTAGTCGTTAACTTGTCGAAGGAGATAACCTTAAGAGAATTGAATGAAAGAATATGATTCATGTAGCATATCATAAAAATTTGGGATAAAAGCTTGGTTGTTGTTGTTGGAGAGATTCCATTGGGGATTTGCATTTTGCAATATCTGATTAGAAGGGTTTCAATTTTTAAGTAATTTGGGAGGTTTTCTTGTTCTTGGAGTTTTTGCAAGGGTACTTCTATTTGGAGCCGTACCCGTGTCGTACCCATACCTAACATTGAAACTTCAGTGAATACTTCTTGGATATTTGCATACACTTACTTAAATGTGCTCACTTTTATAATAAATGTTTTAATTTAGAAAAACTTGCATGTACTTCTTGGATATATGTCGTACACTTCACATGTCGTTCTTCAAACTCGTTGGGCATAAGTTGGAGTTTTAGCCCTTACCCAATTCAAAACTATGGCTATAGAGGGTCTTTGGGTATCAAGTTAAAAACCGAGCCATTTTCTAATTTATAGACCTATATTATAAAAGAAACACATAAATGTTATAGGAATTTTATTTTATAGCATGTGAAATGAAAAATAATATTATTGATCTAATGTAAATTGTTATATATACATGCATGTATGTGTAGGCGTATCCCAGTACCCTACATTCTACAAATTTGATGTGTTCCGTACCCATACCCGCACCCGTACCTATACCCACAGAATTTAGATCTGAAGTGATTAATAGCATTATAACAGAATGATGACATGTGACCTAAACATTTTCACTTGACTTTTGCTTGTCCTTGGGAAATTCATTTAACCCTTTGAGTTTTGGTCAAATCTAGTAGTTTTGACAAATTTGGGTGAAATACAGTAATACAAGTAAACTCTATTCAGTCTATTGAAATTATTTTTAGTCTCTCATCCAAAATTTTGGTCTTGGAACCCTCTAAACTTGTCACGTTGGATTTCTCCCATTCCTTATCTTATGGATAGTGTTTAAAACAACCAATCTATGTGTGTGTTAATGCACATTCTTGCTTTACTATATTTGATGTGAATAAATCTTGTTCTCAAGCAGATCTCCTAAATTAAGGAAGTTTGTCAATCTTGTGTCGTGATTGGCATCTTCTCGCTTAGAAGCGTCGTAGTGATTTTTCTCAAAGTTTGAATGATCTTTTGCTAGATTTGTTATTAAGTGCTTAATTTGATGGTTTGTCTTAAATTAAGTCCCTCTAGTCATTAGACAAAAACTTCAAAGTTGTGGTGAGGGTCGAGGATTATAATTTTATATTAATTCTAATATGCCTTCACAGGTTGAGAGCCTTTTTTATGGACTAAAAACTTGGACTCACGCAGCGGTTACAATTTTTTAAAATCTGTATTAAATTCGTGGCCAACAAGATTCAAAGCTAGGTTGCTCTGATACCATCTTAAATTAAGTCCATCTAACCATTACACCAAAACTCCGAAGTTGTGGTGAGAGTCGAAGATTATAGTTTTATATTAATTCTAATATTTTTTTTAATATCCGCATTAAATTCGTGGCCAGCAAGATTAGAACCTGGGTTGCTTTGATACCATCTTAAATTAAGTCCCTCTAACCATTACACCAATACTCCGAAGTTGTGGTGAGGGTCGAGGATTATAGTTTTATTTTAATTCTAATAGCTATAGTTTTTGGGTTAAAATTAGTACTTAACTTCTATTTAAAATTCATCAGCTCTAGATTGGGCCCGATTTCTCCCCCAATAAATGGTATCAGAGCTAAGATCCACGGATGCCCGTAGGAGTGATATAGTCTGGTTAATCACCGAGTGAAGTGGTGGGATGTTTGATAGCCATGTGCTGAATGCATGATCTGGTTAGCCCACGAGTGAAGTGATGCAAGAGTTAGTGAATTGGTTAGCCCACGAGTGAAGTGGTGCAAAAGTTAGTGAATCATGTGAAAGATTGAATTATAGTTGAATTGAACTATACTCACAAATTAAGGAGTGTTAGAGGTAATGAAGGAAATAAATAATACTAGACAAGATATATTAGGAGTATAATTAGAGATTTGGTGATTGAGTGATATTAGGAATGTAACTAAGAGAATAATTGTGATTAGGTAATTGTGTTTAGTCTCACATTGACTACACAATAAATTTCTTGTTATTGTATCCCTATGTAAAGGGAGTAGTTATAGCTTTTAAAATATGAATGAGAATCTATAATATTTTATTGCTTAACGTGTTATCAGAGCCATGCAAACCCTAGCTCCACAATCCCTCACCATCACACCCCTCCTTCTGCCTTACAACCTCTCTTCTTTCTTGTGATTGTTCACCATGAACAGTGCCGCGGTGACTAGTCACTGTGAATAGTGCCACAGATTCTTAGCCGTCCTGCTTTCGATAGCCTTGTTGATGATCAGAATTGCCATTATTAATAGCAGTAGCCATTCTCGATGTATATGTTCCGCCTGTGTCGCCTCGATTTCCCTTCGTTCACCGCCTACTCAACTTGTCGACACCACCGCCACCACCACTTGTATTCTAGAAACCTTGACCATCATTAGCTACCGGAATTTTTTTTTGATTGAATCAGAATTTGGTTTGAAGTTTGGTTCGATGAAGGTTATTTTCTTGGCTTCGTTTGTTTGGTGGATCCCTAAAGAGGGATCATTTATTTGGTTGATCCCTAGAGAGGATCGTTTGTTTGGTTAATCCGTGAAGAGGATCGTTCGTTTAGTTGATCTCTACAAAGGACCGTTTGTTTGGTTGATCCATGAAGAGGATCATTTGTTTGGTTGATCCGTGAAGAGGATCGTTTGTTTGGTGAATCCCTAGAGAGGATCATTTATTTGGTGGGACCCCAGTGAGGATCGTTTGTTTGGTAGTTCGCTGATCGATCTGTGAAGGAGATCGAGGTATCGCATTTGGTGATTTTGGTTGAGGTTGTTAGTGGTGGAAGACATTCAAGTAGAAGACTAGAAAATGAAGACAACTACGATGAGAAAGGTCACACAGAATATTTCAATCTTTTAAGTCGTGTCACAAATTGGAGTGAGTACATCTTGTTTGTAACAAGTCGGACATGTATGATATACATGCTCCAGCTTGAGGGGGAGTGTTAAGGAATATATTATGGAGATCTATAATGTCATA
Source organism: Asparagus setaceus (assembly GCA_012295165.1). NCBI lineage: Eukaryota > Viridiplantae > Streptophyta > Magnoliopsida > Asparagales > Asparagaceae > Asparagus > Asparagus setaceus. The sequence continues at coordinate 14,824,973 of CM022709.1, forward strand.
GTTATATTAGGAATAATATATTAGGAGTATAAATTAGAGTTTTGGTGATTGAGAGAAATGACGAATGTAACTAAGAGAATAATTGTGATTAGGTAATTGTGTTTAGTCCCACGTTGACCACACAATAAACTTCTTATTATTATACCTCTATATAAAGGGAGTAGTTGTAGCTTTTGAAATATGAATGAAAATCTACAACATTTTATTGTTTAACAGTTTGCAATCACAATTTATTTGCAGAGCCTTCACCCTTGCATACAACTACTATCGTGGAGAAATGTACTCTCAAACTAGTTGATGAGTATAAACATATGCTATGCCAAGCCACAGAGCCATTATCAACCTTTTTGGAATATATTACGTATGTGTTTCTGTATCTGTCTTCAAAGCTCCTCCCCATATTTTATACCACATTTAATGTACAATTTATTATTGCATTAATCAGATAATTTTCCTAATTAAGAAGGTTGATCTGTGACCTGTATTAACCATATTCAGTTGCTTCCTTTTGCAGGTATGGCCACATGATTGATAATGTCGTCCTTATTGTAACTGGAACCTTGCATGAAAGAGATGTCCAAGAGCTTCTAGAGAAATGTCATCCACTTGGCATGTTTGACAGGTACTTTCTAACATAGCTTCGTACCCCCTTTCCTGAACCATTGAGGAGAGTTTTAAGATCTTATCTTCTTTCTCAGTATTGCTACCCTTGCGGTCGCCCAAAACATGCGTGAGCTTTACAGGCTAGTCCTTGTCGATACACCACTGGCTCCATATTTCTCAGAGTGCATCACTTCAGAGGTACCAGCCCAAATCATTGCAACATTTATTTGGTTTTAAAAATTTTCCATGACCGTCCATGGTTTTTTTACCATTTTGGGGGGTGGGGGGTATGTGTGTGGGTGGTTGTGCATTACTAGGTTCCATAAAAGGAGCATGTAAATCTTTCAACCCAATGTTTGGGGGGTGATGTTTTATGGAATTTAAGTATCTAGTCCATGCACATTTTCACAAGTTATCCTTTTATCTGGTAAGTTTTTTTTAGAAGTATTTGGTTTTCTGTTTCAAAGAGTTTGAACATTACAAGTTTTATGTTATCAGTTAAAAGGCTATTTTGTTACACAATGCTGTACCACTTACCGCCTTGAATTCATATGATCTTATCCGTCATTTTATAACTATTATGGTGATTTAATTCGCAATGCTCTAATTGGTTGGTTTCTCTAGGATTTGGATGACATGAATATTGAAATTATGAGGAACACTCTGTACAAGGCGTACCTCGAGGATTTCTACAAGTTTTGCCAGGTATTCTGTGTTCTATCGTTCATATGAAAGAGTAATTTTCATGCCGTTTAGTAATTTTGGTTTATGTGTTGTTGCAAATAGAAACTGGGTGGTGCGACTGCTGAGATCATGTCTGACCTCCTTGCATTTGAAGCTGATAGAAGAGCTGTCAATATTACGATAAACAGGTTGGTTAGTAATATCTTTCTGTTGATATATGATGTTTTCATGTGCTAGTTCTTGTTCTCCATATTGATGATAGATGCAGTTTAACATGTATCCACTTCTTTGTGCCGGTTAAAATCAGTCATGATTTATATACACTTCTGATTTCCTAGATGTCTGCACATTTCAGTTTGTTAAATAAATCACTCATGGTTTTATCATGTTTATCATGGTTTACCTGTTGCAGTATTGGCACTGAGTTGACACGTGATGACCGGCGGAAGCTTTATTCGAGTTTCGGTTTATTGTAAGCTTTTAATACTGTCTCATAATCATCAATTAAGATAATAATGTTGTCAGTTCACATATGATGGATGATCTGTTTTTCAGGTACCCTTATGGTCAAGAAGAACTTGCTGTCTGCGAGGACATTGACCAGGTAAGAATCATCTATCACGAATATTTGAAGTTTATTACGATTTATGAAGGATGCAATAGCTAGTTTTTTTTTAGATAAGTCAACTACGTTCATGGTCTGAGGCTGAATATGTTTGCAATTATATGAACAGAGAAAAAAAAAGCACTCTAGTTACCATATTTATTTAACTGACCTTCATCTCTGGTAATGGTGACCTTACTATCATGGGTATTATGTGCTAGGTGTTAGAGGCTAGTTTGTAGTTCCTATTAGATTATTAAATTGGACAGAGGTTTCAGGATGGTACTCAAACATATTACATAGTTGACTCAACGGAGGGTTCACTGGATAAATTTGGTGGATTTATGATTGACCTGTGCCTGATTGTTAATTCTCATGATTCCTCAAGTAAATTTTTTTTGTAGGGGTTGGTCTCTCTATTAGAGTCACTTTTTGTTTTTCATGCAATTTCTGATTATTTTGTGGAACATTTGTTGCATGAGACATAGTTTGGGTTTTATATTCATTCAATGTATGATATATTTCATTCCTTCAAATTTGATATGCCCCCTAAAGAAATGGGGTGGCATGGTATTCCACAGGAGAGGTATGTTGTGACACACAAATTGTGCAGTGGGCACATATCAATATCTCGCTACCTTGGCCGCTTTACTGCATAAGCTGCAGTCAGAGTGAGGGATTGGCCAACAGTAGCACTTGTAGCCTCCATATTACATCAAACTATCTAATAGTTGTTTTAAAAGAAATATCTTTTACTAGAAAACTGTTAGGTAGCTGAGGTTATGTAATATAGTTGACATAGAAGCTTCAGTGTGTAAACTTGGCATGTTCAATTGGCATGTTCCTAAATATGAGTTGTTTATTCATGAAGGTTTAGAGATTGCATTTCTGTTAGAGTTATTTAATACTGTAAGCTGCGTGTGATACCCCAAGATTTAGTCCCGCATCGGATATTGATCGAGTGATTGAATGGTTTGAATGATGGGTCTTGAGAGCCAAGTGTAACATTGACTAATCAATTTTTGCAGTGGACTGATCCAAACTATGTGTGGCACTCAGTGGGTCCTGGGCTTACATCGCGTCAACGGGCTCGCAGGCCTATGGCGTGACCCTGTGGTTCTGATTATTTTGTCATCATTTTGTCGAATTAAAAATACTTCCGGAGTTTTAGGCTCATGCAATGTGTGAGCTGTTGATGCTTGCAAATTTAGCATGCCCAAGGCCGAGCGCTTCCCCCGAAAGAAATGGGTTGGCATGGTATTCCACGGAAGAGGTTAATGTCGTGTTCCACGGGAGAGGCTAATGTCGTGGCACACAAAATGTGTGATGGGCATATATCAATATCGGGCTTCCTTTGGCCACTTTACCGCATAAGCTGCAATAAGAGCGAAGGATTGGCTGACAGATGACTTAAACATTCATGCTTTACATAGAGCATTTCATAGTTGTTTTGAGAATTATTTTTTTATTGAACTCTTTGGTGGGTTACATTATATGATTGGTGCCTGAGTGCCTAATAGCTAGACGTTGACCGGTTATTGTTGATTTTTTTTATCTGTGCCAGAAGATTTAATAGTTACCCCTAAAGGAAAGATTTTTGGAGGAGATATCTTTCTGGTAGAGTTGCTTTTTTTGTTTCTTTCAAAACTACTTCTGATTACTTTTTTTGAATATCTCCGAATTAAAAACAGTTTTAGAAGCTTTAGATTTATACATGTGTAAGCAATACTGCTAGAAAAATAATATTTCCTATATTATTTGGACATGGATACACCAAAATGGACACAATATGTGGCACACAGAAGATTCTAACATTACACGTGGTACAAGTGTCTGATGCACGTGTCAGACATGTTTTCCACACATCATGGCATCATCATAAAGTTGCCTTACTACATTGTACATGCTCAAGGTCAAGATCTCTCCTACAAAGAAATGGAGGTGTCATGGTATCCCAAGTGAGGATAAATTGTATGGTGGATATGTCAATATTTGGCTTCCTTTGGCCCCTTTACTGCATAAGCTGCAACCTGAGAGAAAGTGGCAAACATTAGGTGTTTTCTTGGTTGCGCTAAAACATTTAATACCAAACAACTAGAAATTTTTTAGATATTTAATTATAAGCACCACAAGCTTTCTCAAGGAGGTTTATTTGGAACCTTTCTTTGTTTAACTTCGAAGGGGGTATTTTCGTATGCAATTATTGCCTGTTATATGGTTAGTTTGCTACAGTTTTCTTTCGGCTGTTGTGAATTGAACTTATCCTCTATTACAATTAGAAATCTGTTATGATGCTATTGTTGCAAAGTTGTAGAGAGCAGAGGATTAACATCTTTAAACAGAAGCTAATCAAACTAATACTTTCAAAAGTGCTTTCTCTAGAGCCCGATACTCAAAAATGTGGTTTCTATGCCTTGACACTTCTTGTTTCGGTGACCTTTGCAGGTTCGTGGTGTAATGGAGAAATATCCACCGTACCAGTCAATCTTTGCAAAACTATCTTATGGAGAAAGTCAGATGCTTGACAAAGCATTCTATGAAGAGGAGGTGAAGAGGCTCTGTTTGGTTTTCGAACAACAGGTACAGTTGAGACTGACACAATAATCAACTTATGACATTTTTTGTTTGTAAAAATGTGGACTGGATCAGTTAAGAATCCTGCATGCATAAGCTTGATGATAATGATCTATAATAACAGATAATTATGTTAATGATCTTATTTCGCTATGTTGTCCAATTCAGCTCCTTTTTTCTGGACATTTGCCATTTTGTTTGACTTTGGAGATAAGATTCTCGGGAGTCTGTAATTTCTCTAGCAAGCAGTATGGCATTAGGAATAGGGATGCCAGGTTGACAACTGTTGTAAGACTGTCTAATCTTTCCTGATCGTGGATCCATATCGGACGTTTTCTCTTTTGAGAAAAGGCTTAGATGTCAGTGATCTTAGTTGTTATGATAAGGGCTTATAAGTTAGGGTTAATTGCAAACAGACCCCCTGTAGTATCACTCAATTGCAAAGAGGCCCCCTGTAGTTTTATTTGTTGTGAATAGAGTCCCTATAGTTCTACTTGTTGCAAATAGACCCCCTGTAGTATTGGCCCAAGTGCGAATACACCCCCTTAGTGAACATTTTTCTGCTCTTTCAAAATTCAAAAAAATTAGCAATTGGATACCTATTCTCACCATAGAACTATAGGAGGTCTATCCACCCCCTCAAACATTTTAAATGACTTTGAGAATAAATAAAATTTTCACTCAGGGGGTCTTCCTGTTGATTTTTGATGTTATGTATGTTTTTGTTTCTGGTTTTCCTGTTCTATCATTGACAATTAAGTCATCAAATCGCGATTTTAATGACTATTACTTCTTACTTCATACTCTAATCTGTTTTTTGAATACTTAGTGATTTAGCTTTCATTTCTACTGGTTATCAGATCTTAAATTTTAGCTCCGACCAAAATTTTCTGCAGATAGTTTCTCCTATAGTTGCCTTTAATGGTACCTTGTTGGGGGGGGACACTATAGAGGCCCTCTAAAGGATATCATTACAGGGAGGAAGGAGAGGGTGACGTGTGACATATCACGAATATTGATGCACATAGAACTATTATCTTTCAGTCACTACTGTCTATCAATTTTGTTGTGTTGCACTGATAGACCAGTGATTGCACTGATATGTCAAGTGTCATCCTGTCTTTCCTCCCTACATGACATTCTATACTCTATAGAGGTGCCGCAATAAGATTTTTTCCATTGATTTGTTCACTACAATCTTTCTGATCTCGCACTTGTTATTTGATGCAGTTCCACTACGCTGTTTTCTTTGCGTATATGAGATTGAGGGAGCAGGAGATTAGGAACCTAATGTGGATATCAGAATGCGTGGCTCAGAATCAGAAGTCTAGGGTCCATGACAGCATCGTGTTCATCTTCTAAGTCAGTTCTATCTCAAATCAGTGTAGAACTCAACCGTTTTATATTTTGCTGCATAGTCAAAATAATAAAATGGAAATATTTATTGCTGGAAATGGGAGAGAAATCAAGCTTTCAGGCAATATTTCTTTTCCTCTGGCTTGTGTATTGTATATTATAAGCACATATTCTTGCTGTCAATAATCAGTGGCGGTGGTTCTATGTACATCTCTCAAGTTGCAGATGGATTTATATGTAAGCTGGACATGAAAAAGAACATTTTTATATTATCTTCTCAAAGCTTTGATCCATAGTTGTGTAGAATGTGATGGATTTATATTGTCATCTTATTGTATAATGACCGTGTGGATATTTGCTTTGTGACACTTTGAAATTGTTGTATTCTAAAACTTTATCCCTTCTCCTAAAGGATACTTTCTTCTACTGTTGATAGCTATCATGATCTAATTATAATAGTCTTCTGCAATGTTGGTAGATAATTTTATTACGCATCGACTATAGATGACTCGAAAGAAGAAAAATTTTCTGAAGCTGCAATGGGCTTAGGATGTTTACCACTTGTAATATATAAAATTTGTTTAATTATAAATGATACTCAAAATAGAGGCATGTTTAAGTTTTATGTACAGTCCCCAACATGAAAACCACATTTAAAATAGGCTGAATCGATAGAAACCGCCTTTTAAGTTTTTCTTATACGTAAATCATCTTATAAGTGGCTCTAGGGCTTGTTTGGTTTGCTGCAAAAATAAATTGCGGCAATGTTGCATGTAGCATTTGCTGCAAGTAATCAACTTCAAATGCACTCTTTGGGTGTTTGCAAATATATTCTAGGAAATGTATTTCCAATGCAAATTCAGTGTTTGGTTGAAAATAATTATTGCAAAAGCTACATAATTTTGCCATATGTGGAAACTTTGGTGGAGGTAGTTTTCTATTTGAATTTAAAAAGATTTTTATGAGGTGGAATTTATATTTATTTTTTAGTTTCTTTATTTAATCCTGCAACCTTTCCTCCCACCAAAGTGGTCGTAACATTTATTGTAAGTTTTTTCTACAAAATGCAAGTCCATTTACCTTTTCTAATAACAAAATTGTAAACCAAACTAGCACCCAAAAAAAAAAAAAGTGAACCAAACAATGTATTTATAAATTTGGTTACTCTATTTACACTTGCAACTCTATTTTCATACAACCAAACAGCCGCTTAGATGTTAATTTTTTTTTATAACACAAGTGGCTTTAGTTTTTAATCAACCATTTTTTGTCAGTTTCTACTTAATTAATATCCAAAATATTCAAACTATCCTCACTAATTGCACGTGCCTTACATATTTTTTAAGGAAAAACTTGGTGTGTCCCAGCGCGCCCCATATTATTCCCCTTGTGTTTCAGCCCCAAATATAATGGATTTTTGTGATTCGGCCCTCTTTTTACTTTGCCTCAAAAAATATCCTTAAAAATTCGAAAAATACCCCTTATCTTCTCCTCCTAACCCTCCACCCATTTGTGATTCACCCGTCTCCCTTTTGTGATTCAGCCTCCTCTCTTCCTCTCCTCCTACTCTCTCCTAGCACTCCTCCTCTCCCTCTTCATCTTCTCCTCGATCCCCGCCGTCTGCCTCTCCCACCTTCCCCTCCGCCACACCGATCTTGAGCTCATCCTCAACTAGTTTGATAAGATCTTCTCCTCCGAGCTCGCTACCATCTTCACAAAGGAAACGGTTACCGAGGGGATCACACTCACGGCGAGAGGATCGCCGGGGATCACACTCACGAAGGAGAGGATCGCCGGGGATCACACTCACGAAGGAGAGGATCGCCGGGATCACACTCACGAAGGAGAGGATCGCCGGGGATCACACTCACGGCGAGAGGATCGCCGGGGATCACACTCACGAAGGAGAGGATCGCCGGGGATCACACTCACGGCGAGAGGATCGCCGGGGATCACACTCACGGCGAGAGGATCGCCGGGGATCACACTCACGGCGAGAGGATCGCCGGGGATCACACTCACGGCGAGAGGATCGCCGGGGATCACACTCACGAAGGAGAGGATCGCCGGGGATCACACTCACGAAGGAGAGGATCGCCGGGGATCACACTCACGGCGAGAGGATCGCCGGGGATCACACTCACGGCGAGAGGATCGCCGGGGATCACACTCACGAAGGAGAGGATCGCCGGGGATCACACTCACGGCGAGAGGATCGCCGGGGATCACACTCACGAAGGAGAGGATCGCCGGGGATCACACTCACGAAGGAGAGGATCGCCGGGGATCACACTCACGAAGGAGAGGATCGCCGGGGATCACACTCACGAAGGAGAGGATCGCCGGGGATCACACTCACGAAGGAGAGGATCGCCGGGGATCACACTCACGGCGAGAGGATCGCCGGGGATCACACTCACGGCGAGAGGATCGCCGGGGATCACACTCACGAAGGAGAGGATCGCCGGGGATCACACTCACGAAGGAGAGGATCGCCGGGGATCACACTCACGGCGAGAGGATCGCCGGGGATCACACTCACGGCGAGAGGATCGCCGGGGATCACACTCACGAAGGAGAGGATCGCCGGGGATCACACTCACGAAGGAGAGGATCGCCGGGGATCACACTCACGAAGGAGAGGATCGCCGGGATCACACTCACGAAGGAGAGGATCGCCGGGGATCACACTCACGGCGAGAGGATCGCCGGGATCACACTCACGAAGGAGAGGATCGCCGGGGATCACACTCACGGCGAGAGGATCGCCGGGGATCACACTCACGGCGAGAGGATCGCCGGGGATCACACTCACGAAGGAGAGGATCGCCGGGGATCACACTCACGAAGGAGAGGATCGCCGGGGATCACACTCACGGCGAGAGGATCGCCGGGGATCACACTCACGAAGGAGAGGATCGCCGGGGATCACACTCACGGCGAGAGGATCGCCGGGGATCACACTCACGGCGAGAGGATCGCCGGGGATCACACTCACGGCGAGAGGATCGCCGGGGATCACACTCACGGCGAGAGGATCGCCGGGGATCACACTCACGGCGAGAGGATCGCCGGGGATCACACTCACGGCGAGAGGATCGCCGGGGATCACACTCACGGCGAGAGGATCGCCGGGGATCACACTCACGAAGGAGAGGATCGCCGGGGATCACACTCACGGCGAGAGGATCGCCGGGGATCACACTCACGGCGAGAGGATCGCCGGGGATCACACTCACGAAGGAGAGGATCGCCGGGGATCACACTCACGGCGAGAGGATCGCCGGGGATCACACTCACGGCGAGAGGATCGCCGGGGATCACACTCACGAAGGAGAGGATCGCCGGGGATCACACTCACGAAGGAGAGGATCGCCGGGGATCACACTCACGGCGAGAGGATCGCCGGGATCACACTCACGGCGAGAGGATCGCCGGGGATCACACTCACGGCGAGAGGATCGCCGGGGATCACACTCACGGCGAGAGGATCGCCGGGGATCACACTCACGAAGGAGAGGATCGCCGGGGATCACACTCACGAAGGAGAGGATCGCCGGGGATCACACTCACGAAGGAGAGGATCGCCGGGGATCACACTCACGGCGAGAGGATCGCCGGGATCACACTCACGGCGAGAGGATCGCCGGGGATCACACTCACGGCGAGAGGATCGCCGGGGATCACACTCACGGCGAGAGGATCGCCGGGGATCACACTCACGGCGAGAGGATCGCCGGGATCACACTCACGGCGAGAGGATCGCCGGGGATCACACTCACGGCGAGAGGATCGCCGGGATCACACTCACGGCGAGAGGATCGCCGGGGATCACACTCACGGCGAGAGGATCGCCGGGATCACACTCACGAAGGAGAGGATCGCCGGGATCACACTCACGAAGGAGAGGATCGCCGGGATCACACTCACGAAGGAGAGGATCGCCGGGGATCACACTCACGGCGAGAGGATCACGAGCGGTGAGATCTACAAAGAGAAATCACAGCTTATTCTCAGAGTCGACCGAGCTCGCTTACCTCGCGGTTCGTAGATCGGACGTGCTCGCCGGTGCTCGGAGCTATGCGTCGACGGCTCGTAGATCTCGCGAGGGCTCTCTCAAAAATATCGGCCAATGCAACTCCCAAAAATCCAACCTTTTGAAACTGAGCACACCCCCCCCTATTTATAGGAGATAAGGGGTTGAGGCCGGCCGGACACCATTTGGTGTCCGGCGGACACCAATGGTGTCCGGCCTTAGTCGGACACCAAATGGTGTCCGGCGGACACCATTTGGTGTCCGGCGGACACCTATGGTGTCCGGCCTTGGCCGGACACCAAATGGTGTCGGCCTTGGCGGACACCATTTGGTGTCGGGCGGACACCAAATGGTGTCCGGCCTTGGCCGGACACCATTTGGTGTCCGGCCATTGGCCGGACACCAAACGGTGTCCGGGTTTCGGCCGGACGCCGTTTTGGCTTCTCTGTTTGGTTTTCGGACTTTTCGGATTTTTCCGTGACGTTCGTTCCGCTCTTGTCGCCGTCGTTCTAAGTCCGTGCTTGGTTCACTTGATTGGTTTCATCCCGTCAACGATTTAGGTGACGATCGGTCGATGTTCAAATCCGATCTCGTTGATGTTTGGACCCGATCAATCTCGTTGAAGCTTTGCTTGTTGGATTCATTCCATAACACGTAGCCTCGTTGATTCGTACGCTTTGTTGACCCATTTCGTGTGTTCGCGGACCCGCTTTACGCGTTTGCGGCATAGTCAATCGGCGTCGGTTTGTCGAATGGGTTGTTGGTTGTTAACCCACCGTCACGAGTTTCGTTCGGGCACTGATAAGCAATTTTTAACGCCTACAGATACCCCCTCCAAAGCGTCTCAGTCTCGATTCTTTGGCGAGTCTGGGATGCTTTGGACATGATGAGCCCTTCACCCTTCGATCGGCGTGATGGGTCCTGTGAATGACCTTGGTGTTTGATCTCTCCACCCCTTTCAGTCTTTCCAGTGCTTTGTAGGATTGCTGAAGGTATTACGGTACTGCATTTTTTGTCTGACCGTTGTCGAGATCTTGGCCAGGAGTCGGTAGATAAATTTCTTTTTGAGATTGGCTGCAGTATTTGATTCCTCCAATTCTCTCAGGTTCTCCCGTGCTTTGTAGGATACCTGGGGGTGTTGCGGTGCTGCATTTATTGCTTGACCGTTGTTGGAATTTTGAACTGTAGCTAATTGAGTTCATTTGCTGTTGACTCGTGTCGGTGGATTGTCGTCCAATTGACCATCGAGATTCCTTCGTTGATCGGGGAATTTTTCATTGGATCCGAACCGTTGATCGGTGAATCCTTCGTCGACGACGCGTTGGTTGGCGTCGCTACTGTTAAAGTGCATTCATCCACGGTGGGAGGTATTCTTCCCAATTGTTGATTGGTAGGCCCTCAGGCGGCGACGCATGAATCGGCACTAATACAGTGGGGGGGGATTCTTTCAAGGTAGAACGCGTTGTTCGGCGCCCATATAAGCCTTGTCAGAATTCATCCACTTTTTCCACAGCGGGAGGAAATTAAAGATTATCGAGTTATCCTTAAGAACATGGTAATATTCTCCAGGAACTTCTCGTTAAATTGGGAAACAGTTTATACTCATAATCCTAGTTGGAGTAGGATTGGGCGACGCGTTGATTGGCGTCGACGCAATTCGTATGATCGAGTTATCCTTAAGAATATTTCTTGTGAAAATATTCTTCCGGGAACTTCTCGACAAATTAGGGAATAGTTTATACTCGTAATCCTAGTTGGAGTAGGATTGGGCGACGCGTTGATCGGCGTCGGTGCAATTCGCACGATCGAGTTATCCCTAAGAATATTTATTGTGAGAATATTCTTCCGGGAACTTCTCGACAAATTAGGAAACAGTTTATACTCGTAATCCTAGTTGGAGTAGGATTGGGCGACGCGTTGATCGGCGTCGACGCTATCCGTGGGGTGTCATCCCGCCGAATAAATCTTCAGAATCTTTCCAAACATAACGGAGGGGTTAGGAGCCAATCAACGGATTGATTTGGCACTAATTTGACATTCAAATAAGATTCCAATTAGGACTCCTAATTAGGGGCTGATTAGAGTCCTAATTAGAATTGGTTTGGGCCCATTAGGAGTTGTTATAAATACCCATACTCCTCCTCCTCTGATGACCTAGGCCGCCCCCCCCTTGTGCTCTCTCTCTCTTGTTTTCATCTCGCCTCTCGCCGTCTCATCTTTCTCAAACAACGAGGTATGTGCACGAGTATTGTACAACGCCCCCCTTCTTCTTTTTTTTTTTTTTTGTGCGTGCAGGTGATGCGGACCGCGAGGAGAGGAGAACGAGGATGACGGAGCGGCGGCGTCACTGGGCGGCCGGCGCCGGCCTTCAGCGAGCTGGCTTCTTTGCCGCGCCTGCGGCTGACTAACTGCTTCCGGCGCCTTCCATGGCCGGCCGGCCCCAGACAGCGCGCCTCTGCGGCAACTTGATCTTGCGTAGCCGGCTTCCATGCACCCGCTGAGCTGGCCAGAAGCGGCGACGCCCGCAGCACCATGCAGTGTCTTTGGCGGCGCCATGACTATCGGCGTAAGCGTGGCGTTATGGCCGGTGCTTGCGACGTTCGTCGTCGGACGGTGTAGTCCATTGGCGTCCGGACTTTTCTAACACTTTATTTGTTGATTTTTTAGCTGCGTATTTTACTTTTTGTCGTGTCTTTTGCAGCTTTCGATGTCGTCGGGAAGATCACGTGCTCCGAGGAGCCGACCGTTTACTCCATCTCGTGACGACGTGCCACCATCGTTTGCCGGTGAGGTTTTCATGTCAAATTGCTCATTCACAACTTGTATTCGTAAATTGTACGGCCTTGATTCCTCCTTCGTGGGGAACGACGCCTGTATAGCCTCGATTTCTCCTTCGTGAGAATCGACGCTTGCACAGCCTTGATTCCTCCTTCGTGGGGAACGACGCCTATATAGCCTCGATTTCTCCTTGAGAATCGACGCTTACGACCTTGATTCCTCCCGTGGGGAGCGGCGCTGTATAGCCTCGATTTCTCCTTGAGAATCGGCGCTTACGACCTTGATTCCTCCTTCGTGGGGAACGACGCCTATATAGCCTCGATTTCTCCTTCGTGAGAATCGACGCTTACACAGCCTTGATTCCTCCTTCGTGGGGAACGACGCCTATATTGCGACGGACGATGGGGAGCGATTTCGGGGCGCACTACGCTCAGATGGATAGAATACGTCGTCATTTTATGTGACGGGGTGCATTACTGAATCCATCCGTAGTGTGTTCGGGGATCGGTCCTATATAAGGTCGTGACTCTATCTCACGAATTTCGTGAGATGAATTCAACGTCTTATATATATATCTGCTGGGTTCTGACTCATTCCGATTTCATCTTTTCAGTTGAGTATCCCTCTGGTGCGCTTCCTTCGCATGCGGTTGACGGACGTCGTGGTGACCAATTCTCCTCCTCTGATGACCCCACTATTCTTATTTCGCCCCAGTTTAGACCGGATACGCCCGCGGAGGTGACCCAGCTGGTACTTGGTGGAAGTCCTCGTGTGTTGAGGTCGCTGATGACTGACGCACCACTCGAGAAGATTACTGGTTCTTCTCAACCTTTGGGCAAGACGGACTATTTATTTGGCGACTCCGTCGAGGACCCGGATACGACTTTCATTGAGAGTGAGCAATGGCTGCACAAGGATGATGGTGGATTCTTATATCTCCCTTGGATTCCTCGGCACCGTTGTTTGACTGAGCTACGTCACCAGGGCGTCGTACGGAAAATGTCGTGGCGCCTGACAGAGGAGCGTGACGGCATTCATTGCGGGTTTATCACCCATCAGTCGGTTCCTGGTTCACTCAGAGGTCGAGTTATCGGACTGCACCCTGGTATATTGGGACTGGATTCTCCGCCTCGTGACGAGCATTTCGTCACTGGTCAGACTTTGAAGAACCGCCTTGCCCTGTTGGGACGGGAGATGCCGGCATCTGGTCATAGATTCTTCGGCTGGGTTCATTCTGCAGATAAGCTTTGGTGGACTCGTTTGACTAGTCATGTCCTCGGCCGATGGGGCGAGGATCTTCGTGCCTGTGGTTTATATGCTGCAGTTCGTGCCACCATGTATGGGCTCCCGATCAGTACTAACCACTTCTTCGCTTTATCGGAGCTCTATGATCCTGATTCGAACACATTCTCAACCAGGCATGGCGAACTTGGATTGGCTTTGCACGAGATGCATCGGGTCTCGGGTTTGCCTATGGGAAGAATGCTCTATCAGGAATATTTCCCTTCTGGCCGAGAATTGGATCGACTGAAGGCTACTCTGCCTGACCGTTATGACACTCTGTGGGATCTCACGTGCCATTATCACATTGCTCTAGCGCAGATAGAGCCGTCGGCAAAAAGGAAATCAATTATAAGTCTGAAGCAATTTGCCAATTATTTGTTCAAGCATCTGGAGGATGATTCTGATGAGCAGATTTGTGAATTGGCTCCTTCTACCCCCTCGGAGATTAATGAGCTGATTGAAAAGTTTGGCGCTAAGTCTTATACCCCGAGTGGTATGGAGTATGGTTTTCCAGCAGGGACCAAGTTCTCGACCTTCTTATGGCATGCAAAAACGCATCCGGCCGATGACTCTCTTAGCCGGTTTCATCGCCATCTGGTTGAAGAAATGTGTGATGCGTGTCGACCTAGCGGCGCTTTGCCATTAGAGGTGCTCTATCCCGCAGCTCAGCCTAGCTCATAAGAAGGAGTTGTCTCTTCTTCCGGTGATGGTGGCTATCATTCATCGGGACTTCACAAATAGCCACGCCTTTACTCGGAGGAAAAACAAACCGTCAGATGAGATTCCTCATGTCAAGGTGGAACTGCCGTACACCTATTTGATGGCCTGGTTTGTCCTTCATCGACCTGATATGATGACAGCGCCGAAGCTTGCAGATCCGTCGTCCCTTTTATCAATCTTTAGAAATGCAAATGGCAAGGCGGATTTTTAGCGATGCGAGGCGGTACCAAATCCATAAGGGTTGGATCTTTTCCAGGTGTTTTCCTCGGTTCTCTGGTCAGTACGGGGAGTCCTTGATCGATGAGGAGAGGCATAAAATGAACCGGACTTTACTTGACGTTGGTTGTTTTAATTGGTGGCCAACATCCGACCGGCTATCTTATCTCGAGTGAAAGCGAGTGCTACATTGAGCCTTACTTCCCTTCTCGTTTATTTCGTCGGTTCGGTTCACGACCAGCTTTACGTTGGGAACCCGAACCGGGAACTCCGGACTCGCAGTGGTTTGATCGATGGTGTCCGGGCGTGGTATGGAGTATAGCGGGTTGTACCGACGCTAAATTTAGCCTCCTGCACCGATCGCAAGTTGAGTCGACATATCTATCTGCGGTTGGCTTTTGGCCCGGTGAACTTCGTTCTGTGAAGTCCCTTAATGGCGAAGGTGAAGAGGCTTCCCGAGCCGACACTCGCCGCTCAGAAGCCGCCGAGCCCGAAGAAGCGTCGCCGTGCCGCGAATCGAGCCAGTCGATGGGGAAATTCACAGCCTGGTCGATACTTCAGAGATGACCAGAGGAGATTGTAACTCATGAAGAGGACTCGGTACTCTCTCCTTTACTCTTATTATTCCCTCGATAGTATCCTAGTCGACTCGATCTATCTTTTCAGCGTCTTGGGCGGGGATGCGGTCCGCCCTTGCGATGGGGACAAACTCGCAATGGGGTTCCTCTTAAGCGGCGGCTTGTCCATAGATCTCGCCACGCCTCTCGGACCATTAACACGGATTCGACAAGCGAAGACTCTGCCGGTGATGGGGTAATGTTTGGCTAACCCATAACCTTATGATTATCGGCTCTTTTATGAATCTCACGATTTCCTCTGTGCGGAGAATTTGGTGGGGATGTCAATTCGATTTTCCTTCCTCGACTTTGCCGCTGCCCAGCCTTCGTGGAGCAAGTACTGAGCTATGGATGGAAGGCCCGAGAGTGCCAACATAGGACCAGGATTGGAAAATCCGGGTTCGTCTAATATTGGTATTTTTCTACCCGTACATTACTTGCAAAGACATGAAATTTGTTTCCTTGCAGTTTTCATCTATACTTCACACTCTTATGCCAGCTTTTTCGATGGAGGAGTTCGAGGATTTGATGCGCGATTTACCCCGAGACGCTCCTCCTCCTGGCGATCTTGAGCTTGAGTTAGGAATCCCTAGGGATATCGGCGATTCCTTTGAAGGTAAAACTCCCTCACGATAATCATAGGACTATTCAATTTTAAATAGTGCGTCTATGATTGAAAATGTCTCCGTTTGACAACGAGACTTCGTCCGGTGACATTGAGGCTGCTATTCCTCCAGAGTCGGTTTCCGTAACCGTTGATATGTCGGACGCGCCGGTTGAGATACCGATTGAGACTGTCGATGCGCCACCGACTGCTGCTGTTTCGCCGGTTTCATTAGGGCAAGGAGCTGGTTCTACAGGTATGAACCCTTCCGCTGCCAATACTCATGTTGATTTTGTTTTGGGGGGTTTTAACCCTTTTCTTCCTTTTCGCAGGGCCTGTCACGACTCTTCATGACTTAGTGAGAGCTTTGATGTCTGACGACGATCCATCTCGGCTTATTATCCGGGTGGAAATTCGTTCGTTCTTTTCCTATTGGCCATAGTGGTAGACACACTTCGGTACCGGGCTTTCTCTTAGTCGGTTCGACCATTCCTCGATCCTAGGGTAACTACGATACGAGAGGCGGGTTATTCAGAGTTGGCCCAGGCCATTGCTGATGATCTCGATCATCTGGAGGTTAAGCTCAAAAGTCTGCAAGACTTTGAGGCAGCCGGGTTCTCCTCATATGTAGAGATAGAGACGGAGGCACGCCTGAAAGCTTGGCGTGATGCTCGCGTCATTACTGGACTCGAAGTTCAGATGCAGCAAGATCGGGTGCGTCTTTTGGAGACTGCTGTCACCGAAGCTTCGTCTTCCGTGGAGCATTTTCAATCTTGTGTTGCTGCTGGAGAAGCGAGAATAGTAGAGCTCGAACAGGAACCGGTGGCGAGGAGAGTCGATCATCTTGAAGGCGGCGAAGGCCAATAAGGAAGAGACTCTTCTGATCATGTCAGAAGCTTGAGTTTTCAAAGCGGAAGCTGGTCGAAGTCGAGGAGGAAACCGCAAAGGCCCTTAATAGCAGCGAGGAGACTTTCAGGGCTGAGCTTCAGGAGGAACTTCAGCAAGCTTTCCTTAATAAAGTATCTGAGTTAAAGCAGCAAATTTGCTGTCACAAATTCGACGTTTAGAAAACTTGTGTAACTTCAGTCTTTTATCAATAAAACATATTTCTGTCCTCTTTTATGCTTTATTATGATTCTTTTATTTCGACAGAAATAATTAACCATAATACTTATAGGATTTTTGGCAAACCCTCAGCCATCAACGGATTTGATTAGCCTTTACCAACTACCGTTTGAATTGGGCTAGCGTGCGGATTGTCCAAACCCGTTCCGCACGTGACGTTATGCTAAAAGAATGAAACTCTTCTAGTCTTATTGCTATGATATCGAATACATAGACTTGGTACTCTTTTACGGGCAAGAGACCGCCCGGCAACGTGTGTAAGGCGTTGACTTTGAGGTTATTGGCCAACCCCCAGCCTTCAACGGGTTTGATGAGCCTTTACCAACTACCGTTTGAGTTGGGCTAGCATGTGGATTATCTAAATCCGTTCCACACACAACGTTGTGCTAAAAGAATGAAACTCTTCTAGACTTAATGCTACGATGTTGAATACGTAGGCTTTGTCTTTTATCACGGGAATAGACTACCCGGCAACGCGTGTGAGGCGTTGGCTTTATCCCTTCTTAGGCTTCGGGATAAAATACCCCAAGATGAATTTTGGTGTCTTCTTTTGACCGGAGAACGACTGAACCGGACTTAAGATTGATTTAGGTGGGAAAGGAAGAATGTATTCTATTTCCCGAATGTGGAGAGGAAGGAGGATCTTGTCTCCTATCTCCGGGTGCTGGAAAGGAAGGATTTTTGTCCTGTTTCCAGTGAAAGAGACTAAAAATGGGATTTCCATTTTGAGAATCTTGAAGGATGAAACTAAGAGTAGGATCTCCACTCCGAGAATCTAAGACAAGAGAGGAAGAATGTATTCTATCTCTTGCTTCTGAAGAGGAAGGATGTGTCCTATCTCCAGGTGAATATGGGAAAGGAAGAATGTATTCTATTTCCCGAATGTGGAGAGGAAGGAGGATCTTGTCTCCTATCTCCGGGTGCTGGAAAGGAAGGATTTTTGTCCTGTTTCCAGTGAAAGAGACTAAAAATGGGATTTCCATTTTGAGAATCTTGAAGGATGAAACTAAGAGTGGGATCTCCACTCCGAGAATCTAAGACAAGAGAGGAAGAATGTATTCTATCTCTTGCTTCTGAAGAGGAAGGATGTGTCTATCTCGGTGAATATGGGAAAGGAAGAATGTATTCTATTTCCCGAATGTGGAGAGGAAGGAGGATCTTGTCTCCTATCTCCGAGTGTTTGGAAAGGAAGGATTTTTGTCCTGTTTCCAGTGGAAGAAACTAAAAGTGGGATCTCCACTTCGAGAATCTTGAAAGGTGAAACTAAGAGTGAGATCTCCACTCCAAGAATCTTGGAAGGGTACGGATAGCTTTCGCTTTTATAGAATTGCTAACCGTAATTTGCGAGTGGACCTCTCGTTCGTGGCAGGAATCGAGAGGGGATTTTGCTGGTGGTTGAACCAGAGATTTAGTGGGCCCACCGTCAATGAATTTGATCGGTGAGAGAATTTTGGAGGAAAACATAATAACTTAGGGTTATCCTCAAGAAACGAGTGAAATATTCTCTGAGGAACTTCCCGTCATAATGGGTTATCCCGAAGATACTAAGGGTAGTATTTCTTCAAGAACTTCCCGTTTATTGGCATTAATTGCCGGTCGCCATTCTGTGTGATGAGGCGATATGCTCCGTTTGAATAGACTGTGTCTATCACAAACGGTCCTTCCCATTTGGGTTCAAATTTACCTTTCTTCTTGGAGGTGAGGATTATCGGCCGTCGAGCAGCGAGGACGAGATCTCCCTCCTTAAAGGTTCTCTGTCGAACTTTCTTGTTGAAAGCCCTCGACATTCTTGCTGATAGAACTCAATACATTGTTGAGCCTCGGTAGCTTCTCATCTAACATCTCAAGCTCTTGGCGTTTTGATGTAGTTCTTTGGTGCGTCATCTCTGTTGAAAGGCGACCTTGTAGGAGTCGAAAAATGTTTATTTGATTGAATGAATGTTTTACAATCAAATTCTCTCGATTCTGAGAGGAAGAGGAGATTGATTTGACTCCTCTTTTGTATGGGTTCTTGGTGGCGATAGGATGCTTCCCTCGATGCTCCGCGTCGAGATTGCTTCCGTTGACGATCGGACCAAAGGCTGCGAATGATCTTGAGGTGGCGGCGAGGAGCTTGATCTTTTCTCTGCCCGGCGTTGATCTCCCCAATTCCAAAGCTCCAGCCCCAGCCCCTTTTAATGGCTGCTCACGCCATTTATAGGGTTTTCTAGCACATAAGCGGTGTGCCCTCATTGTGAAGCGTGGGTGAGCGTGGGCATAGCGATGCCCGACCCGGTTCACGGCTGTCGTGTCCCCTCCCTCATGTGGAGATGATGGCTTATAAATAGGCAAGGAGAGGCATGGCCACTTCCTTGATTTGTGGGATATGGCCATGCTTTCGGTTGAGGAGAGCCATACCCCGTGGGATGTGACCCTTTGTGAGGGGAACCATGCTCTCGTGGGATGTGACCACTATGTGACATTTCCCATGCTTCAAGTGGGCGGTCTTGGTTGGATGGTGAGCTTAGCGTTGTGGCGAACCTCGGTTGAATGTCGAGTTCGCTGGCGTGGCGAACCTCGGTTGTATGTCGAGGTTCGCTGGCGTAGGCGAGCCTCGGTGGAATGTCGAGGTTCGCTGCTGTAGGCGAACCTCGGTTGAATGTCGAGGTTCCTTTGCTGTAGGCGAGCCTCGGTTGAATGTCGAGGTTCCTTTGCTGTAGGCGAACCTCGGTTGAATGTCGAGGTTCGCTGGCGTGGCGAACCTCGGTCGAATGTCGAGGTTCGCTGCGTAGGCGAGCCTCGGTTGAATGTCGAGGTTCGCTGGCGTAGGCAAGCCTGGTTGAATGTCGAGGTTCGCTGGCGTAGGCGAACCTCGGTCGAATGTCGAGCCTCGCTGCTTGGCGAGCCTCGTCTGAATGTCGAGGTTCACTGCTGTAGGCGAACCTCGGTTGAATGTCGAGCCTGTTGCTTGGCGAGCCTCGTCGAATGTCGAGGTTCGCTGCGTAGGCGAACCTCGATTGAATGTCGAGCCTCGCTGCTTGGCGAGCCTCGTCGAATGTCGAGGTTCGCTGGCGTGGCGAACCTCGGTTGAATGTCGAGGTTCGCTGGCGTGGCGAACCTCGGTTGAATGTCGAGGTTCGCTGGCGTGGCGAACCTCGGTCGAATGTCGAGCCTCGCCGCTGGCGAGCCTCGTCGCCACGAAGAACGGTCGTAACTTTCAAACCGTGCGTCGAATTGGGCCGAATTATATATGGAAATCGACCATCTCGGCGAGGCGAACCGATTGCTCCGGTCATTTTGCCCAGTTCCTCCCGGTTCAAGAGATATCAGCACTTTTATCTATTTTGTAAAGTCAAGCATTGGTGAATTTAACCTTTAGGCGGGCGACTTCACTCGGATGGACCCCTAAGCTCTTACGCTCATTCGAGTTCTTTGTGTAGGGATTAAAGCAATTTTATTGCCCTCTGAGACCTGGCGGCGAATCTGGATCTCCAACGGAGAATTGCTTCACATCCGTAAACCGTGGAGTACGGGTTGCTCCGGTTAGCGTCGCGTCTGGTTGTCGCGATATGCCCGAGTGCTTCTCGAGTTTATCATCGGTCTCGCTTGTTATTTTCACAAGCTTTGATGTAATTTTGATGATTGTCTTGTTGAGCGCCTCGGCTAATCCATTTCTTCTTTGGATTATAGGCACATCGTGAGACATCTTGTATCTTGAACTTTTCGCAAAACCCGATGAAGGAATTGCCGATAAATTGGGGACCATTGTCATGCGATCCGTCTCGGGACAGGTGTCGGTAGATGACATGGTGCTTGATAAATTGATGGCGGTACTTCGCCTTTACTTCTTTTAGTGGGATTGCTTGACCCACTTGGAGAAGTAGTCGGTGTCGCTAGAATAAACCGATCTCCTTTAGGCGATGGGGAAAGATGGGACCTAGCGTCCATTCCCCATGTCTCGAATGGCCAGGATGTGGCCGAAGGATGCAACTGCTCAGGAGGCTGATGCATATAATTCGCGTGAATTTGACACGCGTGGCATTTCCGCGCGTACGCGACTGCATCGTTAACCATTGTTGGCCAATAATAGCCTATTCTCCTGATACGATCATAGAGCTTGGGACCCGGCTGATGTGCGCCACATTCACCTTCATGTGTTTCCCGAAGGACCTCTTCTGCCTCCTTGTTTGAAAGGCATCGGAGTAAAAGACCGTCGTACCCCCGGCGATATAACATCTGGGTTTCTGTGTCGTAGAAGAATCTTGGAGCTCTTCTTCGGATTGACTCTCTTTCCTTCACGTCTTCTGGCAGAATACCATGTAAGACGTAATCGATGATAGGAAAGCGCCAATCTCGGGGTTCCAACTTGGTTTGGGTTGCATGTACCTCTTTGGTAACTACCCTTTCATTTTCTTGTACCTCACCATATATCGGTACGAAGAGTTGGTGAGTCCTGACCGTCACCAGTTGCTCGGTTTCGGAAGGTTGTGCTAGCGACACAGCTAACGCCGCCAATGCATCCGCGTGGCGTTCACGGAAGCGGGATAAACTCGATGAAGAATTCTTCGAATGAGTCTGCCATTTCCACGGCTACCTGATGATAGGGGACCAGATCGGGGTTCCTAACTTCGTAGTCACCACGGACCTGCTTAACTATTAGTTGTGAATCTCCATACGCTTCGAGATATTCGACCCCCAGCTCCTTGGCGAAGCTAAGTCCGATAAGTAGCGCATTGTATTGACTCGTTATTGGAGCGAGGGTTCGGTGAGTGAATAAGCACGGGGCATGACATGATTCCCCGGAGAAATCAAGACAACTCCGACTCCAGCGGAGATTTTAGAACATCCGGGGGCATTTGCTACATTAGTAGCCCGAGAAGCTCCGTCAAAGTACAATCGCCATATTTGTTGGTGCGACGTAGTGTTGACTTCCTGAACTTCATCCGGAAGATCATCATATAACTCGACTGCGTCCGTTGTCGGGTTGGCAGCCAAGAGATCGCAAATCGCTTGTCCTTTGACTGACTTTTGTTGTTTGAAGTGCAAGTCATATTGGGACAAGAGCAAGGCCCATTTCGCCAAACGCCAACTCATTGAGGCGGTGGGTCATAAATATTCGGACGGTTCGTTAGAGATAACATAAATCGTCGTCCAACTAAATAGTGCCTCATTTTACGAATCGCGAACACTAATGCAAGGCCTTTGCTTCGACCCTTGGATCAGAGACTTCGGCCAGGCTAATGTTATTTCGGGTAATACTGCTTGCTGTTGCGTGACGCCCGTCGTCGTCTGCGAGTAAAGCGCTTAACGAGTGATCCGTTGCCTTGGCGTAGATCGAAGCGGTTTTCATTGCGATTACGAGAACAGGAGGTTTAGCGAGATCGATTTGATCTCTTCAAGCGGCTTTCGGCGGTGTCGTCCCAAATAAGCGACCGCCCTTCTTGTTTAACTTAGAAAATGGTTGGCACTTCCACGATAAGTTCGATATGAACCGTCGGATGTCGCCAATCTTCCTTGTAACCCACGAGTTCTCTCAGTTTCGGAGGTTGCAACTCTTGAATTACCTTCACTTTGTCGGGATCGGCGTGGATTCCTTTGTCGGTGGCAATGAAACCGAGGAACTTGCCACTGGACATCCCAAGGAAGGATTTGGCAGGGTTCATCTTTAGCTGATGAGTCCGCATGAGCTCGAATACCGTTCTAAGATCTTTGATGTGATCTCTCTTGTCACGGCTTTTCACGACCAAATCGTCGACGTAGCATTCGACCGTTTTCCGGAGATGATCCTGGAAAATTTTAGTCATCGCTCGCTGGTATGTTGCGCCGGCGTTCTTTAACCCGAACGGCATGACCGTGTAGCAAAATATACCGATGGGCGTTCTGAACGCTGTGTGTTTGGCGTCATCGGGGTGCATCTTGATTTGATTATACCCCGAGAAACCATCCATGAATGACATTCTTTCAAATCCACACGTATTGTCAACTATGACATCCGTGATGGGAAGAGGAAAGTCATCTTTTGGGCAGCGGCGTTGGTCTCGTAGTGAATACGGATCCTAATCGAACCATTCTTCTTCGTGGCCAGGGACTATATTAGCCACCCAATCGGATGTTGAATTTCCTCAATGAATCCGATTCTATGAGTTTCTTTACTTCATCAGCGATGCTTTGTAAGATTTGTGGTGAAACCGTCTTTGCGATTGCTTGACAGGTTTGACATCCACGTTGATGTTGAGGCGATGTGTCGCCACATTAGGGTCGAGTCCTGGCATATCCTCGTAGCTCCAAGCGAATACATCGATGTACTCCCTGATTAGGGCGATCAACTCTACCCTTTCTTCCAAGGGAAGAGTATTACTGATGTTTATGAGCTTAGGATGCTCCTCATCACCCATATTAACCTGGACTACCTCGTCCCTTAGTGGGGGTTCTCTTTGTTCGAATCTATCCCCAAACTGCCTTCCTGAGTTGATGGATCCATGGGTCTTCCCATGTTGGCATATCTTCATCATTCTCCATAGTAGCAGGATCGATCGTAGCCATATTTGACATCAAAGCTTTGAAAGCTTCTCCGAGGCTGGTGTCAGAATCCCAAACCGAAGAATCAGACGAGTATCTGCCTTCTTCATTAGGTAAATGGTCGTCGATCAACCAGGAACATTCATCTTCTGAGGAGGATTCATATCCCAATCCTCGTCTAAATGCGTAATAGTCATCTGGCTTCCCTTTTGGGACATATGCCGCTTTAGGAGGGATTCGAGGACCTCGTCCGAAACATAGACCTTCCCCTCGTGTCAAGTCGTATCCCCACTTCTTCATGATACCCAGTGTTTCTGGACTATATCTGAATGTGTGGAGGATAGGCTCATTGCCATCTTCATCGTTTTCTAAGAAATGATTCGGTGCTGGAACTGCATTTCCTTTACCATAAACCAAGTCTTTTTCTCTATTCGATCTTAGGTGGGATGGCGAGTCTTTGTCCCAAAGGAGTCGGAGCTGCTTTTGTGTAAAGCAAGATGGCCAGAGTTGGCGAGTGCGGCTGGATCTTCGTATAAACTGTCATTACATCATTTAAAGACAAAGGATACTCTAAATGCGTCATTTATTGATTCATCGCAATTTGCCAATTACAATGTTCATCGGCGATTCTTCATCGTCAAGATTGATTACAAGGGGTACAATGTCGTTTAAAACAAAACCACCACTATAACCAAGCGGCGGTGTCGGCTTCTTCACGCTGTCCGTGCCTTGGGCGATGATTGATTTAGGACTCATTACAGTAGAGGAGAGAATCGGTGAAATAATTCTCCATCCTTAAGCGGTTGTTTGTCGCGACCACCGTCTTGACCTCATTATTTGTGTCTACATATTTGAGACGATGAAGAGTAGATGGGACTATAATATTATTGTGGATCCAAGGCCGACCCAACAATAAGTTATAGGAAGTCTGCGTCAATTACATAGCGGTGACTTGGTTTAAGTCCCCATTTGGCATTTAATCCGGATTTTACCAAGTGGGCGGACCCACTGGTGTTAAATCCGTAAATCATTGTGCCGATTGGCCTTGACTTCTTGGCGAGGATTCAAGGTGATACATGAGGCGCAGGGCATGATGCTCCTGTGGAACGGTCGACTTGGATCGGTTGACTTCGCTAGAACCAATATACGGTGAAGTATAGCGGCCTATCGTGCTTGGAATTCTTGAGTGCATATCCTCTTTTGTAAAGGTGATGCAGGGCAAGTGTTTAACATAAAGTTACATTGTTGGGCGATTCTTGGGACTCGGCTTGATCTGAGCGAGAAACACCTCAGAGTCAGCCAGGGCTTCTTGTAGAGCTTCCCGGGTTTCCTTTGATAATCGGAGCAACTCGTAAAGAGTTATCCTGGCCGGGATGTTTGCCAACTGGGCCATGACATTGAAGTGATATGGTGAATTCGATGTTCCCGGTCTATCCCTCACAATCGGGCGATTGAATCGGGACTTCTTCGGGAGTTGTGCTTCCTGGGCCAGTGGTTGCTTCTCCTTTGCTTCAGCTGTCTTCTCTTTGGCAGCCGTCTGCTGTTGTACTTTCTCCCCTCGAGTGAGAGGAGCTGCGGCTACCCCCAGTTCAGATAACGTCCTCGCATTCGGGTTTGGAATTTCCGGATACTTGTAGTTGTATTCGTGCCCACTCCTTGTGACAAAGACTTCATGCTCGTCCTCCAAAAATTGGAAGGTTGCCACTTCCTCATCGTCCTTTTCTGGAATTGCCGAAGCAGCTTGGCATAGTTTGTCTTTTCCCTTGGACTTCTTTTTAGCCGAAGACGTAGTCCACTGATCGTCTTCCAGCAAATCAGGGTGGACCCAAAGGATTTCTCCGTTTACTGTAGTATGCGGTACGAGCCCCTTCTCACGTTGTCCGTGAGGGTCTTCATTCACCATCTTCATTCCTACCCTTACGACTGGCGTCGGTTGAAACCAATCCAAAGGAACTGATCCGAAGTTTATAGAGACTGCATTTGCTCCCACCTTCTTCTCTTTAGAAGGTTTTGGAGTGATGACTCCAACGTCGATCAAGGCTTGGATCTTGTCCCTGAGATGATAGCAGAACTTCGTAGGATGATGTACGGCCCTGTGATAAGCGCAGTACTTAGGATCTGTAACCTTGTTTGCCTCCTCTTGGTTCACAATTGGAGGCAACTGGATCTTATTGTTTTCCAGAAGGTACTTGAAAATGCCCGGAACTTCCTCATCCTTGAACGAGTAATTCTTGGGAAATCTCGAACGAAGGTTCGATTACGAGTTTCTTTGGCCATTGAGGCTGCGATTCTTTGTGGCGCCTGTTGCGGCTTCTGTTGTGGTTGCGATTCGAAGGTTTGATTGGCGTCTGAGACTTTCTTTGGCGCCTTACCTCTGCCGCGTGGCACAAAATTCTGTTTGTTCGTGTTTATCGCCGGCTGGCCTCTTTCTGCTTTCTTCCTTTTAAGGAACCTTTCAGCTTGCTCCCCACGAATTTTCAAATCCTTCCATGTCACGGATGGCGCCGTGCCCATTGCTTCAAGCACTTCTATCGATAAATTCGTGGCGGTGCGGAGGATGAATTCCTCGTTATCGGATCGGCAATTCATTGCCTTGTTCGGAATAAACGACAAAGGTATCTCTGTTTCTCCATCCTTACGCTTTTCGTCGAGTAGCGTTCCAATGGATACCTCGGTATCGTCATCAAAGAAGTTGGAGAAAACAAGGACTCCATATCGTCCGGTGTTGATGCTCCCTGTTTAAGATGGCGGTACCAATCGGCGACTCCACGAAGGGTGCCAACGAATGACCGAACCATCAGGGGTTCATTGCCAGAAATAACCCCGAGGTGTGACTTGAAGTAAATCAAGTGTTGCGTCGGGGAGCCCTTACCGTCAAACGGTGTAAAGTTTATTAAATTAAACTTTGGAGGATATGGAATTGATTCCCACCCCCTCGGGTATGGGCAAGGGATACCCGTCTTCTTTACCTCTTGGGCGGTAATCAGCGAGTTAATTTTGCTCTCGAGGTCTTTGATCTTCTCGTTCTCGTGAGCAACAACAGCGTCGCGTGGTTCAGGGGTATTATCATCCTCTTGTACTTCTTCCTGATCCGAGACGCTGTCATCAACATCGACGTGTTGACTTGATTCACCTCGATGTTTTGTCAAAGCTGAATCATTGATCATGCATTTCTCTCATCGATGCATGGTTAATTCCATCTCTAATTTGAAGTTTTCCGTTGCTTATTCAAAGCCGTCCGACATCTTGGCCACGATGCATGCGATCATAGCGCCTTTTAGGTGCCGTCACTTGAAGGCTGTATTGTCGGATGCCATTGCCGACCAGTCGGATACCTCATCTTACGAAGGTAATCCTCTCAAGAGTTTGTCGTGGTGGACCGTCGAATAGTCGGGACATAAGCGAGTTAGCAGTTGCGGTCTTGTTGGGAATAGCCCTTGGCGGCGGTTCTTTGCGATCATATTATTAGTGACCTCGGCAATTCATTTTCTCGGGGCGCCATCCTTCTGCGGAATCTCCTTGACCTAGGTTTTGGCGTGTTGGTGCTAAGTCTCGAAAGGCCGAGACTCTTTACGGAGTTCCTCGACAACAATTACACTCAGAAATGCCGTCTTGATGAGCTTGGAGCACAAGCATGGCTGCGTTGGTTTGGGGAGCCCGCCGAGACTTCTTTGTGCTCTGGCACGGTAGTATAACTTCGTCGGCATGAGTCGCGGAGCAATCTTCGTATGTCGACGCGATTTCGGGTATAGCGCTTTCATCGTCGGATGAAAGCGTCTCCGTCGAAACGAATTGTCACGTAGAAGCGCCAAAGTCACCGCCTTGACTTTCGTCGGTGTGAGGGTGAAGTCCTGGCAGACTCTCGGACTTCAATTTTCAGCCCGGTATGCAAAGCTGTAGGAACCTTCTTGTCTTTGTGGGTGCGACCCCCTGTATTAGGAATGGCCCGCGATTCCTTTAGTGGACCCAGGCGGTCCTTGACGGTAAGCCCGCTGGTTGTGGCGAGGGTTGGCTTCACGGAAGTTCAGTGTGGACAGGAGGTAACTTCGGCGTCCCTTTCGTTGAAGTGCTCACAATTTTTGATTTGAGCACGGGAGCAGGAGTTGGCCTGGATGCCGAGTTCATCGGAGGTGAGGTGTTGACGGACTTGGGCTTCCAAATTAGCCGACTCGTTGACGACTTCTTAGCCGTCTCCTTCTTCAACTCGCGGGCTTGTTGCACCAAAGCCCTTGCTTGCGAGTCGGCGGCAGCTTCGGATCGCTCTGGCGTGGGGCGGTTCCGTTTGACTTCGGACCCATTAGTTTTGCGGCTGTAGGAGTCGGCTACAATCTCAGATTTCAACCTCTGAGTTAACCTGGATCTTAGATCCGCTTCATAGCGAACCCCATCCATTGATTCTTTCGCTTGGGCGGTTTGTTTTGCCAGGCGTTGGCGTCGCCTCGGCGGGCTCTCTTGGAGAGTCCGCGGCGCCATTGGCGGAATCGACCCCACAATGAAAGCGGGGGTTACGAAGGTTTGGCGTTGCTAGGGCGGGGAACCACCGTGGTGCGGTCTTGGCGGCGGTGGTGGTGGATTTTCGCCTCGCATCCGAGGCGTCGGGTCTTCCTTGCGGCGGAGACCATCTTGGATTCGCGAGGCGGATGCGGGCGAGGAGGAGAGGTATTCTTCATACTTCTTACGGTGAACTTCGAACTTCGACCTCCTCGATGGCCGGGATCGGGATCGCGGTTCGCGACCGCGGCGGCTTCTTTTAAAGCCGTTGGCTCTCTAATGGTCGCCCGGCTTGTTGGCGGGGAAAAGTAGACTTGTTATTCATTGTTTGTTGAATACTTGTTTACGGCTTCATTGGCCTACAACAAAATTCAAACAAAGAGATGCCTTTTATTTGGTACAATGAAAACAAAATTACAACTTTATCCTTTTGTGAACAAACCACGAGGATCTCTATTTCACGGGATCACCGCTTGCGTGGAGTTCTTTGCTGTCTTAGGGGACTTTTGTTCGTCAGTGGACTACTGCGCAATTGAGATCGGTGGAAACCGGGTTACGGAACTTCTGAGGCGTCGCGGGGCTCGTTTCACAAAGAAGCGAAGCGCTGAGGATCACACTCACGAAGGAGAGGATAGCCGGGGATCACACTCACGAAGGAGAGGATCGCCGGGCGGGTGAGATCTACAAAGAGAAATCCTGGCGCTATTACGTAGCCGACCGAGCTTCGCTTACCTCGCGGTTCGTAGATCGGGCGTGCTTTCGCCGGTGCTTTCGGAGCTATCGTCGGCGGCTCGTAGATCTGCGAGGGCTCTCTCAAAATATCGGCCAATGCAACTCCCAAAAATCCAACCTTTTGGCTGAGCACACCTATTTATAGGAGATAAGGGGTTTGAAACGGCGGACACCATTTGGTGTCCGTGGACCTAATGGTGTCGGCCTTAGTCGGACACCTATGGTGTCGACCTTGGCCGGACACCAAATGGTGTCGGCCTTAGTCGGACACCTATGGTGTCGGCCTTGGCGGACACCAAGCGGTGTCGGGTTTGGTGGGCCGTTTTGGCTTCTCTGTTTGGTTTTGGACTTTTCGGATTTTTAGTGGCGTTCGTTCGCTCTTGTCGCCGTCGTTCTAAGTCCGTGCTTGGTTCACTTGATTGGTTTCATCCGTCAGCGATTTAGGTGGCGATCGGTCGATGTTCAAATCGATCTCGTTGATGTTTGGACCCGATCAATCTCGTTGAAGCTTTGCTTGTTGGATTCATTCCATAACCGTAGCCTCGTTGATTAAATGCGCTTTGTTGACCCATTTAGGTGTGTTCGCGGACCAGCTTCTGGCGTTTGCGGCATAGTCAATCGGCGTCGGTTTGTCGAATGGGTTGTTGGTTGTTAACCCACCGTCACGAGTTTCGTTCGGGCACTGATAAGCAATTTTTAACGCCTACATCAGTCTTCTCTCCTCCTCTCCTCCTACTCTCTCCTAACCATCCTCCTCTCCCTTTTCATCTTCCTCTCGAGCCCTATCATCTGCTTCTCCCCCTCCACCACCACTAACCTCGAGCTCATCCCTACTAGTTTGACAAGATCTCCTCCTCAGACCTCGCCGCGATCTTCTCCTCTCTCGATCACCTCCTCTCCGAGCTAGCTGCCATCCTCAATTTGGTTTTTCGGAGATTGCTTGTAAAGTATTTGATGGAATGCCAAAGAGAGATGTATTAGGTCTCTACAAGTTTAAAGCTTTGATGTAAAAACAATGTTCAGTTTTTATAATGCGCAACTGTGTTGAATTAGGATTTTATGGTCCGTGCTAATGGTATATGAGTTATCTTGTCATTTAAATACAAAGGGGAGTACAAAATTCTGATTTTGAATGAACAATTGTGTTCAATTAAACAATCCAATCTTGCTTTAGCCAAATAAAGACAAGAAAAATTACTTTAAAGCAAAAATAAATATGAGAAAGCATTACTAACACTTACGTTGGCACCCAGGTTAGTTTACTGCCACGCTTGAATGCAACAAGCTCGTAAGGATAGCATGAACTTTTAAAGATAAGTGCATATGTTCCTTCAAGCTGCCTCATGACTTCTGTAACAACTTGTTAAGTTTATCCATTACACGTTAAGTTTACCCACTACATATTAAGTTTATCCATTTCATGTTAAGTTTACCCACTACATGTTAACTATATCAAGTACCTTTTAACTATATGCAATACCTGTTAAATAAACCCATTACATGTTAACTCGATTACTGTTAACTATATCTAGTACTATTAACTTTATCTAGTACATGTTAACTATATCCTGTAGCTGTTAAATTTAACTAGTATCTGTTAACTTTAGCTAGTACCTAATGCTTTCTCATCTTTATTTTTGCTTTAAAATAAAGTTAATATTAACTAGGCAAGATTCACAGCTAATCTTTCATAATTTACAATAAACCCATACAACTATAAATTTGTGTAATGTTGATGTTTACATACACACAACTACATGACAATAGCTCCATTACATTTTCTTTGTACATAACGTGTTATTATTGCATTCTCTCTCTCTCTCTCTCTCTCTCTCTCTCTCTCTCTACACTTTACTCCTCTACTCTCTCGAGCTTCGATCATGGCTGCCAACTCTAACAACACACAAATTTTAAACAAGTGCAAAAAAAATCATCATTTTGTCCTAAAAAACACCCTCGCCTTCTCAACATTCCCACATTTTGAATACATATCAACAAGAGTAGCAACAACAAAAGATCCTGAATCAAATCCAACATTTATCATATGTCCATGAATCTCCCTCCCCAACCCTTCAACCTGCAGTTTCTCCACAAGCATCCAAAACCCCAGCAAAAGTGAAATCATTTGGTTTAATTCCACACCTCAACATCTCACGAAATAACCCCAAACCTTCATTCTTCCTCTTCACATCAAAATACCTCGCAATCAATCACATTCAAAGAAATCACGTCTGTCTCAGTCATTTCGTCAAACACATACCTAGCGTTATCAAGTTTCCTACATTTTGCAAATCCCACATGCCAAACCATCAATTCAATCCAACATATCCGAAATCAACTCCAAATCCGGGCTTGAATTCGAATCTCAGTCGAAAGGAAGGGAATGCCAGAAGTAATCTTTCAAATCCGGTCCTTCGGTTAAAATTAATAATCGAAGTCTTCGGGCGAAGACATGAGATCAGGCAAAGATCGGTCAGAAGCAAGGAAAAGGGATCCGGAAAAGAAGGAGGAAAACTCTGGTCATATCAGCATAAATTAGAAAGAGTTCGGGGGAGAGGAGATAGGGCTTTAATGGGTGAAGAATAAAAGAGGGTGTGGCGATAAAATTGCCTTAATCCTTACAACCTTCGGAATGGCGAGAAGAGCTTAGGGGTCCATCAGAGTGAAGTCGAACCCGCCTAAAGGTTAAGTTCACAGAATGCTTGACTTCTGAAATAGACAAAAGTGTCGATATCTCCCAAACCGGAAGAATTTGGCAAAATGACGAACAAACCGAACCCTTTGGGTCGGTTTGGTTAGCTCCGTCTCGTCGAGATGGTCGATTTCCATATATAATTCGTCAATTCCGGCGTCACGGTTTGAAATTCGACCTGTTCCGTATGAGACGAGGCTCGACATTGAGCGAGGCTTCGCCAAGCGGCGAGCTCGACATTGAGCGAGGCTTCGCCAGCGGCGAGCTTCGACATTCAGCGAGCTTCGCCAAGCAGCGAGCTCGACATTGAGCGAGGCTTCGCCAGCGGCGAGCTCGACATTGAGCGAGGCTTCGCCAGCGGCGAGCTCGACATTGAGCGAGGCTTCGCCAGCGGCGAGCTCGACATTGAGCGAGGCTTCGCCAGCGGCGAGCTTCGACATTCAGCGAGCTTCGCCAAGCGGTGAACCTCGACATTCAGCGAGCTTCGCCAAGCGGTGAACCTCGACATTCAGCGAGCTTCGCCAAGCGGTGAACCTCGACATTCAGCGAGCTTCGCCAAGCGGTGAACCTCGACATTCAGCCGAGGTTAGCCTACAGCGGTGAACCTCAACACTCAAGCGAAGCTCGGCGATCATGGGGCGAGGCTTCGCCAGCGGCGAGCTCGACATTCAGCGAGCTTCGCCAGCGGCGAGCTCGACATTCAGCGAGCTTCGCCAGCGGCGAGCTCGACATTGAGCGAGGCTTCGCCAGCGGCGAGCTCGACATTCAGCGAGCTTCGCCAGCGGCGAGCTCGACATTCAGCGAGGCCATTGTCGAACCACGGACACGGCGTTTGGTGGCTCTGCGATGGGAGGGTCATTAACCCTCATATGAGAGTGACAATAGAGGTCGATTACACCCCTCAAGCCCATATAAATAGTTGAAAGCCCAACAAAGAAAGTGGCAAAGGAGGAAAGAAAGTTTGAGAACTTTTAGATCAACACTTGTGTGCCCAAGAGATCAAGAACCTCTTCAACAACCTCTAGATCATCCGCGGCTTGATTACGATCGTCAGCGGGAAGCAACATCGATTCGAGCATCGAGTGAAGCATCCTCTCGCCACCAAGAACCCATACAAAGAGGAGTCAAATCAACCTCCTCTTCCTCATGTCGAGAGAATTTGATTGTAATACATTAGTTCAATCAATAAACATTTTTCGACCCTCTGAAGATGGCGACCCTTGTGGGAGAAACCATTCATTAGATGGTGGTGGTGGCTTAATCGAGACAAAGTTGCGGTTGGAACCGAGGTTCAAACCTTGGTCATTGAATTTGATCGAGTAAGTGCGAGGAGTTCCTCTCCTCAGGGGCATCTAGCCCGATAAAGGCAAGTGTCGTCGAGTCTCGTATGAGACTTCAGCCCCGTGGCTTTTGTTGAATCCTCTCGAGTGAACCTCGGCGGCGACCTCTGTCTCTCAGGGCGAGGCTCCAAAAGCTAGCCGAGGCTAAGAAGTGGGTTGTTAAGCAACCCAAGTCAACTTCGGATGTTGTTAGCCAAGTTTTGGCTTACGGCGAGCCTCGCCTCGCCTATGGGGAGACCGATCCTACTAGCGGTTCCCTATCGGGCCAGGACAACGTCGTGAGAACCAAGCTTCGCCCGATGTGCTCGAGCTTTGGTCTCGTTGGGCGGATTCCACTATCGTCAGAAGCCAGCGAACCTCGTCATCATCAAGAGGTTCATTGAAACAAAGGCGGCGTCGCCCGGTGCGAACCTCGTCCACAAGGCGAGCGTCGCCCATTGCGAACCTCGTCCACAAGGCGAGCGTCGCCCATCTTGCGAGCCTCGTCAAAGTGGCGAACCTGCGCCTACAATGTGGGGTCCCCTCAGAAGTGGCGAGCCTCGTCAAAGTGGCGAACCTGCGCCTACAGCGAGGTCCCCTTGAAAGAGGCGAGCCTCGTGCGCTGGCGAATCTCGCCCGACAGCGTGATGAGCGTCGCTCGTTGGCGAACCTGCGTCATGGCAAGCGTCGAGAATGGCGAACCTGCGTCAACATGAGGTCCATCTTTGAGCGGATGAACTTATTTCGGATGGCGAACCTGCGCCATAAGCCGCCACGAGCCAAGGGAAGTGGCAACCTCGCCGGGTTAGCCAAACTTCGACTTCGGGAAGCCCCTCTCGCGAGGCTCATTTTTGAATCAGCGGGGGTACACCCACTTCCGATCTCGTGATTATCTCACCGCATAGCGCGATGCCAATCAAATCAGATCTCCGCGCTGGCTGTGAAGCTCATCTCTGCGTCTTGGCCCAATGTTCATCAACGCATCAGCCCTCGGTTTTGGCGGTTATCGACCCGTCAACTAGGCGGCGGTTCCACCGTAAAAGCTGATGCCCGAGTCATGGAGTGACCATTAACATGGTTGGGAGGCGGGGAGCAAGACCCGATAAGCGATCTGAATCGTCGACCCGAGTACTCCCAGTTCACGAGGTGCATTAATCAATAGTCAAAGCCTATCGAAGCACCGTCTTCGCACAGGCGGCAATCCGTTTGATTATAGCGGTTGGCGGGGTCGCCGAAGAATTTGAGAACTACGCCATCGCTACATCTCAACCTTCAAATCGATTTCGGTGTCGGGCGGTGTCCTCATGGCGAGCGAGAAGAAGAGATGGCACGAAGAATTGAAGAGCAACAAGCTACTATTCTTGCGCAACAAGAATCTATCGGGCAGCTTAGAGATGATGATGGAGAAAGTTGTGGGCAAGAAGAAGATGGGCGAAGGAGGATCGGATCGAAGCAAGAAGGCTACGGCGGGGATCATGATGTTCACTCAATGTCATCGGAGCGGAATCGAATCAGCGTCTGAAAGCGAGATCATATGTTGCGGGATTTCCAAAAGCGGTGGGCGCCACGAAACTCAAGGGCAATCTAAGAATTTGGGGGTGGCAAGGCCATACCCTATAGAATGGGATGATGTCCCATATCCTCCGAAATTCAAGCCACTTAATTTAGTGCGGTTCGGCGGAAAAAGCTCTCGTCGCAACACATCTATTACTTCAAAGCATAAGCCCGGGCATATAGCGGTGCGATCCTATCATGACCGGTTATTCATTAGCACTCTTAAAGAATTAAGCCTTCAAATGGTTTGAAGGTTAGAGCACAGTTCTATCGGCTCTTGGAAAGATGTCTGAGAGGCTTTTATGGCCCGATTCTTGATGATGACGAGGTGTCTATGGCCACTGGCGGTCGAAAAGCAAAGAAGGCGAGTCTGTCGGCCACGTTCGTCAGCGATTCGAATCTGTCTTTGCACTCCGGGACTAGGCCTCGGAGGCGACATTCATCGGGATGTGCGAGCCAACCTCTCGATCAACATACTTTCAAAGATGGGTGCGGTTGAAGCACACTTTTGGAGAAAGTGGTGGCGAGGCGAGCAAGTTGAGAACATGCTTATGAGGATCGGCCGAGGAACCCTGTGATTCTCGCCATAAAAGGGGGTAATCGTAACAATTTTATTCCCCAAAAGCGGTCGAAGGGAAGGAGACTTTGGCCGTGGAGACCAACCCGCCGAGACCCTTCAAGCGAAATCAAATGTTTTTGGCCGTCCTCGGAGGAAGTATGACTTTAAGGATGACCAGTCATACCAATCCTTAAAACTTTACTCAAAATGAACAAGATCAGCTCGAGGAAATGAGGAAGCGGAGGAAGCTTCAGGGCGGATGATCAAAATCTTGCATGTACCATCGAATGGTACACCACCACGTGGTCATGCTACATTTTGAAGGATAAGATCAAGTCTTGTTAGAAGCGGTGTTATGACTCTGCGAGAGGATCGAAGAAGGTGTGCGCAAACATGGTCACCCTCAATTTGGTGATTTTTGAATTCCAGGTGCAAGATGGAGTAGAGGCGATCCCTCAAGCGGAAGCGAGTTGTGAACTTTGACCTCGGCGGCGGGAGGAACAAGGTATGGTCCCTTACACCACCAAAGGCTTAAATTATGTGGGTTCACCACGACTTGCTATCAGTTAGCAATGGACTTCTTCAAAGTCAAAGGGAAGACTTATGCGCCACCTGCTGGCGGCGAGGAAAAGAACAAGTCGATGACTCCATGAACAATCTGTACGGCGTTGGCCACGAGGTGGAAAAGAGTTCTTAAGGGAGTATCGAGGCAACACCGGTGTAGCGATAAAGGAGCGGTTGGTGGGTCCAAGACAAGGGACATCGCTACAACAAAGCACTTCGGAAGGACGCACGAGACTTGAAGGCCCCTTTCCAGTTCGATGTTTTAGCCCAACTCTCCAACATCCCGGCGAGGATCACCTTGTTTGAACTCTTACGGCTTTCTCAATCTACCAGAGAAGCTCTGCGAGAAGCATTGGCGGATAACGAAGCCTTTCTCGCTCATTTCCCAGAAAGCTCAACAGAAGTTTGCGCCCAATGTCACCAGGTCTTCAAGGGGCCAATACCTTGCATTACCTTCTCCTCGGAGGACATGCAAGTGAAGAACCCGAAGCATGATAGGCCATTATACTTTACCGTTACATTGGCTCTGTCGGATCAGCAGAGCTCAAGTTGACCCGGGATGCATTGAGTATCATCCCATTGAAATTATACAACATCTCGGGATACCGCTGCATCGTTTAGCGACAGCGGGACTACCATCTACGGTTTCAATGCCACCAATTCGTCCCTTGGGCAAAATCAAACTCGGATGCGGATAGGAGACTTGAAGATAGGCGTCACACCTTTCGTCATTGATCTTTGATACATCCTATAATTTGCTATTGGGTTGACCACGGATCCATGAAAACTTGATCGTCCATCTACATTGCATCAATGCATGAAGTATGTAGATGAAGAGGGATGGTTAAAACATTGGTGGCGGAAGGCAACCATTCAAAGGTGTGGAGAATTATTTTCTTGATTACGTCCACTACCTTGAGGAGGGCCAAACCGATGAACCACGGTCGAGGACTATGGCAGTGAGTAAGAGTGACATAGAGTCGAACAAGGAGTTGTGTTCAATGATGTAAAACCCTTTGTAATCGATCTGAATGATCCAGATGGCGATATCGTCGTTTTCAATGAAGATTATGATTTAGCTTACATAGGGTGTTAAAAGTCATCTTGACTTAATGTCGAGAGATGCATACGGTTGTATCTTTGAACCTACTTGCACATGCCAACTTCGGTGGTCGTTCATGATGACCCAAAGGCATAATGACTCTTCTGGCGGTTTTGTGATACCGGCCGAAACAATGATGAGAAAGACATTATCTTTGGGCGGTCAACAAACCATTGCAAGCCGAGGTGGAACAACCCAAGCAAAGGAAAAGAACCCCAATTTTCATATTTCTCGCCGAAGGCGCAACATTTGATGAAGAAAATGGGGTATGACTTTCTTCACAAAGAAGGCTTAAACTATGGGAGAGGCATCAGGACACCGATCCGATCTGCTTATGTCCCGGAAGGCCAGCCTGATGATTACTATCATAAAACTCGTAAAGGGTTGGGATATGAGTCGCCGCATCGTGCACGCTACGACCGAGGGTGAGTCGATCATTCATCTTAGAAGCGTCACGGGATTACGGCCGGTATAGGGCGAAATTAGGTCCCTGATGGCCAATATGACCTCAGTTGATCCAATAGAGATTCAAGAAGATGATCTCTTACCGCTATTCGAGGATCCACTGAGTCAACAACTTGGAATGCAATGGGAACATCGTTTTGAACAACGAGAACCGCCCACTGATGACAAAATAGTCCGAGTTGATATGGGGGATGAAGCTAATCCGAAGCCCATATTCATAGCGATAGTTTGTGGTGAAGAAAAGGAGAGCCTTATCGCTTTGAGTGCGGGAATATATCGATGTCTTTGCTTGGAGTTATGAGGATATGCGGCTTAGACCCTCAGTGGCTATGCATTGCCTTAATATCGAGCGGTAGCTAAGCTGTTAAACAACAGCAACGACGATTTGCCCCTCAGGTCATGAAGGCCATTGAGAAAGAAATCGAGAAGCTGATCAAAGCAGGTTTCATTCGGGAGGTTCAACACCCCGACTGGGTAGCCAATATAGTACCTGTTTTGAAGAAAAGCGGACAGATCCGGCCGTGCGTTGACTATCGAGACTTAAATTCAGCATGTCCGAAAGATGATTTTCCTTTACCAATCACGGATATTATCGTCGATAACACGTGTGGGTTTGAAAGGATGTCTTTTATGGATGGCTTTTCAGGGTACAATCAAATCAAAATGCACCCCGATGATGAAAAGCACACCGCTTTCGAACACCGTCGAGAATATCTTGTTATCTGGTTATGCCTTCGGCTTGAAAAGCGGGGGCTACATACCCGGCGCCATGACCACTATCTTCGAAAACATTTCACGGAAGGCGGTAGAATGCTCGTGAAGCGATTTAGTGGTCAAGAGTCGTCACAAAAGTGATCATTTACGACTTGAGGGCGACATTTGAGATAATGCGGGCACATCGGTGAAGATGAACCCAACTAAGTCTTTCACAGGGATGTCTAGTGGCAAATTCCTAGGGTTAGTCCTCACGGGGCGGTATCGCCTCGACCGGATAAAGTCAAAGCTATCCAGAACTTCCACCTCCTAGAAGCCTCGAGAGCTTCGTGGTCTCAAGCGTTTGGCTTACATTCGCAGATTCATTTCCAATTTATCGGGGAAATGTCAACCATTCTCGAAGCTCATGAAGAAAGGTGTATCGTTCATTTGGGACGAAGATTGCCGGAAGGCATTCGAAGAGATCAAAACATATCTTTCTAATCCCCCTGTGTTAGTTGCACCTAAATCAGGAAAGCCCTTCGATTTACATCCGCTTCTGAGTATCGTTAGCGAGTCTTTTAGCGGGGCGATGACAATGGCCACGAACAGGCGATCTATTACCTCAGTAGGACAGCGGGGGCCGAATATCGATATCCTCCCATTCAGAAGGAATGTTTGGCTTTGGTCTTCGCCATCCAAAAGATGCGGCACTATCTAGTGGGGCGGACCATACCGTCATCTCCAAAATTGACCCTATCACGGGTATTCATGACTTCGGCTGCACGCTGAATGGTCGAACGGCTAGATGGGCATTGTTATTATCTCAAGACGACATTCACTTCAAACCTCGAGGCGATGAAGGGTCAAGGCGTGTGTGATCTTATGGCTAATCATCCATTGAAAGGAAAGTCGAATTGTATCAAGACATGCACGATGAACCTTATGAAGCTAATCGGTCTCTAAGGAGCAGTATGGCGGTTGTTCTTTGTGAACCTCGAGGCGACCCACGGCGGCCCGTTGTAGCGGAGTGGGGTAGTATTGATATCTCCATAAAACCACGTGATACCACGGTACGTATGCGTTATCGAGAACCATGCACCAATAGCGTAGCGGTATAATGCGTTATTGATTGGTCTCGACATAGCCAAACATTTAGGCGTGAAGCACCTTGAAGCATTTGGGGATTCCGCGGCTAGTCGTAAAACAACTAAGAGGGGAATACGAAGTCGCACGAGGACCTTATCCCTCATCATGCGGCGACCATAACTTTAGCGACTCCTTTGAAAGCTTTACATCGATCATGTGCCCGTTTGCGGAACACTTATCTTGGATCTTGTTGGCGTCTCTTGCGGCTCGCTAGCCTGCGAGAATGCTACTCGGCAAGTTAGTGTGACTAGTCGGCAACTATTTCGGCCAAAATATGCATTCTGATTAGATGCGGTTGAAGGCGAGCCTAAGCCACTTGAAGCCGAGGCTGGCGGTTCCGATCATCGACTATGTCTTGCATGGGATATTGCGAAGACATAAAAGAAAGGGAGTCGATTCGTCGGCGAGCATCAAGATTTTACTATGATTCCCGATTCTGAGACCTTATATAGAAGGTCATATGGCGGATTCTTGCCGATGTCGTCAACTAAGGAAGCGAGCAAGTCTTGAAAAAGCTCATGGCGGTGTTTGTGGAGCACACCAACACGGGCCCAAGTTATGGGACGGTGCGTGAACTTCGGTTATTATTGGTAGACAATGGTGAGGATGCGTGGCTTCGCTAAGCGATGCCATGCGTGCCAAATACATGCTAATTACCTTCACCAACCTCAGGAACACTTGCATCCTACATGCGTCGACCATTTGAAGCGTGGGGAATGGACATCGTCGGTCCAATTTCTCCACCTTCTTCAAAGGACATCGCTTCATATTGGCGATAGCGAGTATTTCTCAAAGTGGGCTGAAGCCGTTCGTTGAGATTGGTCAAGACAAGCGATGTGATCAAATTTGTTAAACATCATGTCATATACGGTATGGTGTCGAGGCAGATCGTCCACGATAATGGTCCGCAATTTGTCGATCATGCCTTCCGCGATTCTGCGATAAATTTGAATCAGGAACCTAGCGTCAACGACTTACTACCCGCCCTTGAATGGACAAGTGAAGCTTTTAACAAGGCGATCATCAAGATCCTTACTAAAATGGTCTCTTCAAACAAGAAGGATTGGAGCGACAAGGCTGGGGCAAAGCACGTGGGCTTACCGTACAACGGTTCGCTGCAAGCAATTACCACCCCATATTCTACGGTTTATGGTTGTGAAGCCATTTTACCGATAGAGATTCAAATCCCATCGCTTGAATGGCGTTATCCACCGAATGACAACCGAGGAAAATCATCGCCCGGCCTTGAGGAACTTGAAATCTTTGGATGAAAACGACATGTGCTCAACAAAGATATCGAGCTTTACGGACCAGTTTCTAAAGCATTTGACAAGAAAGTCCGATGTCGCATTTTCAAGGAAGGCGACCTCGTTCTCATTGTCCAGGCGCGATGATTTTGAACTCCAAAAGAAGGGGAAGTTCGAACCAAAATGGGAAGGACCATTAAGTGGTGGAGTCGTTTACTCGAATGGAGCATACCGCCTAACCAATCAAGAAGGCGACAGAATCATGATGCCTATTAATGGTAAGTTTAGAAAAGTACTACCCGTAGTCTTCTTTCAAACTCCCATTAAGTTATCATGTTAACGATCACATCGGATAACCAATTTCCTCCAAATTCTCGCCAATCCTCGTCAATAGGATGGCGGGACCTAAAACTATCATGTTAACAATCACCTCGATAGTTCTCTCAAGATTTCCTCGTCGATCCTCTCAAGCGGGATGGCGGGACCACCTTGTCATGTTAACAATCACCTCGATAGTCCGCATCGTCATTCCATGACGGCGTTGTCCAACCAAGCAATATACCCTATCAACTCCTCGCCGAATAGTGGCCTACCATGCGATGTGCCCTATTTTAGCCATAGTCGTTATACTCCCATGTCCTTTGAGCGACTTCGGCTACCCCGAGTCATTTCCTAAATGACTTTGTTAAGTAATCCTTGTTGTTATACTTTTAAGTCAGCGAACAACTTGATTGCTTCTTGATCGCGATCATTATACTTCTATGTCAGCTGAGCGATTGATCATTTTGAATAGTGGCCTACCATGCGATGTGCCTCTATTTTAGCCATAGTCGTTATACTCCCATGTCACTGAGCGACTTCGGCTACCCCGAGTCATTTCCTAAATGACTTTGTTAAGTAATCCTTGTTGTTATACTTTTAAGTCGAACAACGATTGCTTCTTGATCGCGATCGTTATACTTCTATGTCAGCGAGCGATTCGATCATTTCAATAGTGGCCTACCATGCGATGTGCCTCTATTTCAGCCATAGTCGTTATACTCCCATGTCACTGAACGACTCAGCTACTCCCACATGATCATTCCTCTAAATGATTTTGTTCGTAATCACCGTTGTTATACTTTTAAGTCGAACAACTTGATTGCTTTTTGATCGCGATCGTTATACTTCTATGTCCTTTGAGCGATTCGATCATTTCCATGATGGCCTACCGGGCTATTTGCCCTTATCTTCTAATCCAGCGCCTTGAGCGGCTAAGGATAGAGGGAGATTTTAGCACTAAGCCTAAAAGAAACTCCTCCAAGCCGAGGCTCGACATTCGACGAGGCTCGCCAAGCAACAGGCTCGACATTCGACGCAGGCTCGCCAAGCCGAGGCTCGACATTCGACGAGGCTCGCCAAGCAACAGGCTCGACATTCGACGAGGCTCGCCAAGCCGAGGCTCGACATTGAGCGAGGCTTCGCCAGCGGCGAGCTCGACATTCGACGCAGGCTCGCCAAGCAACAGGCTCGACATTCGACGCAGGCTCGCCAAGCGCCGAGGCTCGACATTGAGCGAGGCTTCGCCAGCGGCGAGCTCGACATTGGCGAGCTTCGCCAAGCAGCGAGCTCGACATTCGACGCAGGCTCGCCAAGCAACAGGCTCGACATTCGACGAGGCTCGCCAAGCAACAGGCTCGACATTCGACGAGGCTCGCCAGCGCCGAGGCTCGACATTCAGCGAGGCTCGCCAAGCGCCGAGGCTCGACATTGAGCGAGGCTTCGCCAGCGGCGAGCTCGACATTCGACGAGGCTCGCCAAGCCGAGGCTCGACATTGAGCGAGGCTTCGCCAGCGGCGAGCTCGACATTGGCGAGCTTCGCCAAGCAGCGAGCTCGACATTGGCGAGCTTCGCCAAGCAGCGAGCTCGACATTGGCGAGCTTCGCCAAGCAGCGAGCTCGACATTGAGCGAGGCTTCGCCAGCGGCGAGCTCGACATTCGACGAGGCTCGCCAAGCCGAGGCTCGACATTGAGCGAGGCTTCGCCAGCGGCGAGCTCGACATTCAGCGAGGCTCGCCAAGCGCCGAGGCTCGACATTGAGCGAGGCTTCGCCAGCGGCGAGCTCGACATTCGACGAGGCTCGCCAAGCCGAGGCTCGACATTGAGCGAGGCTTCGCCAGCGGCGAGCTCGACATTCGACGAGGCTCGCCAAGCCGAGGCTCGACATTGAGCGAGGCTTCGCCAGCGGCGAGGCTCGACATTCAGCGAGGCTCGCCAAGCAACAGGCTCGACATTGAGCGAGGCTTCGCCAGCGGCGAGCTCGACATTGAGCGAGGCTTCGCCAGCGGCGAGCTCGACATTCGACGAGGCTCGCCAAGCCGAGGCTCGACATTCGACGAGGCTCGCCAAGCCGAGGCTCGACATTGAGCGAGGCTTCGCCAGCGGCGAGCTCGACATTCGACGAGGCTCGCCAAGCCGAGGCTCGACATTGAGCGAGGCTTCGCCAAGCGGCGAGCTCGACATTGAGCGAGGCTTCGCCAGCGGCGAGCTCGACATTCGACGAGGCTCGCCAAGCAACAGGCTCGACATTCGACGCAGGCTCGCCAAGCAACAGGCTCGACATTGAGCGAGGCTTCGCCAGCGGCGAGCTCGACATTGGCGAGCTTCGCCAAGCAGCGAGCTCGACATTGAGCGAGGCTTCGCCAGCGGCGAGCTCGACATTCGACGCAGGCTCGCCAAGCCGAGGCTCGACATTGGCGAGCTTCGCCAAGCAGCGAGCTCGACATTCGACGAGGCTCGCCAGCGCCGAGGCTCGACATTCGACGAGGCTCGCCAAGCAACAGGCTCGACATTCGACGCAGGCTCGCCAAGCCGAGGCTCGACATTCGACGAGGCTCGCCAGCGCCGAGGCTCGACATTCAGCGAGGCTCGCCAAGCGCCGAGGCTCGACATTCGACGCAGGCTCGCCAAGCAACAGGCTCGACATTCAGCGAGGCTCGCCAAGCCGAGGCTCGACATTGGCGAGCTTCGCCAAGCAGCGAGCTCGACATTGGCGAGCTTCGCCAGCGGCGAGCTCGACATTGGCGAGCTTCGCCAGCGGCGAGCTCGACATTCGACGAGGCTCGCCAAGCGCCGAGGCTCGACATTGAGCGAGGCTTCGCC
Source organism: Asparagus setaceus (assembly GCA_012295165.1). Lineage (NCBI taxonomy): Eukaryota > Viridiplantae > Streptophyta > Magnoliopsida > Asparagales > Asparagaceae > Asparagus > Asparagus setaceus. The sequence continues at coordinate 14,868,380 of CM022709.1, forward strand.
AGCGGCGAGCTCGACATTCGACGAGGCTCGCCAAGCCGAGGCTCGACATTGAGCGAGGCTTCGCCAGCGGCGAGCTCGACATTCGACGCAGGCTCGCCAAGCGCCGAGGCTCGACATTGAGCGAGGCTTCGCCAGCGGCGAGCTCGACATTGAGCGAGGCTTCGCCAGCGGCGAGCTCGACATTGGCGAGCTTCGCCAAGCAGCGAGCTCGACATTGAGCGAGGCTTCGCCAGCGGCGAGCTCGACATTCGACGCAGGCTCGCCAAGCCGAGGCTCGACATTCGACGAGGCTCGCCAAGCCGAGGCTCGACATTCGACGAGGCTCGCCAAGCAACAGGCTCGACATTCGACGAGGCTCGCCAAGCCGAGGCTCGACATTCGACGCAGGCTCGCCAAGCAACAGGCTCGACATTGAGCGAGGCTTCGCCAGCGGCGAGCTCGACATTGGCGAGCTTCGCCAGCGGCGAGCTCGACATTGGCGAGCTTCGCCAGCGGCGAGCTCGACATTCGACGAGGCTCGCCAAGCAACAGGCTCGACATTCAGCGCAGGCTCGACATTCGACGCAGGCTCGCCAAGCAACAGGCTCGACATTCGACGAGGCTCGCCAAGCCGAGGCTCGACATTGGCGAGCTCGACATTGGCGAGCTTCGCCAAGCAGCGAGCTCGACATTGGCGAGCTCGACATTGGCGAGCTTCGCCAGCGGCGAGCTCGACATTGGCGAGCTCGACATTGAGCGAGGCTTCGCCAAGCGGCGAGCTCGACATTGGCGAGCTCGACATTGGCGAGCTTCGCCAAGCAGCGAGCTCGACATTCGACGAGGCTCGCCAGCGCCGAGGCTCGACATTGAGCGAGGCTCGCCAAGCGCCGAGGCTCGACATTGGCGAGCTTCGCCAAGCGGCGAGCTCGACATTGAGCGAGGCTTCGCCAGCGGCGAGGCTCGACATTGAGCGAGGCTTCGCCAGCGGCGAGCTCGACATTGGCGAGCTTCGCCAAGCAGCGAGCTCGACATTGAGCGAGGCTTCATGGCGGCGAGGCTCGACATTGGCGAGCTTCGCCAAGCGGCGAGCTCGACATTGGCGAGCTCGACATTGGCGAGCTTCGCCAGCGGCGAGGCTCGACATTGAGCGAGGCTTCGCCAAGCAGCGAGCTCGACATTGAGCGAGGCTTCGCCAGCGGTGAACCTCGACATTCAGCGAGGTTAGCCTACGGCGATGAACCTCGACACTCAGCGAGGTTAGCCTACGGCGATGAACCTCGACACTCAACGAGGTTAGCCTACGGCGATGAACCTCGACATTCAGCGAGGTTAGCCTACGGCGATGAACCTCAACACTCAAACGGCTCAGCGATCATGGGGCCGAGGCTGCGCGCGGCATCGGTGGTCGGCGAGATTAGCCCGTTCTCTTGGCGGCGCCCAGCGTTCTTGTAGCGATCGACAATTCTGCTTGGCGCCGCTTCTTGTAACAAGCGAGGCCATTGTCGTAACACGCACTGGGCGCTTGACCGCTCGCACGATGGGAGGGTCATTAACCCTCATATGAGAGTGACAATAGGGTCGATTACACCCTCAAGCCCATATAAATAGTTGAAAGCCCAACAAAGAAATTTTGTTTGAAACAAAAAGTTAGAGAACTCTTGGAAAATCAAGCACCTGCCCAAGAGAGATTAAGAACCTCTCCAACGACCTCTAGATCATCCGCAGCTTTGATCTGATCGTCAACGGGAAGCAACCTCGACTCGAGCATCGAGTGAAGCATCCTCTCGCCGCCAAGAACCCCTACAAAAGAGGAGTCAAATCAACCTCCTCTTCCTCTGTAATCGAGAGAATTTGATTGTAAACCCATTCGTTCAATCAATAAACATTTTTTCGACCCTACAGAGGGTAAAAGAGGAAACCCTAGTAAAATACAAGGGAGGAGGGCTGAAACACAAGGGGGATAATACGGGGGCCTGGGAAACACTAGGTTTTGATTTTTGAGGCCTTGACACAATTTTTCCTATTTTTTATATCTAAAAGATATTCACAATTATATTTCAAACTAATTGAAAAGTAAATTATTCCCAACATATTATACGATGTCACATCGATTTCTCTCGCTCAAATGGGTGCAGGTTAGCATATGCCTGAAACAATTGCTCCCGTACAACCTGTGCACACACAGGAAAAAAAAGGATGACCGTCATGGTTGATTTTATGGTGACGTCTTTCTTATACTTCTAATTGCTTAAGTATAAAATGGTGGGTTAGGTATAATTCCGCTCCACTATTAGTAAGAAATATACATCTAGTGCCTCAATCGACTACTAGCTGGACTGCCATTAGGGGTGATACGGTTTGGATACGACTCAGATATGATACTTAATATATCTGTATTCGCTTACCAATCACAGTTACAGATACGAATATTTTAGTAAGGAAAATTCATACACATCTGCCAAAATTGAATACAGATACATATATAGATATATAAACGGATATACATGCGCATACAAAACGGACATGATGGCATTGAAAAAAATGTGGTTCATATGATACAAGAGTTGTTAAATATGTTCGTTATATCTGATTAGATCTCTTAATCATCAAATTTAACCTCAAATCCATTAACTTAAGGATTAAAACCATTGCAACTATATGACCGGTATGTATATTCTTATATTTCGGATACAGATCCGAATATTGTACTATATATCCATAATCATATGCTATTGGATATAGATTTTTAGTAACCAGATCTGTATCCTAACACATACAAATATTTCCTTGAGGCCATGTTTGGATTGAGTACTATTTTGAGGTAATAGCCCTTTATATTTTAAAATAAAATAGTGAAATGTTTGGTTTAGTAATTTGGGAGGGATTAGGTTGGACTAATTAGTCCTTTAAAATGAAATAGTCTAGAGTTTTTGGACTAAATAGAGGATGGTGCGGGGGTGTTATTATAGTCATAGGACTGTTTGGGTCGAAAGTTGATTTCTTTGTCGTTTCCATTACAAAACTTAAGAAAATTACACCTTAATTTTCAGTTACAAAGAAATTTGAATAACTCTCTCACAAACTTCGAACAAAAGACACTACAAGTGTAGATCTCTGTTTTAGTGGGACTTTGCATGTCTTGGGAGCGTAATCAGTGGACCACCGAAAGCAACGATCGTCGGATCGGCGGGGTCTAGTTAATGCTTCGCAAAGGAAATAAGAACTTCAAAGAAATATCTTAGCAAAGTAAGATATCTACTCTTCTCAAGAATAAGTCAAAGCTTAAACTTCGAGGAATCTCAGGTGTAGATTGTGTTCTTGAACTTTGGAAGCTTGGATTCTCTCTCTCTCCTTGCAAAAGCTGGTTTTGTTTGATCTCGATTGCCAAATGCCGATCCCCGCCCAAGTGGATGTAGGGGGTATTTATAGTCCTTGGGAAGCGTGCCCTCTGAAGAAACACAAGTCATAAGTGCTCCACATTTGCGGTTAAGCGGCGGCTCGGTGCCTCGCGCTATCTTTGCCTCGCTTGGCGGCGATGTCATTTTGCCTCGGTGGCGGCGGCGGTAAGATGGCTGCCTCGCCGACCGGCGAGGCAGTTGTCGCCCCTTCACCGTTGTAACGGTTTCACGCTTTTAGGCACGATTAAATGCCCAAAATCACGCCTAGTGGGCGTATTTTCGGCGATGTAACCGCCATGAAAGTATCGAGCGTCTCTTTGCTTTTGATAAAGTCAAGTGGGCCCCATCGGCATTGATTTAGACCCTTCAAGAGATCGTTTCAAGTATTACGGGTCGCCTTTGGCGAGACACAAGTAAGTGCCTCGCCTATAGCGAGACACATCAAGGTGTCTGCTTCGTGGCGAGACACATCAAGGTGTCTCGCTAGTGGCGAGACACATCAAGGTGTCTCGCTAGTGGCGAGACACAAGTAAGTGCCTCGCCTATAGCGAGACACATCAAGGTGTCTCGCTAGTGGCGAGGCACACATAAGTGTCTCGCCTTTGTGGCGAGACACAATCTTCCATGTTGGGCTTCTTGAGATTTCGGCGGCGTTGTCCTTCGATCTTCTCATGATTTAGTCATATTTGAGGTTCTTGACAATTTTTGATGCCTCTGGATACCCCTCCAAAGTTTTGGACTCCTCGTATTTTATCGAAGTGCGGAATACTGAATAAGATCGCCTTATACGTTCAGCGTTGAACTTTGTAGAAGAGGCCCATGTTTTACTTGATTTCTCAAACCACAGGTGCTTGGCGGCGTCGTGACCATGTTCTGAGTTCAATAACTGTTGCATTTGTATTTGAATTGGTTGAAATGTCGAAGTCGATTTTGGACTAATCATCTTCATCTTGAAAGTCATCATTTGGGTTGTGATTGAATGCCTTGAGAGTCATTCAGAGAAAAAGCGTCATCTGGTTTTCTGAATATCAGATTTCCAGGAAAGCTTCTGTATGTAATATGGAATCAATTTGTCTTGAATATACTGCCTTGAATCCCATGCGGAGAATAATTATCAATATCTGGAATTGTCCCACTTGAAGAAAGCGAGCGAGGCAATCTGAAGTGTCTCGCTCAAAGATGGTGGTTAATGTTGTCTCGCTTGAGCGAAGCGGCTGGACCTGCCTCGCTTGAGCGGGGCGGTTGGACTTGCCTCGCTTGAGCGGTGGGTTCGCTTGAGCGGGGCAGTTGGACCTGCCTCGCTCGAATAAGCGGGGCTGTATAAAAACCCGACACTAGGGTTTTAACCCCATTCGACCCCCCGCCTTCTAAACTTCAAATTTGTTCTAATTTCTTCCCGAGCTCTTCCATCAACCTTAGCAAGCCCTTTTAATCTCTCAAGCTTCCAAGTTTGCTCGAAAACCCCTCTTTAGATCTAGGGTTTCTTGGTTCTTAGGATCCCATCGATTTAGATCGATTTTCCTCCATCAAACCGAGCCTTCTCGATCTTACATGGATCGAAGCCTCTTCATCAAACCCTAGGCCTCTTGAGCTTCTTGCTTTCTGATTTTCATCAAACCCTAGCTTTTCTCTTGTTCAAGCCAAAAAATCTGATTTTTATCATGTCTCCCAAAAGATCTCGTGTCCCCAAGGCCAAATCCGTTCCCCAAACCTCTGATGTCGAAGAACCGACTGCCTCGTCTTTTGGGGGTGAGTTCTTCTCGATATATGCACTTATTTTGGGTTGAAAAGTTTGCATTTTTGTATAAAATCCTCATTTGTTCTCCTTTGAGGCATTTGAGAAGAGTCGAGGTCCTCCTTTGTGTGGATCGGGCTAAAACAAGTGTTTTGCATAGCGAACATCTGTCAAATCAACGAACAAAGCTTGATTGTCACCGTGTTTTGGTGATCGGTGTCGCTTCGGCGAGCGGTTGGGGCTTGTCGTGGCGGCGATTGAAGCTGTCTACGGCGAGTCGGTTAAGGTGTCTATTTGTTGGCAGGCAGTTGTGATTGTCTCGCTGCTGGCGAGGCAGCTTGAACTGTCTCGCTGTTGGCGAGTCAGTGTCCCAACACTTAGCCATTTTTGATGTTAATTTTGACTCAGCACTTATAAGTGTATGTGTGATTTGCAGTTGAGTTTCCCCCTACGGCATTTGTTGCTCATGAGCCAAGTGGATTGCACAGCTCTGTGTTTTCCTCTTCTCAAGAGATGCCTCTAGTGACTGATGCTCCTCTGCTCGGTCCAAATGCGCCTCCAGAATTACTGGAAGTGTTAGAACATGGTGATCGTCGTAATTTACGAAGAATGATCACCGACGCCCCACTGACAAAAAATGCCGGATCCACAGAGATAATGAGAAAGTCCAGCTATTTATTCGGGGATTCTGTTGCGGATCCAGAAGCCTTATCTGTTCGGACTGAACCATGGCTGTATGAAAGTGATGGCTCTAATCTTTATTTACCTCCGTTTACCCGCCATCATTCACTCTTGCGGCTGCGCAATTTATCGATTAAGAGGAATATGTCACAGGCCCGGTGAAGATTTGGAGCATACTGCGGATATATCGGCAAAGCGATTCGAGTTCTAGCGACAAGAACTATATTCGCTTTACCCGGGCCTTGTGGGTCAGGACAGCCCACCTCATGATGAACTGATGGTCAAAGCTGACACATTGAAGAATCGCTTGGCCAAAATAGGAAGGAGTTGCCTCCTAAGAAATCTCACGGTGCCGGTTGGGTACATTCTACTGCCGACCGATGGTGGACACGGATGACAGCTTACGTTCTCGACCGATGGAGTCGGGAACTCAAAGAGATTGGATTATATGTTCCCATCCGTGCTAGCATGTATGGAATTCCTCCGAGCTCGTATCATTTCCTCGCATTCTTTGAAATCTACAACCCGAATACCAACACCTTCGGCGAAGAATGGGGAATGGGTCTACCACTTCATGAGATGATGAAGGTGTCCGGTCTTCCAATGGGTGAAGCACCATATCAAGAGTATTTTCCGTCAATCGGCGATTGAGGGAAATGAAAGAAGAGATCACTGTTTATGATATTACGTAGGGTGACTTGCCACTATCAAGGCTGCAATAGCGGCGGTGGGCGTGAAGGCTAGGAGGCTTCCGCAGATTAGCCATAAACGATTCGCCGATATCTATTCCGAACTTAGAGGGTGACGAGGATGTAATCAACGTAAAACCTCCACTCCTTACGCCATCAACAAGCTAATTGCAAAGATAAATGCCCAATCCTTCACTACCGGTATCTTTGAGGGCAAAATTCCTAAGGAACGAAATTTGAGACTTTCTTGTGGCAGCTACAAAAGCAAATCAAGCCACAAACTCTCTTGGCGGGCTACTTGGCTATCTGGTTGAAGAAGTGTGTAGTCCCGTACCAATCTTCAGATGCCCTGCCTTTAGAAGTGCTTTTCCCAGCCGTCGAGCTGGTCACCGGTCGTCGCCTTTCTCTTCTTCCGGCGATGGTGGCGGACATTCATGGGGGACTCCGACGGATAGTTTCTGGTTTTCTCCACAAGGGTAAAGGGTCTTCTAGCGACTGATGCATGTAATTTGCATGTATTTGACACGCGTGACATCGTCTCGCATATTCAATTGCATCTCTAATCATGGTCGGCCAATAATAGCCTAACCTTCTTAGTCTATCTCCCAGTTTAGGACCAGGTTGATGCGCACCGCAAGTACCGTCATGTGCTTCTTTAAGTGCCTCTTCTGCTTCCTTGGTCGAAAGACATCGGAGTAACAATCCATCATATGTACGACGATAAAGTGTTCGAGATGCTGCGTTGTAGTAGAATCTCGGTGCTCTTCTTCGGATAGATTCCCTTTCTTTTACATCTTCTGGTAAAATACCATGTAAGACATAATCTATAATCGGAAAGCGCCAATCTCGAAGCTTGGGTCCCGTTGAAGTAGCATGTGCTTCTTTGACACCCAAAATATATTCTGGTATGAAAAGTTGGTGTGTCCTCACAGTGACGAACTGCTCTGTTTGAGGGGGTTGTGCCAATGAAACAGCCAGTGCTGCCAACGCATCGGCATAAGCGTTCTGAAGTCGTGGTATATATTCGATGAAGAAACTTTTGAATGATTCTGCCATCTCTATTGCCACTTCATGATATGGGATTAAATACGGATTTCTAACTTCATAGTCTCCACGAATTTGCTTAACTATGAGTTGAGAATCTCCGAACGCTTCGAGATATTCGACCCCGGCTCTTTAAAGCGAGTCCAATAAGTAATGCATTGTACTCGGCCACATTATTAGAGCATGGTTCAGTCAGCGAATAAGCTCGAGGCATCACGTGTTTCTCCGGGGAAACTAAGACAACTCCGACTCCGGCTGAAATCTTAGAACATCCAGGAGCACTCGCCACATTGGTTGCGCGGGACGCTCCGTCGAAGTATAATTGCCACACATATTCATGAGAAGTGTGATTAACCTCGTAAGTTTCGTCAGGTAAATCTTCATAAAGTATAGCTTTATCGCTGACGGGTCGCGCGGCTAGAAGATCACAAATCGCTTGTCCCTTCACCGACTTCTGCTGTTTGAAGTGGATGTCGTATTGCGAAAGGAGTAATGCCCATCTCGCTAATCGCCAATTCAAAGAAGCTGGTTGTGTCATGAATACTCGAATTGGGTTAACATCTGAGATGACATGTATCGTCTGTCCGACCAGGTAATGACGCATTTTCTGGACTGCAAATACCAAAGCTAGGCATTCTTTCTCGATATCAGGATATCGGGATTCAGCGCCCACCATTGTCCGACTCAAATAGTATACCGCTTGTTCGTGACCGTTATCATCATCTTGTGCTAATAAAGCACTTAATGAATGGTTGGTCGCTCTGACGTAAATCAAGAACGACCTTCGATTTGGTCGCGGCGAAACGAGGAGGATTTGATAGATATATTTTAATATCTTCAAAAGCCTTCTGACAAGCATCATCCCAAACGAATGAAACACCCTTCTTGGCTAGCTTGGAGAACGGCTGACACTTGCCCGCAAGGTTCGAAATAAACCGTCTTATGTAAGCCAATCTCCCTTGCAACCCTCTGAGTTCTTTGAGATTCTTCGGGGGTTGTAATTCATTAATCGCCTTCACCTTGTCTGGATCAATATGAATTCCCTTTGACGTGACGACGAAACCAAGGAACTTACCGCTGGCCATTCCTAAGAAAGATTTAGTTGGATTCATCTTCAATTGATGACCCCGCATAAGTTCAAATACCGTCCTGAGATCTTTAATATGATCGCTCTTATCCCGGCTTTTCACTACTAAATCGTCAACATAGCATTCGACGGTCTTTCTTAGATGATCCTCAAAAATATTTGTCATTGCCCGTTGATAAGTAGCTCCTGCGTTCTTCAGACCAAAGGGCATAACGGTATAACAAAAGATCTTAGAGAGCGTCCGAAATGAGTATGTTTCTCATCGTCGGGATGCATCTTGATTTGATTATATCCAGAGAACCCATCCATAAATGACATTCTTTCAAACCCACACGTATTATCTATGATGACATCTGTGATGGGGAGTGGAAAGTCATCTTTAGGGCATGCCAAGTTTAGATCTCTGAAATCGATGCAAATTCTAATTGTCCCATTCTTTTTTAGAACAGGAACAATATTTGCGACCCAATCTGGATGTTGCTCTTCCCTGATAAAGCCCGATTTTATGAGCTTCTTAACCTCAGCTACGATTGCTTCCATGATTTGCGGGCCGAAATCTTATTTGTTGTTGTTTCCGAGGTTTAGATTACGGCGATATTAAGTCGGTGCCTTTGCTATACGGATCAAGCCGGGCATGTCTTCATAATTCCAGGCGAATACATCAATATATTCCCGAACAAGAGAAATCAATTCCTCTTTTTCTTCTGGAGGAAGACTACCACTCACAAATATAGGTTTCGGGTTATCTTCATCACCCATATTAACTTGAACAACTGCATCTTCGGTAGGTGGCTCTCTTTGTTCAAACCTATCGCCGAACTGAACATTCATATGGAAAGTCCAAGGGTCTTCCCATTCTGGTAAATGATCATCTTCCTCAGACTGCGCAAGACTTATTGTGGTCATATTGGACATTAGCCCCTTAAACACTTCACCAAGACTAAAATCGAATCGGTGAAGAATCGGCGGTGTCATGATCATCAATTTGCCAACAGCATTCGTCAGAGGATGAAGAAACGTAGCCCAGACCCCTTTTATATTCATAATAACGATCGGGCTTTCCCTTCGGAACATGAGAGGGTCGAGGCGGAATCCGAACACCGCGTCCGAAGCCAAGACCGGGTCCGTGTACGAAGTTATATCCCCATTTCTTCATGTAATGGTGCGCTTGTGAGCTATATTTGGAAAAATGTTTGCACGGATCATCGTTGCTATCTTCAGATTCCTCACAATAATTTTGTGGTGGAGATTTTCTTCCTTTTCCAAAGATTGTTTGCTTTGCATCTTTCAAAGGAAGGAGGAATGTTGATCCCGTCGAACTTTGAAGGCATTTCTTCACCTGGTTCAATGACGAGAGCACTACATGTACATCATGATCCCTGTACAATACCTACATTACAGTATCAACACTATGTACATACTCTAAATCGTCATTTATTATATATTCATCGGCAAGCTGCCAGTTACAACTTTCTCCTGACGATTCAGCTCCGTCAAGATCGATTACAAGAGGTTGATGTCATTAAATACAAAGCTTCCATCGTGTCGAGGCGGCACCGGTATCGGCTTCATTACATTTGTCCGTACCACGGGCGATGGTTGATGTCGGATTGACACCATACAAAAGAGAGTCGATAAAATAATTTTCTAACCCTTGAATGGTTGCTTATCGCGACCACCGTCTTGACCACATTATCAGTGTCGACATACTTCAAGCGATGTAATGTGGATGGGACTATAAGGCTACCGTGGATCCAAGGTCGACCCAATAGTAGGTTATCTGAAGTCTCGCATCGATTACATAACATGTAACCTCGATTTGAGATCTCCAAGGCGGCACTTTATCCGGATTTTACCCAAAGTGCGGACCCGGTATTAAATCCATAAATCACCGTGCTGTAGAAGCCAACTTGCTAGCCTAATTCCAAGATGATACATCAACCGAGTGGCATAATGTCGATCGCAGATCCGTGATCAACTTGAATCCTGTTGACAGCAATCGAGCCAATGTACCCAGTGAAATATAATGGTCTGTCATGCTTCGAATTTTTCACCTGCATATCCTCTCGGGTAAAGGTTATGCAAGGGAATTGTGTTGCTGCCAAGTTGCAGTGTTCGGTTTTCTCCGGAACCTGCTTGACTTGAGTGATAAAAGCTTCTGAATCAGCTAATGCTTCCTGTAAGGCTTCTCTAGTCTCTTTAGAAAGACGTAGTAACTCGTAAAGAGTTATCCTCGCTGGAATGTTGGCCAACTGGGTCATAACGTCGAAACGATATGATGAGCTAGAACTTCCCGGTTTGTCCCTCCTAATCGGATGATTAAATCGGGACTGCCTCGGGACTTGCACCTCTTGAGGTTGTTTATCTTTACGCTTGGTTGTATCCTCATTGGCTACTTCCTGTTGTTGCTGACTTTCAGGTTGTATCGGTGGAGTCATTGCTACCCCCAGTTCCGTTAGCGTTTTGGCATTCGGAGTAGAGTTCTCAGGGTATTGATAACTGAATTTATGCCCACTTCTGGTAGCATAAGCTGGGTTACCTTCTGTCACGAGAACTTCATGTTCATTTTCAGATGACGAAAGAGTTGGAGCTTTTTCGTCACCCTCTTCCGGAATTGCGAAATATGAGCCTGAGCTTCGCCTTTACGCTTGGAATTCGTGTTGAAGAAGAACCGTCCATTGCTCATCTTGAAGAAGATGCGGATGAATCCACGATGCCAGCGTTAGGGCTGTGTATGATACCAATCCTTCGACATTGCCCATGCGGATCATCATTGACCGTTTGACTTTAACCTCAGGGACAATCTTCTGTAAGTATGGCATGGGTGGTAGAGATCCAAAGTTGATGGCCACCATATTTGAACCAACTTTCTTCTCCTTCTTCGCCGTTATGATTCCCGCATCGATTAGAGCTTGAATTTTGTCTTTAAGAACAAAACAACTCTTGGTGGATGATGGACCCATACGTGATGCGCACAATACTTGGGATCTGAGATCTTATTAGCCTCCTCTTGATTTGTGATTGGAGGCAATTTGATCTTGTTGTTATCCAAGAGGTATTTGAAGATAACTGGCACTTCTTCCTCTTTGAAAGTATAGCTCCTTTGGAACCTAGTATCCGGAGCCTTCTGCAATTCTTGAGGTTTTTGTTGAAACCTCAATTCGCGATTCTTCTTTGTTGTGGCGCTTGTTGTTCTTTGTTGGAATGCCTGATTTGCTTCAACAGCATTAGCTTGCGCCTTTCCTTTGCCACGGGGCACAAAATTCGGCTTGGAGAGAACTGTTGTGGGTTCACCTCTCTCATTCTTCTTCCTCCTGATGAAACGTTCTGCTTCTTCACCGTTGAGTTTCAATTCTTTCCAAGTGGTTGGTGGTGCAACCCCCATGACTTCCAACAATTCTATAGAAAGATTGTTGTGGCAAGTCTTCAAAATGAACTCTTCAGTAATTGGATCTCTGCAATTCATAGCTTTATTGCGGAAACGCTTAACGAATGTGTCAATTGTCTCCCCATCTTTCTGCTTCTCATCTAGGAGAGTTCCAATGGAAACTTCTGTGTCATCATCAAAGAAGTTACTGAGAAAAGAGCTTTCCATGTCATTCCAACGATTAATGCTCGGCTTTGAGTCTTCGATACCAATCGAGACTCGAAGAGTACCGGCGAATAATGAGAATCATCAAAGGCTCATTTCCTGAGATCACCCCCAAATGAGACTTGAAATAAATCAAGTGCTGTGTAGGCGAACCCCTCCCGTCAAAAGGTGTGAAATTAATCAAACTGAATTTCGGCGGGTAAGGGATTGAATCCCACTCTCTCGGATATGGACACGGGATTCCGGTCTTCTTAACCTCGTGAGCAGTCATTAAAGCATTAATTTTGCCTTCAAGCTCCTTCATCTTTTCATTTTCATCCTCGGCTTGTTTTGGATGATTCCTAGTAAGAGAGATCGAGACATTTCTGCTTTGGGTAGCGAACGCCTTTTTCTTAGGAGGTTTATCGGCATAAATGTGTTCATCTATCTCCGAATCACTGTCTTCAACATTATGGTGGGTAACTCCTCCTTGTTGACTGGATTCAGGCTGTTGACTGGACCCAGGTTGTGCAACCGTATGGGTTTGCAACTCCCTCATCTGTTGCATGGCTAGCTCCATCTCTGTTCTCATTTCGGCCTTAAACTCTTCTCTTTGCTTGGCTAAGGCTTCTTGTAATATTTGAGCCAGGACATCGGGAGTAATGGTAAAAGCCTCCCTATGGTGACGACTCATACTTGAAACAGTATCGTCTGAAGCTATTCTTTGGCGGTCGGAAATTTCATCTTCGGATGATTCTCCTTCATGCATTCTTCTATAATCAATGCGTCGCGTAGCTCGCAATTGCAATCGGGACAATCTCTGGGAAATCTGAGAACTAACTCTTCCTCCAGGAGTGAAGTCGGGATGCATCCGTCGCCGATCCTTTCCTTTGTTTACCATGTTAATAGTAACCCGGGAAGTTCATCTGTTGAATGGTAGATCTTCTCTTTCTTCGGGGTCGCCTTGACTCCGTCTTCAAATCTTCCATTGCTGGCAGGGAAAGCCTCTCGAATACTGAAGCTCTTTGTGGTTGAGCGTTTGACTCGGAACAGGCACATCCTGACAACAACGTCTTGATTAGTTGTGCACACGAGCAAGAATAATTTATTTCATCAATCGTTCTCTTTCGTGTGTTACTACCCCACCGATGACACAGTTGATGTGGCTTGTCACTGGTTGTACTTTCACCCCCAAGTATAACGTTGCCCTTAACTGGAGGACACGTCTTCTTTTGGGGGCGTCGATCATTCGACTTGGGAAGCACCTTTGATGTTTTAACTTCATCCGCTGAAATTGTCTTGGCATGGATCATAAGTGTTTTATCATCTCTCGTGACTTCACGAATCACACGCCTCAAGTTCTTCCCTTTAGTAGACTCGCGGAGCCCTTGCGGGATGCTCAAACGAGATGCAATTGAAATTTTAGAAGCCTGAGATGTTTCAGCTTGCTCAGAACTCTTCTGGACTGGGTAATCCAAACGTTTCTTCATTGGTATCTTGCCTTTATTTTCGGGCTGTGGACCAAGACGGCTGAACACTGAAGTTGTCAAATTTCCAGGCTTAATTGTCGTTATCTTAGCCGGAGAAGTGAATGAAAGGGGCGAAGAAACCAAATTCTTGCCAAGGAATGGAAGGTGCCTGTTGTTGGTGGCGATTACATTGTCTGTTGGCGGAGGCGGTTTACAACTACCTGTTGTTGGCGGCGGCTTAAACTGTCTCGCTAATCGCGGCTACTTCAGCTATCTGGTGAAGACTGTTGCAGAAGCGAACTCTTGGTGATGTCGACCGGGACCCAAATTTTGTGATTTTGGGTCGATTCCTTGGTTGATTTAGACTCTTGCGCCTTGTGAACAATGGCACGTGCATGAGCAACGCGTGCACGGCGCTTTTGGGCACGCTCCTTCCTTGTCAATCGGGTCCTTTTGACGAGAACCCATTCTTCCTTGGGAGGAGTGTCGGCGGATTGAGGTTGGCGTTGTAACTGGCGGCGCCTCGATCACGCCGAAGTTCGTGTTGTAATGAACTCCGTCTGTTGATTCCATGGCCTTTGCAAGTTGTCTGGCCATCTTTTGACGTTGTCTCTGACGAGCCCTCTTCGTCAGAGCGGTTGAGATCTTGTTGAATGACTCCTTTTACGAAAGGAGTCAACAGCGAGCTCGGCTTTGAAATCCACCGGGTGTTATTGAGAGGGGAAATCGCCCGCCGTAGTTTAACGAGAATCGCTAAGCATCACAACAACGAACCTCCCTCTCGGCGATGAGATCCTCCGATGTTTGCGGGATGAGGAGGACTTCGATGAGGAAGAGGAGAGATATTCTTCAAACTTGGCTTGATCGAAGAAATAATCGATCCATCGACCATGAGGTCGGCTTGATCGCCGCAGGTCGCGACACAACGATCTCGGCTCGAGACCGTTGGCTCCCAATGTGGTCGCCATCGTGTTTGGGTCGAAAGTTGATTTCTTTGTCGTTTCCATTACAAAACTTAAGAAAATTACACCTTAATTTTCAGTTACAAAGAAATTTGAATAACTCTCTCACAAACTCGAACAAAAGACACTACAAGTGTAGATCTCACTTTTGTGGGACTTTGCATGCTGGGGCCAGCGTAATCCGTGGACCACCGAGCAACGATCGTCGGATCGACGGGGTCTAGTTAATGCTTCGCAAAGGAAACAAGAACTTCAGCAAATATCTTAGCAAAGTAAGATATCTACTCTTCTCAAGAATAAGTCAAAGCTTAAACTCGAGGAATCTCCGTGTAGATTGTGTTCTTGAACTTTGGAAGCTTGGATTCTCTCTCTCTCCTTGCAAAAGCTCTGGTTTTTGTTTGATCTCTGATTGCCAAATGCCGATCCCCTGCCCAAGTGGATGTAGGGGGGTATTTATAGTCCTTGGGAAACGTGCCCTCTGAAGAAACACAAGTCATAAGTGCTCCACATTTGCGGTTAAGCGGCGGCTCGGTACGCCTCGGCTATCTTTGCCTCGCTCATTGGCGGCGATCAATGTTGCCACCGGTGGCGGGCGATATGGGCTACCTCATTGTTGCGGCGATGTCGTCCCTCACTATTATGCGGTTTGTTGCTTTTTAGGCACGATTAAATGCCCAAAAATCACGCCTAGTGGGCGTATTTTCAGCGTGTAACCGCCCATGAAAGTATCTGAACGTCTCTTTGCTTTTGATAAAGTCAAGTGGGCCCCATCAGCATTGATTTAGACCCTTCAAGAGATCGTTTCAAGTATTCTGGGTCTCGCCTTTGACGAGACACAAGTAAGTGCCTCGCCTATAGCGAGACACATCAAGGTGTCTCGCTAGTGGCGAGACACAAGTAAGTGCCTCGCCTATAGCGAGACACATCAAGGTGTCTCGCTAGTGGCGAGACACAAGTAAGTGCCTCGCCTATAGCGAGACACATCAAGGTGTCTCGCTAGTGGCGAGACACATCAAGGTGTCTCGCTAGTGGCGAGACACAATCTTCCCCTGTGTTGGGCTTCTTGAGATTTCGACGACGTTGTCCTTCGATCTTCTCATGATTTAGTCATATTTGAGGTTCTTCAGCAATTTTTGATGCCTACAAGGACAATTTCTCAATTGGGATTAGATTAGAAAAGACCAATTTACCCCCTCAACTTTCCTAAGTTTTACCTAAGTTTTTCTCTTTAATTATTTCTCTCACCCACATCCGTTGCTACCATCTACCAAAAAAAGAACTTGTCAATATTTGCAATGTTAAACACGGTAAGCATCTCTTTCATCTCTGCTATAATTCGCCACTATCTACAATGTTCGATATGTAGGGAAATCCATAAGAGTAACATACAATCAATTATTTCTTCACCTAAAGTTAATTAAAGCAATGCGCAGTATAAATCATATGAGAAGTATATAACTATAGTAACTCCACCTATAGAGGGTGTTTGGGGCGGCTTATTTTTTGGTCAAACTAGCTTTTAAGCTAGTTTTTTCATTTCTACCTGTTTGGTAAAATACAAAATAAGTTAGCTTATAAGTCACATTTTAAAAAGCTGGTATACCTCAGCTTTTGAAAAACTAACTTATAAGGTCACCTAAATAAGCTAGGTTTGACCAAACAAATTACTATACTACCTAAATAATTTTTATAATATTTTTATCATAAAAGCCGAAAGTCACTAAAAACTAGCATAACTTATAAGCTTAAAAAAATAAGTCTTCCCAAACACCCTCATAGTCGGTAGTAATGAACGGAGCACGCAGTGAAATCAACATGAGAGATGTATGATCATGTCTCTAAAACGTGCATACGATTATGTATTTTCATCGATTACCTCATTGTCACAGACCACCCATCCTTAATACAACTCATATAACATTAGGGTTGTATAGATAATCAACTGGATGAACATATTCATGGTAAATTCATGATAAAGAAAAAAAATCAAACAAACAAATTGAAAATATAAAGTCATGACATTTAGGTAGAAGGATATTATAGACATTTATCGTAATGTCATAATCTTATACTACTTTATAATGATAAGTTTCCAAATATAACATAGATATTATCAGTGTTAATAAAGAACTAAACTAAATATATTATTAAAAATTTAACTCATCCGAGGACTATAATGAATTAAATTAATCATGTGATGTATACGCATACACATTCCCAGGACTATTGCAGTCATCTCCCACGACCGCTGTATAAATTTTTAGTCAACACGACATGAGACCCGAAACTCGATTAGTATTGAGTTATTGGGTTCGGATCCAATTTACCCGCCATTTTATAATTTTCCGCTACTTGTACAGTTTAGCTCGCGCTACTTGGATCGAACTTTATTGTTTGTATTTAACTCGATTCGACCCGGTAACGGTTCGCTCGACCTCCCGACGTTCATTCCCTCCTCAATTTCAAAAGGAAACCCTAGAAATCGAAATCCCTAATTCGCTAACTTCTCTTGTTTAATTTCGTGTGATCCTATCGAATCATTCGGAAATCCTAATCATTCTCTTTCGCTCATTGAGTTCTCTTCGCAATTCGAAACCCTAGTTTTCGAATCCTTGAATGATCGAAAGCCTCGTTCTCGAACTGTGATATAACTCGAGGTATTGTAAACTCTGTGAAGTGCGCTTTAAAGTTTTTGAATTGTTACATTTTTTTTCTAGTTTTCATTAGTTTTGAGTTTTTTTACTGCCTTTAAGTCTTTGATGACTATTTCACGGTAAAAATTTGCTTCTTTGATTATTTTCCTCTATTTTCTATTATCTTCTGAACTGTTTGCAGTGCGCTTTTTTGTTGCAGTGTTGGTATGTTTTTTTAAATATTTTTTTTAAATGGATTCTATATTGATGATCAGTTAGCAGCTTGTATTAGCTTTATTGAATTCCTAAATTCTATGGAGTGTTATGATATATGTATAATTCGGTGTTTGGCTGGGCCTCCAAAATTTTGAAGATGCTGCAGTTTTTTTCATTATGTTAGGATCCATTTTAGTCCCACATTGATTAAACAAGGAGTTAATTGTGGGTTTATAAGAGAGTTGGGTTCCCTCTTAAACAATGAGCTTTTAGGGGTGAGTTCTCCTTGGTCTATTACAAAGTGGAATTAGAGCCAACCCCATCTTTCTAGTTGCAAGCGAGCGGTGCGGGGTGATGCACTGGTATTACAGTGTTCATCTGGACTGGTTTAGCACAAAGACAAAAAGGGGCCACGGCAGGCTTAGTATTCAACTGAAGCTGGACTAGTGCACGTACAACCAGCATGGCCATCAGACTGCTGAAATGTGGTGCTGGGTTAGGATCATTCAGTCCATCACGGGGAGTTGATTGTGGGTCTAATATAGATTTAGGGGTGATTTCTTGCAGGTCTTGCACACGTTAGTTATTGAGAAAACATTCTCTTATGCAGTGGTTGTATACGGTAGGGAGCACCCAGAGGCCGCAAACAAGAGAAGCTACCTTTTAGCATTCGTCTTATCGTACAAACAGTCACGGCACGAAGTGCCACTTAGAAAGTACTAGAGTAAGGACCAAAGGAGATTGTCATCAAGTTTCTTGTTTTTGAACTAGCGCTTATAATCCCTCTACTCTCCTGTTAGAACAGTAGTTTAGAAAGACTTCTCGAGACGTGCACAAGGTATCTCATCTCAATGAAAGTATTCCATACTCTAGTTATGGTCTGAAACTCGCTTGCAAGCTATTACGTGCTTCCAAGATTCAAAATATGAATTAGAAACTTTCTAGTGCTGGAATTTCTTTCATTAAGTTATATACTTACTTCATCAATGCTAGTTTTTCTACACCTTGCAGAACTTAGGGAGTGATGAGGTGCATTTTCAGATATAGCGTACCATATCCTTTCTAGACAGATGTCTGAGTTTGCGAGCTCTTCACGTTAAGAAAATAAGAAGAATTTAGGTTTAGTTATCTGATTGTCCAATTTGAAAATTAAGTTGTAACTTGCAAGAAATATTGTTTAGTTATCTAGGCTGCCAAATTTTTTTTTGATAGAAATCTAGGCTACCAATTTCAGTGATTGTTTCTACTTGCCCTTGACTATAACTTACATTTATTATGAACTCTAGTGTCTCATTCATTTTATCTTCAAAGTTTTGTGTACACTTCTCTGATCTTGTTGTGAATTCTTTTCATGAACTATTAGTGCTTTTTTAATTGTCCATTCGTTCCTTATGTGGTTGTACGGTTCTGTAACAACTTCTAAATTCATATGATGTGGTATTGTTGCTGTTAGTACAGTGAACAACCGCTACATGGGAATTGTATGGACATGCACCAAGGTGTGCTCTCTTAGGAAATGCACTGGTTGATTCCATGGGTGGTGCTGTTGATTCGGGAGTTAGCTTGCGTACCAAAATCTCACCGCATCGTGCAGCAATCGAGAAGGCACAAGCAGAATTACGGTTTGTTGTGTCATATGTGTAGTGTGTACCTTCAGTGATTGTTCCTTGCTCATTGCTTCTGAACTTTAATTTCTCAATGCATTTGTTACAGGCAGGAATGTGATGTAAGGGAGAAACGAAAAAGAGAACTAGAATTCCTTGAAAAGGTATTGTTAAACAATTCTCTCTCTCTCTCTCTCTCTCTCTCTCTGATGTGCATGGTATGTGTTATTGTGTGCATCTTTTTTTATTTATGTCATCTACTTGCAGGGAGGCAACCCCTTGGATTTTAAATTTGGTCATGCAGCATCAACCAGTCTACAGTCTACATCTTTCACAGATCAGCAGGCTGAGCAATGTGCAATCAGGTTATCATACATCACTTACATAATAGATTTATAGTGATAAAAATTAATAATGAACATGTCTTGCTCAACCTTACTGTTTCAATAGTTAATATTGATATTTTTATTTTTTCAAAACATTTAGTGAAGCAAAGGGGAGCTTTGCTTTGACTGCCTCCCGGCATGGAGATTCTGTTGAAAGCAGTGGCAGACCTGGGGAATCTGTGAAAAGAGAAACAAATACTGCTGACAATCTCGTACTATTTGATGGGGAAAACAGTGTTCCCTCTGGAGTGAAAAATGTGAAACGAAAAAGGGGAAATGCCTCTCTACTCGAACAGACTTCAGAAGGTGCTGGCTGCACTCATACCAAGGGAACAGAGGATTCTCTTATTTTCCACCTTGGGGTTAAAAATCAGGCATATACTCGAAGGAATCGGTCAAGGACCAGTCGTGATGGTCACAGTAATAAATCAACCACATCTTCCATCCTTGGTCATAGTGATGGAAACGGGCCAGTACGTGAAACACACACGGATAAAGATGGAGCCTCTTATGTCTCCAACTCAATTTCAAAGGGTAACGTCTTATCAAAAGCATCCTCCACTGATTGCAAATTGGATATGGAGCTTGATGGGGCGCAGAAACATCATTCAAGTGCAAACGTGATAAAAGATAGGGTGCTAGAAAGAAAAGCAGAACTTAACATTTCTGAAAACACAAACCAGTCTAATACGCAAACTAGTTCACCTGCAGAGCAAGTTGCTAAAGATCAAGCTACTTCAGTTGATTTTCAATCGGTTGCTCATGAGGCCACTGGAAATGTATCTGAAAAAGTCAATGGCTTGAGTGTTCCAGATAAAAATGTGACTGGTGTACTTTGTGATGATCCGAATAGCAATTTGGGCACTGATAACCTTACTGAAATTTGGAGACTGATTGATGTGCAAACAGATACTCATACTAAGAAGGAAAATATGACTTCTGTAAATGCTACTAGTGAAAAATGCAGCATGTTAAGAAATGAGGAAGGTAACTCGGATGGAGAGTGCAAAGAAGGTTCACCATATCAGAAAACAACAGATAATAAAGGTGCAAGTGAAAATGGCCTGTCAACTGGTGTTGAAGCCCTCATCACTGCTGTTCCCCCAAACCCAAGCAACTCAACAATTCATATTAAAGATGAAATAGAATTATCTGATGATAGAATTGAGATTGTTTCAAATCAAAAGAGCTTGAAAACAAATGGTGAAATTGTTTCAGAAACTCAAAAAATACTAAACAACTCTTTAGGCGACAGTTCCCATTCCATTAACAATGCAGGTGGTGCGATAAGCTGTTTGGATGATCTCGCGGGTCAACCTTCAACAACAGCTCTTTCTGAAAGGGGTATCTCAACTGCCACTGAAGTTCAGAGTATTGCAGCTAACCACTTAAAATTGGAAAAGAAGGCTCATGAAGATGCAATTTTGAAAGAGGCACGGGTGATCGAGGTTTGTTCAACTGTTTTAAGATTAACTTCTGCATTTGAGATTCTGGTTTAGTCAGATTGTTTTTATCAGTCTTTGTTGAACAGGCAAACCTTAAGAGGACTGCTCAGCTATCTTCCTATAAATCTTCGGAGAAGCAGCAAAAGAGTCATTGGGATTTTGTCCTTGAAGAAATGGCATGGATGGCGAATGATTTCATGCAGGTCTGAGTTTTCTGAAAGATCTTCCACCTAGAACTTTCTTGAAATTTATAAGATATTCACACCTTAACTACATATTCTGTCGACATTTCAAATTGAGAAATAGCTTGTTATTAGTTTCATTTATCCGACAAAGATCTGCACTTGAACCACTGTTTTTTTTAAATATGAACAGGAGCGTCTTTGGAAGACAGCAGCTGCAGCACATATATGTCATCGTATTGCATCAAGTGGTCATTCAGAGTTTGTGCAGGATATAATTTATAGAAAGCAGAGAAATATAGCCAGAACTCTGGCCAAAGCTGTAATGCATTTTTGGCATTCTGCTGATGTCTCACTAACAACTGGAGAGGCACTCAATTGTGCAAGTGAAGGGTGCAATTCAGATCTGTTTGAATCATGTAAAGTTAACGGAGAAGTTGAAAAGACTCAGGTTGGAGAATTTCATTTTGAGCTGTTTGGATATTTAGGCACTTTTTCCTGAAATTATTGGTTGTTTGTTTTTGACTGCCAGTATGTAGTGACATGTACCCTATAATTCCTTCATCATACTTATCATAGCAGTGTGGTTTTTATGATGTAGCTAGGTAGGGGGTGATAATATTGAACCTACCCGAGTCTGACCTGAAGTTTGTGTGTTTTTGTCAAGGTTAAAAGGTAAGGGTCATAATCCGAGTCATCCCACCTGACCTATTAAACAGGTAAGGTACATTTATGACTCTTTGAACCATTTTGAACTGAGATACCTGGTTGTAAAGCTTATGTGATGTCGTAACAGTGTGTAAAATGTAGCAGGTGAAAAAATGGTTATTTTTTCACATAAAAAGTGGTTAGCAGGAGTTTGATAAAAGGTCTTTGATACATTAGTTACTTTTAGTTAGAACTTGGTCTAAATTTGATGCTGTAATGGCTTACATGTTAGATTGACCTGATTATGAACTTACAAATGTATAATGGTTTGAATTTTCTTGCAGTAAATGGATTGTGCATGATGTTTGAGTAATATCCAGATATAACCATGTTTGTAATTAATGCATTTGTCTGAATCATTTGGTATATTGTGCATGGATGCACTTTTCACATGTATGTGCATTTACATATATTTATTCATGTTATACTTAATGCACATATACAATACATTTTAGCATGTATGTATTCATTTTGACATATATGTAGTGCTTGTATACTACCTAACAAAGTGTCAATTGCATCTGTCAGGACTGATGTTTAGATTTATTAGAATGAGTTGCATTTCCACTTAGGCTACTGCCTGTTTAACCTTTCATTTCGTACCATTTAATTTTCCTGCTATCAATTTCTTGATGGAAAATCTATCTAAGCTTCCAGTTAGCTCATAATTGTAATGATTAAAATACTAATTCAGACCCTCTATTCTTAGCATTCAAACTCTTTATTCTTTCTTCTTATAGAATTTCATTCTAATTGAACTGTTTATTTTGCACTATGCATACCTTCAATAAATCATGACTAAAGTTGGAATTTAGGTTCCTCGGTAATTGATGAATAACCATGATTGAGTTGAATGTAGGGATTTCCATGGGCATGAATCAATATCATAAAATTAGTTTTCTGAATAGGATTAACATATTTTTAAAGGAATAGAGAGCAGTTAGCCTAAATAGTTAAACTAAATTTGTTTCTAGAATTTCTAGTTTCATGATAAGTCTAATTCCAAATCATCCCTATATTGAAAATTAGGCTAAAACTTTCCCACTGAGCAGTATTTCTTTTAAGCCAGGATATTCATAAAGAGTTTCAATGAGAATCAAGAATATGGACCTAAAGAAAACAAGTAAAACTGTTTGTTAACATTTTTAAATGTTAATGAACTCAAATTATCATATGCTAATTTAATACAAGATAAAGAGACATTTGGTTTCATGTATATATGGTTAGTATTGCTATTAGATTGCACCATGAAATACAATCCCAAATTACTTTTCAATTTTACCTTTTACTCTAGAACTCCATTTACGGCTTACTGAATTTGTTTCCCCATTCATGTGCAGTTGGTGCTCATTAAATTGTACTTGTGTATTTGTGTCTGCCTGTGTATTCCAAATTATTGTTGTTGTTGTTGTTAGTATCATAATTTGCTTCTACCACTGCGTATCTCGATTAGATGATGATGATAAAATTACACAACTAACAACATTAAGAGCCTACCATCACAAGATATGCAAGGAAAAAAGACAAGAAACTTTCAAAAAAGAATTTATAGCAGCAAAGTCTTGGGGATAGGGGTCTTCCCAATGTTTTAAATATCCGCGATATGCCCGATATATCAGCCGATATATCCTTTCGTAAGGCTTGCTACAAAACAATATGGTCTCAATATCCTTTACCACTTTTTGGAATTGTTGGGCGGTATTATCCCCGTCATGGGTCGATTTCTTGCTGATATGTTGGCCAATTTATCCTTCTATGTAGCTTGTCACAAAACAATATAGTTTGGTAAAATTTCTTTGAAGTTTTTGTAGCAAAAATTCCATCTCTATGAAGCTTTTTAGCAAAATTCTAGTATGCTTTTTTCCCTAAGAAAATTTCTACAGTTGGTTAGTGGTCCTAAACATATATCAGCCACATTTTTGTATGCTTAGATTTCAGCAAGTATGTTTAGATTACATTTTTCAACTTATATTATATATGCACATCATCTGATATGACAATTTGATATTTACTACATACCCCCAATAATTCCCCGATATCCGCAATCCGTTATGGATTTTGGCCATCTGATATTTCCCCGATATACGATATTTAAAACCTAAAACTTAGTTCTTCCTTTAAAGATTCTTTAGTTTGTCTTTACCGTCTGTTCATTCATCTGATTGAAGTTCTATATTCCTTCTGTCTTCACGAATGAGAGTTCCTGTAGAGTGTGTTGGGAAAAGAAAAGAGAGGGAGTTCCTATAGAGTGATTTGTCTTCCCTTATTTACTTCCTGTCAGTAGGCTTGCTTTTTTTTTATTAACTGAATTAATGCCTAACTAGAGCTGATTTTCTTACTTGGTCAAGTTTCATTGATTGGATGGCCTACATCATTCTTTGATGCTATCTTGGTGCTTCTTTGACACATTTTCAAAAAAATTGTGTAATGTCATGTCAGAGGTGCATTTTGGTGTTCAATTTTCTATACATAACTGCCTGTTGAGTATGCTTCTCCACTTTTGTTTTCACTAATTGCTTCCTGAATGGTTGTAGAACTGAGTATTGTTTGCTATTCCAATATTTTTATTCGTTTTGTTAACAATGTCATCCTCAAGCCATAAGGGTAAAGAAAGTAGAGCTGTTTTCTCAACTGAGGTTTTGAAGACAAGTTTTGATCCATCTATCTTCAATACATAAATTCCTAAAATTACTGTTCAGTGCTGAAGTTGAACTTCTGATTAATATTTATATATACAATTTATTTATGTCATTTTTGGATTCAGTTGCTTTCCTCACTTTTTTCCCTTAATCAACAAAAATGATACAAACAACTCAACAAATTTTGTGGCAGTTGCAGGACAATGAAGAGGTGGATGCAGGGAACATTACGTCTCACACTTCTATTCAAGGTTATGCAGTTAGGTTCTTGAAATATGATTGTGGCACATCCACTCATTCTGTCCTGGCTGAAGCACCATGTACTCCTGACAGAGTTAATGATGCAGGCAGACCAGAAACGTCCTGTGAAAGTGACATTTCAGAAGTATGGATTATATTCTTTTCTTGTATAGTTGGTGTAGACGATGTTGGTGGATATGCTGTCATGTTGCTGAACATTATACCACTCTTTAACACTGCTTCCTATGTATATAGTTGAAAACATGTATCAGTTGTCGTGACAGGATACTTTTTGTGCATGCATGTTCCTTTATTATGCAAATTACAGGTTTTGACCATGAAATTTTCAATTTCAACATCTTTTTTCCCCCTTCCAGGAAAGCCTCTTTTATACGGTGCCACCTGGTGCGATGCAGGTTTACAGAGATACAGTGGAGTCCCAGTGGCTGAATTATGAGGTTAATCATGTTGTCGACATTTTTATTCTTTTATCATGCATGCCATGTGTGTTAATTAAGTAGAGGAGATTTTCCCATGAAAATCCTCAAGCTAAGGTATCCAAAAGAGAACCTATTTCAGGTTCTTCAAATATGTGCACAAGGTTTCATTCATATAAGTTGGACTAATCTTATACTAGCTGGTATATCACTGTTTTCAACATGTGAGTGAATGTTGTCCATCCAAGCGCTGATGAATTATTTGGAACTTTCTTTGCTAACTAGCTAGATTATATGTTTTGTGCTCTCGCTCTTTCTCGTGCAGGCATTTATGTCGGGTGGGGTTGGGGCTCTTCTTCATGCTTTCTTTCATTCCTGCATGTATTTAGGAGAGTGATGTTATGTGGAAGATTGTGTGTACTCAGTTCTCCTTTCTCATGTTGTGGGTGTGCTTGTATATTTGGTATTTTTTCTTGAGGGGGTGGTGTAGGGGTGGGGGAATGCTCTCTCTCATGCATAGATATTTGAGTAAGCATGCTCGTGGATGTTTGTATGCACACCTGTGTAAATAGGCACATGTATACAGTGTCCATAGGACATACCATGAGAAGAGACACATCACTCACACATAGATATTAAATGCATAACAACAACAATAACAAAGGCTTCATCCCAAATTAAATGTATATTATATGCATACGATGCAAATATACATACATATATTGTAGCATCTTACAGAGTCTACTTTGTAATGAAACACAATAAAAGATAACCTTTTACCGTTGGAATTAATTTGCTGCAGAACCAGCTGTAAGTTTGTATTATCATATGTTTATTCCTGTTCCCATATCTATGATTGGGTTTAATGTTTAATCCCAATAATAACAACGATTTTCAGCTTCATAGTTAATAAGCACCTTGAGATTCAATAGTTCCTTACTATAAGCACATTGTTACTCACACACAAGTGACTTACCTCAAATTATTTTTTTTTCTTTCAGAAAATGGTTAACCATATGAATCACGAAGATTGTGAGGCTTCTCATAGTGGTTTTCTTCTAGGTATTAGCTTATGCTGATACTACTCTTTGTTGTTTAATTCTCTAGATTTTCTTGTGCTAAATATATTTAAATATAGATGGACCTCTGAAGAATGAGTATGAAGAGGAAGAAGGTGAAACAGGCTCATACTTATTACCTGGAGCAGTTGAAGGCACTATGTCATCAAAGTTCACTCTCAAGAGAAAAAAGATCTTCCCACAAAAGTATGCTGCACAGTCATTCAATGTAGGTAGTGATTTTTCTTATGATTCACACCTGGAAGGCAAATCTGCAAATATACCTTTGATGACTACTGGGAGAAGGCCTAGAAGCACACCTAGTTCTGGTCTAATTCCAATAAAGCGTGTTCGTACAGCGACTAGGCAACGGGTGCCAAGTCCTTTTGGTACTGGAGTTACAGGAAGTCTAAACATAACGAATAAGGCAGATGTTTCAAGTGGAGACACTAATTCCCTCCAAGATGATCAAAGTTTGATGCGCGGTGGGTCTAAGCCAAGGAAAAACATGGACATTGAGTCTACAGTTGATTTTGAGAGACAATTTCCATTTGACAGTAGTGAGACATCCACAAAACCTAAAAAGAAGAAGTCTAAGCATTTTGGGTACTCGGCAGATCTCTCAGATTCTGGTGTTTTAGTTGTATCAAGAAAGGTGAGTTAATTGCTCTTAATTGTTTACACATAATTTATGTATATCAGCTAATTCATAAGGAAATGTAGGGCTCTGCATTTGATCAGAGGTTACAAGCTGATTCGATGATCCAGCAGGAACAGGTGATGGCTGTTTTTCAATTCGTATGTTTTTGTTCCAGTTGAATCTGGTATCTGTAGCATTTCAGCTATACTTTATGATGCTAAATGATAATACCATTAGATGCATTAGAAGTACTATTACAGACATTTTTGCTAATATCCTTAACTCTTGTGATTGTAGCTAGCCTAATGGATCTCTTTTAGTATCAAGGCTGGTATTATGTCACTGGATTCTTCTTTTCTTTTCACGATTTCTATAGTCTTCCAAACCTCTCTTCTTTCTAGGTTCTTTGACACAGGATGACACATTTGTGGGTTCCTTTTAGTATATGTCTTTCGTCCATGCTCTAGAAAAGTTTTTTTTTTTTGAGGGCTCGGTGGATGTTTTAACTAATAATATGGTAGTGGAATATGTAAGTTATCAAAGGATCATGTCTTGCTGTATGACTACTTAAAGTAGATATGTCAATCTATCATTCATCCGCAAATGAAAGAGGAGTTAAATGGTTTGAGATGCCTTTCATGTCATATAGCTATTTGTATTTAATCATTTGTCACTGTTTCATGGTAGTTATCTTATTATGTCTCTGTCTTCTTTCGAGTTATGTTTTAGGATAGTAATAGCCATCCATGCATGAGAGAAGATAACCTGCTGATTAATGAGAAGACACTCTTACTGTCATGTCATTTTTTCCATATATGATTACTCGGTATGGATTTGAACCCTTACTTGCGGCATCATTCTTCTAACAATTTGCTATCTGTTCTACTGCAGAGCGATCAGATGGAAAGGAGATTGGAGGGTCAGCATGATGATTCTAATGGAAATATTTGTAATTCATCTCAATTTATTTTCCTCTTATTCATTCCAAAGCATTGCTATTGTTGTATACATTTACATTCCCTTGTTTCTTGTACTAAATATTTATTCTTTAAAAAAACCAGCAACAGGTATATATGGGCAACATGCTGCTAAAAATCCTAAGCTCTTAAAGCAACTGACATATCGTACACAAGAGGCTATCATGCCAGCCACTGGATCCGTGCCTTCTCCGGTCGCTTCACAAACAAATAACATGTCGAGCCAGTATAAGTTTATTAAGATAATTACTAACAGGGATCGGGGAAAAAAGAGTAAAGCTACAAAGGTATACTGCATCCTGTTGTTTCTTATGCTGGATGTTACATCCTGACTGATTTATGTGTGCTAGTTTTTATTTAATTTTAATTTATTGGGACAGCTCAATTTTTGTCTTTGCTGTTAGTATAAGATAACTTGTGATATCAATTTCCATTTTTTCTTTTGATATTGAACAAGGGAAGGGAATACTTCTATTCTCTTGTGTTTATGATGGGAGGCTTTGTGTTTGGAAATATGTTATTAAGAAGATTCTCATTTCTTATATAAAGCTTTGGGTTTTCCCATTGATACATATTCATTAAAGTTTCCGGATTAAAAGCATAATCTCTTTGCAGTGCCTTTTATATCAGGCTACCTTTCAGCAATTTGTGATGACGTTAGTTTTTTGCTTTCTGTCTTACTTTGTTGTTAAAAACCCTTTCATAATTGAACATAATGAATGAGTTGTAATCTGTACCTTTTGAAGCATAATTTAAGCCATTATGGAGTCCTTTAAGTCTAATGTCACATTTATCATAAGGGTGTATTTTATATCTCGAAATGTTTAAATTATCACCACCTTTGATGATGCTCTGTGTTACCAAAAGCTTGTTCCTTTCTTCAGATGGCTGCTGGACAGCCAGGTTCTGGGACTTCATGGACAAACTTTGAGGACCAGGTTAGTTTGATTTGTTCAGTATTTGAATCATTCCACTTATAGTTACAAACCTTTTGTAATATAGCTTATGTTATATCAGGCTCTTGTTGTCTTTGTTCATGATATGGGTCCAAATTGGGAGCTTGTAAGTGATGCTATCAACAGCACCCAGCAGTTCAAGGTGAACTACTTTCTATTCTTATATTCCTTGCTTTGTATTTCTTTTTAACATACTCGACTGTATCTTGTGCACCGACATTAGATGTATATCAGACCTATCTATTTTAAGGCCTACAAACTTTAGGATCATCATTAGAGTTCACATGAATGCTGCAGCTAGTCCTGATGTGGTGGTAAAGAGAATTAAGGTCACTACATTATCTGCTTTGTACAGATTTCCAATCCCTCAGCAATATTCTGAGTGGATTGAATCTTCAAGATAGTATAGTGGTCTCTGTTTTTGAGTTTATATGAATACATATAGAAGATAAATGTAATCCCTCGGGTATGCCTGAGTTATTGTGATGTACATATAACGTTCACTTGGTGAATGAAAAGCTTTATTTATTGACAAAAAAAAAAACTTTAGGATCATCAATAATATTTCTATATCTGTGGTATTCAATGTTTCTTTCCTCACTATCTACCACCATCCTAGTCATTGATATGATTACTGTTTATTTTGTATATTTCTAGTCAGTGGTCAGCCACTACCTTTGTAGCTTCTTATACTGCTGTTATACAAGAGCTTTTAATTGATTAATTATTTAGTTATCTGGTCAGTGGTTTTTAGAAAGTTTAGGGATCCTTTTCTTTTCTCTTCAAATAAGACCGTGTTTAAATTGATCTTACTTTATATTTGTAGTGCATTTTTCGGAAACCCAAAGAATGCAAGGACCGTCACAAATATCTGATGGAAAAAAGTGCTGGTGATGGGGCTGATAGTGCAGAGGATTCAGGCACATCTCAACCTTATCCGTCTACTATACCTGGAATTCGAAAGGCAAGGCCTCTGAACTTCTACTTGTTGGGTGACTTGGGTCTTGTAGTATATCGGCTGCTGATGACATAGAAACATTTAAGCTTCCAATCACGATGTATCATTTTGGACCTGAAGCCAGTCCACATATCATTATTTGCTAAGAATATAGCCTTCATTTTATATTAAATTTGTAAATCTTCTATTGATATTTGTTTACAGCCTTAATATCTCTTTTTAAAGTAAATACCATATCTATTTTTCCTGCTTCAATCCATTCCCTTTTTTGTTCCCCCTAGTCCTTGCTGCTTTTTCATCTGTAATCTTCTATCTTCAACTGCATGATCCGTTACATTAACATGTTGTACCCTATAAAATTTGGAAGGTCTCATTTTGATCATTAAAATATGTTATTTGACCTTGAATCTCAAGTGAATTCCTGAAGTTGATCAGATTCAAGCAGATCAGAAGAGAGATAATATTATATTTGAATAAATGTCACAAAATCCCCCATTTGGTATTGGAAAAAATAAAGTCTTCTATATATTGCTCCTGAAAACTTAATTGTTTTACTATATAAATATTGAAACGAAAATAACAACAGTATTGCAGAAACTGTCAAAAGGATACCTAGAGCTGAAGAGATCAAAACAGAAATAAAACTGATTTAAACACCTTGTTATGTAGTTGTTACGAGGCAAAAGTACTTGGACATGATTTATGTTTAAAGTGGCGGATCAAAAATGAATTTAATGGTGTTCCATATCTTTTATTGACATCAGGGAAGTGCCATACAACTATTTCAACGCCTGCAAGGACCCATAGAGGACACTTTAAAGGCCCACTTTGAAAAGATAGTTTTGATCGGACAAAAACTGCATTCATTCAGGAATCAGGTCAGTTATTCACATCTTTTTAGTCTTCTTCTCTTGTAGTATTTGCAGCTCTATTATAATTAGCATTATTAACTTGTAGAGATTTGGTGTAACCTGTGAAGAATATGTTTCTTACTGAATTTGCCCGGTGATGGCCTTCACGGCTTCCCTTTAGCGTATGTAGCAGTTAGATAACTTTCTGTAGTCTACAAAGTTCAGGTGGAGTATCATAATTATGGCTATTATATCATGAAAAGTTTCACATGCGTTGTTGAAGAATAGTTGTCTGATCAGATTAAGTGACCTTGGCGCTTGAGGCTCTATTTAGCATGTATATAATTGAGAAAACCACCTTTCTATGTTGGCTGTTGCATGGAGACAGGTATAGGTACGAGTACGGGTACGGGTACTGGGCACAACAAATTGTAAAATGTAGGGTACGGAGACATGGGTGTTGGGGTGTGTGTGTGTATAAAATATGTTATCTATATGTATATATATCTCTTATATATGTTAGGGTTTTTATATGGAAACCACCTTTAAAATAGTGGTGTAATACATGAACCACCTTTATTGTTTAATTTATACATGAACCATCTTTAAAGTATATTTTGTCTCAATCAACCATCAAAATCCATTTCCTGTTGACTTTTTTATTAAAATTACTTTAATACCCCTCTTTTTACTCTCTCTCCCCCTCTCTCCCCTCTCTCTAGGGCCCACAGATCTCGAAGGGCGGCGCAGTTGCCCACGACGGATCCCGGCGGGTTCACGGCGAGATTGGGGCCGGCGCCGCAAAGAGAGAGAGAGAGAGAGAGAGAGAGAGAGAGGAGAACCAATCGGGATCCGTCGTTGGCCACTGCAGCACCCCCGCCCGCCCCGTTCGCGTGCTCGCTGAGATCTGTGGGCCCCAGTTTGACGCCAAGATCTGTGGGCCCTAGAGAGAGAGGAGAGAGATTGTGAAAAGAGGGGTAATATAGGAATTTTGTCAAAAAGTCAACAGGAAATGGGTTTTGGGTTTTGGTGGTTGATTAAAACGAAATATACTTTATAGGTGGTTCCTGTATAAATTAAACAATAAAGGTGGTTCTTGTATTACACCCCTATTTTAAAGGTGGTTTCCATATAAAAATCCTATATGTATGTATCTATATATATATATATATATATATATATATATATATATATATATATATATATATATATATATATATATATATATATATATATATATATATATATAGAGAGAGAGAGAGAGAGAGAGAGAGAGCTCCTATAAACTTAAGTTGATAGGGAATAGTCATCCACCAACTTTTCTATCCATTGATGTTGCCTTGGGATCCGTGAAAGATATAAAACCCACTTTGAGATTTGTGTGCATCTTGATTTCATGGATCTCAAGACAAGATCAATGGATATAAAAGTTGGTGGACACTCCTCCCTATCAACTTAAGTTTATAGGAGCCTTGCTATATATACACACACACACACTAAAATTAATAAGTTACATGAAATCAATTTTGTTTTTCAGTCACATGTTATGAGAATTAAAATTTCTATAATATTTTTTATGGTTCTTTTATTATGTAGATTATAAATGGTAAAACCGTTAGTTTTTGAACTAGATACACAACTAACCCGTTAAAATGATAGTTCTGAACTGGTATGGGCTGAAATGAACCCGACTCACGTCGAACGCGTTTCAAGAAGTGAATTGTGAGTGTAGGATATGTGTCCAAGAAGTGTAAAGATGATTGGTTTAAGTTAAAACATGTTTTACATAATTGAGTATACACCCGAATAAACATATGCATATGTTCAAGAAGTGTCCAAGAGGTGTGGGTACGTGTACGGGTAAGTGTCGGATACGGGTACGGCTTCAGATAGAAGTACCCAGGTAACATAGATGCCTTTCCATATTTTAAAAACTGGGGCTACACTACTGTCCACAGTAATGTTATTAATCTGCACAAGTCATCTGTGGGTTGTAAACAGTATGAAATTCTTTGTGGTAACATCTAAGTTTTCCTAGGTCGACCGCATACTTCAAATTTATTGTTTTGTGTCTTCTATGTTTGTGGTCTATCTATAAAGGCTTTTCTTGTTTTCTTGAAGTTTTATGTTGAAGTTGTTTTTCAATGATTTTTGCAGAAGAATACCCAAGAACTAAAACAAATGACTCTAGTTCACAGTTCTCATTTTGTCGCTCTTTCTCAGACGTGCCCAAACAACCTGGGAGGGGGTATCCTATCGTAAGTTTTACTGGTATCTAACAGCTTGTTTTTAGTCATCAGTTGTCTCATTGTTGTTATTCTTATTGACTTGCATCATTGTGTAGTGACACTTCCTGATAATTATCTGATAAATATACATACTGCTTTATCTCATTAGTTTAACGGTTGTTTTTATATGCGATGCAGGCCACTTGATCTTTGTGATGCTATTACATCAAGTCCAGATGTCCTTGCACTTGGATGTCAGGGGTCTAATACAAGTGGTGCAGCAATTCCAACTCATCAAGTTTCTCCTTCACCTTCTCTTCCTACATCAAATGCTAGCACTATGTCCCTGGGATCTTCTGGAATTGTCCCAGGAAGTAATTTACCGTCACCTTCTACACCACTAAATCCCCCTGCTAGGTAATATACAACCAGTTGACCTATCTTCCAACTGTTGATTGTATTAAGAGTTTGATTTTTATGTTTTGTGGTTGTATCCTCCTAGGGATACACAGAGGTATTACATGCATAGAGCAGCTTCTTTACCTGTTGATGACCAACAAAAAATGCATTATGCTCCAGTTCTTTCTGGAAGAAATAATCTGCAAGCTAGCATGTCTGTTCCTGGGGCTTTACCTGTAGGAGTTGATCGAGGTATTCACATGTTATCCACTGGTAATGGTATGGGTATGATGGGTGGTAGAACCATGCCTATGCCTAGACCAGGCTTTCAGCCAATACTCTCTCCAGCCATGCCCATGGTTTCTTCTGGTAGCATGCTTGCAAGCGGTGGAGGAGTGCCCAATCCTGTTAACACCCATCCTAGTGCTCTTTCGGGCCCAGAGAACTCAATGTTAAGGCCACAGGTAAACTTTTGTTCTTAGTATGATTTTTCATAAAGTTTATCACTTCATTTTAATACTTTACTTCATGTTTAAGATCACTGCATTCATTTGGTAATTAAACCAATTTATTCTCTTTCTCAATAAAACCTTCTCTCTTTTGATGTGTAGTATCGGCCTTGTTTAATGGATATGTGGCTCTTTGACTATACGTTGATCATATGGATGAGTGAAATTCCTTCATCATTTCTTTTATGCTTCCCCTTTTTTGTCTAATTTTTGTATATTGGCAATTTTCTGTTTTTTTCCATGTTGCACGATCGTAAACTTTTTGAAAAATTTGCTTGTTACCGGCTGTTAAAGTTTGTAGCTAGGCTTTCTTTTTCCCGTCACTCTCTTGGTCAATATAGTTATAAAAATCTTGTCAATTCTTTTGTGGAGTTTTCTTTCCGTAGACATTCTTATTTTGATGGTAATACTAGGATGAGTAAGGTGAGTTTTGCCGCTATTTTTAGACATCTATATTGACTCTTTTCTTCTGGCCATCAAGCTCCTTTTAATACACTAATATTAGGTGTGAGCTAACCACATTGTTCAAATAGATATTTGTTGATATTTTACTGGGTTACATCCTAAATCTTATGTCATTTAAACATTATGCTTTTGTACCTTAAGAAACTTGTGTACTGATCACGTGATTGTTGATCAAAATTTTGTATGTGAAATTACTGGTAATGTAGCCTGGTCAGAACACAGAGGACAATAGGCAGATGACGATGCAAGAAATCCCTATGCATGTCTCACAAGGGAACGGTCAATCTGTGCCTCCTATCAGTGCCATGAACGCCCAATTTTCTACTATAACAAGGCCTTCATCACTCTCTTCTTATCAAACGCAAAAGCATCAGCAATCTTACATGCTTGGAAACCCAAACCACGCTCACATTCAAGGCATGAACTTTTCGAGCCCACAGCTGCATTCTTATGCCATCCGTCTGGCTAAGGAGAGACAACTCCAGCAGCGGTTGATGCCTCAAGTTCAGCAACCGTATTCAGCAGTTCAGAGTAGTTCTCAGCTCCAACAGCAACCCCAGCCATCTTCCTCTTCAATTCCATCTCCTGCTAAGGCCCAACATAATAAGCAGCAGATGCAAAGTAATTCACAAGGAAGTCCTGGGTTATCAAATCAGGTCATGAAGCAGAGACAGCAGCAGCAGCAGTCAAGACTCCGACAGCAACATAAACAACAGTTGCAGCAGCAAGCTGAGCTTGTGAAGGGTGTAGGTGGGGGCTCAATGCTGATACATCAAAACCTAACTTTTGATCCCTCACAAGTTTCTGATAAGCTTTTGATTCAGAAGGACCCAGGTTTCTTTCCTGGTAGCTCAGGTTTGAATTCAGCTATGCCGCAATCCTCAAACCAGCACAAATCGAATTATGGGCCGCCTTCTCAATCATCAAACCAGATATCTCCACATCCTTTAAATCCTTTGGCTGCTCCGACACCACCACAACTACAGCATCAGATAAATCAAAATACACAAAGGATGATGCAGCAGAGTGGACATTTGAGTTCTGATGGTAGCGTACAATCCTCAGGTGATCAAGTCCAAGTCCATCAGATGATTCCAACTACATCACTTCCTATTTCTACAAGTTCTGCGCCTTTGATGTCCTCTTCAACTCAGAGGAAAACAGAGCCATCGCATGATGTGAATTCACCCACTCCAACCGCTCACTTGGCTAGTTCACCCTCAGGAGGAACTGACCTTCAAACTCGGGATCAATGGCAACTGCAACAACAATCTCAATCACTGTTGCAGTTGCAGCAGCAACAGAAATCCCAGCATCCGCACCGACCAGGGGTGCAGGGTAATAAATATGCACGGCCTTCAAAGTTGGGATCAGGCTGATAGTAGTTATCGACGGACTGGTCTGTTATTTTTGAAAGTGGCCATGTTCCTCTTGTAAAATTGATGTACAGGTAAGCCTAAAACTCATGCCATATTACACTTAATTATACTTACTAATCTTGCTAGATTTACGTGTTGAGCAGCATTCACTTTTTTACGATCTCAGCACAATCTATACTTAGAAAACTGTTGTTTATTTTCAGTTGCGTTACCATTATCAAAGGATGAGTTTTTTCTTTTCTCTCAATGTTTCTTTCTTATATGGGAGTTCTGCTTTTGTGTCTTTCTTTCTTTTTGTTTGGGATTGGAAGAGGATGTGTGAGTGGGGTGAGGCTGGTTCTTCGTCTTTTTTCTCAACTAACTCCTATGCTTGTGTTCTAATCCAACATTCCCACTGCCTTCTCTCTGTTATGTTTCCCTCTACTTTTTCTTCTTTTTGGTTAAATCCTAGATTGAAGATCTAACAGATTATACGCACAAGGTTTATCTCGTCAAATAAAATGTATAATTTCATCCTAAAGAATAGTGCATCCATATCCAAATATCTTACACCACGTAAATTCCACCAGTCGAAAGCCTAGACACATCATATACCACACTATTGGTTTAAAATGTCAAAAGCCAATATAACCAAAATCACAATGTTTCTAACCAACTAAAAGCAAACTGCACCGACGACGTGTTAGCTGCTACTACCACCAAATTGATATCTATCTATCAAAACTATAGAAGTAACTATCAGAAAAATAACAAATATTCACCTTTTCTGCTGCCCCCTTCTGCTGTGAAGTCACTCTAGTGCCATCTCTCTATCAGTGCAAACCTCCTTCCTCTTCTTGTGTAAAAGAAAGTCCATCCATAATCAACACTGATGTTATTAAACATGGTACAGGAGAAAAGAGCAGTGTGAACTGTGAAGATTTGTGTTTGGCTTAGGAATTGAAGACATACTTTTAGAGTAATGGCTTAGAAAAACAAGGACTGATAAGTTGATATTATGTTTGTCTATTTGATTTGGTCTTCACTGAAGACAACAAATCCTGATAAGGGAACATGCTTTTTGAGTTTTACATATGCTTATATGCTCAATTTCAATACTTTTCAGATGATGAAAGCTCAGAGTTACCGTCTTCTCCTCGACAGAAAGATGGGGTTGATCTTATTTGCTCAGTTTTGGGACCATTTATTGCATGTTTCCTTTTCTTGTATCCGGTGCTGGTCTCAACACATTGGGGTTGTGCAGTCTGAGTCAATTGTTCGATCAATGGCATTGGCAAATTTTTGTGCAGCGAGAAGACCTTTTATCTAGTTATGGGCTTATACAGTATCATTGTAGCCGCGACATGCTAATGTGGATAATGTATGGCCCCACATTGTTCTCTAACCAAATATTGTACAAAATGTGACAGTCCTCTTTTTTTTCCTCCCCCTCTTGATTTGCCGTTTTGATGGAAAAATGTACAGAAATTTATTGTGTCAAAAGAATTTAATCCTTATGGCTTAATTTTGTATACAGGAGGTGTGAAAATAGGAGCCTCATGCATGTTGCATAACTTTCTTGGTTGTCTGTCATATGTGAAATGAAATAGATACAACCTCATTTGTATCTCATTTGTATCCAACTCAGTTTCTTGTTAGTGGTTGATTGAAGAGGACAAGAGTTGAATTAAAAATGCGATTAAAATGAAGACATTGAAGAGTTTAGATCTGAATCTAACCTAATGAGTTGTGATTTTTGACTATTTATCCTTTCGTATCACGTGAATTCTATTATTTGTAAATGACGTTAAACCTTATGAACTGTAATCATTTTCTTTTGTGTGAATT
Source organism: Asparagus setaceus (assembly GCA_012295165.1). Lineage (NCBI taxonomy): Eukaryota > Viridiplantae > Streptophyta > Magnoliopsida > Asparagales > Asparagaceae > Asparagus > Asparagus setaceus. The sequence goes on from CM022709.1 coordinate 14,905,732, forward strand.
CATACTTTTTTGGCGAGTTTGTGTGTACGTAATTCATGAGATATATAGTCGATTTTCTGAAAACTATCCATTGATCAAGTCCATCGAAAAACTTGATGGTTTGGATTGGTGCAAAATAATAGTCTATTAAATGGCAACAAATCCCATAGAACACCCTACATGCAAGTGAAGTCTTCATACAAGAAAACATTAAAATTTCCAGACTACTCAAATATAATGTTTTGTTAGACCAACTGAAAGTCAATTTGCAACTGTGAAGATCAGTTTTCTTTAGAATGGAAGTGCATTCATGTCAGCATTTAAGTAAAATATAATGTTTTATTAGAAAAATGTTATTGAAACTAGAAAAATCTTATAACTTACTCTTTTTAATTATAATTTTAAGTGATTATAAACAATGTATTTCTAAGTTAAATACTTAAATCTCAATCTTTTTCGCTTTTTACGCTTAAAAGCAACTCAAATTGAGTTCTCTTTCACACTACCACATTCATACAAATAATACCCGGCTAAATCTCACAAAACCCCCCTTAACTTTGGATGATTATCAGAAAACCCCCTTAACTTTGAAAATATTAGAAAGCCCCCCTTAAGTTTAGGGGTTATCAGAAAACCCCCTTTAACATTGAGATTTTATCAGAAAACCCCCCTAATTTAAGGGGGTTTTCTGATAAAATCTAAAAGTTACAGGGGGTTTCTGATAAAATCTAAAAGTTAAAGCGGGGTTTTATGATAATCCCAATACTTAAGGGGGGTTTTCTGATATTTTGAAAGTTAAGGGGGTTTTTCGATAATTATCCAAAGTTAAGTGGGGGTTTTCGCGTTTATTATTCTCTCTCTCTCTAACTCAAAAGGAGGCAAAAAGAGAGCACTCCGATCAAAACCCAATGTCATCGGCACCGGCGACGGGCCCAGGCTCGAGCCGGCAATTCAAGCTCGACAGAGAAAGCGAACTTCGGGTCGAAGTCGGACCCGATACCCAAATCCGGATCCGATTACTCTCCGGCACCGCCGAGATCTTCGGCACCGAGCTCCCTCCCGATACTTGGCTCTCCATCCCCCCTCGACACAAATTCGCCGTAATAAAAAAAAACCCTTTTCAATTCTATTATTTGCATATTTACCCCCTTTTCTGAAAAAAAAAGATTTTTTTTTCTAGGTATTTACGTGGAATGGTGCGACTGTGGAGTTGGAAGGGATCAGTGATGTTGAGTATGTTGCTGATGAGGTGATGTGCTTAACGATTTGATCTTTTTTTGTTTGGGTTAATTTCACAAAACCCCCTTAAACTTTGGGGTGTTGAACTTCGAAAAATTAGAAAGGGGAAAAAAAAAACTTGAACTTTTGAAAAGAACTTTGGGGTGGAGTTAAACTGTTATCTCACTTTGTGGAACTTCACTTAAGTTCAGAATGGTTCTGTAAAATTTGCCCTTTTTTCTGTTTTTTTCTTGGGATTTATTGTGTTTTCTCTAATTTTGTAGACTCCTATGGTTAGTTATGTAAATGTCCATGCGATACTTGATGCGCGAAGGTCCAGGGCTAAGGCTGCAGCGAGCAGCGATGTGGATAATTCACAGGTATTATAGTCGAATTTTTCTTAGAAATTGTTTTTTGGACACTGAAGACTGTCAACTGATTGGGAGTCTTCAGTAAATTTGTGAAATTTGTGTTACTGAATTCAAAGGTTGAACTTTTTGTGTTTCAGGGTCCGAGGGTGATTGTTGTAGGGCCTACTGATTCCGGAAAAAGTAGCTTGTGTAGGATGCTCTTGAGCTGGGCTAGTAAGCAGGGATGGAAACCGACGTTCGTGGATTTGGATATTGGTCAGGGGTCGATTACTATTCCTGGATGTATAGCTGCTACTCCCATCGAAATGCCTATAGATGCAGTCGAAGGGATTCCTCTTGAAATGCCATTAGTGTACTTTTATGGGCACACAACTCCTAGGTAAGGTTTTAACTTGTTTGTTTTATCGCGGTATATGTTGCTCAATATAATGCATTTTATGGGGTAAATTCCACTGAACTATCATGAACTTTGAGGGGTTTGCACAAAAACTACCATAAAACTTTTTTATTAAATCAAACTATTACGAACTTTCACAATTGTGGGAAAATACCATGAACTACTGGAAATTGTTGTTAGCGGCGTTATGTCTTGGACAAAGGTCTAAAATTAAGCTTAATAATGTCTATCTACACTAATCCGAAAAACTCTTTTGGTAAAGTAAAAAGTACATAAGAGCAAAATTTCTAAAACATGTCCGGACCTTAACTACCGTTAGTAGTTTAGTGTGGAAAAATGTAAATGTTAATTTCCGCTAATAAAAGAAGTTTATGAAAATTTTGTGCAAAAGCTCCCAAAAAAAAAAAAAAGGCAAAAACCACACACGCACGCCCACGAAAGTTCATGGCATTTTTGTGGAATCTACACTTTTCCATATGAAGGGCTGCTGCTAGTGGGTTCTTAAAGGGGTAAGGTTAAACCTTTCTATGTATGTCACTCAACAGTATGAACGGAGATTTGTACAAAGTGCTCGTGAAGGAGCTAGCTCAAACTTTGGAGAGGCAGTTCTCGGGAAATGCTGAATCTAGAGCTGCTGGAATGGTGATCAACACTATGGGATGGGTCGAAGGTCTTGGATATGAGGTAGTTTTCTACAATCTGATAACAAACTTTCTTTTTCATTAGTGATTTTCTTGTATTATATGTTTAGTATATCTGTAGTATAGTATTGATCTTGTTTCTCATTGCATGCAGTTGCTACTTCATGCGATTGATACCTTCAATGCTAATGTTGTTCTGGTCTTGGGGCAGGTATATCATTACACATTTTATAAGTTTTTACTGACATTTTCCTGTGGATCAAGTTTTGTATAGCTCTTTAATATTTGGTGTCATGATGAATTTAGTGAGCTTTTAAGCAATTTTTAACTTATTTGTAAGTGTCACTTGCTTATAGAAAAGGGCAGCTAAGATCTAAAATAATTCAGATCTAAGGTACTTCTATGTATTATGCAAACCTAAAGATACTCAATAATTTTGGTAGCAGACTTGTGTTTCATATTTAAGAGCAAGAATTAAAATCTGGATTTTAACATTTTTTTTCCCTCGATGGAATTGTGTTCTGTAAGATACAGATTTTTTGAATGATGCATTTAATATTTCTCATAGATTACTGCCTTTATACTATATGAGTCAGTTATTTATTTGGCAGTTTGTTACTTATACTTCTTTGTGTTTTGTCCAGGAGAAACTTTGCAGCATGTTGAAAGATGTAGTGCAAAAGAACAAGCCTAATGTGGATATTGTGAAACTTCATAAGTCTGGCGGTGTTGTCCCCAGGAACCCGAAGGTCCGCCAGAAGGCTAGGAGCTCTAGGATTAGGGTAAGTTGAATCTTTCCTGATTTTAGCTATGCATGAAGGTATCAGTTACCTTGATACCCTTTTTCATAATAAAATTGTCTCAGCACACATGAAGTATGTTACAAAGTACATTAATTATTCCTTTCCAAGTCGATTGTCATACTGATTAATTCTGGTCATTTCAGTTGTTTTTCGAAAGTGGTGTTCATCTTCTCTTAGACCAACCTTTTTTAGTCTAAAACGATATGTCCAGTACAAGTGAAAATTAAAACTGAATGCCAGTAAAAGTTTAGCTACTCGACTGGTTTTAGTTTGTCTCTGTTAGTAACTTAGGATAAGTAAACAAAACTTCTCTAGAGTATGATGGCAATGTGCCTGTAGTGATACATAAATCATATCTTGATTTTTATTTAATAATCATGAGGCGTTAAAGATTATCTTTGTTTCTTCTATCAACAACATTGAATAGTCATGTTGAATATTTGACCCAATTAAGTTGTCTTACGTGGTAAGTTTCAAACTGTTCACTAGTTGATATATGATAGTTCATACTTTACCTCGAATGTAACATACAGTATGTTGTACTACATCTGATCTGTATGAATACTCTTTAGTGTCATAAAATTTCCACACTTTTGGATAGTATATCCTTGACTACCTATCAGTTGCATTTTTTAATATTTCAAAGGGAATATAGGGTGAAGTATCCCTCCATTGTGGACGATCATATGTTCATAGCCTTGAGCCTCACCTCTGCATTGCTAAGAGTCTGTTTCCACATGACTAGAACCTGTCACCTCAAGGTTGTAACAGAACAACCTTACTATTGTGCAATGCACGCCTTATTTACATTTACTGGCATATTTTATTTTATGAATCTTCTTACAACCTGTCCTGTAGTTGGTTTCAGTTTTTAAAATGAATAAATGATGACCCGGATCCCCTTCCGCCAAAGGAGAGGATGTTTCTCTAAAAGTGCTGTACTCACAAGCAACTCTCTTTGAACTCTCTTGAATTCCTGTTCTCTAAATGAACAATTATTTGATAAATTCTTAATAAACAGCAAGTATCCATGAGATATGGGTTTTTCCTGTTAGTTTATGTTATAAAGAGGAAAAGGATGTTGTCTAAGTAAGTTTTCTTTTTTAAAGCTGTGTCCAAAATTGTCACTGGTTGCTGATTATGATAATTGGGTCCGACCAAGGCATACAGTTGCTTATCTATATCAACAAATAGAAGCCATCACCTACAAAAAAAACCAAGAAAACATATTTGCATATCTTTTATGTCTTCTTGAAGCCTTAAGATTATGAAATTAGAATGGAGAAGCAGATCTTGGATTATTGAGCATATTGTACTTGTATATACGTACACGTGTGCACACACGCACACGCGCGCACACACACACACAAGATCTCAAATACACACACACACACACACACACACACACACATTGTCCATTACCAGAGGAATCCAACCAACTTGCATAAACTTTCATCCTGCTTTATGTTCTATCACTTCATTTTGATGGCTTAAGTGGATATTGATCTTCTAGAACGTTTCTACAACTTCACATTTAGCATAGATTGATTATCAGTCACTCCTTTTTTTTCTTGTAAAACATGTATATGGTATCATATGTACATCATAACGATTAGTATGTCTCCCCACCTACATCATTTAAATAAAAAAAATCAAGAGGCTGTCTACGATGGCATACTACGATAGAGCGTGCTAAACCTAGACTACAAATTTAATGCAGTATCCTGGATTTAGAGCAACATATAGTTGTTTTCCACAGATGATCACCCTTGGTGATCAGTAAATTGTTGCATCTATCATCGCGGTAACATATAATGTATAATGTTACAACTGTTTTAAGATTCTCTCATTCATGCGAAGTCTATTATAGAATAGATAAACTTAATACTATCATTTACAGCAACATATAGTGTAAACTGTTACAACAGCTATTTTAAGATTCCCTCATGCACGAGAAGTCTTTTATGGGATAGATAAACTTAATACTATCATTTAGGAATAAAAGGACTTCGGTTTGAAACTTACGGCTACTACAGGTTCACACACAGTACATTCCAACAAATAGGCAATCCTTCAAATTCATGTAATCATTTGTATTATTACATGTCGTTGCTTGGATGTGCATCAAAATATTTGCTTTTCTTCATACTGGTTCAATCTTGCTACCTCAACCAAGTGACCACGATCAGAACTCTCAATGAAGTTATGCTTAATCTGTCCTGAGTGGCTATGGAAATGAGGCCAGTTATGATTGCATAGATATCTATCATCTAGTAATATCATGCTAGGACTATTCCTCAACAGAGGGTATTATGTAATAGAGTAGGTTCAGTCTCTAACTCAGGAAGCATGTCCATTCCCTTAATGAGCACCCTCTAAACCACTGATTACTAAACATGACCATGCATGTTGAGAAGTGCCGTCCAAAAATTTACAAATGCCATATCTTGTAATATCAGTATAAAAACAATTAACCATCTAAGATAGCTCACTGTATGTTGGCAAAGACTCAAGCTCTAAAGCCTGTCAATTGGAATGAACAGAAAGGAAGGTTACACTCGAAGAATCTGCCTCCTTTGACTTACTATTAGTTGTATATATGGATATATAAACACACATGATACACACACTAAGTGTTAAGTTTATAATGTATTGACTGCATTTGTCCAACTACATCAATATGTTTTAGTTCCTTGAATTATTATAGATGCCACTACATGCAGAAGTCATGAAATTTTATGATGAAGCCACCAAATAGACAGACAATAAGGCATCAGTTTCTGATCCTTCTTGAGCAGCTTTCAGTTTCAGTGAAACGTGTTAGTAAAACCAATGTTTTAAAAGTGAAAGGCGAGGTTAAGGCCATGTATCATTGTTTTAAATATCCCTGACATGGCCCGATATAACCCCCGATATATCCTTTTACAGGGCTTGCCGCAACCGTTATGGTCTCTAAATATCCTTTACCGCTTTTTAGCTGTTTTGGGCGATATATCCCTGATATGGCTGATATATCAGCCGATATGTGGACCGATATATCTTTTTATATGGCTTGTCGCAAAACAATATGCCGTGTTTGGCAATTTTTGGGCGAGATATCATGATTTCCCCCATTATATCAAATGATATTTTACCCTAAAAAAATTAGACCAAATGTTGCAACGTTGATTTGTACTTTTGTTTGTTTTACAAGACTGATTAGTGATCCTAAACATATATTATTCACATTTTGTATGTTTAGATTTCATTACATATGTTGAGATTACATTTTAGTGCCTTATACTATATATAAACATCCGTTATGGCATTTTGATATTTACCACATATCCCCGATATTTTCCTGATATCCGCAATCCGATATGAATTTTAGCCATCCGGTATTTCCCCGATATCCGATATTTAAAACCTTGCCATGTAGTCCTATGTTACCGAGACGAAAGGTACCAAAAGGTGACCGCCTGAGTTAGGTGATAAATAGTCAAAACTCTATAAAAGTTACAAATAATATGCAATTAAACAGAATATTAATAAATTACAACAGGATAAATTAATCACAGCTGAATTTTGAAGTCATAAACTATGATAACTAACAAGACATAAACCCATCTGCATAAAGTACTAAGCTAGGTAGCACGGCCACGGCCACAGATAACTATGATAACTAACGATACGAAAGGTACCAAAAGGCAACCGCCTGAGTTAGGTGATAAATATTCAAAACTCTATAAAAGTGACAAATAATATGCAATTAAACATAATATTAATAAATTACAACAGGATAAATTAATCACAGCTGAATTTTGAAGTCATAAACTATGATAACTAACAAGACAAACCCATCTACATAAAGTACTAAGCTAGGTAGCATGGACACGGCCACAGATATAGATACGGACACGGGACACGGCAAATTAGTAAAATGTAGTATACAAGGACACGGTATAGGAATACACACACATTATCAAATATTGAACAAAAATACCTATAACATTTGTATGTTTCTTTCTATTATCTATAACAATTAAGAATCAAGTTAAATCAAACCAATAATAAGATTTAACAACAAAAAGTTTAGTTTTGACCGCATGGGATAATACGATGGGTGTTCTTCAAATATTTAAGTAATGGGTTTCAGTTTTCGGGTTTAAAAACAATTGGTTTTGAATCTGATATTACCAGAAAAACTAGTTTAGGGTATAAGTAATGGGGAAATCGGGTTTTTCTTTGAACCACAAGTGTCCATGGAGTGTCCGCGGACACGTGTCGGACACGGACACGGCACCCAAAATGAAGTGTCCTTGTTACCTAGGTACTAAGTAACAAATACTAGATAATAATACTAACTAGTAGCTAAACATACATAATTTCAAGTTTCAACTTGTGGCTAATCCTCAAAAATGATATCAGTAAGGTACATTACAACAAAAAATTAGCGAAAAAAATCAATCAAGAATAAAGAAACAAAATTTTTGAAAAACATTAAACAAACTTTACTTTGCCGGACACCTTTTACACTCAAAAAATAAAAAAATCAAAACAGAGGCGCATATTTTGCATCATGCCTCACACGCCTTAGGCGAGCTCTAGAGGAGCCTAGGTAAGCTCTTGAGATAGCAAAAGGCGCTCGCCTTAGTAACCTTCATCGCTTGGTGACATGTGAGGCGCTAAGCTACAAAATTGCCTCACCTGAGCGCTTGAGATGCGAAGGCGTGACGGTTTTAAAACACTGAATAAACCTTATTCAAAGGAAAGTTGAAGAATGTCATAGTAGTTGATGCTCATGTTCATTAGATCTCAGATTGCTGGGCCTCTTTCTATTGTTCTGATAAGATTGTTTGTCTTAGCTGTTGTGTGCACTGGTAATTACTCAATTTCACATACAGAAAGTGAAGGTTTCAAGTATTATTGTAAATCGAGATCCCTTAAACTGTTAGGAAACAGGTAAGTAAAAAGAAGGCGGGAAAGAGTTGAGACTCTTGAGGAAGGAATGAAAATAAAGGAGAATCACAAGGACAGTCTCAGAGAGGACATGTGGATTTGTTAAATTTTTGGGGTGCGACTTTGACTACATTAAACTTCGATTACATGCTTCACATTACTGCTAACAAATGTATGTGGTATTCCCTCCCTTTTAATGTTCATATGCAACACCATTCTTTTTGTATTATCTTGTTCTTTTTTCTGCACGATCATATACTCTTATTTAGTTATATCATTTCTTGACTAAAACGTAATTATTTTTGCCAATCTAATCTCCATTCTTGCAAATTTGTTTTGTTTTAAATGTAGCTCGATTTCTTTGCAGGAGTACTTTTATGGGCTTCTGGATGATCTATCACCACATTCAAATATAATAAACTTCAGTGATATCTCTGTTTTCCGAATTGGTGGCGGTCCACAAGCTCCCCGTTCAGCACTTCCTATTGGAGCTGAGCCTCTAGCTGACCCAATTCGACTAGTTCCTGTTACCGTAAATCGTGACTTGCTCCATTTAGTGCTAGCTGTTTCATATGCAAAGGAACCCGATCAAATCATCTCTAGGTAAGTGTTAACCACAACTTTGCTGACTTAATATTTATTAGCACCGCTACAAAACTCATTTTGAAATTTGCAAACATGTCAAATTATTTAATATATTGATATATAGCTAAATTTAATATGAAAAATCGATATATAATTTTAATTATTATCTAAATTGAGGACAATATTATTTTGTTTTATCTTTGATACATATTACTTATTTAAATTTTGTTTTGATAGATTATATTAAAAGTCAAACTGATTGTTGAACTTCCAATTTATTAGTACAAACCTAATTACCAAATTTAAATAAAGTAACAATCTTTAACTGAAATAACAAAGTTTAAATGCCAAGCGATATCTAATAAAACTATGTCTTAATTTAAGGTACTTAAGATTATCATAAAGAAGCTCCAACTATTACATTATTCATATAGCCAAGAGAACACAGACTATTGGCACTAAATAAAAGCATAATATAAACTACTTTTATATATTGTTGAGAATCGCGAGATTGTTCACTATGAAGTCCAATATTGCCCTGTGTTTAGCCTTCTCTTTATGTGGTAGTGTGGATTTCCAGTTGCAGTTTTTCTTCGCATGATCTAGGAGGTCACCATAGCTCCATTTGTTGTCCCCATTGCAAAAAGGGTATAGTAATTTGACTTCTGTGATTACGATCTTCTTGTTGTTCTGTAGTTGTTCTAGCACAAATTTCTCATAATTGGTGAGGAATTATTCCATCTGAAAAAATACTGATATACATGTGAAAATTTAATATTATATGTATCTTATTTATTTTATTAGTATTTTATTAAATATATATATATAATTTACAGCAATATTTACCCCATCATCATTTTGAATTGAGCTCGCTTGATTTCCTCTCCATTCCTTCCTTGAACAAAATTGTTTTCCATTTTCGCTTTATTAACTACAACCCAAATAATTGTTAGAAAATTCAGGATCATCGTCCATAAATAGAACTTTTAATCAAATATTTTTCTCTTATTTCATACCTTTTCTTCTTTATAGAAAGAGGATTCTCTTATGGTTATTATAGAAATCCTATCTTTTTATAGCCCCTAAAAATATTCAAATAATCTCCCTTCAATAGATAAGAACATGGAAGTCGTAGAAGTGCCCTTAAATTTCGGTTCACACCCCCTCACAAAGAGTTCTTCAACAACTGTCCAATCAACTATCGTTATTAACTTCACAATTCTTAGTAACTAATACGGACATTAGTAGTGAAATACATAGCACTAAACAAACATATTTTTCATGATGTAAGTTTAGATTTCATTAGAAAAACTTGAAACATGACTAATTTGAGATATAGTCTCCTACTTATAAGAATACAACTTCCAATCCTATAATAGCTAGATTTATAGTAATACTTTGAGTAGACATCATGTCCATGAGAAAAAGACCTTAAGGGATCATACAATAATATAATCATGTTTAATAATAAAATTCGATCAAGAAATTACACAAAATATGAACCAAAATAGAAAACGAGGATCAATCTATTATCAACAATCAAATATCTCTAAAATTGGACTATATATGAAGAACACTCTTTAAGTAAACTATACGTTTTCATAATCTTTGAAACTACTTGTGAAACCACTTCCAAGCTCTAATGTTACGGTTATCTAAGAAAGATTCAAATGTATATATACTTTTTGGGCTCTGTTGATCTTATTGGAAGTAAAAATTTATATAAAAATTGAGTAAGTAAACAAATGAGAGTAATCATTCAATGTGGGTACTGGATTATATTAGAGAATACACAAAAAAATGCTCAAAGAATTTCATTGCTCCAATCTCGCTCACAAAATCAACAGCAAGGGTACAAGTTAAGAAAGCTCAAACCCACTAATCAAAACATAAACAACTAATAAGTGAGTTACATTAGGTTATCATGAACATGAACATCTAATCAAAATATGAACAACAAATCAAAACATGAACAACAACTAATTAAGTACCTAATATTATCAATGAAACAAACCTCCAAGACCTTGACAACAATTTCCTCATCATTGTAGATATTTTCATCAAATTCCATGGAAATTAACTCCAGTTAATATTTTTGGTTTCTATTATTGTAGTCTTCTCACAATTTCTTTTGACTAAATATTTTGTATACAAAATGGCATTAACATAGTTAGCGGTAAGTAAAACTTGAGACCAATCAAAGTTAAACATAAATATAAAGAGGAATAGAAAAGAGAAGGCAAAAGAACTCACATTGAAATATAGCAAGTTGAACATCCAACAATGAGAAGAGAAAATCATCATTTAAGACCGAAAGTAAAGAAGGATTCAATATATTTGTGTATTATGGATAAGTCGGTATATATAAAAAGAAAAATGGTTAAAAATAACAAAGGGAATATTTTTCTAGTTATATTAAAAGTCGAGGGCACCTTATTTATATTCTTGATTATAGCAAAATTATACTTCTAAAAGATTGCAACTTAAAATGAATGAATGATAAGGAATCTAGAAGTTTAACTCTATTTATATAAAGGAAAAATAGAACATCCGGAAAAAGTAGTTTCAACTTAAAAAAATTAAAGCAAACATAACCCACAAAATCCTAGAGAAAGAGTTTTGACCTGAAAATTAAAGCAAGAAGAGGAATTAAAAGGAAAAGTGAACTAAAACACACCTTTTGAGCGCTTTTTATAGAGAGAATTTAGAGGCTACAAGGAGTAGACTCCACCAAAGAATGAGAGGAAAGCGATAGCGTCTGCAGAAAATAGGTTAACCAACCAACAAAATTAAATTATATATATCATGAAAATATTCATGTAGTATTTGGTAACTGAACTGTCAATAGTTTAACTAACAAATGACATTTCGAGGAATTACAGCTTAGAAAAATATAAAAAATGAACATGGAAGTCAATGTAAGGGATTTGTGAAATATTAAAAAGGCTAAGACACATATATGCATAAATATACTTACCAATGCAGGTGAATGACAAGCAAGATTGTTGGCATCTCAGAAGCTAAACCATTCAAAAATGAATTTTGGTCAATGGTAGAAGACTAACCTGATGTGTTTCTTATTGACAAAGTAGCTCTTGATGGCGATGCCGAGATTTTGGAATTTGTATATAGATTGAAGTAATCTAATCCAAAGTCTTCAAGCTAATTTTGACATGCTTTGTCCCATTGCAACCTACAATAAGACAAAGAGAAGTAAACAACACGCATACCAGCATCACAATCAAACCATTATCAGATTTCTTTAGAGGGATAACAATTGTCGGGAAAGGATATAATATATATTCAACATTATGATTTTCATGAGAAAAGAGTTATTTTTTTCCTCCAAACCTTATCTTCCATTAATAAAGGAGTGTTAATACACACTCTTACCAAACCAAAGAGCTCATCATCTCCAAAATCGTTGATAAAATGAATCAATTAGACAACATAGAAAATTCAATAGATAAAGGACTGATCAGGCTTTTTTATTCTGTAGCTATGATCTTAAACAAAATGTGAACTCTATAAGACTAAGATCACGGGTTCAACGTTTGAAGTAAGGTAAATCTTTAAGCAAAATAATAAAAATAAAAATAAAAATATCATAATATAGTGCAAGTAGGCCGGAACTGGTGCTTTAGTGGTCTTTTATTCATGTCCCGACATTGTGAATTATGAGAAAAACAAAGGCTTCAAAGTAATCTTTTGATATAAATTACAAAAAAGAGAGTAGATAGTCGATAATTAATAAAAGTTCTAAACCATAAGAAATATGAAAAAAAAGCTAAAGATATCAAAATCTTAAGAAAATAAAACCCAACAACTAACTCATCTAATGCAAAAGAGAGCTGATAATTAATAAAAGTCAGCACATGAAGTTACAAAATAAATAAATAATATGACAAAAAACTACTAGGATAATTGATAAAAATGAGTAGATCGCTAAAAGCCACTTCAACTCCTATGGTGATCTCATTCTACTATAATTAGCCTTCAAGTAAATACAAATTACAGAGAAAAAATCCAAACTTTAACCCAAAACCTCTAACAAACTCCTTCAAATTGTGCACATTTATATTTGAATCCACAACCTTACAAGAGAAAGTCTTAAGAGAAATCCTAACTAACCAATTTGTATTGGGATAGCTACTATAATTTAGGCTTAAAATAAACTAAATGTTAGCTATTATATTTCTAATCGATCATTTATATAAACATGCATAGGTTTCTTGATATTTTCCATGCAGTTTAGCAAATAAGCTCATCTTAAACTAAAGCGAACATGTTAAAAATTAGAGAATTAGATTTTTTTTCTCGATCTAAATTTAGTTCCTCTTACAATGAAAAGAAGATTAACATCCTCAATTTTAATTTGAATTTTTTCTCATAAAACTAGCTAATACATAAGAAACAATAAAATAATTTTTTGAATAAAGTCAACAACTATAAAATCACAGTTATTATTAGTAACTAATAGTTAAAAAGAGCAAGAAAGTAGAGAGAACGCTAATGTTCCCTAACCAATTAAACCCAAAGTATTAGAGAGAACTAATAGAAAAATAAGAAGAAAATTAATTTTTCCTAAACATGCATTAAGCCCAAAGGAGGGAGAAAGAACACACACATACACATAGAATTATTTAATTGAGGAAAAACACAGCATTAAGATTAGATTTTATTAGTAATTAATAGCAAAAAAGTAGTAAAGTAGAAAGAACACTAAACAAAGCTCTTTTCATATCAAATAATAGAAAACTAATGATAAAAAAATCTAATTTTCTCCAAGATATTACTTTTGTGAATAACGTAAATAGAAGGAAGTTGTGATAATTCTAGGACATGGTAGAATTTCATCTACGATAAAAAATAGGAAAATAAACACGTGGTTTTTTTAACTGAAAATTAGTTCTATTTAAGGTGACTTTAAAAAAAGCTTACATGTTTTAAATACTGTCTGCATCATACAACCATCACCACTACAGAAAAAATTTAACTAATTGACTCAAAATTTTGCAAGAACTCAATAAGCGGCAAAAATATCAAACCTTGAGCAAGAAACTATGGTGTGTCACCTTCTATAGGCTGTTGCATCAGTGGGACCCACATCATCGGTCTCTTCCAGCGGGTTGATGGTCCTTGTATAGGAACCAAGATTTGCCAAACCAACGTCGCTGGAGGAACTGAACACAACAAAGGGCAAAGATGTCAAAGGAGCTAACTTCAATGGGAAAAGCAATTAGAAAATGAAAGATTAAAAAAAACCACTATAAGATTTCGCCATAGAGAGAGGGTGTTACCTAAGTTTGGGTCAGGAATATAAAAGAGATCGTTGATAGCAAGTGAGCATGTATCAATAGCACACCCCTTTTATAGAGTCAAGTATAATTTCGTATCAGAATCCCAACGAACTTTAAGTGAGTAAAACGATGGGAAAATAACTTAAAATTCTTGATATGTATTTTATTGGGCTATACTTTTCTTCTATCTTCACCCAAAAACTTAATAATCTCAAGGGAAACACATATTTATGTTCCGAAAATTTATGTTCCTAAAATTGAGTCACATTTTTCACTAACTAATAGAGAATAAGAAATGATTTTGCATTAGGTCTAGTTGAAGTTGTTGAGGATAAATTCATGATGAGTGATGAAAACCCGAGCTAAGAATAAGAGTGAGAACTCCTCGAGCTTAGCCCTCGCATTCTCCTCATTTGCGGATGCGTCAAATCACAGCTCCTAACCCTGAGACATAACAAAAGTGAGACATAACAAAAAAATTTACATATATTCAATGTTACAGAAGGCGCTAGGCGGACTAGGCGTTTGAGTGAGCGCCTAGCGCTTAGGCGTTTGGATATTTTTAAAATTATTTAATTATAATAATTGCTAAAAATATGTATTAAATTCATATAAATTTGTAAAGAAAATAAAAATAGATAGTAATCTTAGATCCACAATAAACCATGCATACTTAAATACTAAATAGCCAAAATAATAATTAACAAGGTTATAGAAAGTTCTAGGAGGCCTAGGCGTTGGACCCGACGCCTAGAGCCTAGGAGATTTTTTTTTTATTTTTTAATTACAATAATTGATAGTAAATATCAATGTTATAGAAAGCTTAGGTGCCGGACTTGTGTCTAGACGGATTTCTTTCTTCATTTAAGTGGTGGTCGAGGAGATTTTGCTGAAGATCGGAGGAGGTAATGGAGGTGTTCATATTTGGAGGTTAAAGGAGTTTGAAGGAGGTTGGAGGACGTGGAGGCTGCAACACAGAAAATCACGATCAAGGCCTAAAGGGTGCAGTCCACGTAAGCAGACAATGCTCCCCTAAATACTCCCAAAATCTAGATGGACGGTACAGGTACCGCTGGCGCTAGCTAGTTAAGTGACACAGGTACCGCCTAGGCCTTGGCGTACGCCTAGGCGGACTAGGCGGAGGTTTTTTAAAACAGTGCATATATTTCTCTTGCATGAGCATATATTGACAAATAAGACCAAGAAATAAGACCCATATTTTCCCAAATAGAATTCAAAAATTAGAATGCGAGAAAGAAACTCAGAAGTGATAACAATACGGGAAGGAAAAAAGCTCTCTAGTATATATTGATTGCCATATTTTTAGATGATAAATATAAGAAAGAAACAGCAAGAAATAAATATAGTGTAAGAATTCGTATGTTTCTTTGTTTCTCTAGAAGAATGGTACCATGGAAAATGATTATGAAGTAATTGAGTATTGTCCTCATGTTTTAGTCGCGTCCTACACAAACTTACTGAAAAATTTCAAGTCTATGAAACTGTATTCTACCAAAATTTCTCGACATTCAACTTCTTTCTTAAATTAAAGGTTGAACAATTGTTCGAAACTCATTGTCCATTCTATGATACATAAATATAATTTATTTCAAATAATGAAATTGCATTACTATTATCCCCTATATGTGAGATAAGCAAACGATTGGAAATAAGTTTACCTTATAAAAAACAATAAAGAATCTTGGCTTTGCTGTTGGATAGAGAGGATACAAACTAAAGTTGATATTATCAAAACCACTTGGTAGAGAAGAACCTCTTTGTTGTGAGCAAGGTTATCGATAGCGGATAGCGTCGCGTAGCGGTGAGGCATCGCTAAGGCTATTTGGGGCTATTGCGGCAAAATAGCGGTAAAAAGCGCAAAGTCAAATAGCGGTCTAATTTAGATATGTATAAATATTAAATAAATAAACCTCAAATTGCTTTTAAATAGTGGTCAAGAAATCACGGGAGGCGGTGGGATTCAGTGGTTGCAGGTCGAGTTTAATTTTAAAAAAATAAATCTCAAACCGCTTTTAAACAGCGGTCAAAAAGCAGATTTTGCTCGTAATCGCCCACTATTCACCGCTATGGCGCTATTGGCGCTTTACGGCGTATATTCCGCAATGTCACCGATAGCGGGCAATAGCGTCGCGGGAAGGGACCGCTAACGCTATTAGCGCCGCTATTGCGGGGCTATTTACCGCTATTTACAACAGTGGTTGTGAGTTTGGACTCATCCCGCAATTAACTGTCTTGAGCCTATCTAACATAAATTTATATACGTATGATATGTAATTTTCTCAGAATCAAGTTCTAGACAATCAATTGCATGTATTCAGCTATAAGAAGAAATTACTACATTACTATATTAAAATAAAAAGTACATAGTAATATAAATTATTAGCAGATAGATCCCTTCATCACTGGCTAATACAAAGCATATGTTGCTCCCAAAAGTCTGAAAAAGGTGTGAACTTGTAACTTTTTGAACTTGTCTTTTAAAGAATAAGTTGATATTCGTTAAAGAAAATATAACATGTTTAACTCACTTAATGCCACACCAATTCTTCTTGATTCTGATTGAATCTAACAATCCAACAACAAAAGTCACATATCCAATCATCACAAAATACAAAGAAAAACCTAAAATTTAAAGCAAGAAAAGGAATCAATTACCTAAAGACCTTATTCATCATCGATACAGTAACTACAATCTTACTTGAATACAAACTCCTCTAAAACATTTCCTCCAAAGCTTAATTCAACTTGATCAGGTCCGAACAAAAACGTCTATTATTCAATTTCAAAAAAGAACAATCAAAACCATAATAAAACCTGAGAGAAAATGCAAACAAATGAAGAACCTGCCATTTTCATTCCTTTGACATCGCCAGCAAGTCTCGCTTGCTTTTTGGCGTTCAACTTCACATCGATCAGGTTATCTAGACTCTGATTCTTCTCTTGCAACAAAATTGATCCAATATTTAGCCTTAGATCCCAATTAATTCCAACCCGTAATCTATGAAAAAAGTCAAAGAGATAAAAATAATAAATAATAACAAAAATTATAATAATAACCTTAAATTTACAATAAGCAAAAGTATGACAATTAATCCTACATCATAAAAATTAAAGAGCTAAAACGAATAAATAATAATAATAAATAAATAAAGGTAATTTGGTCATGTATTGTTGAGAAAAGGCAATAAAGAAAATAACATTAATAAAGAAATAACCTTCTTGTTAAACTCGTCATTAGTCTTGCTCTTGGGTTAAGTGAAAACCTCCTGTACCAAATGTGTAGCTTCTGTAACAAATGGAGACCATCAAATCCTCTGCATTGTGGGCACCCATCGTCGCTAAACCTAAAATGGAAAAACCAATTTTTACTTAAAAGGAGAAATGCAAACAATGCATTAAGTCGCAGATACTCTAAAAACGTACTTGATTTTGAATTTCTAAACTAAAATATACCAAATTATCAAACAAAAACAATTGGATATTTCAGAACATAAATCTCTCTCTCACAAATCAAAACAAAATTGAAAAAAATTTAAAATATTAGAAAAAAAATTCAATCAAAAACCAAGCACCATTTTCTTTGCCTTCTAGCCTCAGAGATGGGACTCTGTTCTTAAAAAATAAAAAACAAAATAGAAAAAGCCCATGAAAAAAAAAGAATGATGGAACCCTTGGAAGCGCTCTGTCTCCTTGAATTTATCGACTAAAATCCCCCTTAAAAACCCCACAAATGAATCGAATCGCCCCTCAAAAACCCTAACTCTTTCCTGTTCAAACAACTCTTGGACTCCTCCGTCGACTTCATTACCCTTAAGTATCGCCACTTTTGACTCTTGCACTTTTCTTATTTCCCTACAAAACCTCATAAAAATCGTTCCTTTCCTTATTTCGTTATAGAGGTTGTCGCCGGCGAAAAATTCATGGAATAGAAACGAATTAAACACCAAAGATGAAGGAGAAGAGCAGTCAGAGAGAGAGAGAGAGAGATGAGGAGAGGGGGAGAGAGAAAGGGGTACTTCACTGGGGGTGGTTTTCGAGAGAGGTTACACAGAGAGATGGGTTTTTTTTTTAATTTAAATTTGGATCACTTCAAAAGCATGTCAGAGTTGTGTGTACACCGTGGCACTTATGGGCTCCATCAGATTTACTGTAGCATGAACAGAACTATTTGAGGTTTGCCTTTAGTTATATAGGTAGTTGATATAACTAAGAAACTCAAATTCAAACTTCAATTCTATTAACAATACTGAATTCAAACCAAATATTCATCTCGCTCAAAATCAAATATCTAATCCAGTAATTTCTCCACTCCTAAATGAATTAGGACACAGATAAAATTTTGACTTTATCTCCAATTCTCCAAAGTTGTGATGCATCGCCTGATCTTTCACTTGCCCGCTTTAGGTATATATATGTATTTGCTATATGTTGGTGATTGTTGCTTGCATTTCTGTTGCAGCAATGTTGCCGGTTTCATCTATGTCACAGATATTGACATCATGAGGTGACAAGCACGAACTTTTCATTTTCATTTGTTATGCATTTCACTCTTTTTGAACCTTAAGGATGTTGTCTTTACAGGAAGAAGATCACATTCCTTGCACCTTGTGCTGGTGAACTTCCAAGCAAGTTTTTGATTGCAGGAACTTTGAATTGGTTGGAGAGCTAATATTATTGACTGATGACGACTTCACTTTAATTGAGTTGGATGTAGCAGTCTACTGTTCATTACCTAAGATTGATATGTTCATGTAGTAGCATGTATATCTGTTAGTTACTATTTATATGTTGCCATAAGTGCAATATGGAACATTATAAAAGTTGTCACTGGAGTGCATTACACACGTCCTGAATTTGGAATTTATGTAGTTTTATATTTAATTTCATATAGCTTAGCATGTAATCGAGCATTGAACCCATAACATCATAAAATTCTCAGTTTCTAATTTTCTACTGGCCTTATTCTGTATTTTGAAAATTGTAGGAGAATGTAATTCTGCTGTTTGTTTTTGTAAAGTTGCAATCTAAGCAGCTGTAGTTAATATCAGGACAAAATTGGTTGCATAAGGTATATTGAGAAATGTATTTATTCATAAGGTATCTTACGTTCCTACATAAGGCAGCAAGTAACTCCATGCAATTATGACTTTATGAAGGTGAATAACTATTTTATAGCTAACTCAAAATTTACCAAACTGATATTGAAGTCGTTTTTTTATTCTGTTTTTTTTTAAGTCATGGAAACAGTTATGAAGCTAACTGACCGGGTTGGCTTATACTTACTCTCATTACTCTCATACCTGTTGTCAATTGTTTTCTAATCTCTTTCCTAGTGTCTTTCAGAGATTTGGAGCAGGTCTTGTAACCAGTCTTTGAGATAGTTAAGTATCTCCATGTTTAATGACTAGAATTAGTGTTCCATTCTCAAAAAGGCAGTTGCAGTTGCAGTTGTTTATTTGATTATAACAATATTATGTAGGACAGGAAACTGCAGTTGTTTATTTGATTATAACAATATTATATAGGACAGGAGCAACACGACCTTCTACTGATTCCTCAATTCTCTCTTGCAAAAGTTCAGGTTCTCCATATTCCCTAATTTTTATTAATTTCCCTCTTTTGGAAAGTTTCTTTTGTTTTGTTATTATATTTCTGTGATTAGGTATGAGAGGGTGGTTACCTGGTATGCCTTTTGCTTCATCTTGTTGACGAGTAAGTATCTGGTGATGTTTGTTTGTTTTCCCCCCTTTTTTTCTGATGTTAATGTTTGGTTCTGCTGATTCTGATTTTGAGTTTGTTGCTGTTTGCAGATTTGATGAGTTCTGGCATTAAATCGCGTGAAGGTAAGCATTTTCACTTGGAGTTTTGATGATTATTGCATTTTAGGTAAATAGTGATGGAGTCAGGATTAGAGCTTGGTGTTTTACACCTGAGGAAGGCAATTTATTTGAAAATCCATCTTCACAGTATTCTGAGAATCCGACAATCAACTAACAAATATGCAATGTTTACAAAGAGTTGAGTAATATGTACTTGTTAAATGTTTATGGCCTCAACTAAAATAAACTAAAAACTCACAACTAGGCCACAAAATATTAATAAGCCTAATAAGCAAATACATAACTTAAGTCCTTTTTGCACTAAGACGATGTTTCCCCGTATGATCTCCACCAGACCTAAACAACCCAAAAGTATTAAAAATTTCACTTACCAAAGAAAGAAAAGAGCTAATTCTTCACTGTTAATAATATCATATCCGTTCTTTTTCTTTCTTTTTTTTTTCTTTTACATATTGATGTGAGTGCCCCTATTATTTATAGAATTTTGGATCAATACCTTTCAACCCTTTCTTTTCCTATTTGATGGTGTGGCATTAACCATTTAAATACTAACCTGTCCACATTTTCTTGGAGTTTGCATAAAATTTCTGATAATCGGAAACGATTGAATAAAATATTGCCAGTGCTTCTACGTATGTTTGTGATGTCTCTCCCAATTTATGATAATTAATTATCTCTTCCCTTCAGAATTCAGATCTAGTAAATAACAGTGGTTAGTGTGTTATACAGTAAGCCTTCTCCTTATGTCAAGATGTAACATTAATGTTAATAAAAGCTTCCATCTTCTCCAATTTTCTAGGGAGCTTGTCCTTCATTATGAAAAGATTTCACATAAAAATCTTTCCAGTATTGTGCTAATTTTGTTTTAAATAAAAGAAAGAAAATCCCCATCTTCTCCAAAATTTTATGAGGACCTGACGAAATATTTTACGTTTAAAAGATTCTGCTAAAATCTTTCTAGCGCTAGTATGTGCACAATAGCAATCCCTCCCATTCGGTAGGCTTGTCTATCCATCTTGGAGAAGGGTGTTAATTGTTATATATGATGAAATAAATGGCCCTTGGGATATTACTATTATGCTAACCTTTTCCTGGAAAGGAAATTTTAGTGCATATATTTTGACATGCATAAATAATTCTGGAAAATGCTATTTTTGGTAAAATTGTCTCTTCTGTCAGGCATTCATCAGAAGGATCTTTATGTGATAACTCCTGTTCCATGTCGAAAAGAAAGAAATGGTCAACTTTGTATCTCCTTGGTTTTATGTTAGTCCTCGCTGATTTCTTGTTGGTACTTGGTTTCTTTTAAGCGTATGTTTCTCAACGCCCCCTCTCCCCAAATTCCTCAGAATTTATATTTTGAAAGTTCATGAGGCTTTTCCCTGATTTGTAAAGTTCAGATGGTTGCCCGAGACCCCCAAATTTAGGGGTTTTGTGGAATTTACCCCCGTTTTAACGCAAGCACAAATGTATGTTATATTATGCCATTGTTAGCTAGTTCAAGAAAAATAGCAAATGAGAATTTAGCTATGAATTCTCACATGCTTCCTATGTAATTTTCCACAATTTATTTCATTGGTCATTGGAATGGGAGCTAGCCTGGATTGAAATGGATAGCAATCATAAACTGGTGGCTTTGTTGCTTCTATTGTTTTCATTATAGAAATTTGATTTTGATTCTGTGATCTCCACAGCTGACTGACTTTCTGGAGTTTGAAAACATCCTTTTAACATTTTTTTTGGTAAAACTGTGTACATTCTGAATAAAAATGATGACCGTTGAATCTGTAATGAGCAATTGTATGGGAGAACTTGATGTGTTTTGAGGCATCTCATGTTAATTCTATAAGTAAAGATTTGTAAGATTTATGAATGTGTTTACACATTACCTCCAGCCAAAAGAGAGGAAATAATAGATTTCTGTGGAGGAAGGGAAATAAAAGCTACCGCGTTGTACTTGAGTTGTTATTTTAAGCAAGACTCGACGTGCACAAGCATAAGCAAACATGATAGTGAATCGCGAAGGTATTCAGAATGTATAAACAGTAAACAGAGGAAATATTCCCTACAACATATACAAGTATTTTTGTAGGGGCTAGTTGTCTCTGGTTACGAGTCCAATAGCAACACAAGTTAGCACAAATGTGAAGGAATATCGACTCCATGCAACCTCAAGAATGATTTCCCCGTGAAGGATAAAGCTATACATACTCGCTGAGGCGATTTTGTTAGGGAGAAGGAAGGAGAAGAAAGAGTGAGATCTGCTGATTGTACCTGAACAAGAATATGTACAAAGCCAATTATGTCTCTCTCTTTAGTGTGAACCAAAACGGGAATCCTTACAATACTAGTTCCTCTGCGGATGATTTAAATAATAACCAGCTAACAAGATTTCACAAAAATTTTAACAGTTCAAGGGAGTCTATAGAGAAACGTCAAGTCTTCAATTGAGGAAAAATATGTATAAAAACCATTAATATCTTTCCATTGTTTTCACCTCTGCTGCTTCCCTTGCTTGGAATACAAATACAAATGCACATCAAAATGCCTCTTGATCAACCTAGCAAGCAATAGCAGAAGCAGCAAGAGACTCCAAACAAAAGAATGATAAAGACTATCCCTCCATTTTTCAAAACTCATCTTTCTTTGAACACATTTATAGAACATATAATGCAATCCACCATCAGGCCGTCGGTAAATATGAAGATTACAAAAAATAGTCTGGTGTCTTTCGGGTGGTATCTGGCTCAATCTGCCTTGGTGCCGGATCAAATTGGAGGAAATTCTGAGACATGTTCTCCCCAATCTCCAGTATTGCTGCCATATTACCGCAACGGTAGCAATAGTTTGGTGCACTGAATACCGTGACTACGTTCTTGTCCTGCATTATATATGAATAGAATAAACAAATTATTAAATTTAAGAAATTCAAAAATAGGATCAAAATGTCAGATAACATAATCACCCTTAGTCTCCTCCTCCTCCTCCTCCTCCTCCTCCTCCTCCTCCTCCTCCTCCTCCTCTCCCCTCCATTCTCACTTCACTCACCTTCTTCCTCTCCTCCTCCTCCTCCTCCTCCTCCTCCTCCTCCTCCTCCTCCTCCTCCTCCTCCTCCTCCTCCTCCTCCTCCTTCCTCCCTCCTCTCCATAATCACCCCCACCCTCCCTACCCCTTTCCCCTTAGTCTCCTCCTCCTCCTCCTCCTCCTCCTCCTCCTCCTCCTCCTCCTCCTCCTCCTCCTCCTCCTCCTCCTCCTCCTCCTCCTCCTCTCCCCTCCATTCTCACTTCACTCACCTTCTTCCTCTCCTCCTCCTCCTCCTCCTCCTCCTCCTCCTCCTCCTCCTCCTCCTCCTCCTCCTCCTCCTCCTCCTTCCTCCCTCCTCTCCCCTCCATTCTCACTTCACTCACCTTCTTCCTCTCCTCCTCCTCCTCCTCTCCCCTCCATTCTCACTTCACTCACCTTCTTCCTCTCCTCCTCCTCCTCCTCCTCCTCCTCCTCCTCCTCCTCCTCCTCCTCCTCCTCCTCCTCCTCCTCCTCCTCCTCCTCCTCCTCCTCCTCCTCCTCCTCCTCCTCCTCCTCCTCCTCCTCCTCCTCCTCCTCCTCCTCCTCCTCCTCCTCCTCCTCCTCCTCCTCTCCCCTCCATTCTCACTTCACTCACCTTCTTCCTCTCCTCCTCCTCCTCCTCCTCCTCCTCCTCCTCCTCCTCCTCCTCCTCCTCTCCCCTCCATTCTCACTTCACTCACCTTCTTCCTCTCCTCCTCCTCCTCCTCCTCCTCCTCCTCCTCTCCCCTCCATTCTCACTTCACTCACCTTCTTCCTCTCCTCCTCCTCCTCCTCCTCCTCCTCCTCCTCTCCCCTCCATTCTCACTTCACTCACCTTCTTCCTCTCCTCCTCCTCCTCCTCCTCCTCCTCCTCCTTCCTCCCTCCTCTCCCCTCCATTCTCACTTCACTCACCTTCTTCCTCTCCTCCTCCTCCTCCTCCTCTCCCCTCCATTCTCACTTCACTCACCTTCTTCCTCTCCTCCTCCTCCTCCTCCTCCTCTCCCCTCCATTCTCACTTCACTCACCTTCTTCCTCTCCTCCTCCTCCTCCTCCTCCTCTCCCCTCCATTCTCACTTCACTCACCTTCTTCCTCTCCTCCTCCTCCTCCTCCTCCTCCTCCTTCCTCCCTCCTCTCCCCTCCATTCTCACTTCACTCACCTTCTTCCTCTCCTCCTCCTCCTCCTCCTCCTCCTCCTCCTCCTCCTCCTCCTCCTCCTCCTCCTCCTCCTCCTCCTCCTCCTCCTCCTCCTCCTCCTCCTCCTCCTCTCCCCTCCATTCTCACTTCACTCACCTTCTTCCTCTCCTCCTCCTCCTCCTCCTCCTCCTCCTCCTCCTCCTCCTCCTCCTCCTCCTTCCTCCCTCCTCTCCCCTCCATTCTCACTTCACTCACCTTCTTCCTCTCCTCCTCCTCCTCCTCCTCCTCCTCCTCTCCCCTCCATTCTCACTTCACTCACCTTCTTCCTCTCCTCCTCCTCCTCCTCCTCCTCCTCCTCCTCCTCCTCCTCCTCCTCCTCCTCCTCCTCCTCCTCCTCCTCCTCCTCCTCCTCCTCCTCCTCCTCCTCCTCCTCCTCCTCCTCCTCCTCCTCCTCCTCCTCCTCCTCCTCCTCCTCCTCCTCCTCCTCCTCCTCCTCCTCCTCCTCCTCCTCCTCCTCCTCCTCCTCCTCCTCCTCCTCCTCCTCCTCCTCCTCCTCCTCCTCCTCCTCCTCCTCCTCCTCCTCTCCCCTCCATTCTCACTTCACTCACCTTCTTCCTCTCCTCCTCCTCCTTCCTCCCCTCCTCTCCCGCAATCACCCCCACCCTCCCTACCCCTTTCCCCTTCGTCTCCTCCTCCTCTCCTTCCTCTTGGGTTAGATTGTGTGTGTTGGGGGGGGGGGGGGGTTACTTTTCATGTAAAAACCCAATAAAAAACCTTATAGTAGCTTTGTGTAATTTTTACCCTAGGGAAAAAAACAAAACAATGGTAGATGAAACAATCTACAATGAAATGCCATTACTAAGATGGACCGATTGCTTAAATGATAACAGCCGGTACAACACACTGCCGATACATGAATATGTGAAGTCCCAGAAATCAGGGATAGAAATTCTTCATGGACATGCCAATTAAATGATATCATATTATATATATTATAAACTATGATTAAATCATGAACTAATCATGAAATCAAATTACATTTATAAACAAACTCGAAACATTATATAAAACTCTTACTTAATATTATCCCGAATTGGTGATCAAGCCATTTATAAACAAACTCGTAACATTATATAAAACTCTTAATATTATCCTGAATTGGTGATCAAGCCATACCCAAGAATTTTTTTTGCATATATAGATTATTTCCAAACTAGATAGGGATGCAATTTACATAAGTATTCAACAAGAATCTCATGAGTATCTAAGAGAAATTGATAGATATCATGTATGGGTAGATATGGATGGCAATTTACATAAGTATTCAACAAGAATCTCATGAGTATCCAAGAGAAATTGATAGATATCATGTATGGATACAGCTCTCTCTGATATAGCTCTCTCCTAGAAGAATCAATATTCATAGCATAGGGTTACCAAGATGCATTTTTGTGTAAGATAAACTCATCTTAAAACAAATCAACAATAATAAAGTCACACCAAGCTGACCCACCTGACACCAATTGAAACCTTCCATAACTAGTTGGTGAGCTCTGGCTACTAGTGATAGACCATTTGTGTGATTGAATTGCTGTGCAATATCCTGTCCAAATGTGTAGCCTGCTCCCCTTGGTGATATGCCCCATCCACACCGGTCATCTGGATCTGACCACAAGAGATCGCACATGGGTCCTTCATGTGGAACCTATGAACACAAGCAAAAAAGGTCACTACCCATAAGATTAAAGAAACTGTATAAACGACAATCACTTGGGAAAGTACGATAAATTTGCAAGCAGTTTTCATAGAAACAGATACATAGTAGCATAAGAAGATATAAGCAGAAGAAGGGATTATAAAACTAAAGCAATCTTTTTCCTGCAAATGTTTTATAATAAAAAAAATTGTTTAGTGAAACTGAATTCAGGAATACAATCTTTATGTTCCCCCTCCTAGTTGCACTCAATGAAATGGATTCTTTATATTGGCCTAAATGGTGGAGAATCAAGGAAATGATCTTGCAACCAGTAATTAATAAAATAACAAATAATAACTTTTCAACATGCCAGGTTATGATTATTTCTTAATATGTCCCAAGATAGCTTTTAGGCTTATATTCTGCATTACGTGAATTTCTTGTAGCCAAACGCATCTTGCTCCTCCTGCTCTTTCCTAATCCAAGGTACTAATCAATAGGTAACGACAGCTAATGCAACGATCTCAGCGTAAATGTGTGGCGTGGTTTGTCAGGCTATGAGAAAGTATGATAGGTTATAGGTATGAACATTGCTAACATGGAAGAAATAATTTTTTTTAAAAGGCCTTATGCTAACATCTGCCCTCCTCCTTAACAAGGTTTCGGTGTAGTAAAGTATTAATCATCACAAGTGAAGGGAAAGGTAATGTTCATACCTATATGTATATCTTGAAATGAACTTTACATTTTTCTTTTAATACTATGGTATATAGAGAGGTTGAGTTTCTGGAGAAGCTTTTCGGTTTAAGTGATTAAATAGATAAAACCCTATCATACAGGAAAGTATTCTAACCCAATATTATTATAGTGATGCTCAAGTACTTACTAACGACAGTGTAGAGCAATAGAAATTTTGTGGCTTAACAAACAGAAGTATTAACAGGGAAATAATGTAGGGCATACCTCCTGTATACGGTCTAGAGCACGAATATTGTCCAAAGTATCCAATGATGGGGATAAACCGCCATGCAAGCAGAATATCTACACCATAAATCAACTTCACGTCAGGAGATAATATAGGACAACCTACAAATGAAATCATTATGCAGTAATCTCAAACCCGAACCTGATTCTCAATAAGAGCTGTCAGAGGTAAATAATCAAAAAGGTCCGTGAAATACTTCCACACATTTGCATTACCATATTTTCTCAAGCATTCATCATAAAAGCCATAGCTGCAGCCAAAAGACTAAAAGGTGAACGTAATAAAAATCATACTAGAGGTATTATTGAAACTCTTACAGAATTCATGCATGAACCAACTCAATTAAAACAGTAGAATAAGAAAACTGAAAGTAATATAAACATGATCCCTAAGGACTCAATCAGTATTTTCATTTTGAAGCTAACAGAGTGTAAGAAACTCCAATGGAAGAGGAAGAAAAACTTCTCAAATTATGCCTACGGACTCAATCAGTATATTCCTTTTGAAGCTAATGAAGTTTGAGAAACTCAAATAAAAAAGAAAAAGAGAAAGAAATTTCCCAAATTATGCCGGTCGTTTCAGAATGTCAAATAAAACAGTCGTAGAAAACATATTCAAATGACAAGAGAGAAGTTCTCTCAGCATAATGTCATAACGCCAATGAAAACCATTTAAGCGGTGAAAAGGAGCAAAAGTTCCTCATGCAATCCTGTTATATTTATAACAATCCCAAAACCTTAAAACTAAGAAATTCAAAAGATTGTATGAATTATTAGATAGTATATTTTACTACCAATACTAGCATGGATCAGAATCAAGGCACTGTGCTTGCTGGCATCGAACAGTATCAACATAATGCCAACCGGTTTCTAATACCATAATTTGTAGCTGGACTGGTCAGAGTTAACCATTAAACCAATTACTTTCACAGACCTCACCCTTCAAATGGAGAGGATATTCTTCTATTCGTCCTGGATGAATGGCAAACATTTCGTCACCCACCTGACCAGAGTTCAAACCAAGTTTGCAGTAGGACCTATAAACTGACTCAAAAGGTGGTGACATAGAAAACAAATCTGGTGCCAAGACATAATCTCAATTGCATTGAAGAAGCTTTGATTCTATGCAACTGCAGCAAGTATCCAGGGGTGAGATGCCATATCCTCTTTACAATAACCATGACCTTATACAATATCTAATTTTTTTTCTTCACAACCCTTATTCTACTTCACAACGCCTTCTAAAAATGAGAGGATATTCCTCCAATCGTGTGGACGGTGACAAAAAATTCTAAATGCCACTCATCTGACCAGAGTTCAAGCAAAGCTTGCAGCAGAACCTGTATCCTCAAAACTTGGATTCAAAAGATTGTGACATCATAGCAAAGATATCTGCTGTCAAGAGGTAATGTCAACTGCATTGAAGAGACATTAATTCTAGATGCAACTGCAGTTGGCATCTGAGAATGAGACGATATATCCACTGTTTAATAATCACGACCTTAAGCACTCTAAATGCACCTTTACAACCCTTTTTTTTATGTCTACTTCTCAAAACTCATCCTCAGGCACAACGCCTTCTGAAATTCTGAACTAAATAAAAGGCGAGGAGACTCATAGATGCAAACTAATATTTCTAAGGCCTACACCATAGAATACCAAGGTTAGGATATGTCTGTTATAGTTTTTAAAAAGAAGCTGCCCCCTCAAGAAATATTTTCATAGGCAATGAAAAAGTGACTTAAACATGAAATGGTGAATAGATGTAGGTTAGTAGGATGGTGCATCCATATGTGAGTTTGCGAAATTGCAGTCCAAATATTAAAATCTGCTATGTGGATACCACAACATATACATAAGACTTGTCATCAATATCATATATCCTAACTATCTTGTTGCCTAATTAGCTATAATCCTCATTTCTGCTGAAGTCTGTTACAGTAAATTATCCATAATAAAAGGTTTCCATGCACATTATTTCCTTGTGAATCTGTGATATGTGATAATGCAGTTCCTCAAGCTTAGTTTCAGAATGCCCCAGAGCAATTTAGAGTTACTGGCAGAACCGTCAATGCTGCAGCTGGAGTTTCAGAATTCCATTCAGACCAAGAAGTGAGATCCATGTGTTGCATTACAGCAACTGAAGTGTCTCTACTTCAGACATGTATCAAAGATTGCCATCTTCATAGGCTCCTCTCAAAGCCTCATATTAGCTTAAATGCACTTGTAGTTGTGGAAACTTACCTTCCATGTGGCAGCTGGAGTTCAGAATACCATTCAGACCAAGAAGTGAGATCCACATGCTGCGCTACAGCAGCTGAAGTGTCTCTGCTTCAGACATGTATCAAAGACTGCCGTCTTCATAGGCCCTTTCAAACCATCATTTTAGCTTAAATGCAGTTATTGGGGTAGCTTGAAATACATTGTAAGTTAAGATTAAAAGCCTGCAACTGAATGAGGCAATTGCCTCCTAATTGATAGAAGGAAGCGTACTGCTCTAAATAACTTGGTCATACAAACTATATATACAGCTACACAGAGTCGTCTTTAACCACCTTCTCCCACAGAAAAGGAAGTGTTTAATAAATAGTGGATATCTAATTCTATTTTATCACATTGACATTTATACCATAGGACCAATAGTGACTTCCTGAGATTCTGAGAATGTGTAAGCAATGTTCTAAAAAGCGGCCGCCTAGGCCTAGCGTCCGCCTAGGCCTAGGCGGAGCAATTGCCGCCTAGATTGGGCCTGAGCGCCCAATCTAGGCGGCGGGTCCGCTTAGGCGGCGCCTAGGCGCCGCCCAGGGCTAGGTGGCAGACCGCCTAGTTCTTTAAACAAAAAAAAACTAAAAAAGCCCCAGATCATTAAGCCCAGCCCAAAAAAGAAAACAAAACACCAAAACCCGAACCCATACCCGATCCGACCCGCTTCACTTAAATTCCTAACCTAAACTCTATCTCCTTCTCTCCTCTCTCTCGTACCCGCAGCCGCAGCCCAAATCAGTCCCACAACTCTCTCTCTTCCCACCGTCGCCTCCTCTCCCGCCTCCTGCTCCTCCGGTCCTCATCTCCACTTCGCCCGCCTCCTCTCCGCCTCCTGCTCCTCCGGTCCTCATCTCCGCCGCTCTCCACCTCCTACTTCCTCCTTGCCTTAACACCCACGGCTCTCTCTCTAGTACTCTTCCTGCCGCCGCCTCCTCTACCTCCTCGTCTCCTCCCGCAGCCGCCAACACCCACCTCTCCCGCCGCCTCCACCTCCTAGTCCTCGCCTCCCCCCGCAGTCGTCGCAGGTCCCGCCGCCGCCTCCACCTCCTCACCTCCTCCCGCAGCAGTTCCGGAGCTGCTGCCTCTCCCCTTCAGGTATAATTTTAAATTTTCAATTTTTAAAAATTTTTAAACTATTTTTAAAAACTTTTTCACTGTTTTTATGTAGTTAATAGTTAATACTTAATAATGATCTTGTTCAATTTTAGTTTAATTTTGTATGAAGAGAAGACTAAATAGTTAATCTTGTTCAATTTTAGTTTAATTAGTTAGTTTAATTAGTTTAATTAGTTAATTAGTCTAATTTTAGTTTAATCATGTTCAATTTTAGTTTAATTTTATGGATCTAAAACTGTTATTTATTTGTTTTGCAATTTTATATGAACTTAATACATATTTTTGTGAATTATCATAATTAAATAAATTTAAAATAGGCAAGCATACAAAGCATGCTAAAGCTAGGCCCCGGCTCGAACGCCTAGTCCGCCTAGCGCCTTCTGTAACATTGTGTGTAAGTATTGATTAAGTTGATTGCTAACTAGGACGACAGCCATACAATTTTGTCACAGAAATGAAATCGTAACATTGGTGAATCAGTTCCTTGTTCGGGTAGAGATACTTAATGACCAGTGTTGGATAAAAAATCACTTTAACACCCTGGATGCTACATGTCATCAATTTATCAGATTTTTATCACCCTGTAAGAAACATTGAGAAAAGACCCCTTTATATTAGTTTCTTCGTACATGCTGCACATGGGACCTTGAAGGCTTGAACCCATGAACTCCTTACCAGCCACGATAAAAATAGTGGAAGATACTTAACAAGTTCACCTTTGGGATCATTACCTTAGCGCCTTAGCATTGAATTTCAAACATTATTTTTTATCATTTCTTTAACATTACCTAACACTCCCACTATATATAACAGAACCATAGGGAATATCAGACTTACACTTGAGTAATTTGCCGGCTCTCATGATTCCCTCTAAGAATTGTAATCCTGTCTCTATAACGGACTTTCAGGGCCACCAGAAATGTGACAGTCTCCACAGAATAATAACCACGATCTGCATTAGAAAATACCATACTTAGCAGTGTTCCTATGTCAACCCCTGACATATTTATGCAAAAGGATGTACCAAAACCAACTATTGTTGTATTCTTCCATATCACATTTATTAGGGAAAAAATGTCAGAAAAGCACAAGTACACCAGCATGTCAAGAATGAACAAGTGCAGTGGTCAGTAATTTCCTTAATGAGTAGGCAGCAAAAATTTAGATAAACATCAAAAGGATGATAACTTACCATGCTTGGTTAAAAAACCTTTAGTACTACCAACAGAAAATGAATTACTGAATATTAAATCAAAAGCGAAGAAAGAGGAAAGAAAACATCTGCTTTGATGGTAATGAGGTAGCTCATTACTTCAGATCAAGTGCAAATGTATGTCCTGTAACTGCAAAACCTAAGCATTATAAAAAGCCAAATATATTGTAGTGTTCCTTAAAGCCATTCTACCATGTTAGCAATAAATGTGATGACTTGAGTGCATTATTTGAGTTTTTCTAATCTTCATAGGCTTAACATGACATAGAAAATAATCTTGGTTTACCGCAAACTCTTCAGTCTATGTATTACTTTACACCGGGACTTTACACAGATCATAGTGAAACATATTTAAGAGGCCCGTAATTATCTTGTTTCGACTAAAAAGACAATATATATCCTTGCATGCACGATGTAGTTAAAGCAAGAAATCCTGACAAAGCTTTTGTTTTATCCCTCCCTCCTAAGTAAATAAGAACTACTATTAGAAAGGTAAACATGAAAACAAGGAAAAGTATGAGCAGATGCAGCTGGTAGTTAAAAAGTCAAAACAGGCACAAGTACCCCATGCTTGGTGGATTCTCATGTCGACATAATGACACAAGTCACTTCTTCAATATGATTTCGGAAAATTCTATTACAATAAAAATTGGAGGATGAGTTCTAACTTTATAGGATTAGTATTTGATTAGGGTTTAGGATTAATCATTTTCTATGAAATTTAGATCTGAGTATTTCTGCTCTATTTGTATTAGGATGACTTCTTTGATTTGAAATTTGAACTTGAGTGCTTATTTTGGGAAATAGAAATAGCATGTGATTTGCTAGCATGGGTGTGAGACCCAAAAAAAACAAACAAACAAACAAACCCTAGGCAACTCACGTCTCCTCATCTACCATCAGGCCCCATATCTTCATCTACAGCAGAAATCCACAGCACAACAGCCCCTAAATCTCTCTTCTCTGTTCGATTCTGTTCCGAAGCTGCAACAGAACCCCCAATTTTCCATTTTCAGTTCTTCTCTCCATCCAGCGCAACACCTTCCCAAATCAACAACCCAAGTACACCCTTTCACCTTTGGTATCAACCACTAAACTCCAAACCAGCTGAAAAACACTTCAACCTTGCAGCCACCTCCCCATGTTGTTGCGTTCCTTTCTTTTTTTTCTCCAACCGCCTATCTCCAACTAAGGCCACCTCCTTGAGCCATCATCACCACGATCCAAAGTCTTCTGCCACTTATTGAAGGAAAAAAGATCCATAACAAAATTAATTCCTTGTCTTATACGTATTCTATCTTTCTTTTTTCTTCTCTTTCTTTCTTCTTTTGTTGTTCAGCACCCATCAAACAAAAATTCTCCCACAGCTTTAATTTAAGAGAATATATATGGTAATGAACAATATTAGGAGGGAGACCAGAGAAGATGAGGCAGTACATTCATACCTTAAAAAGTTACAAAAGGTTGCATTGCTTAAGATGGCTCCTTATCTGGTTAAGAATAAATCTCATCCATATTGGTTGCACCTTCCCATAATAATATATACCAGAAATACCTAAGGAAGAGTTAGTACCTGCCTCTATATATGTAGCGAACAGGAAACATTCAGTTCTGCAATAGTACTGCCAAGTCATTGTGGTGCAATCTTTTCATAAAGAGCTAGCTATGTAAATAATTATAGCAAATTTATATAATGGATGTTAATGTATTAAAAAATGGGAATGAAACTCGATCAAAACAGATTTCTGACAAGGAACATCTCTGGTTCTTTCATTTTTCAGGTAAAAAATATCAGAAAGTTGAGCAAGTTTGGGTTGTTTTACAGGTGAGCGCACGCAAACACATCACATTTTACAAACACAAGTAACAGGTTGAGCAATAAAATAACTATTTGTGCCATTTCTAACCAGTAAATCATGTGTATCCTGCAATACCTAATTCTCACTCGAACATATAAAACATGACCAATTGAGTGAAGTGCCTTGTGTGACCTATATTACTGTCTCAGGAACTAATGATTCTCAGATGCACTGCATATGAATGATTGAAGGAAAAGTTGTATCATGATTCCGAACAATACTTTTGCTTCTGTGCTTCCAGCCAACAGCCAATCAATTCAAGTGACATTATTCAATACAAATATATCTCTTTTCAACTTTAGTAACTTAACTTAATTCTTTTTCCCAGTCTGTCCAATAAAGATTTTATAGTTTTTTCAACTACAAGATTTTGAAGGTCATTTTAGGGTTACTGTTAGGAGGTCATTTTATTTCCATTGTTATTGATTCTAGCCTATGACAATAACGACATTTTATGAATATAGTTGTCAAAGATTATGTCTATAGTTTGATAAAGAATTGGCGATCAGTATATTTTCATGTATGAATTTCAACTTTTTTAATTTGCTAATCCCACAAAAGGCTAATCTTGGACAACCCCCACCCCAAAGGAAAAGAAATTTGATTTCATTAACTTAATGTGAGAAATCCCGGATCTCACGAAGACCTGGTATTTATCACTTGCATTGTGCGGAGGTATGTTGCAGATTCTTTTATTACTTTGAAAAAGAGTAAGCAGGAAACCCTTGCCCTATCCAGCTCACTCTCCGAGCCCATGTTTATAAGACCTGACATATTAATTTTCCAAATTTGAAGCCTAGAACTCTCACATTTACCAAGGTTAACTTAAAAACTTCAACACTTGGCCAGATCTTATAAAAGGTATTCAGTGTCCAACACCAACCATAATGGATACTTTTAACAAAAACATCTCTTACAACCATGAAAGATATTTTTCATGTCAAATCTCAATCTAAGTATCCAAAAATATATGGAAAAGCATAAAGATACTCACATTCTGATGATTTTCTTAGTTATATTTGACATTTCTACTTGTATTAGCAACTCTTAGATCTAAAAGCCTGTAGCCTCATAGTTCAATCTTTTACATCAAAAATAAAAAATAGAAAAATAAAAAAATAAAAAGACAGTTAGACAGACTGAGAGATACAACTGACCAACATAATCCCCCATAAAGAGGTAACTAATGTCCAAACTACATCATAAAAATACTAAACATTAGCTGATTTACCTACCAATATTTGGCCTTCCTACTTATATCTAGCAAATTCCCAACCTAAGAAACCTGCTAACCTCAAAGTTCCATCCTTTCCACAAACAAAACCTTCTTATCCCAAATTACCGCTTCAGCTACATGAATCCTATAATCGTATTCTTCGGTTCAGTCATGTAATGTGCTATCTCATCCGTTAAAGCTAACTATTATTATAACCCACCATCTTTTACCGCAAGCCAAAAAAAAAAAAAAGGAGTAAGTGACCCACATAATCCCCAATAAACAGGTAACTAATATTCAATCTAAATCATAAAAATACTCAACTTTTAGCTGATTTATGCTTGGCATTTCTACTTATACTAGCAAGTAGCAACAAATTTTTTTTAAAAAACAATATCAGAACCTCAAAACTCCAACTTACCTACATAATCCCCCATAAAGAGGTAATTAGTATCCGGCGCATCTCCTCCAATCTTGAACAGCTCAATCAAATCATGAAACTGGCCATGGATATCTCCGCAGACCGTCACCGGACACTTCACGGGCTGCACGTTCCACTCCTCCATCAGAATCGCCTTCGCCTGATCGCAGAGCGCCTTCACCTCCGCCTCCGGCAAGAACTTGCACTCCCTCACGTGCTCGATCTGGCGATCGAGATCCGAGTACGACGGCATCGTTTGCGATTCGACCCAATCTCCGATCTTCGCTCCGATCAACGGGGTCTGCCAAAATTAGGGTTAGGGTTAGGGTTACACAGATCGGAGCATGCCGAGTTGGGAATTAGGGTTACGGTTGGGATTTGGGGAAAGAGCGGAGAGCGATTCTAGGTTAGATCGCTCGTCGCTGATAAATTCATTTTATTGGGGATTTTTCTTGAAAATTTGTAAGAAAATTTAAGCTGATCGAGATCGAGAGCGAGATAACGAAGAAAATAGAGAATGAAATAATTATTGTGACTGATTATTATTTTACCGGTAAGATGTCTCGAGAGGATAAGGATATTGTATCGTAGTCTATTGCGTTGAATCTTGACCGTTGATTTTTTTTCTACTTACCAGGGGATTAACGAAGAAAATGATCCGGGGGTGGGCCGTTTGGTTCGTGGATTGTATTTTGATGCATGTTACGGATCTGGAAAAATTCATACTCATAAGTTTTGTTTGTTTGTAATGGATATTAAACTGTATTTGCATGAGGGATAAAATCCAACCAAATTTTGTTTGGTTGTGCATGCATTTTGTTGAGGATGTGTGACTAGAATCACAAATTCAGGTGAAACAGCATAATTTTAGGGAATTTCATTTGATACATTTATCCTACGTGGCAACCCCAAATTTATGACATAAAAAAACAAACAAACGACGTTTTTGATAAAAATATAGAATTTTAAGCTTGTGGGTCCTATTTTTCAATGCAAAACACATACTATTTTAAGCTTGTGGGTCCTACTTTAGGATATTTTTGGCAACTTCAAAATAGAATTGGCCTAGACTAATTTAATCTTAAGTAGGCTAAAGTTGAACTATAAGGCCCCGTTTAGCAAAGGGTTAAAGAAGAGGGGTTAAGGAGATTGATTAACGTAGTTAGCTCATTCAATAAGCCGAATGACTAAATTATTAACTGTTAAATAAGTTTTATTTTAGCCATTATGATCAGTTTTAGTGTTTGGGAATAATGAGGATTTTGACTACTTTCTTTATAAATAGAGGGGTTAACTCTTAATCCTTCTAAATAGGAGTATTAGTAAACCCCTCATTTTGAGGGGTTAACTCATTTTAATCTCTCCAGAGGGGTTAGGTTAACCCTTATACATTTTTTACATTTGGCAAATTATGAAAGGTTAACTTACTTTAACCATTATATAGATTTTTCGTGTTTCACAGGTTAAGAATGGGTTAAGTCTTCTTAACCTCTTACTTAATCCGTAACCAAACGGCACCTAAGGGTTAGTGCATAAAAGAACTAGTTTAAAGGGGCTAGATTTTGAACTAGAAAAAAACTAGTTCAATTTGGGTTCAATTTTTGCCAAACTAAAAACGAGCTATTAGACCAAAGTTGTACCTTCTAAAATAAGTTTTGTAAAGTTGTCAGACATACCCTTAGGCTCAGTTTGGCAAATCGAAAATAAACTAGTTCTTTTCTAAACTAGTTCAAAAGTAAACCAGGGTGGGTCAAAAAAGAACTAGTTTAAGGCCAAATTTTGGCATAGCAAAACTAGTTCTAGTCTTGGTCTAAATTTTGCCAAACTAGGATTAAGACTTTAAACCAATGTTATCTCCATTCGGCCTTATTTAGGGCATGTTTATTTGCACGGAAATAGCTATGAAGTAGCTGAAGTAAAGAAAGTATGGGCTATTTCTGCTACTTCCTAGAAGAAAAGTATGTTTATTTCTCTAGAAAATCTACTTTTGATACTTTCTTAAAAATTGACATGGCGTCTACGTGTTATCTCTACTTCTTAAATTTTTTTTTCTCTCCTCAAGGCTCGAAGGTAGCTGAAATTGAGTCAATTTAGGAATAAAATCATTTTTATTATTGCATGAATATTCTATATTTCTAAATAAAATCTCGAAAGATACTCTTTCTCTCTTCCTAACAATACTTATAATCGTTACCAAACAAAAAAAGTGAATGAAGTGGACGAAATACTATTCCCTCCACTTCCAAAAATTTATAAAAAATAGTACTTCCGCTACTTCCTGCTTTATAATTTTAGAAGTAATAGATTTGATTTACTTCTTACTTCTGATACTTCCTATCAACCAAACAGGTCCTTAGTGGGTTTGCTAAATACTTCCTTGAAGATAAGTGCTACAAAAAATAAGGTTATATAAGTGCAAACCAGGGGAAACTATAAGGGTATTTAAATGCTCTTTAGCCTAAAAATAAGGGTGGAGACTGGCGGCAAGTCATTCCATAAAATTGCAAGGAACTTTAAACTTCATATTGAAGGAATAACTTCAAACAGTTGTGTTTGTGTAAAGGGTTATTTGCATATATACCCCTTAAATCATGGGTATTTGGAAAATACCCCAAAAATCTTAGTATTTGCAAAACTACCCATCAAATCATCAACTTTGTGAAAAAGTACCCCGAGAATCGACAAATCATCAACTTGGTGCTAAAATTTTGACTGTTTTGTTGATAAATTTTACATTGGGATTACAAATTAGCTTATCAAAGTTGATGATTAATTGCTTTGAGGGCATTTTTTCAAAATTGATAATTTAAGGGATAGTTTTGCAAATAATGAGATTTGAAGGGTATTTCTACAAATATTCATGATTAAAGAGGTATATATGCAAATAACCTTTGTGTAAAAAGAAGTTTGCAACGACTTCCAACTAACTTATTTATGAGGTGTACGTTGATAAAGTCAATATTATTTTCTTCTTCTATTTAGGTGTAATTTTTTTCTCTTGGATGAAAGAAGGTATATTAATCTAACTACACCTTAGCACATAATCCACAGCTTCATATTATACATTGTCTTCAACTTACAAAATGCATTGGATTATATTGCATACACCATTGTTCCATTGGGGAAAAACACGGAATATCGACGTGTGAATAATTCGAATACAAGTATCTTTATTTAGTGTATACTCTAAAGGAAAATAAAAATACTACAAACTCTCCACAAGTTGCCACATCAGATTTTCATTCATAAATTTTTTGCCATGTGTACACAAATCTACGCCATTCATCTACCTCTTAATTTTATTTTAAATAATTAGATTAAATCTTAACCGTTAATCTCCAAAAGGATATATAAAATCATTACGTGCCTTAATTTCAGTTACCAAAATTATTTTATATTTTATATTTTAAAAAAAAGAGGGAAATGATGTTTTCAGTAGTTTTAGATAATTTGGTTAA
Source organism: Asparagus setaceus (assembly GCA_012295165.1). Classification (NCBI taxonomy): domain Eukaryota; kingdom Viridiplantae; phylum Streptophyta; class Magnoliopsida; order Asparagales; family Asparagaceae; genus Asparagus; species Asparagus setaceus. Next base: position 14,944,231 of record CM022709.1, read on the forward strand.
AAATTAGGCAGAAAATGTCAAATCCTAACCAAGAAAAATCTTGGTTAATTATCAATCAGATTTCGAATCTAAAATGATTTCATTTAATATATGGTAACAAATCTAATTTCAATTCACATCTAGAATTTAGTTATAATGGTTAATTATCTCAGTTGATATCTTTCAGTTTTAATTTAACAATAAAACAAATTTTGGTAACATATTTTTTATTTCACCGAGATTGCAAGATTTGAAATGTTCATATCTTTTATTTCTTTCAATCTTTTATTTACGATGCATATTAGGTTGACATGAAGAAGCATGCTGAGTTTTCTTGGAGTTGAATGTACTCTCCGCTGGAAGTTTGGAGGAAATTGTGATTGGTTTGACACTCAAAAACATCCATAGCATTTACCTTTCTCGATTTCTTAATTCATTTTTCCTAATTGATTTATTTCTATTTGTCGTTCTTCATGTCTTTTGGATCTCACAAATCTATTTCATCTCATATATTCAAGACTAATTTTTGTTCTTCAGGCGTTTGGTGGGCAAAGGTACCTATTTCTCTTCTCATGAATCTTTATGAAAAAGTAATAATATTTCAAACGCATCCCTTGCTCCTCAAATTTCTGTTAAATCTCTTTGTTAATTAGATGAGTCCTTTTATTTCTGTTATTCACAATGTTAGGCCTTGTTCGGCAAACTACTAAAACTGAGCTAGGTTCAAACCTTGTCCAGTTTTAGTATCTTTTTTGTGATTGTGAAAAGTTGGGTCAGAGCTTGCCCAACTATGTTTAGTTCATTTTGGAGGCTTTTAAACTGGCTGGAATTAAACTAGCCCCTACCTGGTTCAATTTTGGCCTAGCTAAAAAATAAAACCAGGCTGGCCCAATTTGGAGAGATTTGCCAAATAGGCCATTAGAATTTGAACAGAAGTGTATATATATCAGAAAATTATTATTAGAAATAATTTCTCACTTTCATCCTCTCTTGGAAAGAAATATTTCAAACGAGTGAGATAAACCCATGTTCATCTTCTTCATCTTCACTTATAATTTTCCCATCTTCATCTCATTGTTCTTCACTTTTTTTTTTTTTTTTTTTGTGTAGGTTTATGATGTTCCCTTCTAATGGTCCATTTACGGATAATTTTTGTTTGTGATTAATGAATGTGGAAGGTATGTGATTCGATATGCAAATATTTTCATTTAATTTTTATATTTTGAGATTTTGACATTTTAACTAATCATTCTATCAAGCTGCTTTGTTTTCATTTTTATTATGTAGTGTTATTGCGAAGATGTGAATGGATTGAGATGTTTGTCTGTAGTGACTAAAACCTAACCATCTTTTTACATAATTTTCTATCAAATAAATTTAAAAGTACCAATCTTTTAGAAAGCTTGGAAAGTATCTAAGCATTTGGCCAGGAGCTTTGATATCTCTCTTTGCCTTAATATTTTTGTGTAGAAACTGAATGTAGTACAATCAGAATTATCTTTTATTATATTCTTAAAAATTTTGTTCAATCAGGGCTATTTGTTAGTATATTTTAAAAAAATATTTGACACTCCATTAATTGCGATTTTTACTATTTCCCATTTGTGTCATGTTTGATTATCTTTCCACATATGTGCCATACATGCTTACTTCTATACGCTTTTATTAGTTTATTTTTATGTATTTTATATTTTGCAAGAAAATAGCTGTCGAGGAAAGAATGGTTGTCGGTGATTTCTTAACTCCAGCTCTTCATTGAGACTCCTTATGAAACTTATCAACTGCTGTTGATGAGAGACTCTTAGATTAATCAGGCGAGACTATTCGAAGGTGAACCTAGATATTTCATTCAATCAAAGAGGATCGCGAATAAAGCAATGTTTATTTAATTAGTTATAGCATGTTAATTTTGTATATAGATGTCTATGTTTCATTATTAAGATATTTCATGATTTTTTTAATGGGAGGAGTGATGTTTACAATTTTGGAGTACTTATCATCGAGATTGGGAGAGCATCAGTCGACTATGTAAAACCTCCAAAATAGGTTGCTACCAACCTCGTGTATTTTCATTCCTTTCCTTCTTCAATTTTATAGCAACTATAATTGTATAATATTTTTGTCTAAGTAAATTTGATCGAATGGTTAAAAGGTGAATCCATATGATAATTTCGATTTCTCTAAAGTAAAAGAATAGATCGTATTCTTGGAGCTAACTCTTTGATTGTGAACGCTCTAACTCTTTGATTATAAACGCTCACACCTAAGAATTTTACTTTTATTATTATTTTCTAGAATTTATTTTGTATTTTTACCAAAAGCTTGCATTTTAATTAAGTAAAATTATGGCATGTCCTAATGAGAAACTATCTCATATAATTAGAGAATAACAGTTCATAGCGTGAACAAATTGTCAGAATTTGTGATTCCAAATTTTAAATTTTTATGTAATAAATGAAGAAACATGAATATAATCAGATATTTATTTTTTAATAGATAATGTTCATAAGTATATTTTTGTTACAATAATGTAAGATATTCTTTGTTCTCATTCTAATAGTTTTACAATTCCATGTATTCCAGATTTAATTTGTTCTCATACTACAATAATCATCACTGTAAATAGCATTTAAATACCTCGTGACTTTGCACTTATACCCTATCTTGACATTTACTCCAATAGATATTATTGTAAAGAGCACTTTAAATACCTTATAGTTTACATGACTTTACACTTATATACCCTATCTTTTTATCTTGACATTTAAATACCCTACAGTTAATTTACATGACTTTACACTTATACATACCATATTTTTTTTCTTAATATTTAGATACAGTACAGTTTATCATGTGCATATCACATTGCTTGTAGTTGAATATTTCGACATTTAATTGTCAAGAAAGAAAAGATAGTGTATTTAAATGTCAAGAAAAAAATAGCATATATTAAGTGCAAAAGTCATGTAAACTATAGGGTATTTAAATATCAAGAAAAAAATATAGAGGATATAAGTGCAAAGTTGTGTAAAGAATAGAGTATTTAAATGTCAAGAAAAAAAAAGATAGGGTTTACAAGTGCAAAATCATGTAAAGCACATGATATTTAAACCTCAAGAAAAGGATAAGGGATATAAGTGCAAATTCGTGTAAACGATAGGATATTTAAATGTCAAGAAGAAATGATAGAGTATATAAGTGGAAAATCATGTAAACTATAACGTATTGAAGTGCTATTTAGCCTTTTTTTTGTATGATAAATGATCCATTTTAAATTGTATATTTGTTATCATTGTTTTATTTTGTTATAATAAATTTTATCTATCATTAGTTTATATTATATCAAAATATATGGTATGAACAAAATTTTCAAAAATATACATTATAAAGAAAGTTATAATCAATTCAAAACAAAAATTTAAACATTGCACTAGGCCTGACTGCACCGACTGGGAGGGAGTAGCTGTGAAGCAAATGGACACTAGAGTGACGTTCGTGCGAGCCCATGTTTCACCAAAAGATAAAATAACATTTGGTATTCAGATTTACTAACTATATGATAAAATAAGATATCAAACGAAACTTTAGGAGTGATTTTATTAGTTATATGCAATCACAAAATATACCATAATATCATTCAAAATTAAAATAAAAACTTGCTATGTCGAAGCACAATATATTTTCTTAAGACTAAACAAATCCTCAGCCGAATGAGGAGTAAGGAGAGGAAGGGAGGGGCTTTTATCTATGGTTAGTGGTCAAGGATGGCAGTAGCTAGGTGAATATTTTAGTACATTTTAACTATTTGTATTCCCAAAAGAGGAATAGTATTCTTGACTTTTGAAAATATTAATATTTTTGGTATGTATAAATAAATGACTAATATAAATAAATAAACATTCTTGCAATTTATAATTGTGTATTAAAATGTACACAATTAATTAATTACTTATATAATTAGTTCATACTAAATAGCGTTATTACCTAACTACATTTATTATATATTTGATTATCTTTTAATTATTAATAATATTGATATACATTTGTGAAAATATAAAATCAAATCAAATTTGATCACATAATATTTATCTAATTATGTATATGAGTGTTTTGATCTCCTTTAAGTGTAATAGAGATTTAGAAGCGGAATAAAATAACATAAAAAATAAAATAAAATAAAATTAAACCAATATTGATATTTAAAACATGAAAAGGAGGTTCAATTCATAACAATATAATTAGACACTAAAAAGAAGGTTTAATACAAAGCATAATCAAAATAAACTAAACTACGACAATGTTTTTTCCTTTCTCCACTCATTTCTCTTTTAGAATATTGTCAAGAGCGATGGCTTGCTACAACTTCAAATTTTCGATTTGCTTGTAATCCCTTCCTAAGTCATACCATGCTACTGTGGTTGACCCTTAGTCTATTCTTTTTTCCCCTTATTACTGTAGAAGGGACATACCCAAAACCATCTTTACGATGATACTTTAGATTTTCATCCTCAATGCTGACTATATCTCCTTAATTCTTAAGAATTCAACTAATTTTAAGTAGATTTTGAGTTCCCAAAATGTCCAGGGTGTCTGACTATTTGGGCTTCTTAAATTACAGAGTTAAAAACATAAAGTAAAAATTTAATTAATTAAACATTATGCCATATAAATTTCTAATTAGCTAAAGAGTTAACTATAATTAGTTATGCTTAATAATAAATAGTTATATTATATAAATTAGTATTTCATAAATGGATATAAATTAAATAGTTTTAATGTAGATAATGTATATACATGTAAACAATGTTCGAATTTATATTTATCATGATAAAACTATTAGAAATATATTAGTAATAACGAAAAAATGGTATACTGATATTATATACACTAAAAATATTTCTGATATAAAGTAATCTAATAAAGATATATAAAAATTATATGGAACTTTATGAATATTTGGAGTTATTTTGAAATCATAAATTTTAAATGTATGAAATTTTATAATAGTATATACTAACAAAAATTATCGGAATGTTCAGCTATGTTTTTATAATAATATAAAAATAATATTCATACAAAATAAAAGAGAGGTATTGGAAGAAGTAAATTTATTTTTACTATTTATTTTAAGAGTGATGTGTGGAAAAAGGAGATATGTCTGTGATCATTATATTTAATTACACTTTTATATCCTTATTATCTATTTTATTTGAATAAATATATCTGCTAATAATATTTTTATCTTAATTTATAGACAATGAAGAATTATCGAATAAGACTTAAAGAAATAAATTTTCCTTATTTTAATTTCAAGCTAATATTGAAGCCTAGAAGAAGCTTAAAAGCCCAAAAGCCCAAAGAAGACGAAGTCAACAAAGTTTATTGCAAATATGTAGAGTAGATTTTCTTTCTTTATTTATTTATTTTTAGTTTAGATTTACTTTCTTGTCTTTAATGCTTTCTAGCATAAATTTTTTCTTTATTTTTATTTTGTAATATGAGTAGCTAATTCTTATAATAAATCTAGGATTAGATAAAACTAGTTTAATTTCCTTTTGGTTTTGAATTACTCTCTTTGTGTTTAAAATGATCATATTTAGGATAATCAACTAGAGAACTAATTGGTAGCAAAAGAGTTTGATAGTCTATATTTTTCTTGAGTGGTATGATAGGTTATGCTTATGCAATTCTAGGGGTACTATCTAGTTGTTTATTTCTTTTCATGAATGATAATATTGCTTAGATGTGAATTTGATACGTTATGCTTGTTTTGACTAACTTGATAGTCTATGCTTAAAAATTCAAAAGCAATATGAGAATTAAAAGAGAGTACGTTCTTAATTCCAAATTGAAATAACTAGTGGATTCAATCCGAGATTCCTAGTCTTCTCTCTTGATTTCCTCCATCTTTTAATTATTTTTATTTTGATTTCTTATGTTGATTCTCTTCTCTGTTTTCTTTTTATTTGTCTTCCCTTTCTCTCTTTCTTCCCTCTTATTTTAGCCTTTCATTTTTGTGACAACCCTCTACCGAAAACACACACCACTTTCATTCTTTTTTCCTACACAATCTAAGAACCTATTTAGATTAGTCTTTCTAATATTCTTCTTCCCTATGGATCAATATCTATAAATTATATGACTTTATTATTGTGTTCTTGCAACATCGCATATTTTTATTCGCATTAAGTTTTTGGCGTCGTGCCAGGGAAGGTGCTTGTAATTAGGAATTTTTTTATTTTGGTTCTTTGATTTATGTGTTCATTATGAATGATTGAATTAGAAGAAGATTGAAGATTGAAGAAGAAAATTTGCTTCAAGAGGGGCAAACCCTTTGAAAAGGTGAGTTTTCTTTTTTGTGATTATCAATTTCACCCGCTAGTTAGGTTTTCATAATTAGAGACATTTAAAACTAATAAAAAGAAAAAATTCTCTTGTTGACCATAATAAAATTCACCCTCCACTTGAATAACTACTAAATAAGATAATAAATTCAAACAAGAGCTCTCTCTCTCTCTCTCTCTCTCATTTGTTTGTTTGTTGACCCTAATTAAAAAAATATTTTATTTTTACATCCTCTTGTAGTTATTTTTAACTTTTAGGATTGTATTACATATAGTTAGTAGGAATTCACCAAAGTGATTTGAGTATTTTGATTTGAGCACACACTTGAAAAATATTTTTAAGGGCAAAAACCCTAAATCAAGATAAGGTGAGGGATTTCATTACCCTTTCCTTGGCTCATAAATCACTAATTCGCCACTACGCAATTTCAAGCCTTTAAAACTTATTAGACGATGGCCCCTAAGAATTCGAGCTCAAGAGAAAATAAAGAATTCTTAAATGAACCGGTTTAACTTTATTTGACTCCGTTGGTATCTAATGTAATATTTAAGGGCTGCATAAGGAGCTCCGTAAGGAAAGAGGTACTTAATCGGTTCTTGACCTCTCTCTCGTACTATCCTTACGTGGCTAAATGATTGAGTAAACTTAAACCTTTTTACTAAAGAATTTTTTGGTTAGGAGCTGATCTAGCGGAGTTTAAACTTAACTCTAGAATTAAGGGTGATTGTTCAAGTAGTTGACTTTTGATTTGTTTAATTAGGTTTTTCTTTTCTCCTTCTTTTTCTCTCTAACAAATCTTTTAAATCTTTTAGTTTTTCCTTTTTATAAAAAATAATATTAAAAAATTTAAAAAGAATTTTCTTTAGTGTATGCAAGTTTGGATTAGGGATAATACCAATCGTTTAATCCGTATTGAAACTATTTTTTGAAGTAAAAAAATTAAAAAATCCAATCGCATCCATTCTTTAGAATATGTGTTATCCTACTAGGAATACAATCTCATCTTGCATTCGACTTCTCGAAGTCAATGGTGGAAATTATGAGCTTAGACCGCACTTCATAAACATGCTTTCAAAATTCTTAGGAAATGAATCCGAAGATGCATATATTTTTATATCTGAATTTGAGAAGTGTGTCCACGATTAACCTTAGAGAGTTATCTGATGATGCAATTAAGCTCAAATTTATCCCTTTTGCTCTTAAGGACAAAGCTATGGAATGGTTGTATAACTTACCCACAAATTCTATCTCAACTTCAGATGAATTTGTTACCGCTTTCTTGAAAAAATTCTTTCCAATCCACAAAATGGTAAAGCTTAGAAACAACACCCAGTCTTGCAAAATAATTCTAGGAAGCCATTCTAGAAGTATTTTGATAGGTTTAAGGATTTCTTATCTAATATCCTCATCATGGTTTAGAAAAGTGACGTTTGTACCAAATCATCTATGAAGGATTGGATTATTCATCAAAGACATCCTTAGAATCTATATATCAATTATATTTTATGAAGAAAAATGCTGATGAAGCATGAGAAATCTTAGAGAATTTGTCTAAAAAAACCATGCAGTAACACTGTGATGAAAGAGTTTCCTCAGTTCCCCCAGCCAAAGCCAATGGTCTTTCTTTAGAGTCTAACATAGCCTCTAAAGCAAAGATGACTACAATCCTGTGTAGGTTAGAAACCCTAGAAACTAAAGAACAAGCCCTAACTCAAATCAATTAAGTTTCCGCCCTAGGATGTCATAACTGCCTATCTCAAGCCCATGTTTCAGAGGAATGTATTCTCTTAGAAATCAATCAACCACTAGAGCAGATGAACGCTGCATTCTAATGTTCCAGAAATAATCTATTTTCTCCAACCTACAATCCGGGTTAGAGAAATCATCTAAAATTTTATGAAATCAGGGCAATTTCTCTGAAAATTAAAATTTTACTCCACTTCAACCCCATAATTTCCTAGAAGAAACACAATTACATTCAACACTCATAATAACTTTCAACAAAGTCCTTCATATCTCAATCAGACTCCTCATTATCAATCAGTAAATCCTGTTCCACCGATTTCTGATCACGAGAGACAATTCAGTGTCTTAGAGAAGGGTCTAGAAGCCATGATAAAAGTATCTACACAGACCACTAACATGTTGACTTAGTCATCTAACACTCTAAATTCCTTCATACAAATAACTGGTCAATTACTCAATTTCAACACTCAAGCCATAGCTAGACTAGAATCCAAATTAGCTCAACTAGCTAGTGCCATGAGTGAGAGAAAAGAAATTTTTTTTGAGTCAACCTGGTGTAAATCCTAAGGACACTGGATCAAGTTCAACCTACCCAGCTCAAGTGAATGCAATCCATACATTATGGTCAGGGAAATAGATAGATAATCAAGTTAGAATATCTCCGGATCAAACTCCTTGTTTCTCTTCTCCAATTAAAAATGCTGAAGCTAAACAAAGTCTCTCTCCTTCTAATAACTCTGTTCAACATTCACCCCTTCTGATGACCAAGAAGTCGAATCGAACATGAGCTCAATCTCAATAGGTTTAAGCCAGTTGCTCCCTTTCCAGATAAACTCAGACCTAGGAAAAACTCTTCCCAGGTAGAGAAAATTCTAAAAACTTTCAAGCAGGTCAATGTCAACATTCCTTTCTTTGATGCCGTCTAACTAATCCAATTTTTAAAGGATTTGTGCACTAAGAAAAGAGCCACCAATATTCCTAAGAAAGACTTTCTAGCTGCCAATATCATTGATATGCTCTCAAATCCCATACCTTTGAAACATAAGAAACCGGGTTGTCCTACTATCTCGTGTGTTATAGGAAGTACTTTCATTGCTAACTCACTTATAGACTTAGGAGCTAGTGTGAATCTTCTTTCCTATTCAGTCTATCAACAGCTCGGGGTAGGTGAACTAAA